>CM066032.1:372960437-373560437 GCA_033557465.1 Ichthyophis bannanicus | reverse complement strand
CAAATGGTGTATAGTTACTGCAAATATTTTAACTTGCCTTAATCATTTCTTCAATTGATGTCTGACAATAATGAAAGGAAAAGTAAATCCACTTCCAAAAAACAGAGCCATCAATCCCAATAGTCTCCATTTGTTTTCCACCGAGAACGGAATATTCTGTATACCAAAATAAGAGATTCACTTATTAGAAAAATCACAGATCAACAAGGAATCTAAACCAAGTTATAACATTACTATTCCATTTTATGAGATCTTATTCATAAATATTTGCTGGATACTGCACTAAGGGCAAGGAGAGTCTTTGAACGAGGCCTTGACGAAGTGCTGCACATTACCTCTGCATTAAAAAGTGTGATTTCTTCCAAAAATGCAGCACACAATTTGAGACAGTCTACTGCGACACTGATGGTTACCTCTGAATTAACTGTCAATTTCAAGTGGATACTAAAGCTCTATTTTAAGGAGAGAAGTTCTTTTTGGGTCAGGTTGTTAGGGTCTTCTGTGCAAGGTCTAGGGAGATGCAAAAACATAGAATTTCTTCTTTTGAAATCAGGTGTTTTGCAGTTAGGGGAACTCTTTCCTCAAAATTTCCATGTAAATGTCTAGTTAAACTTAAATCTGTTAAAATTATGTTTTTTTTTCCAACCTGGAGTCATTTCCTCGCCCGTCCTTTCTGGGACATGAAGATGTTATATTAGTTTATGCGCTGGGGCATTCAGGTTGAATAGCAGTTTTTTCCCTATTATTTTCTCTTAAATGGGGGTTTGCCTTTTCCATTGCAGGTCCATGTCTCCCCTTATTTGTGTACATTATGAGTTTACTGCAATTTTTCCTTATTGTATATTTTCCTATGCTAATTATTTTTCCAAAGAAGTGGATGATTTATAACTGAAAATTTAATTTAAAAAAAAAAAAAAAAAGGGATTTAAGTGAACATTGCAAATAAATATCTCCATTCCTGTCAGAGCATGAGAGTGGATTGGCTCATGCACTGACAGGGAGATTTAAAAAAGCAGGCTAGACCAGACATCCCCCTCCCCTGGGGCATCCACTTGGGCCTCCCAGAATTTTTTTTTGTTGCCTTCACGCGAGATTTTTCTTTAGGCAGGCATTAAAAAATATCTATACCTCATTAAGGTATAGTTACCTCTTTCACAAACACTGACCAATGAAGCTTTTCATATGTTGAGATGGTGGCTAAATTCGTAGTAAGCATCTTGTTAAATCTGAATAAGACTCTGGTAGTAGACTCCTCATGGACTTACCTTGGCCAAGGTCAAGGTCAAAACCAAGAAACACCTTTGCAAATGGGAATTCATGAGTAACACCCACCTCCCCCTTCAAAACATCAAGGTTTGTACATATTTCTGCAAGTAAAGCATGTTTGTGGAAGTTTCTACAGGGTTAATTCATCAGTGTCAAATCTTTTAAGGCAGATCTACTGGAGAACTACATGCCTCTGCTTATAGTCAGTTTAGTTCATTCATATGAAGTAGTCACCCAAGACCACCACCTGCTCTCTTTTAAACCACTAACAAACAGTACTTTACCTAGATGGAATTTAAATAGGTGATTTTTTAACATGAAACACAACCCCATCAGCAAGCTCAAGATAGGTCTTGGAAGGAGGGAAGGCGGGGAAAGGGGTATTCAGGCAGAAAGTATGTGTAAGCAACATGAAAGCATTAAAACATAGCCAATGAATAATTAAGGACAAATATCTATACATAGGATAAAGATGGAAGCAGCAAATTCACCTATGTCAATGTCTATTAAACTCATTAATCCACCTGATGTGTTATGCGGTACATCAAGCAAATGTTTACAGTATCATTGATTAATTCATACTGAAATGTTTACATCATGTGTACCATACAACACAAAGAAGTTGTTTGTTGAACAGTCAACTTTTTCAAATCAGTTGGGGGGGTGGGGGGGGGGGGAGGAAGCACTCTATGCTTCTCCTTATGCTTGCTGAGTCTGTACATCAAGCTTCATCTATGGCCCTTTTTAAATCCAAGCCAAAAACTCACCTCTTCGAGGCCACTTTTGGATGCTGATCCACTTGGTCTTCTGCTCTCCAACTATGTGTTTCCTCACCATTCCCCTAGACATATCCTACTCCCCAGCTGTTGGGTTGTCCGTCTTGACTAAATTGTAAGCTCTGATGAGCAGGGACCATCTCTTATGTTTCTTGTTGCGCTATAAAAATGATCAGTAGTATAGTGCTAAACTCAACACAAATAAGACCTCCCTGGATGCAATGAAGGAAGTTACTAACACCTCATCAGGGGGTCTGATTAGCCTGTGAAAGAACAGAGGACTGCGTAAAAGTCTTCAGAATCTTCCAAAGCATTCCTAACAGGGTCTCTACATTTAAAAGAGAAGTATCAAATCTCCATCAACTGAATAATCGTATTGCCAAAGCTGTTGCCCCCGTTATACTTTCTACCTCTGTCAAGACAGAGGTCCCAATGTGCAGGTTGCCTACATGCTGAAGCTCCCAGGAAACAGGTGGAAGAATTCAGAGAAGAGGGGCAAGGCTGAGCAGCATTTAAGACAATGATAAATACATTGATGAGATGCTTCTTGAAACATCCAAGCTCTCCAGCAGAGGCGAGAATGGGAGCCTAAAGAAGGACCAAGGTTGGATATGAATCACCAGTCCAACTCCTCGAGCCCTTGAATTAAAGAACCATAATGCAGCCCTGGAAGAGGAGGAGGCGGAGGCATCCCAGGAAAGGGAAGAACCAGAGCTTGAGCACACCAAAGCTGCTGAATCAGTGACAACCAGGAAGCGAAGAGTAGTGGTTTTGGTGACTCAGAGGTACCGAGGCATCCATCTGCCGACCAGATGATGTCCAGAGAGGTATGCTGTCTGCCAGGTGCCAAAATCCAAGATGTTACAGAGAGTTTGCTGAGACTCATCAAGCGTACTAACTATTATCCGATGTTGCTCATCCATGTCGGCACAAATGATACTGAACATAAGAAATGCCATACTGGGTCAGAACGAGGTCCATCAAGCCCAGTATCCTGTTTCCAACAGTGGCCAATCTAGGTCATACGTACCTAGCAATATCCCCAAAAGACACAGGTTACACAATGCTTGTACTGGGTCAAGCATTGATATCCTGGGTCCCTTTTTAATAGTGGTTTATGGACCTTTCCTCCAGGAACTTGTCCAAACCTTTTTTAAACCCAGCTATACTAACAGCCCTTACTACATCCTCCGGTAACAGATTCCAGAGTTTGATTACACATTGAGTGAAAAAATATTCTCTCTTATTTGTCTTAAATAGTTTACCCTGTAGCTTCATTACATGTCCCCTAGTCTTTCTATACTCTGATAGCGTAAACAATTGATCCACGTTTATCCGTTCCACTCCATTCATTAATTTATAGACCTCTATCATATCTCCCCTCAGCCGTCTCTTCTCCAGGCTAAAGAGCCCTAACCTTCTTAGCCTCTCTTCATAGGAGTAGCCTTCTATCCCCTTCACCAATTTGGTGGCTCTTCTCTGTACTTTTTCTAATAACGCTATGTCCTTTTTAAAATACGGTGCCCAGAATTGCACACAATATTCAAGGTGCGGTCGTACCATGGAGCGATACAGAGGCATTATAATATCCTTTGTTTTGTTCTCCATCTCTTTCCTTATGATACCTAGCATTCTATTTGCTTTCTTGGCCGCCGCTGCACACTGGGCGGAGGGTTTTAACATGTTATCCACGATGACTCCTAAATCTTTTTCCTGGGTGGTGGTTTCTAATGTGGAGCCTTGCATCGTGTAACTATAGTGTGGGTTGTTCTTTCCTAGGTGCATAACTTTGCACTTGTCCACATTAAATTTCATCTGCCATTTGGATGCCCAGTCTTCCAATTTATCAAGATCCTCCTGCAGTTTTCCACAATCCTCTTGGGTTTTAACAACTTTAAACAGTTTTGTGTCATCTGCAAATTTGATAACCTCACTAGTTATTCCCTTTTCCAAGTCATTTATGAATATGTCAAAAAGCAGCGGACCCAGTACAGATCCCTGGGGTACTCCACTATTCACCTTTTTCCATTGGGAAAATTGGCCATTTAGCCCTACCCTCTGCTTTCTATCTTTTAACCAGTTCCCGATCCACAATAGTACACTGCCTCCTATCCCATGACTCTTTAGCTTCGCCAAAAGTCTCTGATGGGGGACTTTGTCAAAAGCTTTCTGAAAGTCCAGATACACTATATCAACCGACTCACCTTTGTCTACCTGTTTATGCACACCTTCAAAAAAACATATCAGATTAGTAAGACAAGATCTTCCTTGTCTAAAGCCATGTTGGCTGTCTCCCATTAGGCCATGACTATCTACATGCTGTGTAATTTTGTTCTTTATGATGGTTTCTACCTACCCTTTTCCCTGGTACTGACGTCAGGCTCACCGGTCTGTAATTTCCTGGGTCACCCCTGGAACCCTTTTTAAAAATTGGTGTTACGTTGGCGACCCTCCAATCTTCAGGTATTACAGATGATTTTAATGAAAGTTCACAGATTACCAATAGCAGGTCTGCAATCTCATATTTCAGTTTTCAATACTCTGGGATGTATACCATCCGGTCCAGGTGATTTGCTACCATTCAGTTTATCAAATAGTTGTAATATATCTTCCCGGTGTAGCGATATTTCTCTCAATTCCTCTGCAGTATCACCTTTAAATACCACTTCAGTCTTGGGTAACATCCCTACATCTTCCTCAGTAAAGACCGAAGCAAAGAATTCATTCAGTCTCTCTGCTATAGCCTTGTTTCCTCTTACTGCCTCTTTTACCCCTCTCTCATCTAATGGTCCAATTGACTCTCTCACAGGCCTTTTGCTACGAATGTACTTGAAAAAGTCTTTATTTCGTGTTTTTGCTTCCATAGCAAGTTTCTTCTCAAATTCCCGTTTTGCCTGCCTTATCAATGCTTTGCATTTAACTTGCCAGTGCTTGTGCTGTTTCCAGTTTTCCTCATTTGGCTCTTTTTTCCATTTCCTGAAGGTTGCTTTTTTGGCAGCAACAGCCTCTCTGACCTCACCTTTAAACCATGCTGGCAGTTTTTTGGACTTTCTTCCACTTTTCTTAATGCGTGGAATACAGCTGGTCTGGGCTTCGAGGACAGTATTTTTAAATAACACCCAAGCTTGCTGTAAGTCTTTAATCTTTGGAACCGCTCCTTTTAGTTTTTTCCTAACTATATTCCTCATTCTACTGGTATGCCTCTGAGCCTAATAAGGGTGACTTCATGGCTCTGGAAGAGGGTGAAGCAGATAGGGGTGCAGGTGGTGGTCTCTTCAATCCTTACTGAAGAGGGTAAAGGCCAGGGCAGAGAAGCTTGCATCCTGGAGATAAATGCATGGTTGCGTGGATTATGTCATTCAAGGGCGTTTTGGAAAGAGGGAAAGAAATCCATTTGCACTGGCGTGATATACAAACCTGCACAGAGATGTAATAGAAGACACATGCAGCACTGCCAGGAAAGGGAAAGTGCTACTGATAGGGGATTTCAATATACCAGATATTGACAGGCACATCCCTGCTGCGGTGTCATCTAGAAGTAAGGAGATCCTGGATTCTTTACAGGAAGAAATACTCAGGCAACTGGTAAGAGAACCCACACATGAAGGGCCATACTGGACTTGGTGCATACCAATGGGGAAAGTGTTTCTGATGTTATAGTGTGAGATCATCTCACATCCAGTGATCACCAGATGGTGTGGTTCAGTATTAGGACTAGGGCTGATAAAATCTATTCAAAAATGAGTCTTAGACTTTAGAAAAACTAACTTTGCCAAGATAGGTCAATACCTCAAGGAGTCATTAGCGGGATGGGAACAGCTGGGGAATGTAGAAAAACAGTGGGCAAAATAGAAATGGGATATTTTAAGAGCAGACAATCTTTTTGTTAGAATGGTAAATAAAGGGAAAAGGAGGCCGCTATGATTCTCAAAAGAGGTAGCTGAAAAGGTGAAGAAAAAGAGGGAGGCCTTCATAAAGTACAAGAGATCACAGAGAGATGAAGACGGGCATCTATATTTGGAAAAAATTAGAGAGGCTGGCAAAGTAATTAGGAAAGCAAAAGATACAAAAAGAAGAAATAGCCAATGCAATAAAATGGTGGATAAGACATTTTTCAGATGTGTTAGTGAGAGGAGGAAAGGCAAAAGTGGTATTGTTAGACTCAAGGGTGAAGGGGAATATGCAGAAGCTGATGAGGATAAAGCAGAAATGCCTAACAAATATTTCTGTTCTGTGTTCACAGATGAAGGGCCGGGAGCAGGACCTCAAACACCCACAAACAGGAACAAAAGCGAGGGGCATATCAAATGATTTTCAGAAGACTGTTCGTGAGGAACAAGCTAAACTAAAAATGGACACAGTGATAGGACTGGATGGGATACATCCAAGCATGCTGAAGGTACAACTCCACTGACTGACTTTTTCAATGCCTCTTTGCAGTCCGGGGTGGTGCCAGAGGACTGGAGAGGGGCACATGTGGTCCCTTTACACAAAAGCGGAAGTAAGGATGTGGTTGAAAACTACAGGCCAGTTAGTTTAACTTCGGTAAGTTATTGGAAATGCTGCTGAAAGAAAATAGTGAGGTTTCTGGAGTCCAACAGATTGCAGGATCCGAGGCAGCATGGATTCACCAGGGGCAGGTCTTGTCAGACACATCCGATTGATTTCTCTGACTGGGTAACCAGGGAATTGGACCGAGGGAGAGCCCTAGATGTGGTGCATTTAGATTTCAGTAAAGCATTTGACACTGTTCTGCACAGTTGACTTAAACTAAGCACCCTTGGGATGGACCCTAAAGTTAATGATTGGGTTAGAAACTGGTTGAGTGTGAGGCGACAAAGGGTACAGGTAAATGGAGTTCACTCTGAGAAGGAGGTGGTTACCAGTGGAGTGCCTCAGGGATCTGTCCTTGGTCCGATTCTTTTTAACATCTTTGTTGGTGATATTGCAGAAGGACTTTCAGGAAAGGTTTGCCTCTGCAGAAGATACCAAAATCTGCAACGGATTAGACACTCATGAAGGTGTAGATAACATGAAGAGGGATCTAGCTAAGCTTGCAGAATGGTCTAGAATTTGGTAGCTGAGCTTTAATGCTAAAAAATGTAGGGCCATGCATTTGGGCTGCAACAGACTACTGGACCAACTCAGGATCATCATGGACCTTCCACAAAAAATTAAAGACATCTCTTTACTGAACACTTCCACTGCAGTGAATAACCCCTTGCCAAAAGATCAATGCACAACCGCCTGTCACCAATGCTGTAAATAGTTAATACATATGTTTCAATGTAAGATATTTTAAGTTCTATGTAAACTGCTTTGACCCAGAGAACAGCAGTATATAAAAGCAGCTAAACAAACAATCCAAGGAAGTGGTACAGTACAGGGGGAGACCTACTTCTGCTCAAGAAAGAAGAACAGAATCTAGACACGATTGTGTTTGACATTCTCAAAGTAGCTAAACAGATAAAAAAGGCAACGGTGAAAGCTAGAAGGATGCTTGGGTGCATAGGGAGAGGAATGGCCAGCAGAAGAAAGGAGGTGATAGTGCCTTTGTATAAGTCTTTGCTGCGACCTCGTTTGGAGTATTGTGTGCAATTCTGGAGGCTGCACCTTCAAAAGAATACAAATAAAAGTTGGAGTTGGTGCAGAGGGTGGCTACTAAAATGGTTAATGGTCTTCACTATAAAGCATACGAGGCCAGGCTTAAGACCTTAACATGTATATTTCAGAGGAAAGACGTGACAGAGTTGATAGGATTGAGATGTTTAAATACCTATGTGGCATAAATGAAAGCAAGCTCTGTTATGAGGGAACCTAGGATGAGGGTGAAAGGGGACAAACTCAGGAGTAATATGCAGAAATATTTATTTACAGAAAGAGTGGTAAATGTGTGGAATAGTCTCCCAGTGGAGCAGGTAGAGATGAGGACAGTATCTGAATTCAAACATGCATGGGACAAACAGAGGCTTTCTAAAGGTTAAAAAATGTACTCTTGTAGTGGGTGATATGGAAGGACAGACTAGCTAGGCCATGTAGTCTTTTTCTGCAGTCATGTTTCTGTTTCTAGTATAGGAAGTGCTCAAGCTCCCACCCAACACTACTTATTTGGATTAAAAAATGGCAGAAAATTAAAAATTATAAATAACGTATAATCTCAAGGATATCATGTATATGGGAAATATTAAGTGCATACATTCAATGTTCCACAATAACACAGTACTTTTATATTAACAGCAACGGCTAACAATAAATTCTTACGCTAAGTTTGTCTAAATCGTGGCAATCGCCCACCCCTCCCCCCAAAAAGGTAGCTACACCAAAATCCAACCCAGTTTTAAATGAAAAGAATGACAGCTCTGACCATTTATGCCTAAGTTATACTTATGAATTTAAACCTAACAGTCTCTTTTTCTTTACCATAACCAGGACCCGGATTACAACGCACACCTGATGCATTAACAGGGGTTTTCTAACATCGTCTTCCCTAAAAAAAAACAACGAAATGTAAAGAAATCCACAGCTTCACTCAGACTGACCCTTGATTAGGTACGCTTTCAGGGAAACCCCCCACGTTTCCAAGGAGACTCCAAGGAGACAGGAACTATAGGCCAGTCCTACACAAACGACAAGCGCCGAGGACCCCACCCCCGTTTAAAATTCGGCACGTCGGCGAGTGAAACGCAAGCAACAGCTCCGTCCTCGCTTACCTTGCCCGGTCCTTCCTCATAGTGAGACCTACGGATAGCGGAGGTGGTGAACCGTCGCACAGCCTGAGGAAACATGATGGCGTCGATCCGTGAATGATTAGCACAATCTCCCACTGCTTCCGGATTCGAAAGACAAGTTCCCAGGCCGCGACAGGAAACAGAAAACAAATGCAGGGCGGGACCGCGCTCGAAGGCTCATGGGAGCTGGAGTTTAGAGGAAATATTTTCCCTCTGCAGGTTGCGCTTTCCGGAGAAAACTCAGACTACAAATCCCTTGAGTCATATGCCATGCGCTTTTATTGGGCGCACAGGGCAAGCGCATCTTCTGTGCCCAATAAAAGTGCGTGGGATGAATGGAGGTTTACGAATATTTGTATAGTTAAAAATAATAATAATCTGGGGTTGTTGGAGAAGTGAAGTGATATTTTCAGTTTAATCTTTTGCTAGCTACTGATCAGAAGGATGGGGTATGACTATCAAAATTCTATCGTGGTGGTTTTTAACGGCAGATATTTGTACTTCTAGGTGTATAGGCGGGGGAGTCTAGATCGATCTGTGAACCTTTATCTGTGATTTATTTATTGTTATTAAGTGTCGTTAAATCGGCGTCGACCTTCTGGATAGTTGTCCTAAACTATATTTGGTCTTCTGTCAGTCGGCTCATTGTTGATAGAGTGGTATCCATAGCTGCTGTTATTGTATCAATCCATCACACTGCTGTCCTTCCTCTTCTGCGTTGACTTTCAGCCTTGCCAAGCATGATAGCTTTCTCTAATGATTTCTTTCTTAGCATGATGTGTCCAAAGTATGAAAGTCTAAGGGGCTTGTTTACAAAACTGCGGTAGCGGTTTCCGATTGTTATTGGAGCCGCGGCCCCATTGAAATCAATGGGCCGTGGCTTCGATAATGATCGGAAACCGTTACTGTGGCTTTGTAAACAAGCCCCTAAGTCTTGTCATTTGAGCTTCTAAAGAAAGCTTTGGTTTGATCTCTAGTACTAACTTGGTTTGCAGCTTGTGTGTATCAGTGATGCTGAGAGCTAAACTATCGGTAGTTTAACTACTGGCAGGGTCTCCCAAGATGGACAGGTCTCAGCTGAGGTGCCAGACCAAGACAAACCACCCATCTGGGCAGCAGCAGAATGGGATAGCGTTGACGGCGGAGGATCACATTTCTGTAACAATGGCAACAACTCCAAACTTAAACTGCGCGGAGGAAAGGCCCGGCAATCTACTTCTGTATCTTGCCATGAAAACCCAATAGATAGTTACAACAAATTGTGCTATAGTGCTGGAAGATGAGACCCCCAGGTTGGAAGGCACTCAACTAGCTACTGGGGAAAAGCTGAAGACTTTTCAGAGTAAAGCCAGCATTTATGATGTGGTTGGATCAAAGCCCTCGGGACGTCTGACTGCTGATGTAGCTGTGCATGAAATGTGAGTCAGAAGCTGTAAAGATGTCTTACACATTGGAACATGGAACATACGAAGCATGAACCAAGGGAAGTTGGAGGTGGTCAAGAATGAAATGGAACGTGCACAACTTGATCTGTTGGGTGTCAGCAAACTGAAATGGACTGGCATCGGGCACTTTGCATCAGATGATCATATGGTCTACTATGCTGGAAATGAAAGACAAAGAAGAAATGGTGTTGCATTTATAATAAAGAAGAAACTTGCAAGAACTATAATGAAATACAATGCAGTCAGCGAATGCTTAATCTCTATTCGTCTACAAGGAATGCCTATCACAACTTATGTTGACCAGACCAGACCATAATTTCAACATAACTATCTCCCCTGTACCATGGTCTGACCACAATCTAATCAGTTTTCAACTACCTATGCATCAAGTTTTCAACTACCTATGCATCAAGACAGAGAACAAGCTTCAAAACTAACCGAAATAGGAGTAGCCCACACCAGACGCTTTAGACCTTTTGACAAAGAGGAGATCATCAAAAATGTCCTTCCAACATCAGGACTACATCACCGAACCTTGAAGACGTGTTAGCCTCATGGAATAACAACCTGAGTTCCTTTGCACACATACCTATCCAAACTAAGGCACATATCATGGACAAGCAACCAAAAAAGAAAAAACCTGCACGCTGGTACACCACCGAACTAAAGACCTCACTGCGAACGCTGAGAAAACTAGAAAGAAAATGTCGACGCACCCGGTCCCCAACAGACCAGACATTCTACAACTCCCACCTGCAAGCACATTGGAATCTAATATCCACTAAAATTAAAGAACACCACTCCGAACTGCTAAGCCGATCCTTGAACAAACCCCACGACTTGTTTAATATAGTGAAGACCCTAACAAAGGAACCTTCATTTTCCCAATCAGCCTTGGTACACCCTCAAGACTATGCAGACTACATGATAGCCAAAACCAACAACGTTAGCAAAGTTAAACTATCTTGCTCCACTAAGAATCCACCCAAGCAACTCACCTCCTTCTCGACACCGACAGATACAAGCATTGAGAGCATCATAGCTAACATCAACGCCACCACTGCCCCTAACGACCCTTGTCCAGCTTTCTGGATAAGGTCATTGTGTAACGAATTTAGCCCGATAATATCCAAAATCATTGACCTCTCCTTCTCTTCGGGACAATTCCCTTCAAGCCTTAAGCAGACATCCATTAGACCCCTCCTTGAAGAACACCAAATTAAACTCCCAGAAGGTGGAATCATACCGACCTATATCGAGTATCCCACTGCTAGCAAAGATAATCGAGAAGGCTGTCCAACGTCAAATACAGGATCATGTTGACTCTACAGCTCCCCTTGACCCATGCCAACACGGCTTTTAGGGAATCCCATGGTGTTGAAACGCTTCTCACCACACTCATCAACACGCTTATAACCAGGATTGACAATATCAAACAAGGGTATGCTTTAATTTTCTTAGACATCGCTGCTGCATTCGATTCTGTAAACCACGAGCAACTCCTAATACGTCTCCATGATAAAGGGATAAGTGAATCAGCATGGCGATGGTGTAAATCTTATTTAACCGATAGATGGCAGCAGGTTCAGACAGGAACCACAACATCCCAACCTTTCCAACAACAGCATGGTGTACCTCAGGGCTCGTCTCTCTCTGCCCTCCTATTCAACATTTATATGCAACCTTTATGCAAAATAATCTGCTCATTTAACATCTCATGTTTGCTCTATGCGGACAACGTGTTACTCTTTACCCCATTCACGACTGAGAATCCGGACTTCTCGCAACTGGTAAAACGCTTCGACGCCATAACTGACTGGCTCCACTCACAGAACCTCAAGATCAACTTCAACAAGACTGACGTACTATTCATTACTAGAAACCAGTCGTTCTCGCCTCCGCCAACTTTAAAGACAAGAGACGCAGAACTCTCGAGCAGACCCAGCATCCGCTACCTAGGCGTTACATTAGACCAGCAGCTCAACTTCAAAGCACACATCAGCAACACTATCAAACAAATCTACCACAAAATACGAACTCTACGACATCTTCGACCCCTGTTGCAACCTGGCGACTTCAGATCAGTTTTTCAGGCACTGGTGACCCCCACTTTGATTACGCCAATGTGATCCTGCAGGGTTTACCCCAAAACACCTTAAACCCCCTACAGTTGGCAATGAATGCTGCCGCACGCGTCCTGAGCGGAACCGCCAGAAGTGATCACATCACCCCAATCCTTAAGGACTTACACTGGCTACCAATCTACTGCCGGCTATCCTATAAAGTAATCATTATAACCTTCAAGGCCATCAACAAAATAGCCCCCACTGCCCTAACGGACCTTGTTCACCCCATGTCAGTGAACAGAGCAAGGAGAACATGCACTGCTAATACCCTACAGATACCCAGTGAAATAGCAAAATGCACCAAGACAACAAGGAACAGAGCCTTCAAGTTCTACGCTCCCAGCTGTTGGAATGCGCTCCCAACTACCATCAGAGCCATAACAGATCTTGCCCAGTTCAGAGAGGCACTAAAACATCACCTCTTTCTTTTGCACTACTCTCAACCCACCAACCTAACATCATCTATCACACACCCAACTAGGAACTCATGAGTTACTGTCAACGCATGTACATAACTGGAGATAAACTGAAATTGATGAACATAGTTTCCCCCAGTTGAAACCAAGTTTAACTTCCTGTTCTTTGTAACTGCCTAATAGGAACATATTCGGCACAGAACCGTTTTATGTAAACCGCGCTGTGCGGTATATAAGAACAATAAATTAAAAACAACTATAATTCAAGTATATGCCCCAACAACAGCTGCAGAAGAGAATGAAATTGAAGAGTTCTATGGACAAGTAGAAGCTGAAATTGACAGAACATGCAAACAGGATATCCTGATAGTCATGGGTGACTGGAACGCAAACGTTGGCAACAAAGAAGAAGGCAAAGTAGTTGGAAAATATGGACTTGGCAACAGAAATGAAGCTGGAGAAAGACTGATAGAATTCTGCAAGACCAACAATCTATTCATCTCAAACACCTTCTTCCAGCAACACAAGCGGTGACTGTACACATGGACTTCACCCAATGGATTGTATTAAAATCAAATTGACTACATCTGTGGAAGTCAACGATGGAAAAGCTCTGTAACATCAACAAAGACAAAACCTGGAGCTTACTGTGGTGCAGTTCATCAACTACTAGTATGCAAACTCAAGCTAAAGTTGAAAAAGAGCAAACCACTCATGAATGCAGCAAAATATGAGAATATACCACTGGAATTTAAAGACTGCCTACAAAATCGATTTGCTGTTTTAGATACAAATGACAGAGCTGCAGAAGAGTTATGGAATGATGTCAAGAAGGTTGTGTTGGAAGAAAGCGAGAAGTCTTTACAAAAGGTGAAAAAGCAAAAACGGCCAAAATGGATGACGGAAGAAACTCTGAAAATTGCCCTGAAACGCAGAGATGCTAAAGCCAGAGGAGAAAGAAAGACAATCGCAGAACTCAACAGAGATTTCCAACGTGCAGCAAGACAGGACAAGGAAAAGTACTACAATGACACATGCAAGGAAATAGAAGCAGAAACTATTAGAGAAAGAACAAGATCGGCTTTCCTAAAGCTACGAGAGTTTAAGAAAAAATTCCAGCCTCGAATTGGAATGTTACAAGACGCTCAAGGTTCTATGTTGAATGATGCTGAGAAGATCAAGAAAAGGTGGAAAGAATATTCAGAGTTTTTATATGATAAAGATCAAGTGGACCAACAGCCGTTTCAACCTGTACCTTATGATCGGGAACCATTGGTGATGAAAGAAGAAGTTGAAGCACCATTGTAAGCCTTATCAAAGAACAAAGCATCAGGCATTGATAGCATTCCCATAGAGGTTTTACAGCAATCTGATGCAGCTGTACCTACAAGGCTCTGCAAGAAATATGGAAGACAACATCATGGCCAACTGACTGGAAAAGATCTGTGTTTATACCAATACTAAAGAAAGGTGATCCAACTGACTGTGGAAATTATCGAACAATCGCTCTGATCCCACATGCCAGCTAGATTCTACTGAAGATTATTCAAAAGAGACTACAACCATACCTGGAACAAGAACTACCTGAAGTGCAAGCAGGGTTCAGGAAAGGGCGAGGAACGAGAGACATCATTGCGGATGTGAGATGGATCCTTGAAAAGACTAAAGAATACCAAAAGGATATCTATTTGTGCTTTATCGACTATAGCAAGGCTTTTGACTGTGTAAACCATGAGAAACTCTGGGCCACATTAAGAAGCATGGGTATATCAGAACACCTGATCGTTCTCTTGCTCAATCTGTACATTGATCAGGAAGCAACAGTTTGAACAGAACAAGGAGAAACAGAATGTTTTAAAATAAGCAAAGGTGTAAGACAAGGCTGCATACTTTCCCCCTACCTGTTTAATTTATATGCAGAATAAATCATCAGAGAAGCAGGATTGTATGAAGACAACAGAGGTGTGAAGATTGGTGGAAGACTCATCAACAACCTTCGCTATGCTGATGATACCACATTACTGGCTAAAAGTGAAGATGATCTGAAACATTTGCTTCTCACAATCAAAGAACATAGCCTCAAAATGGGCCTGCACCTTAATGTAAAGAAGACAAAGATCATGACAATTGGCATAATCAACAGGTTCATCGTTGAAGGAGAAGAAATTGAAATCGTGAACAACGTTAACCTACTTGGATCAACTATCAATAAAGAAGCAACAAGCAGTCAAGAAATCAGACGACGCATTGCTCTTGGCAGAATGGCTATGAAAGACCTAGATAAGATTCTCAAGAGCAGAGATGTCTCTCTCCATACAAAGATTGGACTTGTTCAAGCCATGGTATTTTCAATAACATCATATGGATGTGAAAGCTGGACAGTGAAAAAGATAGGAAGAAAATTGATGCCTTTGAATTATGGTGCTGGTGGCGAATACTGTGCATACCATGGTCTGCCCGAAGAACAAACCAGTCGGTACTAGAGGAGATCAAACCAAACCTAAGCTTTCTTTAGAAGCTCAGATGACAAGACTTCGACTTTCATACTTTGGACACATCATGCGAAGAGAGAGATCATTCGAGAAAGACATCATGCTTGGCAAGATAGAAGGTCAATGCAAAAGAGGAAGGCCAGCAATGAGATTGATCGATACAATAACAGCAACTACGGGTACCAGTCTGTCAACAATGAGCCGCCTGACTGAAGACAGAACACAATTTAGGATAGCTGTCCAGAGGGTCGCCATGAGTCGACTCTGACTAGACGGCACTTAACAACAACAGTATTGACTGGTTTGTTCTTCAGGCAGTCCATGGTATACACAGCTGTGGTTTATATTACCGTGTAGTTTAATTTCCTTGTAGGAATTTTCTGTTAAACCTCATACCTTAGCTTCATATATACTTTTGAGTGGTCATTGCCATATTCTTTACTCCTCTGGTATGTTTATCTAGTTCCTCAAATCTTATTTCATGGGGTTATGGTGCAGGTTATAACGTATTTCGATAGCATAGAGATAGCTTTTATTTGAGCTATCTTTATTTTTTGTTTGTTACAGCTTGCAGAATTACAAACAGTATTCTAGTTAAGTTCTCAACAGTCATACTTCCTTCATTTACACTGACACATTTTTGAAAATCTCTGTATAATTGGCGAAAAAGCAAGCCCTTATAATCTTTCCTCAGTGAGAACATAGGGCCTGATATTCAGCGCCGGTGGCTAGCACTGAACATTTAAACCTGAATATTTAATGCCGGGGTCATATCTGGCCCCGGCATTGAATATCCAGGTATGCTGCATTTGCCAATTGCTGCTTGGTTAGCGATACACAGCAAAAGTTAGGTCACGGTTTCCTGTACCTGGCTTTCGCTGCATATTGTTAACTGAGTAGTTGTTCAATATCACTGCTGCCTGGTTAGCGATCGGTGCCACCTCTGCTCGCCCCAGAAAGCCCCCCAACATGCCCCGATGCTAACTGGTTGTCATCAGGGCGTGTAGAGATGGCATCTGTGGATATTCAGCTCCTGAATATCCCACTTAGTAGCATTTACATGGGTTGCAGATCTGCAACCTGTGTAAATGCCTTTGAATATCCCTCCCATATTGAATAGAAATATCTGGTATTGATCTCTGAAGCACACTGTTAGTACCTCTTCCCTTTTCTTAGAGTAAATGCAATTTACTTATTCCTTATTGTCTTGTCACTAAATCAGTTTCTAATGCGGTTTATCAACTTACAGTCGGCTCTTACGCTGCTCACCTTACCTAAGAGCCTTTTTTATGGGACAGGCTTTATTGAAATCTATTAACACATCCATTATTCACCCACATCTAATAGTAAATGACAGTGGATAAAGACCTTTCTGCCCAGCTGAGATCTGCCCACTTTGGGTTGATGGCATGTGAATTCCCATTGCAGCTCAGCTCCAAGTCTGCTCTCCCCTATATCTCTTACCTGACCTTTCACCCCTTTTCTGCCACTACCTTGTGTATCTCCCAGGCCTGGCTCCATCTTCTCTGTTAGTAAACCATCACAAGCCTTTCCATTGTCAAAGTTAATCAATATTTGTAATAATCTTCACAGCCACCAATATTGATGAGGCTGTTGTGCAAAAAAACCAACTTCCCCATGCTCATTGAAATTTGATTTTTACCATAGTCCTATTCAGATCAGCCCAGCCTTTTTGGAAACACAATGCTGTTGTAACCTTTCTTCTGCATAGATTACCCAAATGTTTTCTTAAAGGCTCGATGCAATCTTACCACTGCCGTTCAGGGCAGCTGAGATTTGTTTGGTATTATATCCGTCTGGTAAATCCATATTTCCTTGGATCTTGTAACCTGAATTCAAACCAGTCCACAGTCCTTTCCTTTAGCAGTGATCCCATTAATGTAACTTCCACTTACATCAGACTAGCCTGAAATGAATTCTGTGAAGCCAGACAATATTCACTCATCTCCAGTCTTCAAAGAATTATGGAACTGGATTATCAGCTGAGTGGCCAGAACTTTTCTTGGTTGTTTATTTTCATATATATTTTTTTCTTGACATCACAAGAAATGTTTTATTGAATTTCCATTTAGCGAATATTTAGAATACTACAACCATTGTACAACATAATTTAAAGATTCAGTAACAAGTGGGGAAAGCATATGCAGCTTGCCTCAATTAATTCTTCCAACCCCTGTGAGTGTGGTATATCTGTGTTGTTTTCTGAGGCTGAAGTAAAAGCATGGGTTCTGTCCTCAATTTTCTGTTATTGCCGCCCTGTGTAGAGAGAAGTTTTTGCATGCAAGAAAATGTCACACAAAGAGTTGTGAGTTGTGTAGACATTAGCACACCGTTCATTTAAATCGAGTGGTAATTAAGACATTAGCTATTAAATTTGAATGCAAAGAAGTACACATACAAAACCAGGTGTTAAGCCTTCAAGTTGTAACAGTGGGGATTTAGTGTGCGGTTTGGAGAAGGAATGAAAACACATTGCTCACATGCAACAGGTGTTCCATAGACAGCAGGATTCATCAGGCACTTGAGTGGGGAGACATTATCTCTCCACTCATGTGCCTGATGGAGAGAATAACCAACACTAGCACCCTGGAAATCCCAACAAGCAGGATGAAAGCCAGACAATCCACATGTAGAAGAGCCCTCTCCATGTATGCTCCCTTGTTATGGAATGACCTACCTTCAGACATACAAACTATAAAAGGCCTAATGGACTTTAGAAAAGCAATCAAGACACCAATTCATAGAATACTATGGTCACACAAATTGACCATACAGTGCACCATATGAGACTCTTGGATAGTTACAATATCTCTAACAACCATGAAGCAGTATAGACCAATCACATGAAAACACTTTCCCCTGTACCTCACCCATACCCCATAAACATACTCTTACCCTTAATCAGATGTAAAACACTAAACAGTTCCAGCAAAGCACTCATATAGTTAAAAGTTATACTCTCGTACCCCATATAACCCCCAAGTTCATTATCCTGTTCTATGTAAAAGTTGTTGCCGTGATGTTCATTGTAAACTGCCCTGGATTAATGATAGGGCAGAGTAGAAAATGTTAAATACATAAATAAATTATCACACATCACTGGGATGAGATAACTCTCCCTGAGCTTAGAACTTAGTGCGAACACTTCCTGCGTACAGTGGTCTCAGTTTCAAAGCTCAAGATTTAAGGCAATTTTTAGGGAGGTGGGGGAGATGTATGCCTGATCAGTCCTGCTATCTACAGAAAGCACCTGTTACAGGTGAGCAATAAGCAGGATTTTTCCATCAGTAAGCAGGATTGAGTAGGCACACAATGGATCACTTCCAAGTTTAGGATTGCTAACACTTTTACATATTTTCCCATATTTAGGAGCAGCACACATTAAAAAAAAGTGTGAGATCTGTGGTCAGATTTTGGTCAGGCTATGCTGGCCAAGCAAAAAGCACTATCTTTTATTGTGGCTTGATCCAATCAATAGTGTGAGGTAAAGATATGAAGCAAGGACCAGGTCAGTGCTTTACAGATAGTATCCATCCAAACAGACTTTAGGAGCGCCATGTTAGCAGCAGTGACTTTGATTTGATGAGACTTTAGTGTTTAGAAGAATATCCATTTGTACATAACAGAATTAGATGCAGGATGCAAGCCAATTTGCTAGAGTTCTTTTAGCAATAGGTATGCCAATGCTGTTGGTGTCAAAATGAGACAAAAAACTGCCTATGGTTGATGTTCCAGTCCCTTGTGTTACTGAATTCCGATCCCTAAGGATGATGATAGAAAGCTAAGGTACTGGAACCATGCAGATTTCCAGTGAACCGGTTTTATATATTATAAATTGAAATTGGCCTGTCAACTTAAACCATTTGATGTTAATGTTTACAATTTAAAGTTCTTTGTAGAAACTGTTATTGTTTAAAATTAATGTCCTTGTATAGGATAATATTGTTATTGTTTGAAAGACCCCCTATGTATAAGTTAATATTAATGACCCCCAATGTATAAGTTAATATTAAGTCATTGTTCGAAAGACCCCCCATGTACCCCCTATCCTCCCTGTATATAGCCACTTGTACATAGCTCATCCTGTAAATAGCACACCAAGAAATCATCACCTTCACTCCTTGTTAACACTGCATGCCTACCCCTACTGACACTGATTTTTGATTGTTTGAAGTGTAAACCGCTTTGATTTTAGGACAAAGCGGTATATAAATCCTTTTAAATAACTAAAATAAATAAAATATGTAGGAGAAAAGAATTATGACTTATAGCAGTCATTATTATGAAGTGTTCTTGATTACTGTAATATGTTATATGTAGGATTAAAAGGCAAATGGTTGAATAAAACTACAGATTATTTATTTTTTTAATTAATTAAAAAATTTTGTATACTTCGTTTGAAAAATATCATGGTGGCTTTCACAAAATAAAAGTGTTAGACTTTTGTTGGGAGGTAAGAAGATTGAAAGTGCTAAGCCATTGCTGAAGAACTTACATTAGCGCCCCATAAGAGTAAGGTGTAGCTTCAGTTTATTTGCTCTAACATTGAAAGCTGTAAGAAACGAAACAGGAAAACACCCATACCTAAAAAGTAGACTATGATGTTATGTCCTGAATGGACAAGTTCTCATGGTATTTTTTTTTTTTTAGAAATTCCAGATTTGTAAGACAACATTGGGAGCCAAAGCTTTTAGTGTGGTTGATTCTGAGTGATGTAACATTTTGCTAGTATATTTGAGAGAGGAGACAAGATTATTGAGATTTTGAAAGAGGGCAAAGATATTATTCCCTGTTGAGGAGTAAATATGGAAGGACTAGTGGCCCCTTTTACTAAAGCCTGTTAACCGATTAACGTGTGTTATAACGTATGGCAACTAGCAGTCGGGCTTTAGTGAAAGGGACCCTAAATGTCGGTGACAAGTATTAGGTAATGGGTGATATTGATCTGATCTTCGCTGTGTTATGATCTGCCTTTTCACTCCTACTTTTTCAAACTTTGACTATTTTTATCTGATATGTGACCCATGTTTTTTTTCTTTAAGCACATTTTTTATTTAAATTCCAAGTAAACCACTTGTACCAGAAAAGAAAATGGACATCAGATACAATTTAATAGAAACATAACACTCAAAATTACAAATGTCCAGTTTCACTAGTCCAACAACATTGGAGAACCCAAGAACCAAGATAAATGAAAACCAAACATGAGAGGAAAGCTTACACAGTCAGCCTAATCATCAGCCTCAAACAAACATTACTGCATTTTGTTACTTCATAGTAACCTGGGGAATAGAATTAAAGCAAGAAATAGTAAAGGCAACCAGCTGTGGGGGGTTCGTGAAATACATAACAGACTGTAGCCTAATGAGGCACTTGCAGGGAAATTTAAGAAAGAACATACCCCCCAGCTGTAACACTCCTAGTTTAAGAAGAAGGAATTCCCTACGTCTCCACTGGGTCTCAGGCCAGATCCGGATAAATACACACTTCTAAGCACTTAAAGGGTAAGGAGCGCTTCTTAAAATATATTTGTATCCAATTTACCTCAGTTTATCATCATGATGAGATTGCGCACCAACACAGGAATACTTTCCTTCACTATTCGAGTGCTCATCCGCTGCGTCTGAGGGATAGCCTACCATTCTCCCAATTTATTCAGTTTCGTCGAAACTGCTCTGATGAGGAAGATTTCAAAATTAAATCTAGGTCCCTAAGCATAGACTTTGGGGACAGAGGTTACCCTGCCCGGGGTGGTGAATGGAGCATATCAGATGGCTTTTGTTTAACAATCGGGCCCTTTTGTTACAACCCCGTAATTCAGAAGTAGAGCAAATGAGTAATGAGTATGTCAATTTTATTTCAAAATATTCTCCGTTTAGTATGCACATTCAGTGTATTATAAAAAAACATGCAAATGTATTACGGGTGGTTCCGGGGTTAGCTAATAAGTGTACCCATTGTGTATGGCTACGGGATCGGAATCTGAAGGAGACATTGAGCCCCGCTTCTCTCCGTTCATTGAGTCCTTTTGTTACGGTTGAAAAGGGGCATCGTAGGTGTGGAAATTGTTCAATTTGTTCGGTATCCTTTGACACACCTAATTTTAAATATCATGATAGGGTGTATGAATTGAGGAAAGCCACTTCTTGTGGTTCATCGGGGGTAGTCTATGGGATCTTCTATCCATGTGATCTTTTATACATTGGGAAGACTTTAAGGAGTTTCCGGGTTCGGATTTGTGAACATCGCAGTAGACTGGGGTAAAGTCCATGAAGCCCCTTTAGTTCAGCACTTTCTCATGGCAGGGCATGTTTTTGAAAACATGAGGTGCTTTTGTATTGAGACAGTTGAAAGAGGTTTTGATGGCCGTTCGCGTGAACAAGCATTGCTTTTTTGTGAACAGCGTTGGATTTTCTGCCTGGGGACTGTTACTCCAATTGGTTTAAATGCACAGATCGACTGGGGGACGGGACGTGCCTTTAGGATCTTGGAGGGAGGTGGAGTTTTGGTTTGTTGTATATAAGTGAATGGTTTGCATTAGATTGCATGCGCGGTATTTCCTGTGAGTAGCGCGGTGGCGTTTGAACCATCAATGTTGAAGGTTTACTTGTCTGATCTTAATGTGGTAAGCGATATATGTTCTTACATGTATATTTGGGTAGAGTTAGGGTATAGTCTTGGGTATCTTGTGATGAGTTAGTTTTTGTTTTTATGGCAGGCGTGGGGGCGTTTGAATCACCAATGTGGAAGGTTCATCTGTCTGACCACAGTGTGTTTTCAGCTTTCCCTCTGAAGAAGCACTGACTGTGAAACGCGTATTTGGTGCCGAAGAGTACAGCGTTGGGATCATTATGAAAGATAAATCATTTATATATTTTTGATAAGCTGAATTTCACTTTTTATTTATTTATTTATTTAATACTCTTATATACCACGCTATTCGACATCAGTGCGGTTTACATGGAACATCAAAGAGTTTTTACGGTGGGGTTACACCGTAAATTACAGATAACAGGGAGAATTAACTTGGATAACATGTTAACTATTTAGACAAAAAGCATACCGAAAGTATATACACTATGATATGAGTTTCTTATTGTGAAGCTGTGTTTAACATAACTTGCCATGAAGCTGTGTTTAATATACCGATGAGGTGGTTGGGTCGGTCCTTGATGTAACAGGGCCTATAGAGTGAGGTTTTCCTCAGTCTCTGGTTGATGCCCGCTGTTCTGAGACCTTCCCTCCGTCTCTGTTGTATTTGAGTGTTTTGGACATCTCTCACTTTTTTGTTTTTCTTTTTTTGGTATGATTGGAGTGATTGTTTTGGTTTTGATCCTCTGACAAATGGCTAGAGTGCCGAGGTTGACCCGGGGTGGGGAGGTCACCCAAACACTCCGCCTCAATGTCTGGACATCTCAGCTCAGGAACGAATCCTTCTCCAGGATTCCTTCCCATTGGAGGGTCGATTCAGACACACTGCCTTTGAAACTGGCAGTATACCGGGAGAGAGAGAGACTCCTTGAGGCAGACACCGAGCACTCCTGCTCCAGCATACCCGCAGCTGAGGTAACCTCCCCCGAAGTAACTGGGTAGTGAGACGGATATTGAAGAAAAGCGTCCAGAGTTCCAATGACCGAAGAAATCGGCATAGAGGTACAAGGGATTTGGGATGTCTGCAAAAACCTTTTCCCTCACGCATCCGACCCATATCGAAACAGCCTCCTCAGAGGGCCCCGACCAGCACCATCTTGGCTCCTCCCTCTATTCCACCATATGTGAACTACTTTGAATGACGTTTGTCACAAAGATGGTATATAACATTTTTTAAATAAATAAACTATGTAGATTTCTTGATTGGTGTAGTTCTTTTGAGGTGGTAGGTGTGTGCCAGCTTACAGTCCAGAATGTAAAGGGCTCTCACATGGCTTTCTATGGGGCTTTGGATAGAATGTAGGAAGTGCTATTTCTTCATTGATATAGAAAGGTGTTGCTACCTTGGGTAAAACACTTGAGATGAGTTTGAAGAACTACTTTGTTATGAAAACCGTGGAGGTAATTTATAAGGAACAACATAAAGTTACGTGCCATAAACACACATACGTCATATATTTTCCATGACTTATGTGCATGGATGGGCCTTAATGTGCGTACTTCAGGTGTTCGCTGTTCTGTAAGTACATTCTTCAGGCAGATGGCATTTGCTTGGGGTGTGTGTGTGCACAGGGGCAGTGCAATCATTTTACATGCATAAATTATAAAATATCATACTTACATGTGTTCTTAAGACATGTAGTCCCTAGGGCCGATGTAAGTGCTTACACCTAGATTTCATGCACGTTTTTGGCCATTTGTGCCCCAATTTAAAAAGAAAAGTAGGTGCCTGTTCTTGTAAAATAGGTTTAGGTTTAAGATAGGTGCGTTCTGAGTGCCTAAAACTAGGTGCCCAGTTATAAAATTTCTTTATTTCCTGATCGTGTAACCAGTCTAGTCCTGAACCTCTGGGTTGCCTATCTCATCCAGCAGCTTGGAGACTGAGAAACTCCTCCTTTTGTGATGTCACTGGTAAATCCTCCCGGGATCCGACTCCTGTCACCAGGTACCTACCTCAGTCTCCAAGCAGCTGGATGGATGGGGAGCCCGGAGGGCCGGGCTCACTGGAGGAACATTTGAGAATAGTTTAAATTAGTAGCCAAAAGAATTTGCTTAAAGTAAAACAGAGGGGCAAGAGTCTTTATTTTAAGGGACTGTGCCTTTAAAGTTGCAGGAGGCCTTCCCTCATCCTTTGCCTCCCCCTCTTCCCCCCCTACTCTCCATTCAGTTGCTGCTGTGATTACGAGAAGAGCAGCAGGTATGTGGACAGGAGGAGCTCCGGTCCACAGGCAAGGGCAGGAGAGCAAAGTGGGGACAAACTGGAGCAGAGCTTAGCCAGCGCTGTACAGAAGTTCTTGCCTGTCAGCGCACTCTGATGGCTCTCTGCGATCGTACGGAGGCGGGAGCGAGCTGAACAACGATCGCAGGTTGCTCCTGCTCAATGGCGGGGCTCCTGGGCTGGCAGCAAGCGCAGTGCGACGGAAAAATGCTGCTACTTCGCTTTGTAGCCGGTGAAGGTACGGGGGTCCGCTCGGCACTGTTTATTTTAGCAGCACGCTTTTGGCGTGAAGCATTCAGTAGGCCAAGCCGCGTGGCATAGACGCGGGAAGCACCGGGTCGGCGTAGAGCCTTCTCAAGGGGATTTGCTTGTTAATTGGGGGAACCTTCCTTGGGAGTTTTAGTCAGAATAGAGAACAACGTTAGGTCTCTAGGGTTTTAGGTTAGTTTAAAAAAAAAAAAAAGACAGAGGGGTTTCTTTGCTCAAGGCCTGCAGTGTGTTGCAGGGCCGTTTTCCCGGTGGGGGGGGGGGGGGGGGAGAACAGTCTAGGCGTACAGGGGATGGGCCAGCTGTTCTTTGAGCTGGGATGCCTTCTAAACCACAGTGTGTGGTATGTGGGGCAAGAAAGGGCACAGGTTTAGGAATTTGTAAAGCCTGTGTGAAGGAAGTGTCTTCTGTGGAGCATACAGTGGAAGAGAAGGAGGAGGATCAGGGGGTCGAAGTGGGGGGCTCAGCCTCACAGTTATCTGAGGTAGCCCGGGTGGAGCCGGTGGCAGGGCCCTATTTCGACTCAGACTCTCCCTCCTCTCAGGTGCTTTTGCCAAAAGGGCTGGCGTCCATTTTTTCGCAGGAGTTTGTTACGCTTCTGCAGCTGGCGGTGCTTGGCAACGAACAGCAACGGAAAGGTACCGCGGACGGAGTGAAGAGACTCGTGTCTCACTTACAGGTGGAGGACTCCCCGCGCGGGGTTAAGAGGCCACGAGTCGAGGGGGAGCCTGGATAGCAATCAGTGACTTCGGAGAGTGCGCTCTCGGATGAGGAAGGCCGCAGCATGGGCTTAGAAGAGGAGTTAGAGGAAGGTGAACTTTCAGAAATAGAGGACCAGGCAAGAGTGGTACGGGTCTTCCGAAGAGAGGAGCTCCCAGCTCTCATCGTAGAGACGCTAAAGGTGCTGAATATGCCGGTCCAGGGGTCGGCGGAGGATGAGGCACTAGAGGACCCGTTATTGCAGGTTTTCCGGAGGAATCAAAGGGCTTTCCCGGTGCACAGGGTATTTCAGGAGATGATTCAGGAGGAGTGGAACACTCCAGAAGTGCCTCTGAAGGGTTCCAGAGTTATGAGGCATCTGTATCCATTGCTGGATCAGGATAAGGAGGTGTTTAAGTCGACCAAGGTAGACGCGGCTGTCTCAGCGGTGACGAAAAAGACCACCATACCCATAGAGGGTAGTACGGCCCTCAAAGATACTCAGGATAGAAAGTTGGACGCGTTGTTAAGACAAGTCTTTGAAGTGAATGCTCTGTCGCTCCAGGCGGCTATTTCCGAAGCGTGGGTGGCTAGAGCCTGCCTTCGCTGGTCGCAGAGGATGCAAGGTGGACAGGAGAGTGAATTGTCCGAAGAGGTGTCCAGGTTAGACTCGGGCGCGGCCTACCTGGCGGATATTCATTATGACATTATGTGTGGATTGTCAAAGAGCATGGCGTCGGCAGTAGCGGCGCGGCGTTACTTGTAGCTGCGCAATTGGGCGGCAGATAGCTCCTCTAAGGCTAGGTTAAGTGAACTTCCCTTTAAGGGGTGGCTATTGTTTGGTGAAGATTTAGAGAAGCTGGTCAAGGATTTAGGGGAGTCTAAAGGAGGTAGATTACCAGAGGATAAACCTAGGCCAGGCTGAGCGATCCCTGCGGGCAGGGGGCAACAGCGGGATTTTCGCCGTTTCCGTTTCCAGAGATTTAATTCAGGTCAAAGAGGACAGTTCTCCAGTAGGAATCAGGGGTTTCGAGGAGTGGGAAGGGGCTTTGGGCCTTCCTCCTCTTCTTCCCTCAACCCCAGGAAGCCGCAATGAGATCATGGGGACCCAGGCACCCTTGCTTCCCGTAGGGGGGCGGTTGCAGGAGTTTTATTCTGCCTGGGTCCGAGTCACGTCAGATCAGTGGGTGCTGAAGTCATCCGAGAGGGCTATGCGCTGGAGCTGCTACGGCCAGTGCGAGATGCCTTCGTGAGGTCCCCCGGCAAATTGGCTGCCAAGTGCGAGGCCATGCAGGAGACAGTACGAAGGCTGCTAGACCTCAAGGCGATAGTGCCAGTGCCACCATACCAATGCGGCTACGGTCGATACTCCATCTATTTCGTGGCACCAAAGAAGGACGGAGACGTTTGGCTGATTCTAGATCTCAAGGGAGTGAATCGTTGTCTTCGAGTGTCACATTTTCACATGGAAATGCTGCGATCGGTTATAGTGGCGGTACAAAAAGGAGAATTCCTTACTTCTCTAGATTTATCAGAGGCGTATCTCCACATTCCCATAAGACCGGATCAACACAGGTTTCTCAGGTTTGCGGTGCCTTTCGGGCATTTTCAGTTCTGAGCGTTGCCCTTTGGACTAGCGACAACTCCGCAAACATTCACCAAGGTCATGGTGGTGGTTGCGGCAGCCTTGAGGAAGGAAGGAATTCTAGTACACCCTTACCTAGACGATTGGTTGATCTGGGCAAAGTCGAGGACCGAGAGCGAGACTACGACCAGGGTGGTGTCCTTTCTGGAAAGTCTCGGTTGGGTAGTCAATCTGTCAAAGAGTCAGTTGGTCCCCTCACAGTGTCTGGAATACCTAGGAGCTTGGTTCGACACTCGAGTTGGAAAGGTTTTCCTAACACGACAACGAGCGCAGGGCTTGCAGAAGCTGGTTGAGAGGTTCTTACGGTACAAGGCGCCCTCAGCGTGGCATTATCTCCAGCTGTTGGGCACCATGGCGGCAACAATAGAGACGGTGCCCTGGGCAAGAGCCCACATGAGGCCTTTGCAGAGGGCATTGCTTCGGCGATGGTCGCATCAATGGGATTCACTGTCCCGGAAGCTGCCCTGTCCGGAGGAGACGTGTTAGGCCCTACGATGGTGGCTGCTTCCCGAATCGCTGGAGCACGGGAAGGCGTTGGAGTCACCGGACTAGGTGACCTTGACGACAGACGCCAGTCTTCTGGGATGGGGAGCTCATTGTCAAGGCAGGTTCACGCAGGGACAGTGGAATGCTCAAGAAAAAACATGAAATTTCAATAGCCCTTACTGCTTGAACGATTACTTTGTAACTACAAAAAAGATTCTCTTCGTTCACTGTCACCAGCAACTGGATTAGAGTATCCAAACACTAATATTCAAAAACAAAAAAGTCCAACTTTAATCTTTCCGAGGTCTCAGTTAAACATTAGCAAGGCCTCATAGACTTCCGTCATAATAAGGCTAATTGCATGATCACATCAGCGACCTCAATATAATGTAAACAGCACCCTATTTCACAGTGAAGTGCTCAAAAAGATGAAACTCTTCCAAATACATTGGTCTTAGCTTAAAAATAAACAATAATTGATTTCACTGCATTGGGAAGTGAAATCAATTATTGATTATTTTTAAGCTAAGACCAATGTATTTGGAAGAGTTTCATCTTTTTGAGCACTTCACTGTGAAATAGGGTGCTGTTTACATTATATTGAGGTCGCTGATGTGATCATGCAATTAGCCTTATTATGACGGAAGTCTATGAGGCCTTGCTAATGTTTAACTGAGACCTCGGAAAGATTAAAGTTGGACTTTTTTGTTTTTGAATATTAGTGTTTGGATACTCTAATCCAGTTGCTGGTGACAGTGAACGAAGAAAATCTTTTTTGTAGTTACAAGAAAAAACATGGGCAATCAACAGGTTGGAATTAAAGGCAGTTACGCTGGCTCTGCAGAATGTTTGGGCATCTCTCGAAGGGAGAGCAGTCCGAGTGTTTTCCGACAACGCAACTGCGGTGGCCTATGTCAACAGACAAGGGGGAACCAGCAGCGTCGCGCCAGCAGCGTCGCGCTAGAGTCCAAGGCCGAAGTCCTGTGCGAATGGGCCGAAACCAACCTTCTGGATCTATCGGCGGCGCATGTAGCAGGCGTGGACAATGTGGAGGCTGATTTTCTCAGTCGAGTAAGAGTGGACCCAGGGGAATGGGTCCTGCATCCAGAGGTGTTCGACATGGTGGTGCGCCGGTGGGGCTCACCGGTCATGGATCTCATGGCGACTTTCGACTCGGCAAAGGTCAGTCGCTTCTACAGCAGGCGAAGAGAGAGGATGTCAGAGGATTTGGATGCTCTCGTTCAAGTCTTGCCGGTGGGGCAGCTACTGTATGTCTTTCCACTGTGGGTCTTGATAGGCAGAGGGATGCAACAGATAGAGCGTTACAGAGGACAAGTAATTCTGATAGCTCCAGATTGGCCGCGCCGGCCCTGGTACGGGGACTTGGTGAGGTTGTTGGTTGCAAAGCCCTGGCGTCTTCCCCCTCGAGAGGATCTGTTGTCGCAGGGTCCCCTGTTGATACCCCCGTGGCTCGGTTTTCGCTTATGGCTTGGCTATTGAGAGGGCTCGGCTGAGGTCTCCGGGGTACTTGGTGGCGGTCATTACTACCTTGTTGAAGGCCAGGAAGAGATCTACTTCACTAGCATATGTTCGAATCTGGAGGGTATTCGAAGCTTGGTGTGTAGAGGAGAAGTGCAAGGCATTAAGATCCACCATCCCTCAGATCTTAGAGTTCCTGCAGGATGGATTTGACAAAGGGCTTGCTGCCACGTCACTACGGGTCCAGGTAGCAGCGCTGTCATGTTACAGAGGTAAGATAGGAGGTCAGATGCTTGGGAGTCAGTGGGATGTTAAACGGTTTTTAAGGGTGTGTCTCTTTTGAGGCCGCCGTGTAGACAGATCATTCCTAAGTGGCATCTGCCGTTCGTGCTAGATGCGTTGGAATGGGAGCCCTTTAAACCCTTGTCGCGGGCGTCAGTCAAGGACCTCACTCTAAAGGTGGTGTTTCTGGTGACTATCTGTTCGGCGAGAAGAGTCTCGGAGCTGCAAGCCCTATTCTGTAGGGAACCCTATCTTTCGTTCTTTGAGGTAAAAGTAGTTTTGAGGCCTGGGCCGGCTTTCCTACCGAAGGTGGTCTCAGCGTTTCATGTGAATCAGGAAATTTCCTTACCGGTGTTCAGAGAGAGCGCAGGAAGCTCAGCATCACAGAAGTTGCATCTCTTGGATGTCCGGCCATTGAAGAAGTATCTTCGTAGGACGGCGAGTTTTCGCAAGTCGGACAGACTTTTTGTGCTGTTTGCAGAGCTAAGAAAGGGTGAAGCGGCGTCAAAGGCTTCCATTGCAAGATGGATTAAGGAGGCCATTGTTTCAGCGTATGTGCTGAAAGGTAGGCCGGTGCCGGAGGGACTTAGAGCCCATTCCACTACATCACAAGCCGCGTCCTGGGCAGAAGTGCGGTTGGTGTCTCCGGTGGAAATTTGTAAGGCAGCGACCTGGTCGTCTTTGAATTCGTTTCTTAAGCACTACCGGCTGGATGTGCAAATGGCGGAGGAGACCTATTTTGGATCAGCAGTACTTCAGGCTGGCCTTCCGGGTCACTCCAGTGGATGATGTTTTCACTGCTCTGGTACAGACGCAGAAGTTCGGGACTAGACTGGTTACACGATCAGGAAGGTGAAATTAGACTTACCTGCTAATTGTTTTTCCTGGAGTGTAGCCAGTCTAGTCCCATATCCCTCCCAGTATTCTTATGTGAATAGAAGCCTGAAGTGCTATATGGATCACAGGTAAGAGGTGTTTTCAATTACGGGGCTTCGGTGGTCGGGGGGGGGGGGGTTGCCGGCAGAATGGTTCTTGTTTTGGGGACACTTTCCTTTCTTTCGGGCGAGGGAGTAGCCTCTTGAGGTTTAAAGTCATGGTACATAAGGGGAGTTGGTTCCCTCTGTAAAACTTTATGGGTTCAGTTATTTCTTCTTTGTTAGTCAATTCTTACAGTTAATTCTTACTTGTTGCTCCAGTGAGTCTGCTTTGTCAATAGGATACTGGTAACAGGAGGCGGATCCCGGGAGGATATACCAGTGACATCACAAAAGGAGGAGTTTCTCAGTCTCCAAGCTGCTGGATGAGATAGGCAACCCAGAGGTTCGGGACTAGACTGGCTACACTCCAGGAACAACAATTAGCAGGTAAGTCTAATTTCACCATATGTACAGCTCAAAGTTACTAATGCTTGGTGTTTACTTATTCTTCTAGTTAAGGTAACAGCTACTAGGAGGAGCACTTTCCTTCTAAGGAGTTTGGATGAAACAGACTCCATTGGTTCAAACGGCAACTACATAAGAGAAGTTCAAACAATTTTACGGTCTCATGGCACAGAGGGCTTCTGCACTGATGAGTTGACATAGAAGTCCTTTCATGAAGCTTGAAATGATGGGATATTGGAAGGCTATTGCATGTTTACTAAAGCATTGGGCTAATGCATGAATATCGCATGATTTTATCATGTAAGGGCATAGTGGCCATAATAGATGCAGGGGATGTAGCCACAATAGGGCCATGCCGCCATGCTAAGTGCATCATTATCATGGAAATTGTGAACATGCAGCTATAGCACATGCATACAGTGAATGCACTCGCAACACGTGCCCTCCAGTTGTAAGCAACAAATGAATTACACAGGTACACTACCAAAAAACTGCCTCCAGTTTTGCAACTGATTCCTATAGATTTTGGGGTGCTGAATCCAGGAAAAATAGCCAAAATGTTCCATCACGTCACGTTTTCTTGCAAAATTAGATTTCTTACCCATATAAGGAATGTTCACATAATTTCTTTTTAGCCGACTGCAGTTTATTTTCTTGGCCCAAAATAGAGGTTGTAATGGTTAACTAACTAGAAACACTCCCTCATGATATTTTAGAGTGTTTTGTATTCATTTTATACATTAACAGGACAATTGGGAGGCGGGGGGCTAAATCCAGTACTCGCGCTGGCGCATGTTCTTTCCTGTTCGCCTCGCCTCGTTCGCTCGCTCAAACACGGTGGTTGCGACATGAACGTTCCTGTCAAATTTCAGTTTCTTGCAAGTTCATTATTACCTTTTGTTTGCTCAGTCGTAATCCAGCTTTATTCCGAAGTGGTTCACTACAGTTGTAGTTTGCAGTGCTGTGTATTTGTGATGGCTCACAGAGCCAGAGGTTGCGTCAACTCTCCGGACAGTTTTTGTTTTATTTGTGGGGAATATACCGTGAAAAAGCGGCAGAGGAACATTTCTGCATTTATTAAAAAAGTATATTTCGCCTATTTCGGTTTGAAGTTAGGCGATCAAGACAAACCGTGGGCTCCTCACAAAGTGTGCAAGACATGTGAGGAAGATCTACGCTTATGGATGAAAGGTAAAAAACAAGCATTTCGTTTCGGAATACCTATGATGTGGCGTGAACAAAGAGACCACAGCAGTGACTGCTATTTTTGCTCTTGCATTGTGAAGGGATACAACTTAAAAAATAAGAACGTAATAAGTTACCCCAACCTTCCCTCAGCAATTAGGGCTATGCCTCATAGCAACGAAGTACCTGTGCCTGAACCACCAAAATCTTTGGATCATATTTGTGTGGACGGTTCTGATCATGATGAGACTCATCAGATGGCTTTTCCCGATGAGTCCAGTACTTCCGAGTTTGAAACTGAACCAGATCCGAAACCTGAACTTTTCTCTCAAGCTGAATTGAATGATTTAGTCCGGGATTTAGGACTCCCAAAAGATGCTGCCCAACTGCTAGGTTCTCGGCTTAAACAGAAAAATCTATTGTCACCAGGAACAACTTTTTATTGGTACTGCAACCGCGAGACACAATTTTTGAAGTATTTCAGCAAAGATGAAGATTTGGTATTTTGCAACGATATATACGGAGTGATGGAAAAGTTTAAACTCAAGTATGATCCTGCTGAATGGCGGCTGTTCATTGATTCGTCAAAAGACAACATAAAAGGTGTTCTTCTTCATAATGGCAACACATTCGCTTCAGTTCCTATTGCTCACTCTGTTATTCTCCAAGAAAAATACGAGAATTTGGCCCTGATTCTTCAGAAGATTTGTTATGATGAGCATAAGTGGATGATTTGTGGAGACTTTAAAATTCTATCCATGCTATTAGGGCAGCAATCCGTTTTCACCAAATATCCCTGCTTCCTTTGCTTGTGGGATAGCCGGGCCCGCGACCTACACTGGGGGAAAAAAGACTGGCCAATTCGGGAGTATTTGAGACCCGGTGAGAAAAATGTTCTTCATGAGAGCTTGGTACCTCGTGATAAAATTCTATTACCACCTCTCCACATTAAGTTGGGTCTCATTAAGCAATTCATCAAGTCCCTTCCAAAAGATGGTGAGTGCTTTCGGTACCTTTGCTCAAAGTTCCCCCGACTTTCTGAAGCAAAGCTAAAGGAAGGAGTGTTTGTTGGCCCTGATATAAGGAAACTCATTTCAGATGGAGCATTCGCTGAAACGAGGAGTGGCCTAGTGGTTGGGACAAGGTACTTCAGGCCGGAAGGTTGGGGGTTCAAATCCCACTAGAGGACAGCAACCTTGGGCCGGAAGGACTGGGGTTTCTAGTCCCACAGGTGCTCCTTGTGGTCTTGGGCAAGCCACTTAACCCTCCATAGCCCGTTCCCTGTAAAATAGTTATCTCCAAGTTATAATGCCCTGTTCAATGTAATTTCAGTTTGTTCAATGTAAACCGCACTGATGCAGAATAGCGCGGTATATAAAAGAATTAAAATAAAATTAAATAAATAAATAAAAATAAATAAATTGTATGTTCAAAGGTATACAACAACAAAAAAAAGTTGTCGGTGCAACCTAGACGTAGTAATTTCTGTGAAACAAACAAAATATGATCTGGATAGGATTAATGGCACCCTTCACTATTTGGTTGCACAACCCCTGGCAGTGATGACAGCCTCCAAATGTTTCTTAAAGCCATCTAAAGTTTTGTATATCTGTCTGCTGGTAGTTTCTTCCACTATTCAAATGCAATTTGTTCCAGCTCATGAATATTTCCAGGATTCCTTTTACCAATGGCAGATTTAAGCTCTTTCCAAAGGTTCTCAATTGGCTTGAGATTAGGACTCATCGATGGCCAGTTTAAAACAGTCCATTTGTTCCTTTTTAACCATTCTTTTGTATTTTTGGATGTATATTTTGGGTCATTGTCCTGCTGGAGGACCCATGACCTTTGACCCAGACATAGCTTTCTAACATTAGGTAGCACATTTTGCTCCAAAATACCTTGGTAGTTCGTTGACTTCATGATTTATTTAATACGTTCCAGGCCTCCGGTTCCTGAGGCAGCAAAACAGCCCCATAACATTATGGAACCTTCTCCATATTTAACTGTAGGAAGGGTGTTTTTTTCCTTATAAGCTTCATTTCTTTGCCTGTAAATGTATCATTCGTTTGCTTTGCCAAAGGGCTCAAAGTCAGTTTCATCTGTCCACAGAATATTTTCCTAAAAAGATTGTGGTTTCTCAAGGTGCGTCTGGGCAAAGATCAAGCATGCATTTTTATGTCTGTCTTTGAGTAGTGGAGTCCTTCTTGGCCTTCGCCTACAAAGTCCTTCTTTGTCTAGTGTGCGGTGTATGGTGTGGGTTGAAACCACCACTCTAGATTGCTTCAGGTCAACCTTAAGATCCTTGGATGTTGTACGTGTGTGTTTTTCCAACAGTTTGCCCTAACCTTCGAAGACTTCTTGGATTAATTTTCCTTTTCCCACCACGTTCTGGGATGCTCATGACAGTTCCTTGAGCAGAAAATGTCTTAATAACATTGCAAATTGTAGACACAGGAAATCCCAAGGTCTTTTGGAGATGGCTTTGTACCCCTTTGAAATTTGATCTTTGGTGATAATCACTTTCTGATGGTCTCAGGCAGCTCTCTTCACCATTGTGAAAATGGAACAGGGAGTGAATGTGGTCATTTTAAACATTAGAGCCATCATTTATTGCTTGATTCAAGTAAATTGAGCACTGACAGTTGATCACAGGTGCGTCTAAATTTACTGCAATGGAAATGTGGCTGTTTTGTTCAAACTGATTTGAATTGTTTATAAGGGTGCCAATAATCATGTTCTGATAATGTCCCAGTTTTTATACTATTTCCTTTTTTAATTGGTCTTGTTTTATTGATTCTTTTACGTGTCAAATATGTGTCATATAGAGTCCAAAGCCATTACTTGGACACTTTTGTTTAGGAGATATTGGACATTATGGGGTTGAACTGCAAGGGTGCCAATAATGTTGACCACAACTATATGGAGCCATGTAAAGATACACACCATTTATTAATGTAAATAACTTTTTTTCATGGACTTATGTGCATACTTTAGCCAGTTGTTATTCTGTAAGTATGTGTATAAGATCAATTGCATGTGCTTTCATTGTGTGCATGCATATGGGCAGAGCTTGGGCAGAGCACAAATTTATATGCAGCAGCTGTTGCACTTGATGTTCTATAGGCTACTTCAGCAAGCACTCCATAGAATCCTGATGGATCTGCATCTGGTCTCACATCAATGAGGAATTCTTCAGTGGCCATCTTTGCTGTAAAACAAAAAAGAATACAAGTGAATAATCACCATTCATAGCCTTGGTCTCCCACAGTGTTTTAAAACAATATTGACTACTACGGGCTAAATATCAGCCCATCAGTTTATTCATAGAATCATAGTATATGACAGCAGATAAAGACCAGTATGGAATAGTGTCAAAGACTTGGCTGAAATCCAATTAGACCACACCCAGCATGTGTCTTTGATTTAGTTCTTTGGTCACGCAGTCAAAGAAATTGGTCAGATTCATTTGCCATGATCTTCCTCTGATAAAACTATATGGTGTTAAATTATGCAGTCCTGTGTATTGTGTTTACTATTTTGTTCAGTAGTGTCTCTATTATTTTTCCCATCACTGACATAAATTTCACTGGCTTGCAGTTTCTCTTTTACCACTTCATGAAGGGCCACAGTTGCCCTTCTCTTGTCCTGTGGATCCTCTTCCATCTCCAAAAATCTATTAAACACATCTATTAGGGGTCTTACTAGAACCTCCCTTAGCTCTGTTAGAGAGGAATTTTATAACAGGGAACCTAAAAAAAATTGTGATTCCATATCATCCTGCTAGTCATCCAGACAAGTGGGCTGTGCTCCCCTACCAGCAGATGTGTGGAGACAGCTAATGAAATGCCCAGGTTTTAATGACATCACTCCAATGCATCTATCAGCCTGAGCCACTAAAGGGAAAGCATAATTGCTTACCTGTAACAGGAGTTCTCTGTATACAGCAGGGGTATGCAGCCACACTCCATGGTGCTGTCCGGGTGACAGCGCCAGTGCCTGTTGCAGCACTGAAGAATTTAAGCAAATAGGTTTTGCAGAACAGCCTGTCTGAAGGCAAAATCAGAGGCTGAAGAGCAATACAGGCTGTAGTGCTTTGCGAAAATGTGTACAGATGACCATGTAGCAGCTTTGCAGATATCTTGAGGAGGAATAGTAGCTAAATTTGCAACAGTAGTTGCTGTAGCTCAGAGGCGGTGGGGATCCACCCATCTGGGAGGGGTGAGACCCACCTGAACATAATAAAAAGAAATACAGTCTGCAATCCAGGAGAAAATGGTCTGCTTAGATGCAGGTCTTCCTGGGTTGTTAGGGTTAAAGGTAATAAAAAGCTGGGAAAACTGACGGAGCTACTTGGTAGCGTCCAGATAGTAAAGCAAAGCTTGTTGACTTTCTAGAGAGTGCAGTGATGACTCCAATGAATCCAGTTGTGCTGCTGAGAAGAACATAGGAAGCACAATGGATTGGTTAAGATGGAAACTGGAGACAATCTTTGGAAGGATCTTGGAATGTGTACGCAACAGTACCTTATCATGAAGAAACTGGGTATATGGAGGATAATGAACTAGAGCTTGGAACTCACTTATATGACCTGGGGAGGTAACAGCAACAAGGAAGATGTTTTTCCAAGTGAGGTGTTTTAATGAAGCTGATCCCAGGAGTTCAAAGGGGGACTTCATGAGCTCAGAGAGAACAACATTAAGATCCCATGCTGGAGCAGGTGGCTTCAATGGTGACTTGGTATTCATGAGGTCTTTCATGAAGCACGCAACCAGTGAATGTGTGGAAATGGGTTTGCCATCTTCTTGATTATGAAACGCTACTGTAGCAGAGAGATGGTAACAAACAGACAAAGTCTGAAGTCCAGAGTTAGTTAGGTGAAGAAAAAAGAGAGGAGGAGACTGAGGGAGCAGGCGACAGGGTCCAGATACTGTAGTGTACCCAGTGAGAGAAGCAAGTCCATTTATAATAGGAGTGCTGTGTAGAAGGTCGGCGAGATGTTTGTAGAATAACTTGAATGGCGGCTGGCATAGGATGGATAGCTTCCGTCAGTTGCTGAGCTTCCAAGCTGTTGGGGATAATGACTGTAGGTTGGAATACAAGAGGTGCCCCTCTTTTTATATGAGAAGGAAAGGATGAAGCGGTAACGGCCAGGGTCCATGTTTCGCCAGGTTGTGGACATGTGGGTACTCAATCTACCTGGGCCACTGTGCAGCAATGAAAATTAGAGAAGCCTTGTCCATTCACGCCTTGAGGAGGGTCCAAGCAATAAGCAGAAATGGAGGAAATGTGGGGGGCGGAGCCTGCGACGGTGCAAGATGGCCGCTTGATCCTTTCTCTCCCCGGAATCCTGGTAATTATCCTGCCCCTCCGCGAGGAAATATTGTTATCGGAGCTCCAGTGGCAGTAAGTTTTGGCAATGACCTCCAGCAAACCCTCCAGACTTGATTTCAACGCGCCCGCGGCCACGGGAACTAAGCGGCTGAAAGCTGATCCCCCCTCTCCGCAAAAGGCCGCTGGCCCGAAGGACAATACTGACGGCCTGCAAGAGCTTTTGGCTGAGATTAAGGCTGTGCGGGAGTTGGTCACCGCCAATGGGGAAACCCTGAGCGGGGTGCAAGCTGATGTGGCTGAGCTTAAAGACATGAAAGCGCAGCTCACCACGCTTTCTGAGAAGATGGACGGACTTTCCATAAGAGTAGAGATGCACGAGGAGCGTCTGAAGGAGATGGTAGCAAACACTAAGCGCATCTCTGCCTTGGAGCGGAATCTCGAAGACCTTAATAATCGGGCGCAACGGAACAACATCCGGCTAGTGGGGATGCCTGAAGGGGCTGAAGGACGCGATATATTGGGCTTTCTGGGCAAAACCATCCCGGACCTGCTACGGCTCGAGTTTGACCGACCATTCGAGATAGAGAGGGCCCATCGAGTCCCTACGCATCAGGATCCCCATTCATCGAGACCCCGCCCGATTATCATGAAGCTGCTGCGATTTCAACAAGTGGCCCAGGTCATGTCGGCTGCCCGTGTTCTGGCGCCACTGAAGTTTGAGGGAGTGAACATAGCTTTCTTCCCGGACTTTCATAAGACCACGGTGGCCCGTCAGAAACAGATGCTTGTGTTAAGGCCGCGATTGCAAAGTCTTCAAGCCCGTTATGGGCTATTCGCTCCTGCCAGACTTAGAGTCACGCTACACAATCAGACCCGGTCTTTTGAAGATCCAAAGGCCCTTTTGGCTTTCATCGAGGAACAAGAAGCTGCAGTAATGCGCTGAGGACGCTTATAGTGCATATCTCTGGAGACTTTTTCTGCCTACAGCCATGTTTGGGCCTGTTGTGGCGAGGACAATAGTGGCCGTCAGGCTTTAGTTCTTAGTGTTTGCTGTGGGTGTGTAATTGAGATCTGTAGTGAGTGAGTGCATGTGGGACGTTTGGTGAGAGCCGGGCCATTTGTTTGGAAGGATGGGAGAATGAAGTTTTCTGGGGGCTGGCTGTTTAGGAAGGGAGCGAGTTGTACGCTGTCATACTCATAATAAGGAGGGAGGGGGTTGTGTAAGAGGAGTTCATAAGGGGGGTGGGTGGGTTTCAGAGGGCAATCTTGTGGGATCGATGGTTCACCCAGGGTGGTGGGGTTGGTTGGGAGGGGTGATGTCTCCATTGATATCGGTTGGGGGTAATATTCAGAGCTGGAAGTTGATGTTAATGACTAAAGACCCTGCTGCTAATGTATATTCGTCTACTAAGCACTATGGGGTCCCTTAAGGTCCTCTCGCTGAATGTGAAAGGGGTCAATAATCCCATTAAGCGAAAGAAAATGTTATTATATTGTGCCAAGCAGAATGCCGACGTCGTCCTACTCCAGGAGACCCATCTGTCCTCTGTAGAAGCAATGAAAATGGGTAAGGGGCATTATGTGCTTGCAGTACACGCAGCAGCAGTAGGCAAAAAGAATGGGGTAATAACTTTGGTACGGAAAACCCTCCAGCCACAGATTGAGTTAGGATTGGCAGACCCGCAAGGGCAGTGGGCGGTGGTGGTAATGCACCTTAATAGTGAGAAATTAGCCGTATTGAATATTTACGGGCCAAACTGTGATGATGTCTCCTTCTTTCAGAAGGTGGCGATGGTGACTCATGACCTACGGTCCCTACCTATGATTTTGGGTGGGGATTTCAATTTGGTGCTGGGACACATTGCTAGACCGGCAACCGTTCCGATCGTCCAAGCCGGGTAGGGCAGTCTCCGTTCTTTTGTCTCTGATGCAAGACTTGGGTTTGTATGATGTCTGGCGGACTTTGCACCCTGTGGACAAGGAATTTACCTTCTATTCCCTTCCACACAAGTCGCATTCACTTATTGATTTCCTTCTAATCTCCAGATCTTTAGTGGAGTCGGCATTGGAGGCGGGTATCTGTGCCACTATGGTGTCGGACCATGCGGCAGTCTTTTTACTCTTAACGTTTGGGCACGCAGCCCCTCGGAAGTCAGGATGTTTTTTCCTTAGGGAACTGCTGGGGGAGCCGGCCTTTTGTGCTTTGATTCGGTTGGAGATCAAAGAATATTTTGCGAAGAATCTCCCTTCAGAGACTGCAGGCTGGGCCTGGTGGGAGGCCTTCAAGGCCACTATCCGTGCTCAGATTACTAGTTATGTCATCCGTCAGTCTAAGCAGAGGAAGGCTGAGTTGGCTGAGCTTGAAGTGCAAATCTCCGCTGGCGAGAGGCTATTGAGGACAAAGATAGAGCCTTGTGTGCTCTTGCGCCTGCAGAAATTAAGGTATCAGTATAATACGCTCTTGAGCGCGGAAGTTCGTAAAGCTCAGCATGCGCAAGATGCGAGATATTATGTTGAGCAAAACAAAGCTGGCAGGTTGCTGGCATCTGTGCTCAGCCCTCCCAGGGGGAAAACCAATATTGTGGCCCTAGCGTCAGGGAATCAGGGACTACTTACGAGGAGTAGTGAGATCGGGTAGAGTTTTCGGTCCTTTTATCAGGACCTGTATTCCTCGGCGGGCGAATGTGATGACTCTGTTTATCAAAACTTTTTAGAGAAGCTGCCCCATCCTGTTCTTAGTGCCCAACAGGCGGAGGAATTGGGTCTGCCCATAGAGGGGGTTGAAGTACAAGCGGCCCTTAGAGATGCAAAGAACGGGTAAGGCGATGGGCCCTGATGGACTCCCGGTCGAATTTTACCAAGTATTTCAGGAAGAGCTAGCTCCCCAGATGGCCTGTTTTTTTCAACTGTTAGTGGATCAATCCCCACAGGTAGGGAGTTTTAACACGGCAACTGTAGTAGTGCTAGCTAAGGAAGGGAGGGATCCCCTGGAGGTGGGCAGTTATAGGCCGATCTCGCTCTTAAACGCAGATGATAAGATCTTTGCTGGAGTTCTCGCCAGGCGTCTCTCGAAGGTGGTCTCCGGGTTAATTCACCCGGATCAATGCGGGTTCCTCCCGGGAAGATCAACCGCGGATAATGCTCGCCTTCTCATAAATCTTTTCGCTCTGACACGTTCGCAGGATAGGCCCATGGTCGGACTCTCTCTGGATGCCGAAAAGGCTTTTGATCGGTTGGAATGGGCCTTTATGTACCAAGTATTGCATTGGTTTGGCTTTGGGGACTCGTTTATAAATCTGATTAAGGTGTTGTATGTTAACCCTCAGGCAAGAATTTTAGTGAATGGAACCTTGTCTCCCCCTTTTGTTTTACAACGAGGGACGAGGCAGGGATGCCCCCTTTCCCCACTTTTGTTTAATCTTGCTCTAGAACCCTTGGCCATAGCCATTCGACATTCTGATGGGATTCAGGGCATCCAAGTAGGGGACTTGCAGGTAAAATTGTCAGCATATGCTGATGATTTGTTGCTCTTTGTTCAGCCGGATCAGGTGGGTGAAGTTCTCAGAGTTATGGGCGCTTACTCGGAAATATCTGGATATAAGATAAACTGGGGGGAAGTCAGTTGCATTTCCTATGAACAGGGTGACTTTTTCTTCCGCGCTAGGGGATCATCCTTTTGTGTGGGCATCTGGGCCCATCAAATACCTTGGTGTTAAATATTGTTTCTCGGCTGAAGAGACACTCTCAATCAATTGCCAGGCCACAGAGGAGTTGCTTCGAACTTTCTCGGTAAGGTGGTCCCCCCTGTATCTGACATGGTGGGGCAGGATGGAGGCCATTAAGATGGTCCTGTCTCCTAAGATAAATTATACTCTAGAGATGCTTCCGATGGAGATGCCATCTCGGATGTATAAGGGCTGGGAGAGGCAACTGACATGTTTTTTGTGGGCAGGGAAACCCCCCAGAATTGCAACTGTCAAGCTTAAAGTGAGCAGGGATCAGGGAGGGGTTAATTTTCCTGACTTCAGGGCGTATCACCAGGCCTTTCTGCTGAAACAGGGAGCATATTGGTGCTCTGTGGAGGCTAACGAGTCTGGCCCGGTATGGCTGGAAGTAGAGAGGAGAATAATACCGCGTGTCCCTCTTCAGCTATTGCTTGTAATGAAGCTCCCTGCAGCCTATATGCTCTCTCCCGCTATTTCAGCTACTCAGTGGGCTTCCTCGGGTCTAGCAGAGGTAATCGCACCAGAGAATCCCGTTTCCAAAGAGTTTCCTATCTGGTATAATCCTAAGCTAAAGATTGGTGGCAAGACGATCTCTTGGAGGAGCTGGCAAGAAAAGGGTATTTGGACACTTGGGCACCTCACCCACCTCCAAGGTTGGAAAACCTGGGAGGCACTTGCTAGGGAGTTTGATTTACCTGATCGGTGCTGGTTTCAATGGGTCCAGTTACAAAGTTGTCTTATGCAGGCAAAGATTTCTGTAGCTAGCCTGTCGGAGGAGTGGGGACTGCAACGGGTGTTGCTTGCCTGCTCTGAGGGTACGGGGATAGTCTCCAAACTCTATGCGATTCTCAGAAATGTGTGGTCTGCCTCGCTAACTGGTCTGAAAAAGAGTTGGGAGGCGGAGGTAGCCTTTTATATCCCGCCCCAACTCTGGTCCACTCTCTGGTCTAGGGAAAACAGGGTCTCCAGTGCTGCAGCGATTACCCAATCTTTATTTTTTCTCTCTCATAGGGCGTTTATGACACCCAGCCGGCTTTCCCGTTGGGCTCCTGGAGTAGAGGCTCGTTGTTGGACGTGCTCGGCGTCCCTAGGTACTTTGAAACATCTGTTGTATGATTGCCCCAGAGTGCAGAGGTTCTGGCGAGAGGTATGGGACACGATCCAACGGATTCTTTCCTTTCGGGCACCTCTATCGTGGGATTTGGTTTTCCTTCGGTTTGCAAGTCCGACGTTGCCTGTGCAGAAAGAGAAACTTTTTTTGTTTAACTTTTTGGTTGCAGTTGCTCTGAAGTTGATCCTGATTTGCTGGAAAGATGCGGATAAGCTGGAGAGCAACTATTGGTGGAATTTAGTTTCTCTATATGCTAGTTATGAGAAGGCATGGGCTTGCGGTCAAGGACGGAGGTGCCGGAAGGGACGAGGTGTCCACCTTCTGGACTTGGGGAGTAAGTGGGAGTGTTTGGACGCCTATGCGGCGTCAGCTGGTGTGTCTCTTAGAGGTTAGTTCACTGCTGGGAATCTCCTGGGCTTGGTTGGTGGTTGTGGTAACTAATTGATGTTTATGCCACTGAAGTGGGGTTATTGCTTTCTGTATTTGCTCTGTGAAATTATTGTTGCTGTGCGGGTCAATGGAGACTGGGTGGGTGGGTGGGCTGGGGTTGTTATGTTATGTTGGAGAGTGTTATTGTTGTTGTTTTCTTTTTGGAAACCATAAATAAAAATTAAAAAAAAAAAAGAAATGGAGGAAATGCATAGAGGAGGCAGTTCGCCCAGGAAATAAGGAAGGCATCCACTGTCCATTTGCACAGACTGGGACGAAGGGAACAATAGAGTGGACATTTGGCATTGTCGTCTGCTGCAAAAAGATCCACTTCTGGCATCTCCCAGACATGGAAGATGGCAGTTAGGAATGTGGAATCTAGAGCTCATTCTGCAGGTCAAGAAGATGACTGAAGGAGTCCGCTAATTGGTTCTGGGTACCTGGTATGTAGACTGCCTGGAGGTAGACTCCAATGGACTGAACATAGAGCCATACATGAGCAGCCTCGTGGCAGAGTTCAAGGGATCCTGAGCCACCTTGCTTGTTATATCCCGCTTTGACCCGGTGAAAAGCGGGATATAAATACAGCTAAATAAATAAATAAAATAAAGATGTAGAACATAGTGACTTGATTGTCGGTCTGCACCAGAAGTGATTTGTTGTAGATCCACAGATGGAAGGCATGTAGAGCATAGAGAACTGTATGCATCTACAGCAGGTTGATGTGTAGAGATGCTTCTTTGCTGGTTCAATATTCCTGAGTCGTAAGATGTAAGAGATGGACTCCCCAGCCCATATGGGAAGCATGGGTAGTTAGAGTGAGCTGATGTGACTGTTCCAGGAAGGGCCAGCCACCGGTGAGGCTGGATGGGAGAATACACCAATGAAGAGACCGATGCAACATGTGAATGGTGGGGCTGGAGAGGGACACCTGTCTTTGAAGGGATTGAGTATGCTGATTCCAGTTGAGCTTGAGATGCCACTGGAGCAGGCGCATCTAAAAACATGGCAGCAAAACCACGTGTACTGAGGCTGCCATGTGACCTAAGAGGTATAAGAAGGTGTGAACTGAAGCACTTTGTAGACCAAGCAGTTGGGAAATGAGCTGCTGGAGGATGGTTACTCTGTTGGGTGGCAAGAAGGTTTGAGTTATCGTGGTGTCTAAGCGAGCCCCAATGTAATCGAGAACTTGACGAGGTGCGCACTCTGACTTCTGGAAGTTGATGATGAAGCTGAGCTGTTGCAGGAGTAAGGAGGTCCTGTGGACTGACGACCAGGTTGATGTCTTGTCTGGCCCAGAGACGAGTCAATCATCTAGATAGGGATAAACCAGGCCTTGTTTGTGCAGGTGTGCTGAGGCAACCATGAGGCATTTCATGAATACCCTGGGGCTGAGGAGAGCCCGAATGGTAGTACTCTGTATTGGTAGTGCTCTGTCTTGAATCATAAACAGAGATATTTACAATGCGAGGGTGGATTGGGATATGGGTGTAGACGTCCTTGAGATCCAGAGAGGTAAGCCAGTCAGCCTGCTTCAGAAGCAGAAGAATGGTGGCCAGAGAAGTCATGTTGAACTTTTCTCTCTTTATATGTAGAGACTGAGTTTGTGGAGGTCAAAGATCAACCGGACTTTTCCTGTCTTTTTGGGAATAAGAAAGAACTTGGAGTAGAAGCCCTGGTCACATTCTTATTCTGGTACAGGCTTGACTGTATGGTTGTGGAATAGGGTTGCAACCTCCTCTGCCAGGAGTGGAAGATGAAGAGGACGAGCATTGCTGGGTAGATACGATCTTTGAGAGGGGGCAACCATGAAATTGAGTTTGTAACTGGATGCAATGATGCTGAGGACCCAGAAATCTGTGGTGATGGACTGCCAGGCCTTCTGGAAGTGCTGGTCGTGGCTACCTACTGGTGTATAGTCAAAAACTGGGGGCTGCTTTGGGCAGCTGCACTATGGCAGTCGCAGGTTGTTTCTCTTTGCCTGGGACTCTGACCATAAGCAGGACGTGGTGGAGGATGAGAATAAGGCTGAAAACACCAATGAGGGTAAAATTGTTGGAAGTACTGGTAATGGCTAGTCCTTCAGTATTATGGGTATTGGGGGCGGTGGAACTGATGGGCTGGCTGTTGAGGTTGAGCTGAAAGTTTTCACACTGCAGAAGAATAGTCTGATTTAACATAAGAATACAAGAAATACCATACTGGGTCAGACCAAGGTCTATCAAGCCCAGTATTCTGTTTCCAACAGTGGCTAATCCAGGTTACAAGTACCTGGCAGGTTCCCAAAAAGACGGGTTCCACAATGCTTGTATTGGGGCAAGCAGTGGATTTCCTGGGTCCTCTTTAATAATGTTTTGTGGACCTTTCCTCCAGGAACTTGTCCAAACCTTTTTTAAACCCAGCTACACTAACAGCTTTAACTACATCCCCCTGAATTGGTCTCTTGCACCTTAGGTCCGAAAAGACTATCTTCTTGGCAGGGAGCATCCGCGAGGTGGTCATGAAGATCTCACTGACCAGAGACATGGAGCCAAGCTATGCAGCGGGCAAAGATGGAAGTAGCAGTGGATTGGGCAACTGAGTCAAAGGCATCATACATAGCCCAAATGATGTGATAGAGGGATTCCTGTAAATTATCTTGAAGAGCATGTGCATCCAGCACTGGAGAGTAGCAGGATCAGGCATCTGTTAGAGGAGGTCATTATGGTATTGTAGTAGTTGGTGGCCTAGGATTTTCATAGCTAGCACTTCACTCTGAAAGGTCTTCCTGCCAACTGAATCCAGTGTCCACTGATCTTTCCCTGGCAGCATCTGGACATGCGTCTTGGAGGACTTAGACTTAAGTACCACCTCAGACACTACCAACTGATGAGGAAGTTGCTGATACTGGAACCCAGGTGCAGGCAGCACTTTATACTTAAAGTTGAGATGACGAGCTGTGGCGTGAACCAATGCTGGTGTCTTCCAGACTGATACAAGGAGATCTTGTAAGACCTGGGGAACTGGTATGGCCAGGAACTCTTTGTTTGAGGGCTCTGTGTCATCTTTGAAGCCGGTGCCAGTAGGAGGTCTGCCTCCGATCACATGGCAGCCCCCTTTGGTCCAGATTGTGCCTTGTCTGGGCTCGATGGACCAGGGGCAGGTACTGAAGTTGGAGTAGCCGTGAGAAAGGATATATAGATGAAGAACAGTGCAGGAACAGAAGAGGCTGTTGTGGGGCTCAAGAATGCTCACTGTTCAGTTTTTTTTTTTTAAAGTTAGCTCAAGGTGAAGAGCAGGCAGGCATGCAGATCAGAGCAGATGTTAGACTGCACTGTGTATTCTCTGAGTTGCTGGTTGTTTGTTTTTTTGTGGGGTTTTTTTTGTGCCAGTAAACATGTGCCGGATGAGGCAAGGAAGGCTGAGCCTGCTGGAGAAAAAAACGTGGTGACGGAGAACCACCAAGGAAGTTCCCTGTTGCTCTTTTGTCTTTTTAAACTCACGTGCTGAGAAAAACATCAAAAACTGAAGTGGAAAAAACAAAGAAATGAATAACAAACAAAAAAACTGAATGGAGTGAGGGAGAGATGCGGCTGACTGGCTGCCGTGGTAGGAGAGGACTGAAGGGGATGCAGATCGTGATGGTGAGGCAGGAAGGTACGCACATGCACTGACTTCCAGGGGATTTGGGACTCCTGGCATTATTGTCCTGGAAAGCCTTTCCTTTTTGGATTTTGGACTCCTAATTAGTCCTTTCGAGGGGCTTATGGGCCCAGAGACTTGATCCCCTCCAGAGGGGTTCCTCCTGTTCATCACAATGAAGGTTTGGGGGCACATTTCCCAATGTCAACAAGGATTTCTGGGTACTAGACTCGATTTAAAGTGGCTATGTCCTGGACTGCTAGCAGCTGATCCCAGAGGCACTTGTTGTCTGTGTGGTTTGGTGCACATGAGAGCCACTGCACAGGTCACGTTGGGCAAGTTACTGCACCTGAAGGTGGTGGTGCCAGTGTCCCCAGCTGAGTGGGAGAAGGGCAGATATTCCATTTATTTTGCAAAGCCAAAGAAAGAAAGCTCCTTCCAACCACTGCTCAGCATCGAGGTCAATGCTCATTTGCGCCTGTTGCGCTTCCAACTGTTCCTAGTATCTCTGGCTTTGGCTGAAGCTTATTTTCATATCCTGATCTGGGAGGATCAGCAGAGATGTCTTACCATGTTTGGCTCACACCTTCAGTTTGCCACACTCCCTTTGGCCACAACAGAAATGACCTGTCCCCCACTGTGGTGCCACGCACAAGCAAAACAGCCCCCCTCCCCAATAGAGCAGGGACAGACAAACCTACCCAGGAAATGCCCAGGCCTCATAGCTGTAACCATTGCTGTGCAACTGCAGGCAGACTATGAGAGAAAACACTGCACAATGTGCACTGAGTGAAGTGAGACAAAACCCAAATGGGTAGAGCCTCCTGGAATGCTGAAAACAAAGCACCCTGCCCCTCCAGCACACCCAGCCACCTGCCCCCCACAGGGTAGAGCTGATACACCATGCAGCAAATAAACCAATGGTGTCCAGCTAATCATTTTTTAAAAATATTTAAAGTTTTCCTGAATGTCAATACATATATCAAAGAAACAGAATGTGTATTACAAAAAAAATAATCCAAGAACAAAACAAGCCCACATAAGAAGACCATATCAAGGGAGAGGGACTAGCCTAAATATTACAAAAATAAGAAAATAAAGGAAAAAAGGAGTATTTAAACTCCACAATAGGGAGCAAAATGTATAATCAATTCCACCAGCTAATTCCCAGCTGCCTCCTTTTCATTCAAAAACGTTTGCAACTGAATTACGTCAGTATACGTATATATAAGTTTGCCTCCCAAAAGTAATAATACAACGGCAGGGAAAATTTCAAAAAGAAAGAAGCCCCCAAAGCCACTACTCGAGATTTTAACTCCAGAAACTGCTTCCGCCGAATCTGGGTAGTCCGGCCCACATCCAGAAAAACGTGGAGTTTTTGACCACAGAAAAGAGCCTCTCTATACTTAAAGTAAGCTCTCAATACACATAATTTACCATACTCGGATCCAAAAGTCACTACCAAAGTGCAGCGCTTGGAAATGATGTCTGCTGAATCTTCCAAGAAAGCTGTTAGATTCTGTCCAACCAAAGAAACTGAGGGAACTAAAGACCCCTCAGCCGTTGGTATAGGAGAAGAACCAGCAGAAAGGTAATACATATGAACAATATCTAAATTCCCCTCTAACTGCAACACTTCAGTAAAATACTTTTTCAGCAAAATATCCGAAGATAGCAAATGCGTGGTAGGACAATCCAGAAAACGTAAGTTTCTTGCCCTGGACTGGTTCTCCAGTGCCTCCAGCCTGTGAGGGAATCTCTCTAATTAAGGCAACATTATTATCACGACAAGAATGGAGCTGGGAATCAGTCCAGGCAGCAAGCTTAACAAAAGAACCTAATTGCTTATCTATAAATTGCATTTTACCAACCACAGCATGAGTAAATTTACAAAGAGAGGAGACAGTAGAAGATAAACGAGTATCAATATTTTGAATAGCAGTCCATATGTCCACAAGAGTCACTTTTCCTGACAAGGGGGTAGTAACCACCCCGTCAGAAGATGCCGGATACACAGGTTGTAGGAGCGGGGGAGAAACATCAGGGGACAGTTCCAACAAAGCAGATGAAAATGCTGGCTGAGGGAAGGGTGGTGGAGACTGAGACTCGGGGCTCAACGAAACCCCGTCCGGTGACTGAATACCAGGCAGCAGGGAAGTCAAGTGTTTGTCCATGGGGCCCACCATCTTACCTCCTTGTACACTCGCTCCAGATTTAACTCCCACCTTTGCCTTCCACTTACCCATGGAGAACAGCACTCTGACTTCTCGGTGTCCTCAAGAACGTCTCATGTGCGCCGAAGGGGCGTGTCCTGCCTCTTGAGTCACGCCCCTTAAGTTGCATCATGCAGACCGTGACACGCGGCCACGTGTAGGAGCCACTGGGCTTTGTAGGGTCAGGGGAAGGGTCCTCCAGAGCCTGGGAAACACCTGCATGATGATATCAGAGCCTCCAGCCAACCAGTTGCACTGCTTCGCGGTGGTGAAAAAAACACATTGGCTCCCAGGTACTGCTGCTTCTCTCCCATGTCCAGCTAATCATGACCGCCATCCCCCACAACCATGAGAAGGACCGTCTGCTGCCATCCCTGGATGGATCCACAGCTGACACTGTGGAGGACACAGGGGGATGCATCCCTCCAAGCCGCAGTGGGAGGAGTGTGGGCATGGGTCAGAGGCGGTGATGCAGCTAGGGGATGTGTGCAAGGATGTGGAGGAGGGTGCGGAGTGGCTGGTGGATGAGTGTGTGGGTGGGGAGGAGCTAGTGATGGAGTGGCTGGATGGGAGCGTGGATGGGGAGGAGGCAGTGGGGGCCCTGAGAGCTGGGTGTGCCAGATGGCAGCAGTGGTGCAGGGCCACGGTAGCTAGGAGAAAGGATACCATGATGGAGCTAGTGGAAGGTAATGTGTGGGTGTGGGATGCCAGGGCCAGGGGTCCCCTGTCCCCCCCAGCTGTTGACCCAGATGAGGGGGCATCTGTGTCTAGTGAGGCAGTATGGACCCTTGGGACCCTGATGCAATCGAGTGGGCGATCATGCATGACCTTGCCTGGTTGCTCAGGCCTCTGTCCCACCTTGCAAGGCAGTTAGAAGGCCTCAAGAGGGGAGCTGAGGGGTCTGCGACAACTGCTGCAGTGCCACCTCCAGCTACACCCCCCGGCCAGCCAACAGGAGGGCCGAAGGGCAGTAAGGGCAGCCTGCTACTTGTGAAGCACACAGGGGTAGCTGTGGGGCCAACAACCCAATCATGGGCTGTACTGTACTGGTGTGATGACAACACGGGGTGCCCCCTACAGACCATCACATGCCAGTGGTTTGCCAGTGGTTTGCGGTGTGTGCGGCTGCCATAGGCAGTGCCATGCAGTTTGGGCACAGCTATCTGGACCACAAGATCAGCAATGTGCAAGGCCCTATAGGGGCACCCATGAGGTGGGACCACCACCACAGTACTACAATGTTGTAAAGCATTGTTATACATTGACATGTTGAATGGTGACATCTATGTGGCTAGTGCAATAAAGCTCTTTCAGTGTTGATGAGTGTGCATCTGTGGATAGTAGGGTGGGCATGGAGGGAGGGGTGCTATGGGCAGGGGAGCTATGGGGTGCCAGTCCCTAGCCTGTTACCTACCAGTCCACAGGACCCACCATAGGGCCACAGCTGCCTAACCGGCATGATTGCACTGGCTAATGCCATCTGTGTACTGCACCGAGTGAACATCTCTGGGCTGGTGATGCCTAGGACCATTGTGATGTGGGGACAGGGTGCGGTGGATCCATGGTGGTATGGGGCCACTAGAAGCTGGTACACCCCCCCTCACCACCATGCATGGCCTGCATAGCTGGGCTGCACAGGGCCAGACACAGGTCTGAGGGCTCAGGCGCTAAGGGGACGCACCACAGGTATAAGCCCATGTGCATGTTCACTATGTCAAGGGCACAGCCCTGTGCAATGGGTATCCAACATGGTGCCACCCACATCATACCCTACATGTGTCTGAGGATTGCATGGGGCATGTTGTGTGGATGGGGATGAGGAGGGGCATCTGGGTATAGGGGGATTGTGGGGCTAGGGTGGGTATGGGGAGGATCTGCAAGTGTGGTGCTGGGGATGGTGCCCAATGCTCCACCTGGGTGCCAACAGAAACACATGGAATCAGCTATGACATATGCCACACACACAGGCCCAGGGTCCATAGGGTACTGACACGCTACTGTTGTTCATCACCAATGCCACATAACAGCATGATGGGGAGGCGGCATACATTGTAATGAATATGACTCAAAGATCCACCTGTTGGTCTCACATACTAGGGGGAGGCATGGCCTTGTTAGGTGCAGCATCTCCCCCCATATACAGGAAACAGGCAAAAGGGGAAGGCAGTCAGTTTCACCATGACTGGCCAAAGACACCCTAGATAGCCATGTGCATGTTTGCTTGCATTGTGTCACCATGTGCATACCATTACATACGTTTGAATCACAGGAGCCAGCCACTTAAAAAAGTGGCAAGTGGCAGCACTAGCTAACCAGGCCTGTGAAGGTCTGTACAGCCCCATAACTGTTGCTCACTGGCAACCCCAATACAGGCACCACCACCCCTGAAAGCAAGATGCATGTGACGTACCACAGAGGAACACGTCCCTGCCCTATCATAGGCCATAGCAGACTCATGGGACACTGCAGCCTGGCAATGCATGGCACAGTCAGTCATGTGAAATGTGTCTGGATGAGGTTGTCCCATGAAGTCACTCCACTCCTGAATGCCACACCCTAGGGCACATTTGTGGCAGTGTCTGGCTCATCTCCATCACCTGAGGTAGCTCCGGCTCTGCTGGTAGGGCTGTCTGCACCATTTTGCAAAATTGTGAAACATGTAGCATGCCACAAGTATCCAGCAGACCATAACTGGCCTGTATAGCATCTCCCCACTTGACTGATCAAGGCATCAGAAATGGCATTTTAGCTGACCAAAGGTCTGCTCAATGATGCCCCTGGTGGTCCTGTGGGCATGATCATTTTGCTCCTGAGCTGGTGTGCTGGGGTTGACTATGGGTGTCAGCAGCCATTCATGCAGGGGGTATTCTCTGTTACCTGCAGTTGGGGAGGAGGTGCATGTACACCCCATGTTGCAGGGGCTGAGTCAGCCTGTCTGTGTATATGTACTGCTGTGACAGCCAGTGATATGGTCCCATGAGTTCCAGGTGATATATGTGTGTTCTTAGACCCTGCATGTGCATAGGCACACCTACAGGCAGCAGGCATGCCTGCTGGTTAGGGAGCTGGAGTGGGTGGGCAGATGTGAGCACTTTGGGGGTCTACATGGTATGTGTGCCCCTACAACATTGTGCCAAACGGGATGGGTATGTGGAGTAGCAGCATTGCAATACTGGTGCTGGTGCCTGCCCCATGTAAGTACGTCTGTGTTCACCCCCTTGGTGGCCTATCACAGATGCACAAGGGAGGTCGGTGAGGGTTCTGGTGGATGCCACCTGTATAGCAGCGGTTCCCATCATCACAAGGCACTGCTTCCATCCTTCCCTGTAGGAGTGGACTGCATCAGTGTGGATGTGGGCAGAACTTGCTGGTTCCCCTTGGGGGCTCCACACATGGTCTGTGCTATTTACCCCCCCCCCCCCCAGTCAAGCCATTCCCTGCATGGCACACGTGTGTGCTGTGTGGCAGGGCCAGTTGCCCCCTCACCACCTGCCTTGTTTGTGTCCCCCCATGTTGCCACTATGTCCATGGTCAAGGGTGTTAGTATGGCAGTTCACCGAGTAGCCATCCTTCTGTAATCTCACCCCACTCAAAGTGGGCATTGATTTCAGACTGGCTCAGGATGTAGGAGTCATGGCATGAGCCTGGGTATTTGGCAACATTGGTGATTTCACCATGGGCATTGCACACCACTTGCATGTTCAAGCTTTGCGGTTCCTGTAAGCTGCTTCATTGCGATGCAGGGGCCAGAGAGTCACATGTGTTCTATCCACCACACCAAGCATTTATGGGGATGCCGCCACATCGTAGAAGTCCTGCATGGTCTGGTGCTACTGCTGCTGTGTGTGGGGAAAGGATATGTTCTGTGCCATGCTCCACAGGTAGGTACACAGGAACTGCATGAGGCACCTTGATACAGAAGCCTGGCTGAGTCCTCCCGCAGTGGCTAATACAGTCTGGAAAGATCTGGTCACAAGAAAGGCCAGTGCAGCTGTGACCTTGAGATGTACAGGGACCGGATTTTCCCTGTGCGTGATAGGTGCGAGATGTGGTTCCAGCTGCTGGCACTGGTCATGCATTGCAGCCCTATCAAAATGGAACCTGGCAACACAGGCCTCATCAGTCATGTCCATGTAATTTATTTACCCTCTGCCTCAGGACACCTGCATGTGGATGCCTCCTTGCTGTCTCCTTCCCATTCTGGTCAGCACAATAAAGCAGGGCTATCTGCAACTGTTTTCAACTGTCTTCCATGGTGTTCTTCTCCCACCAGCTGCCAGCCCAATGGTACCCTCCCATTGTACACATACTTGAAGGTGACTGTGGTTATCTGGCGGAAGCAGGTAGGCCTCAACACAATCAAACACAGTGCCTGTTCTGTGGTTAAGCTAGCCAATCCCCTGGAGTGCCGTGCGACGGGCACACACATATATACATGTAACTGACACCGCATGCATGGCATGTACACATGCCACATTCCATGGATGCGGATCCATGCATGCACGTGCATCCAGAAGTATGCACATGTGCGGCATAAAAATATATCTGCATGTGTTAGTCCTTCACCCTCATCTGTACCCTAAAGCCATGTGGTGGACAACATCATGTTGCACAGGTATCCCTCTGCTGGCAGGGGGAGAGGGCATTTGTCCCTTGCCCCTGTTGCTGGATGTGGGACTTGAGCCCATATTCTTTGCATTCCTGTGGCTATGCTGTCCCCACTATACAGGTACAGTGACACTGACAGTCACTGTCTGCTGGTGTTCCTCCCACTGCCCCATAGTTGTGGCAATGAGTGCAGGCCTCCCTGGAGCCATGGTTGCTAGCTTGGTGAGTGGCATGGGCACAGCTATGTCTCTGTGTGCATGCATCTGCATGCCCAAGTGTGGGGCTGTCCTTGCAGCAACATACACGTCTCTGTGTCATATAAGGGGATGTCTCTGATGGGCCCATCTGTGCATTGCATATATCTTGCTCATGCATGTGTACATTTCTGTGGTGTGGCACCAAAGGTGGCAAGTCATAAAAGCAAGTTTTCCAAGGGTGATGTGACCCTCATGCTGGAAGAGATCCTTCAGTGACTGACAATGTTGGTTGGAGAGGCATCATCAAGGGTGGAAGCCTATGAGAAACAGCGCCAATGGCTGGATGTCTGCTGGCAGGTTAATGCTGTCTACCACCTCAACCACAACATAGAGTATGTGAAAAGGAAGTGGCAGCAGGTGTAGTGCAACACCGCCAGGAAGGCGTGACATGTGGGCTCTGATGGGCAGGGTGAGCAGCTGACAGAGCTGGAACAGCTGGTTCTGGAGACCATTGACCCGGCCACGGTGGAGGATGTCAGACCCTTTGACACATTGCAGCCCTCCCAGTAGCTAGGTATGTGAGTGCCTAGTGTTCATAGCCATGCACCCTGGTGTTCTATTCTCCCACTGTGTGTATGCACCTGTGCACACCTATCCATCATTACCACCAGTCTAGTGTTGCATACAGTGGTGCCTCTGCAGACTCTGTGCATGTGTCTGCTTTGTTAGTAGTCTTTTCAGCAGGTACACAGCCATGTGCTTACAGGTTGCAGGCCACAGGGCTGGCAGCATCATGCACCTGTGGGGGTGTATGTGCACATGCCAATGTGTGTATTTTGGACTTGTCCAAGTGATTGGGTGTGTGACTGTATCTCTGTCCCTATGTGGCCATCTTGGCCATCTGCATGGCTGCCATAGTGCTACCTCTGAGTGGTCTGTGGTAACAGGTGACATGTTTGATCTACCTATGTTGTCTGTGTCTTCACAGGTGCTCAACATGTGTCAGAGCCTGCTCAACTCCCCATGTCTGGTGAAGAAACTTCAGGCCTGGGGGAAGCTACTCAGGGTCCAGGACAACAGCTTGCCCCGATGGTGGTGCAGGGCAGCAACAGCCACCAAATGAGCATGGTATCATAGACCTGGAACGCCTAGCTTCCTCCCCATCTCCACAATAGCAGCCGAGTGCAGATGACCTGGGGGATGCATCTGCAGGAGGTTGTCATGACATCTAATTTGTTGTCGGAGAGGCTGCTTGCACACAGCAACACCCTGCATGTACGGGCACAGATGCAGGTGGAGCTGATGCAGTGGAGCATGGCATTGCAGGAGAGGCAGGTTGTGGCCACAGAACGTCTCACCACATATATCGACGGGCTGCATGCAACCATTGCAGATATTCTCTGGGAGCTGCACAGAGTACCTGGTTGGCCATCCCACGATCCACAACATGTCACTTCAGGTATGCCTCCGGTGGGAACTGGACTGGGCCTTGGTGGTGGTGGAACCACCACTCCGGGCACCTCTGCTGCAGGCATACCTGCATCATCTCACCCAAACTCTACCAGTGTCATGACCCAGTCCTCTGCGAGGGGATGTCCTGCCGGTGAGTCTGCCATGGCATAGGTCTCAAATATCCTTGGGCCTTTTCTGCCTGTTGCCACTCTGTGATGTATGTGGGTGCGGGCGGCTATAGCCCACTATGAAATCATCACACTTGAATGAGGGTTGGACAGCATCACCCCCGGGGACAGGTTTGCAATTGTAGAGGTGCCTTGGATGGCATTGGTCACTGCTGCTATGGCTACTGGCCTTTCTTGGGCATCTGCCAGATCACACCAACCCCTTTGCTTGCAACTTGCATCCTCTGCTCTCACTCATCCTGGTTGGCATAGGTTCTTGCTTGGGGCATTGTGTTGCATTCTGTCAGCCCTTCAGGTCTGTCTGTCATCTGGCCTTCCCTTGCAGGTTGCCTTTGTGCAGTCACACCACAGTGGACCCTTTGTTTCTTACTTCTATCCATCAGGGGATCGGTGGTTTACATGGCATCCCCACTTTGCCACATACGGCCTTGATACATGGGCGTGTTTGAGGAATTTGGCTCGGGGACGGCATTCAGCACTTCGAGATGTACCTGTGCTTGTTATATTCTCTTTTGCTGCATGCTTACAATTGTGCCCATCTTCAGCATGGCCATGCCTCCACTGTCAGTACGTACTTCTCTCCTATTCCACTACATGCTGTGCCCCTCCTGCTGTGCTAAGCAGCATTATTTTTTTGATGCACTGTGGACATGCCTCTGACTGTGGGCAGCATTGGGCTGCACTGTGGGTCATTCCCTGATCACATGCATGGCATGGTCCATGTTGGCCATATGTACTGCACTGCACTGCACATTCATGTCTGGTGTCAGGTTTGTGCACTATTCTGGATGCATATACTGTCATGTTTATGGCTTCTTGGCCATGAGTCCCACACATCTGAGCTCTGCGGGCACTGACATTGCCTTCCAGGAGGCCCCTCTGCTACACACACCACACTGTGCTGACTTTGCTTTTGGTCACTGCCTATATTTGCTTCCCGGGGCACAGTGGTGACTGTGGGCATTTGCCCATGCAGGCTGCAGCTACCTGCCAATGGTGACCTGCACAGCTATGTAGCTGCCTGTCCTACATGCTTTGTGTGTCCAGTCACGCTGCCCATCACTACATATATGGCAGTTGGGGAGCAGCAGCATTCATCTTGCATCTGTCAGTTCTGCATACAGTCATTGCATTGCAACATCAGAGGCAGTGGTGTTTCAGGGCATGCAAGTATGCATATGGCACTACTGCATGCCACCATGTACCATCTCTGGCACCCCGTCTGTGCGCCACATTTGTCAGCCACACTTGCTGCACTGCCCTTCACACATAGCTGCTATACCTACATATGCAGTCACATGTTGCAGACATGGGCGATGTTGGTGTGGCCTGGGCTGGCTGCATGTACACGTGGCACACCTTGCTGCATGCCCTGTATTTGCATCTTTGCTCCCCCTCCACATTTCAGTCAGTGTGTCTTATCTCTTTACATTTATAACTTCCATCACCTTTGCATTCTGTTCTGTGACTCTGCATCTGGTGGTCCACATTACTACAGACACACAGGGTCAGCCCATAGTTGCCCCATGCATTCGTCAGTATAGGCTGCATTGATGTGTTGAGCTGGCTGTTTTCTATATCCTCGCCTTATACCTCATTTCAGCTGGTCTAGTATGTAAATAGGCCTTTCTTGAATATGCTTTCTACATCTCTACAGCTGTCCACACCCCGGTCCCACCCCTCCCATCCATGTTCTGTTTTCCCTGTGCTGGCACCGTGTATTTGAAGGTCAGCAGAGTTGCGGGATACATTCGTAGATGTTTTCTCCCATGAATGCCTCCATAGCACATACAGTGGGCTTATTCATGTTTCAGAATGACTTCCTTTATTGGCTGTCATTTAAAGAGGGGCATGTTTACTATGTTCCACACTGGTAATATGCATGTAGGCTATGTTACTACTGCAGGGAATCAGCGCTAACTTCAGGGGGTATGTTCTTCCATCCCCCTACAGTTAGCTTGGGCCCTAGATGCATCACTGCATAAGCTGGCATGTGGGTGCAACACAACAGAAGCAAATATCACGTAAGTAACAGAAACCAGTCCAGAAACGTGATATCGTGGAAAGACAGAGCCTTTATTAAACCAACTGACAACCCGACACAGGCCGTGTTTCGTTACCCTTTGTCAGGGGTTTGTCTGGCATATACTCTGTTGAAGACCATTAAACCAAAAGGTTTTGTATCATGCTTGTTCTAAACTATTAAAAATCTGTGTACTTCTCATCGGCTGCAGGCTGATTTCAATGGGGCCACGGCTCTGATAACGATCGGAAACCGCTACCGCGGCTTTGTAAACAAGCCCCTAAGTGTACCTGAGGCAATGGAGGGTTAAGTGGCTTGCCCAAAGCCACAAGGAGTGGCCATGGGACTAGAGACCCCAGTCCCTCTGGCCTGAAGTTGCTTGTCCCCATGTGGGAATTGAACCCCTGACCTTCTGGCCAGAGGTAACCTGTCCCAGCCACTGAGCCACTCCTCCCTATTAATACTGTATTTTGTCAACAATCCCCAGACTGATTTATGAGATTTACACCAATTATTATTCTTGGAAACTTAAAAATCCTGCTAAGTTGTTTCTTGAACATCTGAAGAAGGCCTTTGAAAAGATTTAACAAGATTCTTAAAATGAAGTATCCTGACTGAAATATAATTTAAGCTGAATGCAAAAGTGAAATGCATGATCCGTCTTGACACTCAGGAAAATAACTTATTATTCATTGTTTGCATCTTGCTAGACATTCTGAATACACAGCGATTTTATAAAGTATTTGCCGCAGTATCTGGAAGTGTCTGAAGGCATTTCTCAACTAGTAAAACATTTCTTCCAGCTAACAGAATCTACATATTGTTGCTTTTATTACATCTCCTGCATTTATCTGAGATCTTGTATTTCCAATATGAAAGACAAACTGAAAAACTGGCCAAGTTAATTTTAGAACTTGTCATCTTTTATCAGATGATTAACGAAATTCCACCCTCTCTGCCTGTGCTCATACATCATTTGTTCTTCAATATTTTTCTCTCTTTTAAACTTTCTGTAGTTTCCAGCAGAAGTAGAAGATGTGGGCAAATGGAAGCCAGATAGGATGTGTTCTGAAAAATATCTAATAGTTGAATATACAGTCATTTGCTTCATCAGTCAAATACATCTGATTTATGTTATAGTTTTCATACTTCTAATTTGTATCCGGTGATACCAAAAAAAATGGGAAAACGATAACACAAAGGTCTTGATTCTGCATAATTTATCTCGGGCTATAAGTGTATTCACAGTGATATCTGAGGTTCTTGTAAATAAAAAAGTGTTTATTTGTGTTCAAAATGCATGTTGTGAAATGAGACTGATTAAGCCTGGTGAACTTGAGAATAATTTAGATTGTGGCGATATAAACTCAGTGGCATGGCTATAATGAGCAGTCGTTGTCTACTTGTGTTAGGATAGGATGTATACCTTACTTCAATAACAATAAAAATGTTGAACAAAAAAAATTCATATTGATGTTTCAACATCTAAGCAACTCTTTGACTCAGTAAGCCACGAGCTTCTCCTGGGCCGCCTCAAGGAGAAGAGTATCTGTGACACAGCACTAGAATGGTGCAAGTCATACTTGTCTGACAGATGGCAGCACGTACGATCTGGGGCTTCAACATCAGAACCTTTCCACCAGAGGCAAGGCGTGCCACAAGGATCCTCCCTCTCCGCCCTGATGTTCAACATATACATGCAGCCCATCTGTAACCTCATCCGATCATTCAAGGTCGACTGCTTGATATATGCAGATGATGTACTGCTCTACATGCCATTCTCAACAGAGCATCTGGACCTCTCCCCACTGACAGACTGCTTTGACGCAGTATCCAACTGGCTCAAATCTCAAAACCTCCGAATACAGTACAAGAAAACTGAGGTCCTTTTCATTATGAGGAACCAAAACTTCACCCTGCCACCCCACTTAAAGGTTAAAGAAGCAGAGCTACAAACCAAATCCACAATCCGATATCTTGGAGTCACGTTAGACCAATGACTAGACATGAAGGTGCACATAAGCAACATAGCAAGAGCAATCTACCACAAAATCTGAACACTCAGGCACTTACGCTTCCTACTAGAGCCGGATGACTTCCGGACAATCTATCAAGCATTGATTATACCGCACTTTGATTATGCTAATGCAATCCTACAAGGGCTCCCACAATCCACCCTGAACCCACTCCAACTCGCCATGAATGCCGCGGCGAGAGTTCTACATGGGGCTTCTAGGAGCGACCATGTTACACCCATCCTGAAACATCTCCACTGGCTCCCTATACATGGCAGACTAATTTTCAAAACCCTACTGCTGACTTTCAAAGCCATCAATGGGCTCTCCTCCACATCACTAGCAGAGCTTATCCAAACCATGTTCCCCAATAGGTCCAGAAGATCTGCAGCAGTCAACACACTGGTAATCCCGAAGGCAATAACCCAATGCACCCATGCAACAGCAAAAAGGGCTTTCAGATTCTGTGCATCCAGATGCTGGAACACCCTACCACCCAGCATCCGGGCAATCCCTGACCTAACCCAGTTTAGGAAGGCATTGAAGCACCACCTCTTCCTCAAATACTACCTGGAAGACAGCACTCCAATAGCCCCCTCCCCCATCTAGTACAGCCACAGCAACATACCTGAAAGCCATCCATGACTACGATTACTTTTGACACGACATGACGTGTCGCCTAGATGTAAATAGTTACTCCAGTTTTATCCAAGTTTTAGTACCTGTTCTTTGTAAACACAGATCAGCTTGCTGCACTGTGCTAGTCATTCTGTTTCATGTAAACCGCACTGATGTTGAATAGCGCGGTATAAAAGAGACTGTAAATAAAATAATAAATAAATAAAAAATAAATAATAAACTAAGGGTCCTTTTACTAAAGTACGCTAAGCAGTTAATGTGTGTTTTAGTATGTGGTAATTGTCAGCACAGGGCTGCAGTAACTGTTACCATACAGGCATAACAATTACTGTGTGCTCATTCCTATAGTAACTGCAAATTGCACGATTGGTTGGGTGGGTTAGCGTCAGAGTGGGCATGGACAGCACATAACAGCACGCTGTCTATGTTGCAGTTTATTTATTTAGTAACTTTTTTATACCGCTGTATCTATCAGTCACAGCGGTATGCAGGTAACGTTTGACAAGTTTAACATTGCATAGAACAATAGGTCAAAAAGTTAACATTTAACGTATAAGTCAAACAAGGCTAAGCACAATTAACATGTAACTTTAAACATTTAGGGCCCAATTCTGTTCTGCATGTCCATCCCCTCTGTACGATTCTGATCTTGTGGGGCACATCTAGCCCCACGGGATCAGAATCGCGAACAGTCCTGCATGTGCAGGCCAGGATGGCGATTGTGTCTGGCCTACATGTGCAGGACTACACCCAGCTAACTCAGTCAGGGCATTTAAATGGAGCCGAGGCGCCATGGTGTCTTGTTGCCATGTCACCATGGTTCCATTTGAAAGCCACGATGCTGGCCGTCGATTAAAACTGTGAATACCCTGCAGCCCGACCCCCAATCCAGCCTCCGAAGGCCAGGGTCGGGCTGCGGGGAATTTCCCCTGGACCCCCCCAGCCCCTTCCGCGCCCTGAATAAAAAAAAAAAATGTCCAGGGCAGTTTTTCCACCTTGGAGGTGGAATAACTTCCCCGGCCATTTTGTCAGCCCTGGACGTACAAGGTCAACATTAGAATCGGCCCTGTACATCCAGGGCTAGCGACTTCCCACTTTCCGACCCCAGGCTGCCTATTCCCCGCCCCTGACTAACTACCCCATACAACCAGAGGGGAAGTTAGTGGGGGGTGAAGCCGGTACGAATAGTGCGGATGGATGTCCCATTGGGACGTCCATCCCCGCTATTCATGGTTCAGAATGACCTCCTTAACATATTTACATGTAACTGCAATGTACCTGAGCAACAATAAAGTTTCAAGGTGGAGGATAACAGTGTAGTACTGAGGAACGTGGTAACATGGATGCAGAACGATACTTCAGTGGATGGCATTAAGTGCCCCCATGTTAACTGGAAATGCTGTTGCCATGCATTTGAGTATGGTTCAGTGTGGTAACTGTCAAGAACAATGGACATGTCCCTGACTACACATGACTGTTGCACTCACCGTGTGTTAGTTTTAGTGCTAAATGCACGGTAAGTGCAAAGTCCTACTTCACTTTAATAAAAGGACCCCTAAGCTATTTACGTGTCATGTTCTCTGCTGGAATATGCTGAAACCCCAGCCTCTTTTAGGGTTAAACACAGGAATATGCATGTTCGCTTCACCACAATATTTTGACAACTCAAATGCAAGCTTTCCTCGCGTGTAGATTATACTATAGACATAAAATATCAGTTCCAAAAATCTTCAGTTCTAATGTTTGGTAATTTCTAGAGATGACGTGTTTTGAATGAAAAAATGCTCACAGTTCTGCATTAGGGTTTAAATTAATCCACTTATCTGAAAATTAGAAGCTGTATGAATTAATTCTTTGTAGTGCACATTTCACTTCCAACCTTTCACTTCAATGGGCTTACTGAGCAAAAATGGCCACAGCATTTTTAAGCTTGCTCCTCCCAGGGATGTCATTTCTTAAAGGAATAACCACCCCTAAATCAAAGTGTAGCAATCTATTTGTTGATTCAAACATTGAGGTGCCACCAACTTTAAATGGTATATCCTATATTGCTCCCTAAGATTCATTTCATCTCACGATTACCCTCACAAAGTAAAGGGGAAATGTCATCAATCACTCTCCATTTTAAATTTGCGAAAGCATGTTGATACTGTATGCAATGTTGGATGGTCGGAGCTGAAAGTGTCCAGATAGACAATCTTGACCGATGCTCCTGTAAGCGGATGTTTATCATCCATTTTGTGTGGCCAACATCAATTTTCTTGCATGGACACAACATATGTAGAGGTGCAGATAGTAACCAGCTAATAACACCGCATTAAGAGCAAAACAAATCATAAACAAAAAATCTCTATGGATTGGAATTCCATGTAAAAAGGGGAAGGGGGAAGGTGATGGCAGTGGGGGTGTACTATCGACTGCCTGGCCATAATGAACAAATGGATGATGAAATGTTCAAAGAAATCAGGGAAGTTAACAAAAGTTACAACACAGTAATAATAATGGGTGATTTCAATTACCCCAGTATTGACTGGGTCAGTGTCACGGTAGGACATACTAAGGAGATAAAGTTTCTAGATGAAATAAATGACTGCTTCTTGGAGCATCTGGTTTATGAACCGACTAGAGGGGAAGCCATTTTGGACCTAGTCCTTAGTGGAACACAAGATCTGGTGCAAGAGATAAGGATGTTGGGGCCACTTGGCAATAGTGATCATAGCATGATCGTGTTTGATTTAATAAATGAAGGAAGGACTGTAAGAAAATCCACAGTACTATCTTTTAACTTTCAAAAGGGAGATTATGATAAAATGAGGAAAATAGTTAAGAAAAACTAAAAGGAGCAGTTGCAAAGGTTAACGATTTACATCAAGCTTGGGTGTTGTTTAAAAATACTATCTTAAAAGCCCAGATCAGTTGTATTCCACACTTTAAGAAAAATGGAAGGAAGTCCAAAATCTGCAAGCATGGTTTAAAGGTGAGGTCAGAGAGGCTGTTGTTGCCAAAAAAAAATCATCTTTCAGGAAATGGAAAAAGGAGCCAAATGACAAAAACTGGAAACAACACAAGCACCAGCAAGTTAGATGCAAGGCTTTGCTAAGGCAGGCAAAGAGAGAATTTGAGAAGAAGCTTGCTGTGGAAGCAAAAAGTACATTCATTGCAAAAAACCTGTGAGAGTGTCAGTTGGACCACTAGATGATAGAGGGGTAAAAGGGACACGAAGAGGGGACAAGGCCATAGTGGAGAGACTGAATGAATTCTTTGCTTCGGTCTTTACTGAGGAAGATGTAGGAATGTTACCCATGACTGAAATGGTATTTAAAGGAGATGCTGCGGAAGAATTTAAAGAAATATCGATACACCGGGAAGATGTATTACAACTATTTGATAAACTGAAGAGTAGCAAATCACCTGGACTGGATGGTATACATCCAAGGGTGTTGAAAGAACTGAAATATGAGATTGCAGACCTACTATCAGTAATCTGTGAACTATCATAGGCAACGGTGGAGAACTGCACGTTTAAGAATTTTGGAAATGAAGGGAAGAAGGGAGATGGGTCAATAATTAGAAGGACAAGTAGGGTCAAATGAAGGTTTCTTGAGGAGAGGTGTGACCAGATCATGCTTGAAGGCTGCAGGGAAAGTTGATGTAGAGAATGATAGGATGAGAATGTGTGTAATGGAAGGAATGACAGAAGAGGAGATGGAGTTAAGGAGATGGGTGGGGATAGGATCAGAGGAATAGGTAGTAAGTACATTTAGAGGAGAAAAGAAGATGAGAGATTTCCTCTTCGGAGATCTTAGAAAAGGAAGAAAGAGTAATAAAGATTGATGGAAAAAGTTGGTATTGAAGAGGGGGAAAACATAGTAACATAGTAAATGACGGCAGATAAAGACCAGTATGGTCTATCTAGTCTGCCCAGTAAGATGGCAAGAGTAGGTGCACCTGCTGATCCATGCAGGCCACCCCTCCCCATGTTTTTGTTTAGGGGTGACCCCACTGCTCTGTGTAGGACACCCTGTTTGTTGAGAAATTAGATAGTTAAGTTTATTTTGATTTTATCCTGTTGCTGTAAAGGGATCCACCTTCTCTGTCCTATGCCATTTTGAATTCTGTCACTGTATTTGCCCCCACCACTTTCATGGGGAGGGCATTCCAAGCATCCACCACCCTTTCAGTGAAAAAGTATTTCCTGACATTGCCTTTCAATTTACCCCCTTGCAGCTTCATGTTATGCCTTCTAGTTTTACAGCTTCCCCATCTTTGGAAGAGGTTTGTTTGTTCATTATTTCTCTTTAAGTATTTAAAGGTCTGAATCATATCTCCCCTATCCCTCCTCTCCTCCAGAGTGTACATATTTAGGTCTTCAAGTCTCTTCTCATAAGGCTTCTGACGCAGGCTCCAAATCATTTTGGTGTCCTTCCTCTGAACAGTTTCCAGTCTTTTTACATCCTTTGCAAGATATGGTCTCCAAAACTGAACACAGTATTCCAAGTGAGGCCTCACCAGTGACTTATACAGTGGCATTAGTACCTCTTCCTTTCTGCTGTTAATTTCTCTTTGTATGCAACCCAACATCCTCCTGGCTTTTGCCACCGCCTTGTCGCACTGTTTTGCCACCTTGAGATCCTCAGAAATAATCACACCAAGGTCCTTCTCCTGGTCTGTGCACATCAACCTCTCGCCCCCTATCACGTACATTTCCCTTGGATTTCTGCTTCCCAAGTGCATGCCACTGCACTTCTTCTCATTAAATCTTAACTAGCAAGCATTAGACCATTCTTCCAGCTTTTGTAGATCTTTCCTCATGTTATTCACTCCCTCAGAGGAGTCCACTCTGTTACAAATTTTCATGTCATCTGCAAAAAGACAGACCTTTCCATTCAGTCCTTCAGCAATATCAGTCACAAATACATTGAACAGTGCTGGGCCCAGGACCGAACCCTGGGGCACCCTGCTAATCACCCTCCTTTCATCCAAGTGAGCTCCGTTTACCATCACCTTCTGTCGTCGTAAGTGGAGCTTACTTGGATGAAAGGAGGGTGATTAGCGTGGTGCCCCAGCGTTCGGTCCTGGGCCCGGCACTGTTCAATGTATTTGTGAGTGATGAAGCTGATCTTGAGAGAAATTGGAGTATAATCTTGTGGACTTTGTCATGGAAATATTCAGCAAGGGTTTGGGCAGAAAGAGAAGGGGGGGGGGGGCAGAGGCGGAGGTGCCCTGAGGAGAGAGTTGAGAATAGAGAAGAGACAACGGGGTCAGAGGCAAGAGAGTTAGTTAGATGGACATAGTAGTTTTGCTTGGCAAGTGCTATGGCAGATTGGAAGTAAGTATGAATTTGAAGTGAAGAAAGTTAGAAAGGGAGCAAGATTTGAGACAAATGTGCTCAGTTGAATGGGCACAGGAGCGAAAGTAGCGGGTAGTTGAAGACAGCCAGGGCTGAGGTATAGTGCTCCTCACAGGACATAGGATAAGGGGAGCAAGAGAATCCAGAGCAGAGGAGTGTGCAGTATTATGGGAAACTATAGCCTCATCAACCGAGTTAGAAGACAAAGTGGAGGAGAAAGATGATGAGACATACAGTGGAGAGAACTAATGGATTGATAGCATGAAGATTCCTAAAAAGGTAGGAGGGGGCGAGATTGAAGTGGGCAGTGATGAAGAGTGAAGCTAACCAGGTGATGGTCAGATAAGGGAAGAGCTGAGATATGGAAATTAGAGGGTAAACAATTACCGAAAAAAACAAGATCAAGGCAATGGCCATGCTGATGAGTGGGGGCAGAAGAACAAAGCTGAAGGTTAAATGAGGAGGGTAAGGAAAATAAGTTTGGAAGCATAGGGGTCAGAAGGGTTAGCTTTCTTGGCTGCTGCTGCTCTTTGAGAAGAGGATTTCAATCTATTATCCATGATGATACCTAGATCCTTTTCCTGGGTGGTGGCTCCTAATGTGGAACCTTGCATCGTTTAAGTATAGTTTGGGTTGCTCTTCCCTGAGTGCATAACTTGCAGTAGTCCACACTAAATTTCATCTGCTATTCTAGATCACATTGAGTTGTGCGCAGAGTACATGAAGAAAAGTGCCCTCCATTACTTTGAGGAGCAATGAAACCTGGGAACTGTAATGAGACTATGGCTCTCACTTCTATAGATTGGAGAAGAGGGGGTGAACAGAAGTGAATGGCTTGTTTGCTGGATGCTGATTGGAACTCCTTCATGAATCTAAAGAGAATCTAGGTGACAGCCAGACTTTTTTTGGCTCTTTTTTCCATGGATCCTATCAGTCCGAATGCCTGTATGCTTCTGTGAAAAGGGCTTCCTACCATCAGCCTTTGGGGCTAATCTTTCTGATATCCTGAGCTGGATGTCCTGTGACAAGCAGCCAGGCATTGATGGGCTGATGGACCTTTTCCATCAATTTCTCAATCTGCTGATACTGATCAAGTCTTGGCAGAATCATAAGAACATAAGATGTGCCATACTGAGTAAGACCAAGGGTCCATCAAGCCCAGTATCCGGTTTCCAATAGTGGCCATTCCAGGTCTCAAGTACCTGTCAGGTTCCCAAAGATATACACATTCCATGCTGCTTATCCCAGGGTAAGCAGTGGATTTCCCCAATCCTCTTTCCACAGGTCTTCAAAAATTTTTTTTCGAGAGCTGTTTTGGTTATTCCACGTAATCTTTATGTTTTTTGGTGCGCTGAATCCGAAAATGACCTCCATTTTGTCATAGGACATCACGTTTCCTGACAATTTAGGTAACTATGTTAAATAAGGCAATACCTCAAAATAAATGGAAATAGACTTATAAAATTAAAGTTTTATTACAATATTTTCATGAAAATCCTTTTTTGAACTGAAATGAGCTCACCTACACACACTAAACTAGATTCTTTTTCCTTGTGAGTTTCCTCTTGGTGCATTTACGCTTGTGAGTAGCATCTGGAATGTCTCTCTGAAGCATCCAACAGTAGTCTGCCATCATTTTAATGCTCCATTTTCCCTGGTATCTCCTTTCCATCTCTTTAATGTCTTGGTGGAATCGTTCACCTTGTTCCTCACTCACAGCTCCCAAATTTTCAGGAAAGTAGTCAAGGTGGGACTGGAGGAAATGCACTTTCAAACTCATCAGGAAACCTAAAGCTTGAAATGCTTTCAGCATTCGTCCGACGATCTTTTTGTAGTGAGGATCTTTGTTATTGCCTAAAAATTTCTGTACGACTTCTTTAAATGCAATCCACCCTTCTTTTTGAGGATCCGTCATGGTACTGACAAACTCTTGATCAACTATAAGCCTTCTAATGTCTGGTCCGACGAACACACCTTCCTTCAATTTTGCCTCCGACAGGCCTGGAAACTTGGTGACCAAGTATTTGAAGCATTCTCCTTCTCTTGGAAGTGATTTTACGAATTGCTTCATCAATCCCAATTTTATGTGGAGAGGTGGTAGAAGAACTTTATGGGAAGGTACCAAAGTTTCTCGGAGGACATTGTTTTCACCGACTGTTAGCACCCTCGGCTGCCAACTCTTCTTGGTCCAGTGATTTTGTCGGTCTCGACTGTCCCATAGACACAGAAAACAAGGATATTTGGTATACCCAGCTTGTTGCCCGAGCAGCATGCACAAGACCTTCAAGTCCCCACACACTTGCCAACCATGGTCTTCATATTTAAGTTTACGAAGAACCAATTCCAAGTTCTCGTAGGTTTCCCTCAAGTGTACGGAATGACCTACAGGTATGGAAGCGTAAAAACCGTTGTGGAGTAAAAATCTTTGGGAAGATTCAAGTTTCTTACCAAATCATTCATCTCCTCCTGAGAAAACAATTTTGGTCTTGTATCATCTTCAGTCAGAACTTGATTCGTCATCTGGTTCAGGTATGACTTCACCTTCATCGGAGCTAGGTATCTCTTCCAAAGTAGCAGGGGGCTTGGATACTGGTATATCTGTGCCATGGGGGATGGGACGAATTGCCGAGTGAAGATTGGGGTATGAAATGGAATGCTTCCATTTGGAATTAAACCCTTTCACATCGCATGAACAAAAGTAACAGTCGTCACTATGGTTCTTTTGCTCTCGCCATACCATAGGAATCCCATAACGGAAAGATTTTTTCTTACCCTTGAACCAGTTTCGGAGGTCCTCAACACACCGTTTGCACAATTTATGAGGTGCCCAGACTTTATCTTGATCTCCAATTTTTAGTCCAAAGTATGCAAAGTATACTTTTTCACAAAGTCTGTAATATTCTGCTGTTGCTTCAACACTGTATATTCACCACAGATGAAACAGAAACTGTCTGACGAATTAATACACTTTCGCGGAGCCATAACATAACGGTTGAAGAATGACGAGCTAACACGAATTGCGATGAAAAAGTGTGAACAGCCTAGAACCAAGAACCTAATGATGATTCGTGCATAAGTGTGGCATGCAGGAGAGAGCAGCTCTGTGTCTGTACACGAGACATCACAGTGCTGGCCACGCCCCCCTGCACTGACCGGAGCTGCTGCTATCTGCCCTGTTTCTCCCTCCCACTGGATTCTTCAGGAAAGATTAACCCCTTCTACCATTAGAAGCACGGACTTAAAACTTGCTTAGCTTATGTATATATAGCTGACCATCAGATTTACAGTGCTATTTTTTTTTTTTTACATAACTCGGACAACCCCTTTAAGGTTTTTTTGGCATTTTATGTCTTAAATGCACTTATGTGAATTAATTAATAGTAATTTGAATTAATAGTAATTTGAAAAAATTTGATAAATTTGAAGACAATTTTGCATGTTGTGGCAAATCATGACGTCTAGGAGTTTTTTCAATATTTTGTTTTCAGCACACCAAGATACATGGAAATTAGATGAAAATAATCAAACAGCTTTTTAGTCGCAGACCTGTAATCTTTTTCTCTATAATGGTTTCTGCCATTTTAGCCTGGCACTGACGTCAAGCTCACCAGTCTGTAATTTCCCTTTTTAGAAATTGGTGTTACATTGGCCACTCTCCAATTTTCAGGCACTATATATGATTTTAATGATAGTTTAGAAATTACTAATAGCAGGTCTGCAATTTCATTTTTGAGTTCCTTCAGCACTCTGGGATATCTACCATCTAGTTCAGAAGATTTGTTATTCTTCATCAAATTGCTGTATTGTATCTTGTCAGTTTTATTGAAATTTGTTTCAATTCCTCAGATACATCACCTTTAAACATCATTTCAAATATGAGTTGTGTGCAGAGTACATGAAGAAATTTGAGTCGGAGGTCTGTAGATTACAGCAGTATGGATGACAGTGCCATCTCCTGTTTCCAACACAATCCAGAGTGCTTCTTCTTTTCCCCATGCCCCCTGCATTTCAGTAGCTTTAATATTGCTTTTGACAAACAAGACTACTCCTCCTCCTTCTTTTAATTTAGGGGCAAGTATATAATATGATAGTGTAAATGGGTTAAAATATGGAATGAAGGGTGAGTTCAATTGTAATCATTCATAGGTAGTTACTATAGTTGCTATATCCCTGTGGGTCTCATCTATATACCTCTCTGTCTGCCTCGGCTGCTCCAAGTATGCTTTGTTAGCCTCCACAGATTGGACTTTTTCCCTGAGAGCAAAGATCTCTTTGCAGCTAATGCATACATAAGACCTCTCACCAACTCAGAGAAAAATCATACATGAAACACTCAGTGCAAAAGACTGGATGGCCCCCTCTCTCTGCTGGACTGCTGTCTGCATCATAAGATTTAAAGATTTCTTTTATCTATTTAAAGTTGTTCAGTTGTTTAAAGTTGCTAGGGGAATAAAGATACTTGAACCAATTCAATTATACCTAATAAGAGGCCTTTAGTTTTCACCCCAAGGTGAACTGCAAGGACTTAATCTACTCCTAAGTCCTAGTACTTTTTCATTAAGATAACCAGTTAAACCTGAAAGTCAGAAAGATCACCCCGTTTTCCTTAACTGGTTTAGGAGGCTGTAAATCAAGAATTATGCCTGGGGTGAGTGGGAGTTGGGATAAGAGGGAGAGAAAGAAACACTAACTGAAACCTGGCTTGTAATAGTAAGCCCTTGTTGTTGTTGCTGTTAAGTGCAGTCGAGTTGGTGTCCATTCATAGCAACCCTCTGGATAGTTATCCTAAACTGTGTTCGGTTTTCAGTCAGGCGGCTCTTTGTTGATAGAGTGGTTGTTATTGTATTGAGAATCCAAAGGAAGGCACGTCCCTTGCAAAAGCCAAGAAGGAACACAAAAGAGCAAGAAGACCAGCACACCCTCTCAACTTGGAATATGTTTATTTGTTTGGGTTGGAGGTTTTTAACTACATACCCTCTGACCAAGGCAAAGGTTGCCGAAGCACTGCTAGTATTGGAGTGTTATCAATAAAGTCTCTTCCATGTTGAGAGGGTGTGCTGGTCTCCTTGCTCCTTTGTGCTTCTTTTATTTTATCGATCCATCTCAATGCTGGCATTCAACCTTGTCAAACATGATGTCTACCTCTAATAATCTCTCACTTCACAAAATTTCTTGATTGATTTTGCCAGTTGTCGGAGGTGGAGGGAGGGGGCGTGTGGGGAAGGACTCCAACCACACTGCATATCTGCCACTTATGCAGAACACAGCACCCCAACCCACACCCAATACCATGGGTCACAAGCAACACCCAGCCAGCAAGATACAAAGATCACACCCCATGCTTGCAATGCCATACCTGGGCACCCCATGTAACCTGCCTGCCCTGTGCCCACACACATACCACATGCCATGCTGCCTGTAACAGTCATGCTAATCTGTTCCCCCCTGTCCCCTAGATTGGTTTGGCCCACACCCTCATATGTGTCCCCCATGGCAGTTTCTCTGTCCCCTGGAACAGTGAGCACACATCCTGCAGCCCTGGATGCCACCAGGTCACCCCCAGAACCACTAAATGATCTCATGATCCACTGGTCCTCAGTCCCTGGGCCCCCCTGATCCCACCCATACTCACACTCTTGACATGACAGGACCAGCCTATGGGGGCATGAGATAGACCCTGCTGTATGTGGAACAGCTGGGGGTGAAGGCGACTACAGGCCTGATGCTGGTGGGACATATGTCCAGGCAACACACAAGGTAGGGAAGACACATACATGTGGCATGCTGATGTATGCATTTTCCCCTGCCCCCACAAGTGACCATGGGTACCCCCTGAGGACATGGCTGTTCACACCACTCCAGCATGCACAGACACTGCAGGAGGAGTGCTGCAACACTGCACAGCAAAGGACCAGGGTTGTGGTGGAATGAGCCATAGGCATCCTGAAGAGCAGATTCCAATTCCTGGACCAGAGTGGGGGCGAGCTGCTCTACAGTCCGGAGAGGGTCTGTGCAATATTCACTGCATGCTGTGTGTTACACAATCTTGCACATCTGTGGGGCATCCTGACCCAGAACCTGAGGTGGCAGGTGAGGATGAGACAGCGGAGGCAGACGATGTGGGCATGGCAGGGATGGGCTCCCAATAACAGATGGCACAGACTCATCAGGGAATCATTCTAGTGGGTGAGTAGACAATGAGCAATTATGACAGATTGTATTTAAACACATGCAGATAGAGAAACTATGGTGCCCCCTTTCTCCCGTCCCTGATCGGACCATGGACACTTTGCCACATGTGACCTCCGCCACAATGGAGCCGTGTCTGACATTGTGCTTGCTACATCGTCCCCCTCCCATGGGGGGGGTCCGCCTGCAAATCCTCGCAGTCCCCTGGCTGGGACACCTGACTGGCCCCTTGCCCATTGCCCTCCCTCTTGGCCTGCAGCACCACCACCAGTTTACAAAATGACCCAGCTATCGATGCCTGGTAGACCGTCATCCCCCATAGCAGCCAAAACTGTGCCTCATGCTGCTGCTGCACATGCACGTAGTGCTCATGTATCGCCTGATGCCCATTCTCCAGCTCCCACAAAAGCGTTGGCCTTATAAGTCAGAACGAGCAAAATCACAAAACTTAGAAAAATCGTTCTTCTTCACCTTCAGTAAGGACTAGAAACCAAAACTACGAGATCTCAGTAAAAAATAGCACTACTCATTTGAGACTCACGTCAAAAATAGAGCTATGTGCTTTATCACATCAACGACCTCAAAACTGTATTTTAAACATCCTGTCAGTCGTTTTCTTTCTAATGAGAATTAACCTTAACAAAAAACTTATCTCATACGACTAGACAGCTGCATATGAAATGTTCAAATCGATCCCAATTCCGACGTACATCACCGGTACCATCAAGACGTTTCACAGCAATGTTTCCTCAGGGGATCCTTCAATGCCGAAGCGTCACTATGCCTCACTTGCATTCTGGGGCTGTTGTATAATGCTGTTGGTTTCTGCTGGCAATATGAAGCTGTGACATCTGCATATGATTTGATTTCCGGCAGCTATGGGTTGCACCGTAGCCCTAAATAAGTGAGGCAGGGGAGCCATGATTCATATGCAGCTGTGACATTTGCCGAAGATTAGATTTTCTGCAGGTTTGGGTAGCATCATAGCCCTACCAAGAGGGACTGGGGTGCCATGTTCCAGGAATAACAAGATCTGTGGATTGTGGAGTTTTAGTTTGGACCGCGCTAGCGAGGTCCTTGTGTGTGGAGTGCTCGTGTTATGATAGTGGGGATGTTTGGATTGAACGGTTCCTGCAGCTATTGAGTGTAGCTAAGGCCTGGATGGGGTAATCATATGTGTTTAGTAATAAATCATGGGGATACTGAGGTGGCTCCGGATCGTTTGGTTAGTGGTAATATGAAGTCTGTGTAGGTGATTGGTTGAGCTGACGTTGGTAATGACGTCTGGGGCCCTTTAAAATTGGTATCGGGATTTTGGAATCTGCATGCACGGCGTCTTGTTACATTGTGGCAGTTGAGCAGTTCTTCTGAAGGAGGGAACAGTGTGTGGCCACGGTTTTGAGTAGTACGCGGGCGGCATCAGAATGCAGATGAGGCATTGATGGGTTGTGTTTTCAATTTGAGAAGTGGAGATTTTATTGTAGTAGGGATGGATATTATGTAGCTGTTTTTATTTTTTATATATAGTGACGCTTCGGCATTGAAGGATCCCCTGAGGAAACATTGCTGTGAAACGTCTTGATGGTACCGGTGATGTACGTCGGGATCGGGATCGATTTGAACATTTCATATGCAGCTGTCTAGTCGTATGAGATAAGTTTTTTGTTAAGGTTAATTCTCATTAGAAAGAAAACGACTGACAGGATGTTTAAAATACAGTTTTGAGGTCGTTGATGTGATAAAGCACATAGCTCTATTTTTGACGTGAGTCTCAAATGAGTAGTGCTATTTTTTACTGAGACCTCATAGTTTTGGTTTCTAGTCCTTACTGAAGGTGAAGAAGAATGATTTTTCTAAGTTTTGTCATTCTCCAGCTCCTGCTGTATGCCCCGCATCTCCTGTCAAATGCTGCGGAGCTCTGACAGGATCCCCTCAGTGTGCTCCAGCATGCGTGACCCCTCCCATAGCAGTTCCCAGTCCACATCATATGGAGCACTGTCAGATGCCTCCTCGAGAATGGGGAATTCCAGGTCCACTGGTAGCTGCTCCTCTGTTGCTGCATTCACTGCCCCAGAGCCCCCCTGGCTCGTACTGCAATCCTGGTTGGTCAGGGTTGTCACCAGTGGCTGGGGGTGGTTTGGCTGCATTCTGGCTATCCACGGGCTGGGATGGTCCGGCCACTGCCTGGTCTGTGGAAGGGTAGAAGAGGCAAAGGTCAGAGCCCAATATGGGTGCCTGATGACAGTTGAGGCCTGTTTTGGGTCCACCAGCCCTGCATGTGCAGGGGCTGTTCAAGTCAGTGTGGCCAGTGGTCACCCTAACTGACATACATTAACACAGCAATGGCAGATGTATACACACAGCTGGCAGTGCACAGTGGAGCCACCACAAATCCAGGAAACCACACAAGAGAAGGTCAATTCAATCCCGCAACATGGACTACATGCAGTGACAGGGGATGCATGTGCACAGACACAGAAAGGGGCCCCCACCAGCCCCTATGGACACCCTGTAATGCATGGACTGCCACCCCCAAATCACAGTGGACAGCTGAGCCCCATATGGCCCTCGGCCCTGGGGCCAAGACAGCCACCATGTGCATGGAGCATATTCACTGGAGATGGGCTAGCTGAACCTACCACCTGCATAGCCATACCCATGCTCTGCAATGAGCTTGGGTGCCTGGCCTGTTCTGCACTCTCCCCTCTATCTCACTGCAGGTTTGTCTTTCAGATGCCCCATCTGACAGCCACATGTGGCTATGAGTGGCAGGAGGGGTTCCCACCAACAACCCCAGGTGAGCACCAACGGACCATGCGCACCAGTGATGAACAGGAGCGGCAGTGTGATGCCACAGAGACAGCAGCAGGAGACACATCACCACAGTATGCACACAGCATGTGCTTTGCGGTATCTACTCATACCCCTGTGCGTCAGGAGCAGAGCTATCATACCCAGCAGGTTCAGTAATTTATTTATTTAAAATTTTTATACTGCATTTTCCAGCAGATCAAATGCGGTTTACAATGAACAATATATTGAATTGTACAAAACAGTACGTATTCAGTTACATAGAACAGATAACTATATACAATGGTGTAATAACAAGTAACTATGTACAATATCATTTACATAGAGGGTCAGTGTATAGAACATTGGAGTTTGTACAATTGTATATCCATTGTTTTGCTTTGATTCTTATTAGGTTGCATCTGGGATGGGATATCTTGTGTGTCTTGTTGGAATGAAGTAGTAGTTTATTTATTTTATTTATTTAACAGTTCTTATATACCGCGCTCTTTGTTATCAGTGCGGTTTACATACAACAAAATTTTACTCAGACAGAATAGGATCTGTCTTAAGTTTACAGATAACAGGGAGCATAACATGGACTTCAACTGGGTTTAACTCAGGAGGTGGTATGGTTGTGTTCAGGGCTTTCATCTTCCTTTATGTTTCCGAAATGTAGAGAAAACAGATGTGTTTTGATTATTTTTCGGAAGGAGGAGAGGTCATCAATGGATCTTATGCTAACTGGAAGATTGTTCCATAGAGTAGGGGAGAAGTGGGAGAAAGCTCTGTTGTTAGTAATTTTTCTGGATTTCCTGAATTCTGATGGAATAGATAGTTTGTTTTTGGTACAGTCTCGTTGGTTACAAATTTGGTTATCTTTCATTATGAGGGTGGAGAGGAGAGAAGGGGCAATATCTTCGATGTACTGGAGGACCTGTTCCTCAAGGTGGGATAGCTTGTGATGGCGGTCTGGGGGCAACTTGTTGTTCACTGCCCTCTTCCCTTGGCTGCTTGCCACACCACCCACCACTTTTTCTTCACATCCTCGACATCCCTGTTGTGGTGGTGCACTGTGTTCACCCTCTCCACAATGTCTTGCCATGCCCTCTGTTGGATGCTGGCATCCTCTGCTCCAAAGAGGGTGACATGATTCTGTAGCACCAGCCCCTTGAGGGGCTGACGTTTGCCTTCCTGGCACGTCTCTGCTTTTTTCTCACTACCTATGACATACTGCAGATTACACACTGTGGCAGAGGTGATATATCCGCATATGCCATTTTGAACTAGGCGGGTATGACGCTTAGCCAGGCCATGCCCTGGCCAAACACACAGACATTACCTACGTACAGAGTTCCACAGTGAGGGGATGAATATGCATATCAGCAGTTGGTGCTAGAAGCCGTCATATCCATGTAGCGATATAAGTGGGGGATATTGGATACGTATGTGACTATGCATCACTAGGCATATATTCCTCATATCGAGCATGGCACCTGTACCAGCAATATGCGGGTAAGTACAAAATCATCCTATACAGTTATAGTCAGCATCCCCATTCTGCCGTACAGTACGGTGGACGATTGAGCCCCATACCCCGCACATGTGGGCCTGCAGGCATGAGCTGTATACATGTGCCAGGGGACCGTGGCTCCCCCCACATTGACATAGGGCAACAGTCTAGGGGCACAGCCCATGCAGCTATTGACGGGACCCCTGAATGGGCCAGCTAGGCCATGCCTATGTGAGGCACAATATTGGGAGCCAGGCACCCCTGTTGGAAGAGGCAGTGCATCCTGGTCTGATGGGCTGGTTGCAGGCCGATGTGACTGCTAGTGCACATGGCACCTTCCCACCACTTCCCCGAGACTGTGCAGTGGTGCCACAGTCGTGGCATACATAGTCTCCCCCTTGGGCTAGGTGCAGGGCTGCTACAGATAGGCGGCATGGTGTGTGTGTGTGGCCTGTGTATGTACACGGACCCGTGGCAGTGAGATCAGTGAGTGCATGCTGTGAGGGAGGTGATCTGTGATGCTGGCCTCCCATGCCCACATCCTGAGGGGACCATCTATACCATGAATCAAGGGCCTCAGGGGATATCCCTATTGACCCCATGATGCAGCCACACCTACACGTCGCAATGCTCAGGCATCTGTGGGGTGTGTGTATGGTGGCCCAGGGGCACCTGTACCACCCACCCTCCAGCTGCAGCAACAGTTATATGGCCTAGCAATGCCATGACCCTGCTGTCCTGGGGACCCTGGAGCGACTGCCCCGCATCCATTACCATTATTCACACGCACTCACTCGGTGACTGCCTGCCTGTGAATGGGCTGCGCCTGGCCCCACGCAGTGCTGCCTGTGGTGCTCAGGCTGTGGCTGATGCACTGTTGTCTGCACTGTCACAACAGTATGGCAGTTTTGACACACCTGTACCTTCACAGGCTGCTCGGTGTGGGCCCAGGTGCAGTCAGTTTTTAGGATGGCAGTCACAGGGCAGGTGTGTGCGCCAATCCCATGACCCTGCTACAGATGCACATGACATCATGCACTTATACAAGACAAAACCAACTTTTATTTAAATGTACATATATACATATATACATATATACAGTGGTGTCATGCCACTCCCCCATGCGTTGTGAGGGGTGGTGCACATCACCAACACCATCATGTGCTGTTCATGGCCACACACAGCCTACCACTGATGGCATGGACAGCTGTCTATTGCACTATCCGGCCATAACAGGCCCCAGGTCACTTCCCCCTAGCTAGCTGTGGGCCCCTATGGGCCTGGGGGTGCCACAGGCCGGCCCCTAATGCTGCCGCTACAGCCCTTAGGCCCACTACCATCTCCTGTGTGTACAGGTACAGCTCATGGCAGAGGAGGCACACTTCCACCCACAGCCTGACAGCCGCAGACACACTTTCCTGTGGTGCACTGGTATCATGGACGGGACCTGGTTCAGGCCCCACTGGGTGCTGCACCGGTGACGCGGTGCCCATCCCAGGCAACCAGTGTAGCTCAGGGCCTGTGGTGCCCCCAACCACCCAGGGACTGGGCTGTGATGGGCACATGTCACTGCACTGAGGGGGGTTGGGGGCACCGCTGACACATGCAGCCCCTCTAGGAGCTCCTCCTTCACCTGAGTAGGCAACTAGTAGGTTGCCACATCAACTGTCCCAGGCCTCACTGAGGACTGCAGGTCCATTCTGCCCTCTCCCCTGACTATCCCGACTCCTCAGAGTCTGTCATGGATTCTGTGTCTGTAGCCCCCTCCACCTCCTGTCCCCCATTTCCTCCTTCTCTGCCTCCCCTTGTTACCTCACCTTCCTTACCCTCCTCCATCCCCTTCCCCGCTCCCCACATGCACACATCCTCCCCCGGCCCCTCTGTTGCACCCTCAACTGCCTCCCTGTCCATTCTCCCCTCCCCCTCCTCCCCCCTGGTCCCATCCTCCTCCCCCTCCACTGCCTCCTCTATTTCATTTAGGAGGCTTCAAGTTAGAATTTATCCTGATTTAGCCCATGAAACCCTGAAACGGTAGCATGAGTTTCTTCTTTACAAACCCGCTGTTGCCCAGCTGGGTGGTCAAATTTTTCTTAAATTTTCTTGTAAATGCCTATTTAAATGCCGCTCTGAAAGTTATATATTTTTTGATCTAACCCAGTTGGGACGTTTATCAACTCACATTTGCCTCTGGCCCAGGATTGAGTAAAGCCTAGCAATTTGAAGTAAGCTTGCTGTTTGGGCAGTCTGTAGTACCTTACGGTTTTTGTTTTGTATTATATTTCCTTGTAGATCTCTTGTATCTCTGTATTCTTGTTGTTCGGCTGGTGAGCTAGGGCTGGTAGGTTGAATTACCTTTGATAATTACTTTATTATGTTGGTGTATTGTTTGACTAGCCTTTTTCTTTTCACAAGTGTAAAATTTGGGTTGTATTTTGTGAAAATTGCATTAAAAATAAAATAAAATTAAAAAAAATTGTACGATGGTTCTAGCCGCATATCTCAGATCCCTGGAGATATTCGTCTTCCCTTACTTAGATGACTGGCTCATAAGAGCAGACACCTCCCAAAAGGTTTGGCTTTCCTTGCATCATACCATCACAGTACTACAACACTTGGGATTTGTCATAAACTTTCCAAAATCCCACCTCAATCCAATTCAAAGACTAGAGTTCATTGAAGCTTTACTGGACACCCAACAGCCCAGGGCATTTCTTCTGCAACTCCGTTGTGCCTGTCTCTTCGAGTTAGCATCCCAGGCGCTACTCCGAGACCATCCGACTGCCCGAGAAATGCCACAGCTTCTGGGGCACATGGCCTCAACAGTACATATCCCATATGCCCACCTACATATGCGGACAGCCCAGTGGATTCTTGCCTCCCAATGGACGCAGGCCTCTGGCCACCTCAGGAACAAGATCTAAGGCACTGCCCCTCTCACCACATCCCTCCAATGGTGGTGTTCCCCAGAAAATCTCCACGTCAGGTTACCTTTTCAGATGCCTCCATATCAATGCACCCTGATGACAGATGCCTCCAAACTGGGTTGGGGAGCTCACTTGGGTGCTCTTTCCACACAAGGCCTCTGCACAATGCAGGAGTCACAGCTCCAGATCAATCTCCTGGAGCTTTGTGCCATCTCAAATGCACTCAAAGTGTTTTACAATCACCTCAGGACACAAAGGGTCCTAGTCAGGACAGACAATCAGATGGCCATGTTCTATGTGAACAAACAGGGTGGAACAGGCTCCTGGCCCCTCTGCGAGGAGGCTCTCCATCTGTGGTCCTTGCCATTTCTCATCAAATATACCTCCAAGTGGTGTATCTCTCAGGGGAGTTAAATGTCTTGGCAGACAAGCTGAGTTGGATCCTTCTTCCCCACGAATGGTCTCTCCATCCAGATACAATATCCTACATCTTTCAGACCTGGGGAACTCCAGACATAGATCTGTTTACCACTCTGCAGAATGCCAAACTTCCCTGCTTCTGCACCAGGATTCTGATGTCCAGCAACCAGCAGGTGGATGCTTTCTACCTGCATTGGGGTCAGGGTCTCCTTTATGCGTTTCCCTCCCATACCCTGCATTCCCAAGATGCTTTTCAAGCTGCAGGCTGACCAGGGCTCCCTGATTCTCATAGCCCCTCACTGGCCACATCACTGCTGTTGCATCTGATTCAGACTCAGCCTCTACGATTGGGATCTGCGTCTGACCTCCTCTCCTAGGAAGACAGGACACTGCTCCATCCCAATCCACAGTCTCTCCGTCTCACAGCTTGGCTGTTGAGAGCATAGCATTGCAAGATTTTAACCTTACACAAGAGGTTAAGGAAATCCTTTTGGCTTCCAGGAAGCTATCCACCAGGGATTCCTATGTTTTCAAGTGGCATAGATTCTCTTTCTGCTGGTCTCAGAAGGATTTCAATCCCTTCTCTGCTCCCATGGAGACACTCCCCCAGTACCTCCTCCACCTGTCCTCAACAGCTCTCAAGACCAACTTGGTCAGAGTTCACCTTAGTACCATTGTGGCCTCTCATCATCTATTGGATGGACAGCCCCTCTCTTCACAACTGCTAGTGGTGAGCTTTATGAGAGGGTTCTTGCTGACCAAGCTACCCATTAAGCCACCTCTGGTGGCTTGGGATCTCAATGTCATTCTAGCTTCTTAAGCTATCCTTTGAACCATTGGCTTCAACCTCACTAAAGTTCCTTTCATGGAAGGTCATCTTCCTTATTGCCCTCACTTCAACTAGATGCATTAGTGAGCTTCAGGCTTTGCTGGCGGACCCACCCTATACCAGGTTCCACTATGACAAGGTCATCCTTAGGACTCACCCGCAATTCATGCCAAAGGCAGTGTTTCCTTTTCATTTGAAATAGTCAGTTTATCTTTCTGTATTCTTTCCTAGACTGCATGCATCTAGAGCAGAAGTAACCCTGCATACCCTTGACTGCAAGTGTGTGTTGGCTTTTTATCTCCAGAGAACTCGAGATCACCGTACAGCCTCACAGTTGTTCATTTCCTTTGATCCTAGTCACCTGGGTCTCCCAGTATCTAAACGTACAGTCACCAGAAGGATAGCTGACTGCATTTCATTTGCTTATGACAAAGCAGGACTCTTCTTGGAAGGGCATGCCACTGCTCATAATGTTAATGTCATGGCTACCTCAATGGCAAACCTATGCTCTGTAGCCATTGATGAAATTTGCAAGGCAGCAACTTGTTTTTCTGTCCATACTTTTGCTGCCCATTATTGCCTGGACAAGGACTTCCGCCGGGATGCCAAGTTTGGTCAAGCTGTACTCCAGCACCTCTTTCAGACTTAGGGGCAACTCCTACCCAGACTTTTACGATACCAGACATCCATGAGAGAACTCTTGAAGCCAACTCCGAGGCAAACCTCCATCGTTTCTGAGATCACTTCATCTGGCATCTGGGAACTAGGGAGTCCCATATGTGAAAACTACATTCCTGGGGGGGCGGAGCCCGATGTCCAGCGGGATGGTCGCATAACGCTGAGGCTCCCGAGAGGCCTACTCAGAATCCTGAATTAACACCGGACATACTTGAATTTCTGCTCTGATCTTACCGGGGCACATTGGTGAGATGGCGGGGACCAAACCTACGCGCCTGGAATTTGGATCTCCAGCGGCTTCTCACGGCAAACGCTCCAAAACTGAACCCCCGTCCCCGCAGAAGGGGCTGGCTCTACGCGAGGCCCCGAAATGCAGCAGGAAATCCTCGCAGAGATCAGAGGGGTTAAAGACCTCGTGCAGTCAAACGGGGAAGCACTCCGAGCGCTGCGGGAAGACCTTGGTGTATTGCAAGGCAGGCTAGAGGGGCTCTCCTCGCGTCAGGACAAAATGGAGAGCATATTAGACTCCCATGTGGTCCGGCTGTCCAAACTCGACAAAGTTGAACGTCAGGTGCGGGCCTTGCAGAAAGAAGTGGAAGATGGCAATAATAGAGCGCGCCGCAACAACCTACGACTAGTGGGCATACCGGAGGGAGCGGAATCGGGAGACATGAAGGAGTTTTTATATAAAATCCTCCCTTCTTTGCTCCAAATCACCTTTACCAAAGAATTGGAGATCGATCGCGCTCATCGTGTACCCACAAACATAACGCTCAACAGGAAGACCCCGCGGCCTATCATCTTTCGACTTTTGAGATATCAACATGTGGAGCAAATTCTCAGCGCCTCTCGGGCAAAGGGCCATATGGAGTTTGAGAGCCACAAGATCTCCTTCTATCCTGACTTGGCTAAACCCACGGTTGATCGCCGAAAGCGCTTTCTGGAATTCCGGCCGAGGCTTCAACAATTACAAGCACGCTATGGCCTGATGTACCCGGCCAAGCTCCGAGTCACGCTTCACAATCAGACAAGAACATTTGAGGACCCTGATCTACTAGCGGAGTTTTTGGATGCTAAAGAAGCCGACTTGATGCGCTGACTTCCAGAGTTTTCCTACCAGTGTTCTCATATCCGCTGTACCTGCCATCTTGGATTTGCCACGATTCAGCAAAGAGCCTGTCGAGGGCGGTTTGTTGCCTTATTTTGATGATATTTGTGACCCGATTCCATCTACCCAGAGTAGCCTCGATGAATATCAGAGACAGTGTTAATTATGGACTCTGGTGTTTCTTTTCTTTTTTTTTCATGTCTCTATCCTCCTCTCTAGGGCCTCCTCCCGCAGACATATGGTCGCCATATTCATTGGGGGTTTTGCTTCTTCTCTAAGTTACTTTGGTACATGCTTTTCAATATGGGGTGTATTAGCCAGCATACTCGGTGATTATGTCATTGTTGTACAGATTCTGCTTATGTTGTATGTTTTCAAGCGCCCTTACCTAAAATGTCTATTACCGATTGATGGCACCATGTAAGATTTTATCATTGAACGTAAAAGGCATCAATAATCCGATAAAACGGAAGAAAATCCTGAGCTATCTAAGTCATGAAGCTGCGGACCTGATTTTCCTCCAAGAAACGCATTTAAATTCGAAAGAAACTCTTAAACTCAATATTAAACCTTACATGGTGGCCGCCTATTCCCCAGCTGTTTCTAAGAAATGTGGGGTTGCCATACTGGTTAGGAAATCTCTGCATGCTACTATTATTGCGACTAGCTCAGATACAGCAGGCAGATGGTCCAGGGCTCACCTCAAGATAGGTAACCTTGAAGTTACATGTATATGCCTTTATGCTCCTAATGTAGATGACCCTGCCTTTTTTGCTACCATTGCTCAGGTTGCGCAGGCCTCTGCTAATACTTCATTGATAATTGGGGGGGATTTCAATTTAGTTCTTGATCCCCTGATTGACAAACAGCCGCCTAGGACGAGTGGTCCCCCCAAGAGTCACACCACGCTTACCTCTATGATCAAAGATCTTGCTTTAGTCGATCTATGGAGGTTACTACACCCCAATGAGCTTGACTTTACCTTCTTCTCTTCCCCTCATAAATCCCAGTCTCGCATAGATTTTCTTTCTAATATCAAAACTGTTAGTTCCTCAGGTGGACACTGCAAAGATTCACTCCCAACATATCTCAGATCACGCTGCTATTTCTTTTCAATTACACACCACTGCGCCCCAAGGGAATTCGGGGGCCTGGTTCTTTGATAGAGCCCTATTAACTCAACCAGAGTTCCAGTTAGAAATTCGAGCAGCCATACAAGATTACTTTCACTTTAATTTACCCCAGGACACTGCAAATTGGGCTTGGTGGGAGGGTTTTAAAGCGGCCATTCGTGCAACGATCACTAGTTATCAAATTCGCCTGCGGAAACAACGCAAACAGCAGCTCCTTATACTAGACCAACAAATCAAAGCAGGCGAACGAGTTCTAACTTCACGTACTGATCCATGCGTCTTAGTTCGCTTACAGCGTCTCCGTTTTCAATATAATGCAATCCTTTCAACTGCAGCTTCTCAGAGTATTGCACTTCAACAAGGGACATACTACCGTGAAAGCAACCGAGCCGGTCGACTTTTAGCCAACGCCTTGAAAGGTCAAAAAGAAGCCAAACGCGTAGCGGCCCTTCGCGCCCCACAGGGAGGGGGCATACTGACCACAGACTCCGATATCGTAGACCTCTTTCGGGATTTCTATACCCGTCTATATCAATCTGAATGTGAGTTTTCTGGTATTCAGCGGCCGACCCTTTCTGAAGCTGATAGGGATGCGCTGGATGAACCCTTCTCTACTTCAGAGATCCATTCTGCCCTAAAACGAACAGCCTCGGGTCGAGCCGCCGGGCCTGATGGTCTCCCGACAGAATTCTACAGAACGTTCAGTGCAGATTTAGTTCCCTACTTAAAACTTTACTTTACTGCCCTTGAGGTAGATACATCCTCTTTGGGATCCTTTTCTGCAGCTAATGTGGTAGTTTTTGAGAAAGAAGGCAGAGACCCGCTGCTAACCGCCAACTACCGTCCAATCTCCCTACTTAATGCCGATTATAAGATCTTCGCAACGATCTTGGCCACCCGGCTATCTGACAGGATGGCCACCTTAGTCCATCCCGACCAATGCGGTTTTATACCCGGCCGCTCCACCGCTGACAATGCTCGGACCTTGTGCCATGTGCTATCCAGTGCTGCCAATTTAGACCACCCATGGGTGGGTCTTTCCCTAGATGCTGAAAAAGCCTTTGATCGCCTAGAATGGCCCTTCTTATTTGCAGTTCTCCGATGGTATGGCTTTGGGGAGGGCTTCCTCCGATACCTCCAAGTCATGTATTCTCAACCCGTTGCCAGTATTTGTGTAAATGCCCTTAAGTCTCGGCCTTTTAATCTCCAAAGAGGCACGCGTCAAGGTTGCTCCCTATCACCAATGCTCTTTGATCTAGCTCTTGAACCCCTCGCCCTCCTTATTAGACAGTCCGCACGTATTCGAGGTGTCCCCTTCAGTCACAGAGAGATTAAACTCTCTGCATATGCAGATGACCTTATGCTCTTCGTATCCCTTGATTCGGTCCCAGCTGTCTTGGACCTGATTGATGGATACTCGCAATTATCGGGCTATAAAATAAACTGGACCAAATCCGTAGCATTCCCACTGAACCGCTGGGTACATGAGGCTGACATGCAGGCCTTTCCTTTCCTTTGGCAATCCCGCATGGTGAAATATCTTGGCGTCCACTACTGTTCTCCTTTAGAAGACACTATTAGTTTTAATGCCAAGGAGGTAGTCTCCAAAGTCCGTGAGCTCACAAATCGTTGGTCTCCCTTATCCCTTACATGGTGGGGCCGCCTAGAAACCGTGAAAATGATGATAGTCCCCAAAGTGAACTATATTTTAGAAATGCTGCCCTGCTTCCTCCCGCTACACACCTACAAAGACATTGAGGGCCTTCTCGTCCGTTATCTCTGGCAGGGAAAACCACCAAGGGTAGCTAAACAAAAACTACAGTCTGCGAAGGAACTAGGGGGTACCCGCTTTCCTGATTTTCTTAGATATCATCAAGCCTTCCTACTTAAACAAGGTGCCCGATGGCTAGCTGCCTCAACAGACAACAGACCAGTTTGGCTTGACATTGAAGAGGAGCTAAGTAGCCCAATTCCGTTGATCCATCTCCCCGGTATGTCCCATCAAGTAGACACCCGCCATCCCCCAATGATTGTCGATACCCTTGCGGCCTTTAACACTCTCATTCTGTCACTGGGCCCAAACGTATGTCCTCAGGACGGACTCCCGCTGTGGAATAACCCCAGAATTCAAGTCCTAAATAAAACGATCGCATGGAAACCCTGGTACTCTAGGGGGATCTGGACACCCCAACAACTCTTCTCTGCAGCTCGTTGGAAGACCTTTTCTGATTTACAAAAGGAATTTGCGTTACCAGCGAAACATTACTTTCAATTGATGCAACTTCAACACTGCCTCCAAAGTGCTCAAATCCTGCCGCCCTCTGCCCCTACTGAGGACGGGCTATTAGAACTAATTCACTCTATTAGTAGTACACATGGGGTAGCCTCTAACTTTTATAAATTATTATGTCAGGGTACCGATACTGCTACTTGTAGAGCTCAACAAGCCTGGGAACGCGAACTGCAAACCACTTTAACCCCCTGTGCAATGGAGCGTTTTCTGGAGCAAAGTAGTGCGGGTTTCCCGATCTGCCTCTGTTACCCAAACTCTCTTCTTTTTTGCACATAGATGCTTTTATACTCCAGAAAGAATAGCCAAATGGAACACAACTGCTAGGGACCAGTGTTGGTCTTGCCATACTGCTGTGGGAACCCTCGCTCATGTTCTTTATGAATGTCCTCAACTGCAGGTTTACTGGGGGCGGGTCTGGGGTCGTATTCAATCCATCTTACACCTCCACGAGCCTCTTTCTTGGAAGATTGTGGGACTCCGCTCAGTGGCGGAGGTCCCCTCTCTTCCTATCAAGGGTCGCTTTCTCCTTGATTTCATGCTGGGTATAGCCATATGTTTAATCACGAGGAATTGGAAGGATAGCTCTCGAATTACTGCCAATGAATGGTGGAACCTCGTCTGCTTATATAGTAAATATGAGCAGATATCTCGGAGAGCTATTCCCCATATCCAAACTCACTCTCGCTTGTCTAAATGGCAGATGCTCAATGATTATGTACAATCTGCTCATTGCTCCGACATGTCTGTTTAATGTATACTCATCATGTTTCAGATCACCGTTAGGTTTTGTACCACAATAATGTCAGTACACGCTCGTTTTCGGGAATGATTAGTTTCTAGAGAAGAAGCAGGGGGGAGGGGGGTGGCAGGGGTTTACTTTGGTATATGTATCACATTCTATGTATGTATCTGTCTTTTAGCTGTATGTCTTCCTTTCCTTTGTTGTTATAAAACGAAAATAAAGCATTAAAAAAAAAAAGAAAACTACATTCCTGCTTGTTCCTGGTGATAGTGCAATTACTCACCTGTAACAGGTGATCTCCGGGAACATCAGGAATTTAGTCTTCACAACCTGCCCCCCTCCCCTATGAGTTGTAGGTTTTCTTCTTTTACTCTCTTTTTTCTCAGCTACAAACTCAACTGAGGAGAGGGAGTTGGGGAGGCAGGAAGGCAGTTACGCAGGCGCATTGGAGTGCTCCCAAAGACTTTCCTATTGGATGCTGGGGAACGTTCCCGCACGGGCTCTATCAGTATCGATATCACCCATGTGTGAAGACTAAATCCTGATGTTCCCGGAGATCACCTGTTCACCTGTTACTACACTTAATTGCAGAGGGTCCTAGAATATCCATACACCTAGTCAGAAAACCAAACAAGCCAGATTAGTATTGATCCTTACATTGAAACTTCTTGCTAATGGAATATACTAGATCCTCACCGTATAAAATGAATTAACACAAACTAAAAATAAAACTATGTAGACAAAGTTTATATTGAAATCTCAAAAACACCGACTCTGCATGTAATACAAACACCAGAGAAATTGAAAGAGCTGTAGATGTCCCTGTACTGTGCAGCTTATAAAGATAAAATATGTATGTAAGCCCAATATTCAAGGGGTTTATCTGGTTGGCAGGACCTGCTTCCTGGATAAATCCCACTGAGAGGGATATTCAGTGCCACTAACCGGGAGGTCCATGGGTGGGGCGAGGGTAGTCCCAGCACTTAGCTGGTTAGCAGCAATTTTCAGTCTGTTAAACAGCTGAGTACCCGTATAAAGTCAGGCCATATCAATAACTGTCCTAACTTTATGCAATTTCAGCTGTCCAGTTAGCGATGGAATATTACTGTTGTCTGGATAACTGTGCCAATCAGGGCTACATATTCAGTGTCAGAGGATATCCAGATTCTGGCACTGAATATCTAGTTTCACTTTTACCCATAACAATCAGGCGCTTTTAAATGCTGACTGTCGCAGGTTGAATATCAGGCCTGTGAAGTCCAAAGACAGACGAATTCCGATCACTAAACTGAAAATAAAATGAAATTTTCTACCTTTTGTTGTCGGATCATTTTATTCTCTAGTCGTATTGATCCAAGTCTCTGGTTTTTCCTTTCCATGTCTTCTCTTAACTCAGCCTCTAGGGTCTCTGGTCCATCTGCCACTTCTTTCCTCTCCTATCTTCTTCACTTCCTTCCATCTCTGACATTGATCTTTTTTTTTCAGCTTTCTTCCATTTTTCTCTATCAACTCAGATTTCATTTTTCCTTCTTACCATCCAGTTCTCAATCTCATCTTTTATCTGTATCTTCCTACTACTGTTCAGCCTTTAACACAGCCCTCTCACTCCCCATCTCTCTATTCTTCCCCAGCTAATTATTCCCAGTCTTTAACTATCTCCCCACTTTTCCAACCCTCTCCCCTTCTCTCCTGCTTCATCTTGTCTCCCCCTCTCTCACCATATAGTGCCTCTCCCCTTTTTCTCATCCTATCCCCTGCATGTCCTGCATCTGCCTCTCTCCCCACACTCTGTGTCCAGCATCAACTCTATCTTCCTATGTCCAGCATCTGCCCTCCATCCTTACCCTGTGTCCAGCCTTTGCTCACTATCCACTATCCACCCATCCCGTCTAGCATCTGCTTTTCTTCCCCCAGTGACTCCTACCCTATGTCCATCCTCTGCTATCCACCTCTCCATCCCATGTCCATCTTCTCACCACCCCCTATGCCACCAGCCCATGTCCAGTATCTGCTCTTCAATCACCTATGACTACTACCCATGTCCAGCATCTGCCGTCTGCACCTCCAATTCCCCACCCTATAATCTGCTATCTGCCCTCCTTATGCTGTCTGCTCTGAACCCCATAACCAACATCTGCCCTCCATCCATCTACTCTGCCTTATATCCATGTGCCCTCTATCCTCTTATGTCCTGCACCTTGTGTCTGCTGTCTACCCTTCCACTATATGTCCTGCATCTGTCCTCTAGTCCCTACCAGTGTCCTGCATCCCCCTTCCAGCCATTCCTCCCATCCCCTTTCATATCCTGCCTCCTCCTTCCAGCCTTTCCCCCATCCCCTTTCATATCCTGCATCTCTCTTCCAGCCATTCTGCCATCCCCTTTCATGTCTTGCATTTCCCTTCCAGCCATTCCTCCCATCCTCCTGTGTCCTGCATCCCCTTTTCAGCCATTCCCCCATCCCTCTTTGTGCCCTGCATCCCTTCCAGCCAATCCCTCATTTCCCTTTGTGCCCTGCATTCCCCTTCCAGCCCTTCCCCCATTGCCCTTTGTGCCCTGCATCCCCCTTTTAGCCATTTCCCCACCCCGCTTTGTGTCCTGCATCCCCCTTTCAGCCATTCCCCCATCCCCGTTCATATCCTGCATCCCCCTTCTAGCCATTCTCTCCCTTCCACTGTCACTGCCGCCGCCGCTTTTTCTTTGTATTGGCAGTGGGACTCAGACTTGCGCATGGAAGGACTACAAATGTCCATTCCCTCTAATGTGATGCGACGTGTGAGAGGGGGCGGGCATTTGCAGTCCTTCCAAGCACAGAGTCTCAAAGACCAGTGCTCTTTGTTTTTGTGGAGTATTACATGTCTGAGGCCTGCCATAGCTGAAACACAAGAAAAGCAGCAGTGGCGGCAGTGACAGGTACAAAATGGCTAATTCTAGAACTGCCCCTGAGTGGGAGCAATTGGTTGGCGGCAGAAAAACTGGCACTTTATTGGCCGGTTTTACTGTCCTGACAGCCACCGGCTTCCTGCTTGTCAAACCGGCCAGGCCAGTCTAAACCCAGTCAGTTGGCAACCTTAGAAGATACAGAAGTGGCTATAGGTAGGCCCCTTTCAGTCCCTGCCCCCCCCCCCCCCCCCCCCCCCCCCCCAGTATTGCAGGAGCTGCATCAATAGAATTTCCATCACTGAGGGAAGGGAAAAGAATATCAACTAGGGAATGGAAAAGGAAATCTTAACTGAACAATGCCAAAGGGAACAGAATATTGACTACGAGACAGGAGGCCAAGAATCTTCCTGGGAAGGCAATAAGTGAAGAGAAGGGAAAGTGGGTAGGAAGTAGGGAATGAAAGGGGAAGATGTTTTTGTTCCTAGCTCACTGCCACCTCCACCTCCATTTCCCCCAAGTTAGAACAAACACCCTTTTTCTTTTACACCTATGCTCTTATCTCGGCTGTGATGGGGAGCTGCAGCCCCTAGTCAAGGAGCAAGGAAGGAAAGCACTTAGCTGCCAGGGGAGAAGGAAGAGGGGAGGGAAGTGGAGACTTTTCTGTTTGTATCTGAAAAGCAAATGTAGCATCTCCCTGGGTGCGCTTTCTGGGTCCAGGGCCAGCCTGGCTGGAGTCCCCTCTAGGGCGGGCTTCATCGATCCTTGTCAATTTGGCACCTGGTGCCTTTACCTGGAGAAGAAAGGTGTTAGTGGGCAGGATTTCCATCCTCTCACCCCAGGAAAACCTCTCAAACAAACACTGCTGTGAACAAGGCTGGCTTATATAGTATTTACAATTTATTTACAAACTATATACATCAAGTATTGTGATAAAATAATGTAGTATGTACAACCCATATGATGATAAGTGGTTCAAACAGATAAGGTGAAATTGCAATATAGGATAAGAGATAAGGTAGTTTAAAAAACAACTATAACTTAATAGGTAGTGACTTAAGTAAACCTTTAAAGAGTATGGATTTAACCTTATTAACCTGTCTCCTAACTCCCCTCCCTTTCCCTTTGCCCACAGCCCCAAGTCTCACCCACTGCTGGAGCTCTGGACCAGTGGTTGCTTGTGAAGAGAGAGGTTTTGTAATTTTTGTCCAATCGCTGAGGCTGTAGCCTTGGCTCCACCTCCTCCAAACTCTCCTCCAGTCAGGAGAGGGTTTTGCACTCCTGCCCAATCAGGAATAACTGTTGCAGCTCTACAGTGAGCTGACCTGCTGCTGGGTCCCCTGAGTCTTGTGGCTCCTAGTCCAGAATGAACTCTGCCATTGCAGCTCTCCCTTGAGCTGATCTGCTACTGGACCCCCCTGGGTCTTGTGACTCCTAGTCCAAAATGGACTCTCTGCCGCTGCAGCTCTCCCTTGAGTTGATCTGCTACTGAACCCCCCTGGGTCTTGTGGCTCCTAGGGGCTTGTTTACAAAGCCACAGTAGCGGTTTCCGATTGTTGATTTCAATGGGGCTGCGGCTCCGATAACGATCAGAAACCGCTACCGCGGCTTTGTAAACAAGCCCCCTAGTCTGGAATGGACTCTCTACCGCTGCAGCTCTTTCTTGAGCTGATCCACCACTGCAGCTCCCAATGAGCTGATCTGCTGCTACAGTTCTCCCTTGAGCTGATCTACTGCTGCAGCTCTCCTTGGAGCTGATCCATCACTGCAGCTCCAAATTGAGCTGATACATCACTGGACTTCCAAGCCCTAATTAGGCTCTCCAGAGTCTCTCTGCCACCATCTCCACTCCCTGAGTTGGAAGGAAACCATCCGCCCCCAACAGGGTCTGAAGGAGACTCTCTGTTGGCATCTTCATTCCAAGCCTGTCAAGGCTTCCAGGAGACTTTCCAACACCATCTTCAGGAGGGGAAGTCTTTTAGATTAAGAAGCTTAACAGTCTCTAAATCCTAAACTTCTTCATCTCTACTCAAGCTCTTTTCTCTCTTTTTTTACATGGCATTTTAGTACCAGCACCTGTTTATCTGGTACTATTGCTCTTAGGGTGAACAGTCTCCACCAGCTCCAGTATTTACTTCTCCACCCTCTGACTAGTGTGTGTACTTTATTCCCCTACACTATTCCCTATAGATTTAAAGTTAAATCTTAATAATATATATAAATGTAAAGAAATATTACCCTTACTTCTTCAGCACAGGCAGATTTGCATATCTCCCCAGTTGTTTACTTTCCAGCTCTGCCAGCACAGCAGACTGTTCCCTTAATGTTGTCCCTCATCTGACCTCCCCAGCAGCCACCTCTTCAGCAGCATACAGAGACCATTTACCTTTGATTCTACATTATTCAACATACTCTTAAACACCCACCTTTGGGGGATTTCACTCTCCCCTCCTTGAATCTCTTGTTGCTTCAAAAAGACAGTATGGTTTTCTTTATTTACTTCAGCTCCCTTCTTTATACCAGGGTCTCAAAGCATTTTTTAACCCCATGTATGCAATAAGCAGCCTATTGCTTATTGACAACCCTCAATGTATTTGTGTTGGATTTCCTAAGGTATCATAGATCAGTTTTAAAGTGGGTTTCACTGCTCTCCCTGTTCTGAGTTCTCTAGGTGGAAGAACTGCACTAGAATTAGTGTTGATCTCATATGTTTCTTGGGGCACTAATGCTGCTTTCCTGTCAGCACTCTCTTCTTCAGTGTCCTGGGGAATTTCTGGTACTTCCCACTCCTGAGCTCCTCTCTGGGGCTCTCTATCTATAGAACTACTGCTATGTCCCTGTGGTGTGAGTGTATGGCTTGCTTCCTATGGCCTCCAAATGTACCTCACATTCCTATCAAACTCTTCCTCAGAGTCTTGATTGTCAGATACATTTTGGGAGTTTCTCAGTGTGACAGCTAGGGCTTCAACCTGTTCTCTTTCAATACAACTGTCGTGGACATCGCCCACGACACAACTCTCAATGTCTGTGGATGGTGGAACTGTGGATCTAACTGGTATCTTTCTGCGTGGTTTAGGTTGAGGGGGTATAGGAGTCACCCGAGTCTCTTCTGGAGGAAATACCAATTGCCCTGTAGGTAACAGATGATTTCTGTGTACAGTTTTCACTGGCCCTTTACCCCACTCTGGTTGGAGTCTACAGGTAAATTTTTCCTGTACTATATAAGGAGTAGATCTCCATTTCTTAGAAATATTGTGTTTCTCTGACAAAGCCCAGTTCTCCAACAGAACTCTGTCTCCTTCTATTAGTTCACTCTGTCTTACCTTCTGGTAATATCTGAGTTTGTTCCTCTGACACAGTTTGTAAGCAGAATCTGCAGCCAACCTGTGATTTCAGCCTTCAAGTTAGCAGCGGCACAGCTATCTCCTCCCCCGATTCAGCTAACAACCAATCAGGGGCTGAAGTAGCATCATTTAAATTCCACCACTCATTGGGTGCGTGGATTGATAGCAGCCTGCACTGAGCTAACAACTGCCTGTAATTTCAGCCTTCAAGTTAGCAGTGGCACAGCTATCTCCTCCCCTGATTTAGCTAACCACCAATCAGGGGCTGCAGTGGCATCATTTAAATTCCTCCACTCATCGGGTGCGTGGATTGATAGCAGCCTGCACTGATCTAACAACTGCCTGTGATTTCAGCCTTCAAGTTAGCAGCGTCACAGCTATCTCCTCCCCCGATTCAGCTAACAACCAATCAGGGGCTGCAGTAGCATCATTTAAATTCCACCACTCATCGGGTGCGTGGATTGATAGCAGCATGCACTGATCTAACAACTGCCTGTGATTTCAGCCTTCAGGTTAGCAGTGGCACAGCTATCTCCTCCCCCGATTCAGTTAACAACCAATCAGGGGCTGCAGTGGCATCATTTAAAATTCCACCACTCATCAGGCTTGCCCGCGCCTTGCAGGCCCGTGCCTAAGGGCCTCGCCAAAGGGCCCTTTGGTGTGGCCCTTAGGTGTGGCTCCAAAAACCAAAAAATACATAGTCTGCCATCACCCCTGAAGAGGTATGATAACAAACATTCTGCTACAAATAACGTCTACTGAACATACGTCGATTCCCTCTATGCATTCTAACAAGCCTTCGCGATGACAAACTACTAAAGACATCTGCATAGGACATAAAGGAAGGTAACTTTTTCATTTTCCTCTCCCCAAAAACTCACTTCAGTTGGCCCTGAATGCTGTCCCTCTAATCTAATCCTAACATGGCCACCTTACACTACCTCTTTGTTACTACAATTTTGCTTCTGCTCTACCTTACGCTAACTACTGTTTTTGTACTAATAATTCCATACAATCATGTCACTACCATGCTATAATGTACCTTTATAAATCCCCTTGGCAATCTCCAAACAAACAACATAACAGAAGACACTTAGGGGTATGTTTACTAAACTGCAGTAATCGTGAATAACGCGCGCTGTATAACGTTAACGCTCGTTAGCGCGTGATAGCACGTGCTATCACATGCTAACGAGCGTTAACCTTATACAGCGCGTGTTATCACGCGCTAATGAGCGTAATGCTCCGCGGCGCCATAAAACACTGCAGAAGGTGGAGAAAGGGCGGAGAGAAGGGTTCAATGGGCGGAGAGTGGGCGGGGAGAGGCTCCCTTCACACCAACGCGCTGAATTTCAGAGCTGAATTCCAACACGAATGAAAACCTACCGGTAAAAGCACTTTAAAGGGGAGAGAAACCATTTACGTGTCAGCAATGTACAGCCTAGGCAGGGAAACCAAAACAAGGTGATAAGTGTGATACATGTGCACAGAACAAAAGGGCACAGAAACACTGAAAATGACCCCAACAAACTGGAAAAAAACAACAACCAAGCTGGCCAATAGTGGTATCAATGAGAAACATCAACCCCCCCACCCCCGAGTAAGCTCCATAGAACAGATATAAATCGTGGAAGGGTTCATACTCCGTCCCCATACAAGGTGCATGGGCCCACAGTGAAATAGCGCTGCTCAGGGATTTCCCCACCATCGGACAGGGTTCCTATGGCGTGCACATGTCCCGCAACATCAGGGCGGGCATGTCAGACCGGGCAACCAGGCAGATGCTGGAAAAGGGGATACAGAGGGCTGCAGGCGGCACATGCTGTGGTGCAGCTGGGCCACAGTGGGGACTAGGGTAATACCTAGCTGGCCCTTAGGAATGCTGAAACAGTAGAGCAGCCAGACAGCAACTGCTGAGGGCCCAACATGGGCAAGAGTGTGCTTCCCACAGTGTCACAGGGAATAGTACCCAGCAGGTACCCCCAATGGCACGGAACATTGGCAAGTGGTGCTGGGGGAAAGCGTGGACAGCTATGCAGGCACCCCTACCCCAGAACCCGCACCATAGGCAGCCGCCTACCTGCACACTGGATGGCCTGGGACTGCGCACCACCAGCTCCACCAGCAGAAGGGCATGTAAGCATGGTGGCTGAGGGATACTGGTGGTGGAGGGGGCAGTGGCAGCTGCCCACAGCAGACCGTGGCCTAGCCCTGTGTAGGTGGGTGCCGTGCACTGCAGCAGACAGGTCCTGTCTGACCAACAGTCATGGTAGCACCAGGGAATGCACCATCTCTGTGAGAACATGGTGGTGCAGTGCACAGAACCAGTGTATTCAGAAGCAGAAGGTCACAGGTTCAAGTCCCAGCTGTGGTTTCCGCCAACCCAGTCCTCATATTTTACCCACTACTATAACGTGCTAATACAGACAGAACCGTTCTTGCAGATGACGTAAACATGCCCAAAACACCCACATTTTACCCTACAGAGCACAGACACCATAAACATGCACATTACCTAGAGCAGAGCCTCCCAAATGCAGTCCTGGAGGGCCAAACACCATTACGGTTCCATGCTGCCTCTGATGAAGATGCCTGTGCTGCATTTCTATGCGCCACCCCCATGGTATGCAGATATATCTCATGCATATTCATGAGGGACAGCATGAAAACCCGAACAGTGTTTTGCACCGCAGGACTGGAGTTGGGAACCTCTGCCGTAAAGCAGCAGCCAACAGGGGCAGACACACCCGCACCCACAGGCCCCATTATCCACAGCCTCCTGGAGAGGCAGGACTTTGGGCTCTGCGTGCATCTCCCAATACTAGCACATGCATATCATAATAATGCCACCCTAAACCTGGGAATATGGTACACATCTATCAGAAGGTTGCTATGATTACTGGCAGATAGCAATTCCTAGGTTAAGTACAATTTCCTGAGTGAGCTGCATCATAGCAACCTTTCTGATGTCTGTGGAGTGTGCTACAGGTCCTGTGTCTGACAGTGTTTACCAACCTGGGGAGTGACTCCTACAGTATTGCGTACCATAGCCATGCCTGCAATGTGCCCAGGACTGGTGTGGTGGCCTGGGCTGCCCAACACCTCTATAGTTGCACAATGCTGGCATAGGTGTGGGGAGTGTGTGTCTGTCTATCCAGTGTGTGGTGGCTTCCATCACCCTCCACAGCCCACACTGCTAGCACTGTTCCCAGTATTGGCCTGCCAATGTGCATAATGAGGAGCAAGGTTCCGTGGGAATAGCCTGGATAGTGTGGCCTGGCCTTGCCGCATCTGCGCAGGGCATAGGGCAATAGCTCGGACATTGTAGTGCCCGGTACCACCTGCACGGACAGAGTGGCCACAGCATGTCCTGCTGGGAGGTCACTCTCACCCTGACTGAGCAGTGACCACGGCATGGCTAGGTTCCCCCATAGTGCTATATAGCATTTCTCTCATGTGATATATATGGGTTTCCTTTTGGGGCCCAATCACTGACTTATCTGCTTGGTGTGTATGCTGACATCCCTGTTCCGGATACATGCATCTCCTCCAGGACCATGCACTATGGACTAGCTGGCGGACTGTCTGCAGCTAGTATGTGTCTTGCTGGAACACCGTGCAGCGGCTGGAGGCTTGCTGCTGGAGAATGTCAGATAATGGTGGGGGGCAGCTGAGAATTTCCAGGCCTGCCGTCTGTCCGCTATTGTGTTGGGGATGTGTGCCGCTCTGTCTGTTCCCCAGCAGGACTGCTGTTGCTGGTCCCCTCTACCGCTGCCATTGCAGGGAGGTAGACTGTGGATCTATTGGTGGGTGATCCTGTTTCCCACCCTGAGCCCCAGAGGGTGGGCTGTGTGGTGGTACATAATCTTCCTATGGGTCCATACACCACCCCCCCTTCACCTACAGCAGGTAACAATGCCACCAACACAGGATATGCACTGGTCTGGGTGCAACAGCGCCCATAGGGACTAGACATGACCGGGACATACAGCAGGACACAGCTGTATCCTAGGTGTGTCTAACGGACCTACCTATCACACACTGATGGGGACCTGCAGCATGGCGTATTTCAGCCATGAAAGGTGCTGTGGACCTGGTGCTGGGCGCCCCACCTCATCCTCAGCGTGGGCACTGTACCCACACAATGTGACTGTCTGTGGCTACTCTGTGGCAGTGCCACACATGGTCTGTTCCCCCTACAAGGCCGAGGTGCTGTGGGGGTGCATACCCGATCTTGTGCCCATCTTTCGACTGCTGATTTGCATGTGCAGTGCATCATGGGTACGGGTGGGTTACCCCTATCCTGGTAACCACAGCAGAATGTGGGTGTGGTGCCGTGCAGTCCTCCTGTAGCCAGCCAGTTGTTTGTTAGCAGCTCTAGCCCACTGGTTACTTCACTGCCTATGGAGTCAGAGGACATGGGTTCAAAACCCACAGTGGGGTCATCAATAGGGCTGTCTTAGGCATTGTCTATTTTTATTGTATATTAGTTCTGCCAGCAGGACCACCCTCAGGGTACTGTCCCCTTAGGGTGGCTCATAAGGCGCCCTATAGGGCGCTTTATACAGCACCCTATAAAGCGCCTTATATGGTGTCCTATAGGGGACATTATAGGGTGCCTTGGCAGACAGCGCACTTTATAATGTGCCCTATGGAGTGCCCTCTAGGGTGCCTTATGTGGCACCTTAGGTTACGCCACTGTGAGGGTGTGTTTGCTGGCAGCACTATTCAGGTACAACTAAACTTCCTCACAGCCCACTACTTAACCCTTTCCAGGCCAAGCCCAGTACTTTCAGGATCTCAACTTCTGCCTATATATTCCTATCAAATGGTATATAATACATGACCATGCCAGAGGGAACGTCACTATTGGACCATATTGGATACGACGGGTACAATTTTCCTGACATGTGCAAACATTAACCCGGCTGCAGAATGTGGATTAAAATATTATAGTAGGCCTTCAAAGGGTTACACATGACGCCTCAGCTGGCCTTATTCATTAGGCACACTGGGGAATCGAACCCATGACCCTTGTACCATCAGTCTGTGTAGTAACCATTGTGCTACAGCTCTGTTTCTGTATTTGGGTGTCTGCGCGCTGTCTTAAGCTTGCGCGCAGTAGCGCAGCGCTGTAGCATTCGTTGCTGCGTGGCGCGTAATAACGCGCGCAACTGCACGTTATCAGTTACGATGTACCGCCCATGTCCTTTTTTGGCTTTCCTTCCACTAACGCGGCTCCTAAAGCGAATTGCACTAACGCGGTTTAGTAAACATACCCCTTAATTTTCATTCAATCTAACACTTTGAAACAATCACACACAGTACACGCTCATATTTCACCCCAACACCAAATAAACATCAAATTAATCAACACCAGATCTATCAGGAATAAAATCAACATTATTGTAGACCACCTACAATCTCAACAAACTGATGTCCTATGTATTACTGAAACCTGGCTATCTCCCACTGATTAGGTCTTGCTTAACCAACTAACCCCTCCTACTCACACTGCATTCAACTGCCCATGCTCTCATAAACGTGGTGGTGGGGTCTTAATCCTATCAAGAAACACACTAAAATTTAAAATCTTAACCTCTTTAAGTACAACACAATGTAATTCGATTATTATACGCAACTTGCATATGGCCATCTACTTAACTTATAGAGCACCAAATGCTCATACAGATCAACTTTCTGAAACTCTTGCATCAGTCTGTGAAACAAACACCTTACACAAACCCATGCTTCTGTTTGGGAGTTTAACTTTGGATCCATTCCCTCCAAGGAAGCAACTACCTTCCTTGAAGCTATGGATTCTTTGCAATACACACAACTTATAAATGTTCCAACACACAGATCAGGATCATCTCCTGATCTAATCTTTGAACTTTCTCAACTACAACAATATTTCAGTATCTAAAATAGTTCCAGTACTGTGGTCTGATCATCATATGATACAATTAACACTTCAGATTGATTGTAATAATCCTCAGATCACACATCCTAATTCTGGTAGAAGATTCAAAAGCTTCAACAATGAAAATTTTCTTAATGAAACTCTTCCATTCCTAAACCAAGACCTTAAGGATCTTGATGACCTTATAGCAAACTGGAATGATACCATTTAGCTGCAGCTAGACCAGTCAATCTCAATAGTTCAAAACCTCCTCGTAGAAACGCTAAATCAGCTCCATGGTATACAGAAGACATAAGAAGAACTAAGAAACTTTTAAGAAGACTTGAAAGATCTTGGAGGAAATCTAAATCCCAAAGAACTCAATTTCTCTACTACCAAAAACAAAAAGAATATAATAATCTCATTCATCAGCACAAACAAGAATACCATACAAACCTTATTCTTAAATCTCTCAACAAACCCAGAGAACTATTTCAAATAGTTCAGACTCTTGCTAAAGATCCTGACCTTAATGTTCAAGTAATGATACACCTTCAAATATTTGCAGACTTCCTACATTCAAAGAATAAATCCCCTCCTCATACAACTATCACTACTAACTACATTAAATCCTATCAAATCGAATACGCCTGGGACAATTTCAACATCCCTTCCATCAAACAGATAGCACAATTTATCACTTCATTGAACACAAGCACTGCTGCTACAGACCCTTGTCCTGTAATTTGGATAAAAGCAACAAAAGAAAACTTCTGCCCATTTATACATAACATTTTACATTTATCATTATCCCAAGGATATATGCCTGATACACTCAAAATTGCCACAATTCGTCTTATACCTAAGAAGACAACACTAAGCAAAAATGATCCAGCTGCATATACCCTATTTCATCACTTCCTTTCCTGTCCAAGATCTTAGAGAAAGTAGTACAACTTCACCACCTTGACACACATACTCCTCTCGACCCTCACCAGCATGGCTTTTGACCTAATCATAGTGTTGAAACTCTCCTTGTTCACTTGACTACCTTAGAAAGGGAATAGACAATAAAAAGAATGGATTCCTTCTAATCTTCTTAGATATAGCCTCATCTTTTGACACGGTTTCACACAAATCTTACTGAACAGAATAATTGACCTAGGGCTTCTTAGAAATGCAATAAAATGGTTCTACTCCTACCTTAATAATAGACACCAAATCGTAAAGTTTGGAAATAATACCACATTACCATGCCTATCTACTCAAGGTGTCCCACAAGGATCTTCAGTCAGCACTTTTATTTAATATTTATCTTCAGCCTATCTGCAACATTATAAAAAAACATAAAATCCTCTACAATCTACATGCAGATGATATATGATCTACACTCCTATAAACCTTGATAACCCAGACTACTCAATAATTACTACTTGCCTGGAGGATATGACAGTTTGGTTAATGGAAAACAACCTAAATATTAACTATAGCAAAACTGAAGCTCTCTTTGTAACTCAAAATACTCGATCCCCCCTCCCCCCCTGCAAGGTCATTACTTATAAACAACATCACCATACCTATCAAACCTGAGGTAAAATATCTTGGAATTATACTAGACTGTAATCTAAACTTACACTCTTAAATCAACGAAATAGCTAAAACAGCCTACTGTAAAATCTGAATCCTCAGAAGATTAAAATCATTGCTTAACCATGACCATTTTGGTACTGTTTTTCAGACAATTATCACACCAGCAATTGACTACTGCAATTTCATCTATCTTGAATTACCTAAACAATCAATCCACCCTCTGCAAATGGTACAGAATACTGCAGCTCACATCCTAACTGGCACCTCTAGAGAAGATCATGTCACCCCCCTTCTGAATCAACTTCACTGGCTACCCATCATTTCCCGCATTAAATATAAGGCTATTTTGTTCATTTTTAAAATATTACAAGACTCTACTGCAGGCATACTTAAATCTCTTATCATGACTGAATCAAATAGTAGACCCAGAAGACTATCCAACCGTTTCACTTTATCTATTCCTAAAGTTTATATAAAAGCCAAGCAAGTCATTTCAAGAAGTGCTATTTCATTAGCTGCTCCTTCCCTCTGGAATTTACTCCCCGATCATCTCGGAGCCATCACCGATGCTAAGGATTTTAAGAAAAATCTGAAGACAACATTCTACACTGAACACTTTGGAAACATCACATGATTATTTATTTTTATTTCTACCTTTTTTGTTATTTTCCCTTTTTATTTTCCTTTTTATGTTCTTATATTTAGGCTTTGTAAATAAGCAAGAACTGTAATGAAATATAATGCAGTCAGCGAACGCTTAATCTCTATTCGTCTACGAGGATTGCCTATCAACACAACTATAATTCAAGTATATGCCCCAACAACAGCTGCAGAAGAGAATGAAACTGAAGAGTACTATGAACAAGTACAAGCTGAAATTGACAAAACATGCAAACAGGATATCCTGATAGTCATGGGTGACTGGAACGCAAAAGTTGGCAACAAAGAAGAAGGCAAAGTAGTTGGAAAATATGGACTTGGCAACATAAATGAAGCTGCAGAAAGACTGATAGAATTCTGCAAGATCAATGATCTATTCATCTCAAACACCTTCTTCCAGCAACACAAGCGGCGACTGTACACATGGACTTCACCCAATGGATTGTATAAAAATCAAATTGACTACATCTGTGGAAGTCAACGATGGAAAAGTTCTATAACATCAACAAAGACAAAACCTGGAGCTGACTGTGGTACAGATCATCAACTACTAGTATGCAAACTCAAGCTAAAGTTGAAAAAGAGCAAACCACTCATGAATGCAGCAAAATATGACCTTGAGAACATACCACTGGAATTTAAAGACTGCCTGCAAAATCGATTTGCTGCTTTTAGATACAAATGACAGAGCTCCGGAAGAGTTATGGAATGACATCAAGAAGGTTGTGTTGGAAGAAAGTGAGAAGTCTCTACAAAAGGTGAAAAAGCAAAAACGGCCAAAATGGATGACGGAAGAAACAATGAAAATTGCCCAGAAACGCAGAGAAGCTAAAGCCAGAGGAGAAAGAAAGACAATCGCAGAACTCAACAGAGATTTCCAACGTGCAGCAAGACAGGACAAGGAAAAGTACTACAAAGACACTTGCAAGGAAATAGAAGCAGAAACTGTTAGAGGAAGAACAAGATCGGCTTTCCTAAAGCTACGAGAGTTAAAGAAAACGTTCCAGCCTCGAATTGGAATGTTACAAGATGCTCAAGGTTCTATGTTGAATGATGCTGAGAAGATCAAGAAAAGGTGGAAGGAATATGCAGAGTTTTTATATGATAATTTTTTTTTATATGATACACTTCCATGTATATTTACAAATATACATTTGTATATAGTTTATGCTGTTCTTTTGTCTTCTTACTTCCATGTATATTTACAAATATACATTTGTATATAGTTTGTGCTGTTCTGTATTATTTCACAGTGTTTAGACTATTATTATATAATGTTACCCTGTACATATGTTCTGCTATATTATGACGTTCTCTGTAAAACAAACTTGCTTTGTTAATTGTTGTTCACTGTGAACCGCAACTGAACTTTGGAAGATGCGGTATACAAATATGTATAAAAATAAATAAATAAAGATCAAGTGGACCAACAGCCGTTTCAACCTGTACCTTATGATCGGGAACCATTGGTGATGAAAGAAGAAGTTGAAGCAAAGAACAAAGCACCAGGCATTGATAGCATTCCTATAGAAGTATTGCAGCAATCTGATGCAGCTGTTACCATACTTACAAGGCTCTGCCAAGAAATATGGAAGACAACATCATGGCCAGCTGACTGGAAAAGATCTGTGTTTATACCAATACTAAAGAAAGGTGATCCAACTGACTGTGGAAATTATCGAACAATCGCTCTGATCCCACATGCCTGCAAGATTCTACTGAAGATTATTCAAAAGAGACTACAACCATACCTGGAACAAGAACTACCTGAAGTGCAAGCAGGGTTCAGGAAAGGGCGAGGAACGAGAGACATCATTGCGGATGTGAGATGGATCCTTGAAAAAGACTAAAGAATACCAAAAGGATATCTATTTGTGCTTTATCGACTATAGCAAGGCTTTTGACTGTGTAAACCATGAGAAACTCTGGGCCACATTAAGAAGCATGGGTATACCAGAACACCTGATCGTTCTCTTGTGCAATCTGTACATTGATCAAGAAGCAACAGTTCGAACGGAACAAGGAGAAACAGAATGGTTTAAAATAAGCAAAGGTGTAAGACAAGGCTGCATACTTTCCCCCTACCTGTTTAATTTATATGCAGAACAAATCATCAGAGAATCAGGATTGTATGAAGACAACAGAGGTGTGAAGATTGGTTGAAGACTCATCAACAACCTTCGCTATGCTGATGATACTACATTACTGGCTGAAAGTGAAGATGATCTGAAACATTTGCTTCTCACAATCAAATAACATAGTCTCAAAATGGGCCTGCACCTTAATGTAAAGAAGACAAAGATCATGACAACTGGCATAATCAACAGGTTCATCGTTGAAGGAAAAGAAATTGAAATTGTGAACAACTTTAACCTACTTGGATCAACTATCAATAAAGAAGCAACAAGCAGTCAAGAAATCAAACGACGCATTGCTCTTGGCAGAATGGCTATGAAAGACCTAGATAAGATTCTCAAGAGCAGAGATGTCTCTCTCCATACAAAGATTTGACTTGTTCAAGCCATGGTATTTTCAATAACATCGTATGGATGTGAAAGCTGGACAGTGAAAAAGACAGACAGGAAGAAAATCGATGCCTTTGAATTATGGTGCTGGCGGCGAATACCGTGTATAACATGGACTACCCGAAGAACAAACCAGTCGGTACTAGAGGAGATCAAACCTAAGCTTTCTTTAGAAGCTCAGATGACAAGACCTCGACTTTCATACTTTGGACACATCATGCGAAGAGATAGATCATTAGAGAAAGACATCATGCTTGTCAAGATAGAAGGTCAATGCAAAAGAGGAAGGCCAGCAATGAGATGGATTGATACAATAACAGCAGCTATGGGTACCAGTCTGTCAACAACGAGCCGCCTGACTGAAGACCTAACACCATTTAGGATAGCTATCCAGAGGGTCGCCATGAGTCGACTCCGACTCGACGGCACTTAACAACAACAACAATATAATCCCTGTTTGTTCCTTCCCTTGTGTTTTGTAAGTTTTGAACTTCATTGTAAACTGCTTTGATTTTAGGATAAAGCGGTATATAAATCCTGTTAAATAAATACATAAACCTGTCTGCCTCCCCCAATTGTTTTTTCAGTCCCCTGAGGGAAGTATGGCCTAGTGGTATGGGCAAGTTACCTCAGACTGGAAGGCCAGGGGTTCAACCTTGGACCAGAAGGACTGGGGTTTCTAGTCCCACAGGTGCTCCTTGTGGCCTTAAGCAAGCCACTTAATCCTCTGTTGCCTGGGGCCAAGAGGAAAAAATATATACAGTACTTGAATGTACACCGCTTTGACTGGTAGAAAAGCAGTTATAAGCCTAGTGAAATAAAATAAATACATAACTAAGAAAAGTGTGAGGCAATGTCCCATCAGCTGCAACCCCAAAATAGAAACATAGAAACATGATGACAGAAAAAGACCACATGGCCTATCTAGTCTGTCCTTCCATATCAACAACTACAACAGTCCACTTTTTACCTTTAGAGATCCTCTGTGTTGGTCCCATGTTTTTTTTGAATTCAGTTACTGTCCTCATCTCTACCACCTCCACTGGGAGACTATTCCATGGATCCACTACTCTTTCCGTAAAGAAATATTTCTGCATATCACTCCTGAATCTATCTCCCTTCACCCTCATCCCATGTCCCCTCGTAGCAGAACTTGCTTTCAATTGAAAGAGGCTCTCTCCCTGAACATTTATGCCACGGAAATAGAAAGCAATGGTTAATTGTGCTTCTTGCCCAAACATCAGAAAATAGGGTGAAAACCCCATGGCATCATTATATGTACAACTGTAAGCATGTACCAGGTAGCTTACATACCGACTCCAGTTTCTCTTTTGTACCGGTTTCAAAGTACCCAACATATTCAATAATGTCCTGTTAAACTTCTCAAGCTGTGGATCTCCCTGAGGGTGATAGGGAGGAGTGTGCGATTTCCTAATATCAGCTACCAGTAGCATTTCTAAAGCTCTCCCTTGGTCAATGTGCATGCGTGCTGGAAGTCCATAGTTCACAAAGACTTTTTCCCATAAAACCTTTGCAGCAGTCTCTGATTTTTGATCCCGGGTAGGATATGCCTGAGCATACCTTGTAAAATGGTCTGTTATCACCAAAATATTCTCCTTATGCAGGGAGTTCATTTCTAGTCTCAAAAAGTCTATAAAGACCAAATCCATAGGCCCTTGGCTAGTTATATTCACCAATCCTGCTGCCCTCTGTGTCAGTGTCTTCCTTTTTGTGCTGGTGATGTACTGTTACAGTACCTTTCAACATCTTTGGCTTGCCTTGCAATACCCTTTTTGTTCCCATGTGTCCCATATCATTGGGAAGAGACTGTAACACCATTGTATAGAATTCCTGAGGCAAGCATAGTTGCTCCAAGTGACCTGAGTGAGGCTCTTTCCTCTGTCTATACAGAACTAGATATCTTACAAACAACTGATTCCGCTCTCTGAGCATTAGTTGGATGTCAGGATGTCCTGACCGTATAGTATGAGGTTCCAAACTCTTTTCTTTGGCTCTGAGTATGTCTCCAAGCAATGGGTCAGCCCTCTGGACCCGTCGAATGTCCTGCAAAGTCAATCTGGGCATATTAGTTCAGGCGAAAGACAAAACATTACAATAGACCACGGGAATACCTTCAGGAGGAATTCCCAAAATGTCTACAGCTTGGTATGTATTTTCAAAGTCTATCTCAATTTCATGCCTTGCCCCATTTCATATGGCTGTCACTCCAGCCTCTGATACTTTACACCAGTCCCTTTCTGTGTTATCTCTCCGATAAGGACACCAGGACAGAGCGTCAGCATCCCCATTTGTCTTTCTTGGACTCTATTGCAAACTGAAGCTGTACAGAGACAACGCAGCTAGCCACCGGTGACCAATTGCATCCAGCTTAGCAGTGGTTAACACATAAATTAGTTGATTATTGTCCGTTTTGATCTTGAATTCCACCCCATACAAATAGTCTCTGAACTTGTCCACCACAACCCACTTAAGGGCTAAAAATTCAAGTTTGTCACCTGGATAATTTCTCTTAGTCTTGCTCAGGCTGCGGCTTGCATAAGCTACAGGCCTCAGCCCTTCAGGGTACAGTTGATATAAAACTGTTCCCAACCATCCAGACTAGCATCAATATGCAACTGATAAGGTTTTCCTGGGTTAGCAAAGGCTACATAGGAGCATTACACAGACAATGTAGAATTTCTCTGAAGGCAATTTCAAACTCTAGAGTCCTTCTGCTGCCAAAGGACTCCAACACTTTATAATATTTTCCTTTGTCACTTGCCCTCTGCTTGTGCTTCTGATTTGTGGGAGGGTAATCCTGCATCAGAGCAAGCAAGGACTCAAAATCTTTGAGTAATTCCTTACAAATTGCTTATAATATCCACCAAATCCCAGAAAAGAATACGGCTCTTTGAGATTGGCTGGACGTCACCAAGTGGTTAGAGCAGCAATCTTATCAAGGTCAATAGCCACTCCATTATTGGAGACAACATGTCCCACATATTTAACTTCAGCCTAACAGAATTTGCACTTGTCCAAGGACAATTTTAGACCATGTTGTGCCAATCGGTCAGGCACCTTCAGTAATCTTTCCTCGTGCTCTTCCAGAATCTTTCCAAATACAATTAAATCATCCAGATACACCAAAACTACTAAGAGATTCATGTCACCCACAGTTCTCTCCATTAATTTTTTGAATGTTGCGGGGGCTCCTGATACCCCCTGGGAGAGGCTATTGAAATGGTGGAACCCCAGGGGACATATAAATGCAGTCTTTTCTTTGTCTGCCTCGCTCATGGGTATTTGATAGTACCCACTGTGCAAGTCCAAGTCAGAGAACTATTGACTTCCAGTTAAAGAATCAAGAGCATCCTCTATTCCCGGTACTGATCCGGTGTGGTCCTAGAGTTCAAAGTGTGATAGTCCACACACAATCTCACTGATCCATCTTTCTTTCTCACTGGGGCCTCTATGATTACTGTTTTGTTTGTGAGGGTAGCATTGGCAGACAGACAACTGCTTAACTCCTTAACACTTCCCAGGGGAATTTCAATGGGGTACTTACTCCTTTGTCTGATCTCCCTCACCTGGTCCAATCCCTCACTCCTAATCCTCCCACCTGTAAAATATGTTTGTAGCAAGATAATTCCTGGAGAGGAATACTAGTTTTGGTTTCTCATGGTTCTGTGGTAAGCCTATAGTAACCTGCCAAACATATGGGAGTTGGTGCCTAGCAGCACTGGCGTCGAAGATCCAAACTGAGGATCCGGACACACTAGCATCAGATCTTCTAAATTCTGGCCATTGCTAATAAAGTGCTCAAGGAATTCTGCAGTCACCACTATATATCCCTCATAAGGGCAACTTTACTTATACCTATCAAATCCAATCCCTCCAATGGTTGTAAGGGAATATGTGACAGTCTAGCATCATAGAAACTCTGGTATACTAGGGAGATTTGGGATCTGCTAACCAATAGGGCTTGGGTGGTCACCCCTTCCAATTGGATATGGACAATGATCTTAGGTCCCACCAGCCTCTCTGGCATAGGGGTTCTGACCCAATCTAGCTGTGTCAGAGGTGCCTGATAACTACCAACATGCATTGTCCCAGGGTGTCCTCTTTCCCGGGGTTGCCTCTCCTCATAAAGATATCCTTCCATCCCCTTTCCTATTTTGGTGGCTCTTCTCTGCACCTTTTATAATTCCGCTATATCCTTTTTAAGATATGGTGATCAGAACTGCACACAATATTCAAGGTGCGGTCGCACCATAGAATGATACAGAGGCATTGGTTTGGTGATCAGAGTTCAATTCCCACTATCACTCCTTGTCGCCTTAGGCAAGTCAATTAATCCTCCAATGCTTCAGAAGAAAGGCCTGACAATCTACTTCCAGTCATACTGTCAAGAAAACCCAGGGGCTTCTGGGTCGCCAGGAGTCAGCATTGACTTGAAAGCACACATTGCATTTTGCATTAGTAATATTTACCTTTGTGCACAATTTTAACTAGAATTGTTGAAATTTTACAGCTGGCTGGACCAATCTTTTAATTAATCACTACAAATTTATTTAACTATTTATGAAAAAAAAATGATTGTTTACAACAATTTTGTTGAGAATTTATTTAAAAATACAATTTTATTTGACTTTCAGTCTATGATCAATACTTGTAACATCATACTGATTACATTAATCTCTTGAAAAACAATTAGTTTTTCTTATCTCTTGTTCTAAATTTAGAATTTCTCTGATTTGGAAAAGAGATCCATAGTTTAAAAGTGAGAACTTGGGAACATTTTGAATTTTCTTATCTGAGATAGAACTTGGCCATATGACTACTATAGATATAAGAAGGTAACAGTAAGACAGGAATTCTCCTCACTATCCTGGGTCGGTCACTGTAGGGATCTAGTGAAGTTAGAAGACTAAATTTATGTACTCAGTTTTCAAAGGGGTTAACTAAAGTTCTTAACTGCCAAAATTAGGCACCTAAAACATTTAAAAAAATTGACCCAATAATATGTTGCAAATGGGTCTATGCCCTAACTAACTTTATTAAATAATGATATGAAGATTGTGGCCTGTATTATAATAGCCATGTTAAAAATACAGGGCCATTTTACTAAGGTGTGATAAATGATTACTGTGAGTGCAAGGCAGTTAGGAGCATGGGCTCACACTAACGGTTATCACATTGGCATGAAAGTTACCACTCGCTCAGCCTCTTATGGGGCCCTGGGCAAATGTTTGAGAATGAGGCCCCCTGTAAGTGGCCTTCCTTCTATTCGTGGACCTCTCCCTCCTGTTCGTAGGCCCCCCCTGGAGCAGTACAGTCAGTGGCCCTGTTCCTCCCTTCCGCTCCCTCAAGCCATTGCAAGTGAAGTGAACAGCACTTTAGTGAACAGACCGGAAGCAGGAAGCCATCAGTCTGTTCGCTAAAGCACCACCTATTTCTCTTGCCAGCAGCCTGAGGGAGCAGAAGAGGGGAACAGGGCCACTTTACCTATGTGCAGCAGGGCAGCTGCCCTGGACCCCTGCACTATAGGGACCCAGCACAGGTAACTGCACATTGCATGATGGTGTGGAGAATGGGCAGGTTAGGGATGGAGAGTGGGCATAGAAAACTCATTGCAGTTAGTGGGGGGAGGGACTAACTGTCATGGCACATTTAACATCACCTTAATGAGAAGCACCTGTATTAATTGCGAATACTGCTGCCATGTGTTTGGGTACGTTTCAGTGCAGTTACTGCTTGGAACATGCTGGACATGCCCCTGACAGCGCATGACTGCTGCACTTAGCGCACATTCATATTTACTCAAAATGCATGGTAAGTGCAGAAACATACCACACCTTAGTAAAAAGCCCCACTGTGTCCATGGCAACTGCTTAGTTACCTGGGTATAAGGTTATCAGATGCCCCTGATTTTTGGCAATTGTCCATGATTTTAGAGCTGTGTTCCCAACTCTCACTTATTTGGCAACCTCCTAACCCCGATCCCAGCAATGGGCACAGAGGGGGCAGAAAAAAATGTATTTTCAGTTTAGTGATTTGAATATATCAGTGTTTAGAATTTACAACCATTATCTTTATAGTTTACACAGTACAGGGAAAATGCATCACTGTTTCTATTTTTCTGTCAGTTTGTCTGCTTGGAAGTGATATTATTGCTGTCATGGAATGGATGGGGTAGGCAAGGTAATGAGTCATCTTTCCTCCCTTAAGGTGTCCCTTCCTTCCCACCCCCAGCACACCTCGGATAAGTGTCCCAGATTTGCCTGCAAAAAATTTGGTATTTTATCTGGACAAAATATTTTGAAAACAGGCTTCAATATGCACTTATGATATGTATTTACAGAAGGCTTCTTTTTCACTTCTTTCAAGCAATCAAATAGTTCCTAAATGTTAAGATATAGTATTAAAAACTATTTCATAAAAAGCAAGTATTAGATTGCATTTGTAATCACATAGCTCAGCCAATATTGTTCAAATGAAATAACATTTATAATCTGTAATGAAAAGTGACATTTAAACCATAGGCATCATCTTGATAAGATCTGTGTGTTTAGATATCATCTCTTTATAGAAATAGCTTGTCTAGCTCGAAGCCTGTAAAATCAACTAATATGTCTCAATAGATTGCATTGAATCCATAGCTCCCTGGAGTGTTGGTGGGTCAGTGATAAATTAATCCTATCTGTGTGGGCTATCATCTGCAGCTGACATATTAGTGAACTTTTCCTGTTATATAATTTGTTTCACAGTTAGTTTTATCAGATTCAGAATCAGGAAAATGTATGGCATGACATTTTGCACATTTGTTGACAAAGTAATACTTAAAAGTGGTGTAAAAAAGTCCTCTTGTCCCTAATTCACTTCTAAATTCAGTATTTTTTAGCATATAATAATGTCTAAATAAAAACTTTTCTTATTCTACTTTTATTATAAACCTGATCAGTGAATATGCTATGTTCTTTCATTGATACATGAGGACTATGGGTCAACTTCAGCAGGCAATGAAAAAGGTGCCGGTACTCAGTAACACCAAGTACCACCTCAAGAAGAGCCATGCACCTGGCTCAGGATCCCCCTTCCTCCTCTCCAGCAATGTTCCCTCTAATTTTCTGTAGGCTGTGTGTGCATAAAATATCAGCTGTGTGCAGCTTTTGAAGGAAGGTTAAATTTTTGTGCACCACATAACGACACTCGATGCTTTATACTTTACAATTTGACTACACGTCAGAATACAGTATGTACACCACATTGATTTTAATCAAATTAAATGAAAATAGACGATTACTAAATGAAGCGGGAAATTTCTAGTAATTACAATCCATAACTTATAAATTTTAAGACGTCTGTGTTGTTTTCTATCAGAATCAGAGCCGTAATTTTTGTGCGATCTGTTGTAAAGCATGTGCACTCGCTCGGCAAGGTGTGTGCGCGCGCACATGCGCACAGCTTAGAGGGAACAGTGCTCTCCAGAATAGGTCAATCCATAGTTTGGATGGTACGAAGAGAAGAAGGATTCCTGGCAGAACTATTATTTTTGGTCAGATGTGAAGTAGGGAAGGAAGATAGTGTTTTGCATTTGAATGAGGCTCAGTAGATAACAAACCATGATTTTTGGGCATATCTTAGAACATAAGAACATAAGATATGCCATACTGGGTCAGACCAAGGTCCATCAAGCCCAGTATCCTGTTTCCAACAGTGGCCAATCTAGGTCATACGTACCTAGCAGTTTCCCCAAAAGACACAGGTTCTGCAATGCTTGTACTAGGTCAAGCATTGATATCCTGGGCCCTTCTTAATAATGGTTTATGGACCTTTCCTCCAGGAACTTGTCCAAACCTTTTTTAAACCCAGCTACACTAACAGCCTTTACTACATCCTCCTGTAACAAATTCCAGAGTTTGATTACACGTTGAGTGAAAAAATATTTTCTTTTATTAGTCTTAAATAGTTTACCCTGTAGCTTCATTGCATGTCCCCTAGTCTTTCTATATTCTGATAACGTAAACAGTCGATCTACGTTTACCCGTTCCACTCCGTTCATTAATTTATAGACTTCTATCATATCTCCCCTCAGCCGTCTCTTTTCCAGGTTAAAGAGCCCTAACCTTTTTAGCCTTTCTTCATAGGAGTATCCTTCCATCCCCTTTACCATTTTGGTGGCTCTTCTCTGAACCTTTTCTAATAACGCTATATCCTTTTTAAGATACGGTGACCAGAATTGCACACAATATTCAAGGTGCGGTCTCACCATGGAACGGTATAGAGGCATTATAATATCTTTTGTTTTATTTCCCATTCCTTTCCTTATGATACCTAGCATTCTATTTGCTCTCTTGGCTTAGCATAATGTCTATTGTTGACGGTCAAGTCGGTGTATGGTCCCAGGCAGATGAAGAGCTAATGGAAGTCCTGGTCTCATTGGCATGAGGAGCTGGGACTGCGGGACCTAGGTCCTGCCAGCCAGAAGAGTGCGTCTGATGCCTGAAGAGGCTAATGGGAGGTCCTGGGTCCTGCTGGCTAAAAGAAAGAGGGTGGCTGAAAGAAGGGGTAGAGCCTAAAGGAAGAGGCAGGGTTATGTAGAGTCTCTCCAGATAACATCCTTTTATTTTCTTGCTCTTTCCCTTTGGAACACTGATTTGTTCTCAGCTGTTGTGTTGTCTGTCTTGACTAGATTGTAAGCTCTGATGACTGGCACCGTCTTTTATATGTGTCTCTACAGCACTGCGTATGCTTTTCAGCACTATACAAATGATCAGTTGTAGTAGTAGTAATAGTAGTAGCAGAACACAGAGATGTCACTAGTCTCATTTAGAAACTGTGTATATATACAGATCCCCAGCATGAGGGCATCCATGTAGCATGGGGGCAGCGAAGAGCTGTGGCCAGGATGGAGCATCAGAGATACCCATTGCAATTTGATTTCAGTGTGGTACAAGTACATCTGGCTCTGGTTGGTAATATAGTAACAAAGGGCCCAATTCTGTGCCAATGGGATGTCCATCCCCACTATTCGTGCCCCATCCCGCCGACGTCAAGCTTCTCTGCTGGTTGTACGGGGAAGCTAGAAGGGGGTGGGAAAGGGGAGGATCAGGGGTAGCATTAGGGTGGAAAGTGGGCGTTCTCCGGCCCCAGATGTACAGGGCCAATTCTAATGGCAGCCCTGTACGTCCAGGGTTGGAGACTTGAAAAGTGAAGTTATTCCACCTCCAAGGTGGAATAATTTCCCTGGATGTCGGGGATCGGTGGACTCTGGGCAGGGAAAGGGTGGCAGGGGGCAGAGAGCATTCCCCACAGCCTGACCCTGGCATTGGGAGGCCAAATCGGGGGTCAGGCTGCGGGGAATAAACAGTTTGTTCTGGCAGCCAGCATCACAGCTTTTAAATGGAACCACGGTGCCATGGCAACTGGATGCCATGGTGCTGCGGCTCCATTTAAAAGCCATGACTGAGTTAGTCGAGCTTGTCTTGTATGTGCAGGCTGGGCTGAATCGCAGTTCTGGCCTGCACGTACAGGACTGATTGCAATTCTGATCCCGCGGGGCTAGACATGCTCCGCAGGATCAGAATCATGACCTCCTTTGTACGTCCGGTCAAACTGGATGTACAGAAGGGGTGTACTTCGGGATGGAATGAGCTTGATAGTATATGATGGCAGATAAAGAGCAATATGGTCCATCTAGTCTACCCAGCAAGGTGGCAAGAGAAGGTGCACCTGCCACTCCGTGCAGGTCACCCCTCCCCATGCCTTTGTTTAGGGGTGTACCCACTGTTCCGTGCAGGTCACCCCTATTTTTTGAAATAGTTAGTTATGTTTATTTTGATATTATCCTGTTGCTATAAAGGGATTCACTATGTCTGTCCCATGCCATTTTGAATTCTATCACTGTATTTGTCCCCACCACTTCCATTGGGAGGGCATTCCAAGCATCCACCACCCTTTCAGTGAAAAAGTATTTCCTGATGTTGCCTTTCAGTTACCCCCTTGCAGCTTCATGTTATGCCCTCTAGTTTTACAGCGTCCTCATCTTTGAAAAAGGCTTGTTTGTTCATTAATACCCTTGAAGTATTTAAATGTCTGTATCACATCTCCCATGACCCTCCTCTCTTCTAGCATATACATATTTACGTCTTCAAGTCTCTTCTCATACATCGTTTGGCGCAGGCTCCAAATCATTTTGGTTGCCTTCCTCTGAACCATTTCCAGTGTTTTTATATCCTTTGTGAGATATGGCCTCCAAAGCTGAACACAATATTCCAAGTGAGGCCTCACCAGCAACTTGTACAGTGGCATTAGTACCTCTTCCTTTCTGCTCGTAATTCTTCTCTGTATGTAACCTAGCATACTTCTGGGTTTGGCCAACTCCTTGTCACCTTGAGATCCTCAGAAACAATCACTCTAATGTTCTTCTCATGATCCGTGCACACTAACCTCTCACCCCCCTATCTCATACAATTCCCTTGGATTTCTGCATCCCAAGTGCATGACAGTGCATTTCTTCACATTAAATCATAACTGCCAAGCATTAGACCATTTTTCCAGCTTTTGTAGATCTTTCCTCATGTTATCCACTCCCTCAGGGAAGTCCACTCTTGCAAATTTTTGAGTCATCTGCAAAAAGACAAATTTTTCCTTTCAGTCCTTCATCAATATCACTCACAAATACATTGAACAGTACTGGTCCCATGAACGAACCCTGGGACACACCACTACTACCCTTCCTTTCATCCGAGTGAGGCATCCATGCCTATACCTGCTCCTGGGCATGAATAAGGTGAAAAGAGGTGCTTATTTCATGGCTGCAATGCTTCCAGGGGGAAGAACATAATGTGTTTTCATCGCTGCTGTTAATATTTTCTGGCTGAAAACACCTGCATGTAAATACAAACTCTAAACATATTACTGAACCACCGTCACACGTATAAGTATCTGAAATGGGTGGCTGGGAAGTTCAAGCCTCCGAACATAGTCACCACCCTTCTGAAATTCTCTTCCCAGTATGTCCATGTGCCCGGTTCTGAGCCCATGCAATACAGAGACAACCACATTTCTGAAATGCCTATGTCCAGCCTTGCAATCTATGTCTCTCTATAACCAGTTACTGGGACATTCATTTTTCGGAGTGGTGACAGAGCAATTGCAGATGGCAGTAATACATGCTTCCTTTCACTGCTGCTACTTTCCCAGATTTTTGGATGTTTTACTCTGCATGTCCCAGATTCTTCGTGGATGCCCCTTCTAAAATCCCACTTCACATATGCAAGTTCAAGCATAAATGAAGGTGTTTTATAATTAATGCATGTATTTGCGACCTCCTCCCACGTTCTGCCAGACCATGTCCCTGGCTTATCCTAACAGGAAAGCATACTTACTCACCTGTAACAGATGATCTCCGGGAACAGCAGGAACTGAGTCTTCACATATAGGTGATGTTGGCACCAACGGAGCCCACGCAAGAATGATCTCCAGTGTCCTATAGGAAAGCTGCAGGGTCACCAGCAGTCAGGAGTCAGTACTGACTCAAAAGCACACATTGCATTATTTTTTCTTGGAAAGAAAACCCATGCATTAATCATGCCACTGTCAAAGTAGATATTCTTATAAGGAGAACACTGATATTAAGATGGAGCAGCCTTGTAGTAGTTTCCTCTATCTCTAGTTTGAAGCCTAAAATATCATTCCAGTGCCAATAGGTCATAATTGTACAAATAATTGTACAAAGACACAACTGTAAAATATAGTATTCATAGATTCGAGGAAGAGAAGAAAACATGCTGGACAAATTGTAGCATGGAAAGCAAAATTTCAACGAATAAATCATTCTTTAAAAAAATAAATAGGCGTGACCTAGTGGTTGGGGCAAGTTACCTCAGGCTGGAAGGTCAGGGGTTCAAATCCCACTAGAGGACAGCAACATTGGGCTGGAAGGACTGTGGTTTCTAGTCCCACAGGTGCTCCTTGTGGTCTTGGGCAAGCCACTTAACCCTCCATTGCCCATTTTCCCTGTAAGTATTAGTGTATGTGTCTCATATCCCCTCATGTTAAATGTATCCCCCAATTGTGTTGTGACCACTTTGATTGAAGGATAAGGTGGTACACAAAACTGTCTAAATAAATAATTGCAGCTACAAAATGTTTTCCAGGTCATGATTAGGTATGATGAGAACAGAGTTATGTTGTATGACTGTGCGACTGTAGTCTGCTACTACTTCCAATCATTTGTATAGTGCTACAAGGCATACGCAGCGCTGTAGATATACATGTAAGAGAGTGTCTCTGCTTAAGAGAGCTTACAATCCAATCAAGATAGACAACACAACAAAACTAGGGACAAGTATAATCTAGGGGAATGGTAAAGATACACTTAGATGGTGAACAGGGGCAGGGGCGGCTCAAGGCAATCTGCTACCTGAGGCGAAGGATGAGATGGTGCGCCCCCCCCCCCACTCCCATAGAGAGGGGGCGGGACTTTTTCAGAACTCCAATCAGGGATTGAACCAAATCAAAAAGCCAATTAGATTATATGGAGGAAATTCAAGATGTTTGCACACCAAGGAACTAAAAGAGAGCGAGAACCACAGCACAGTTTATAAAACTAAATTATAACTGATTTTTATTTTGTTGTTATAAACTGCATTATGGTTCTTGCTTTTTCTTTTTAACATATATTTTGCATCCACAGAACCCCCTTCAGCAGTCGGTGCAGAGCAGAACCAGGACATCCACCCACAGAACTCAATATCTTAAAAAAAAAAATCTGATTCTGATCATCTCACTAACAACAACAAACATACAAAACCCTACAACATAGTCACTGAGTAACTATAGAGCAAATCTACAATACCATACCATATCAGCATCAACTTCCAAAACTCATATAAGGAGCTCATCCAAAAAAAGTGGCACTGTAAATACTATAGTGGGCCCTAGAACATCCATACACTTATTTGAAAAGCTGAACAAGTCAGATTACTACTGTACAGTATAAATCTTTATGTACAAATTCCATGTTAACAGAACACCTGGCCTCAGTCACACACTCAGAACACAGACCCTCACCAAGTACAGAATAAGTGACCATAACCTACAAATAAATATATTTAGATAAAAATTAAACTGCAGCCCCAAGAAGCCAGATTCTGCATACAGTGCAATACCAGAGAAACAGAAAGAGATGCATTTCCATGTACTGTATAAAATATAAAGATAGCAACAAGTTCGATAATTACATTGAAAATAAAATTCTCTTCAAACTTTGTTGTCTGACCATTTTTTTCTCTGATCATGTAGGTCCCAATCTGAGATTTCTGCTTTCCTCTACCTCTCAGTGATGCAGTGCCATGTGCGGAGACTCACTGTGGCATCATGTGCATAAATTTAGTGTACTTTATTTTTAAAAGTATATACCACCCATCTAAAATCCTAGGTGGCTTCTACACCTACACACACAATTTAGTATAACAGATGTTACAATAAAACAAACATAATAATACAACATTAAATTTGATTAATGAAAAACCACTTACACTGCCCCCCTCCAGTCAAACCATTATAAGTATCTGCACATCAGATTTATTTTGCTATGACCAGATTATTGATGAGGAGGGAAGATATAAAATGAGAAACTAATCTTGGTATCCATAAATTCAAATTCTGGATTGGATTGTGCTAGAGCTGGAAAGGTCCAGAACTCAGCAGTGGTGAAGCTATCAGTCTATTAAACAAAATAAACTGAAACATTCCCTTAAAATTTGAAATTTTCTTGAATCTGAACTGACAAAATATTTTAAATTTCAGTCTGGCAGCATAAAGAATGCAAAACGGCAAAACTCAAAAACAATACATATTCCAGTACCCCCCCCCCAACCAACACTCTACAGTTGACCTCACCAAGAACCCAGAGTACAGGACCCATAGAGCAAATCTACTATTCCATAACAACACTAACTTCCAAAACTCACACAACATGGAGTGTACCCAGAAAAGAGCAGCACCATAAATATTGCAGTGGGCCCTAGAACATCCATACTCCTATTCAGAAAACGGAACAATCCAGATTACCACAGCTCTCTACATAGAAACTCCATGCTAACAGAACATGTAGCCTCAGTCACATACATGCAGAACAGAGATAGATCTTCACCAAGTAGGGAATATATTAGTACAAACAAAAAACAAACATATGTCATCAAAGAAAATGCTTTTACCCATTACTATTAGGTTTACAGGATTTCTTTCCCAAAATTATACTTTACTGCAGAGTGAGGTGTGAGAAAGAACTCTCACACACAGGTATCTGCATTGTCAGCAGAAACTAACATAATGGCTCAGCGCAAGTAGCATGAGTGCAAATGCCACCTCAGTGAGTGGCCTTATTTGCACTGGCAGCTGTTCTGCCATGCTGAAATGCGGTAACTGCAAGGGAATGTAACTGCCTCCCTGCAGGTAGCCTGTGGCCCTGTGTAATCAAACTCTAGAATTAGGGGTATGTTTACTAAACCATCTTAATGTTACCAGTGTTAGTTGCAGTCTTACTGTGACGAATGCCATATAAGGTAGTGAGCGTTCCTGTCTTAAGGTAGCATTTCGGGTTATCATGCAATAAAGGGAGCTGTGGCACGTTAACACGCATTAGCCTTAATTAGGTGCGCTGACCTGCAAACACAGCAACAGAGGTGGAGCACAATGGTTAATACATTGACTGATGAAACAGAGGTCATGAGTTTGATCCCACAGTGGGCTTAATGAGTAAGGCTGTCTGAGGCATTAACCTTTACTTTAAATCAGTGCTGTCTGAGGCATTTTCTTTTTTAATGTAAATTAGTGCTGCCAGCAAACACACCCTCACAGTGCCATAACCTAAGGTGCCACATAAGGCGCCCTATAAGGCACTCCAGAGGGCACATTATAAAGTGCACTGTCCGCCAAGGCACCTTATAATGTTCCCTATAGGGCGCCTGATGAGGCACCTTAAGGTTACAGCACTGTGAGGGTGTTTTTGCTTGCAGCACTAATTTAAATTAAAAAAGGAAATGCCTCAGACAGCCCTATCAAATAACACCACTATGGGATCAAACCTATGACCTCTGCCTCCATAGTCAGTGAAGTAACCAGTGGGCTACATCTCTATAGCTACTAATAAACCCCTGGCTGGCTACAGAAGGACTGCAGGTCACCACACAAACTGTCTGCTGTGGTTACCAGGATAGGGTTAACCCACCCGTACCCATGAAGCACTGCACATGCAGATCAGCAGTCTACAGATGATCACAAGATGGGTTATGCACCCCTACAGCACCTCGGCCTGGTAGGGGGAACTGACCGTGTGTGTTACTGGCACAGAGTAGCTACAGACCGACACATTGTGGAGGTACTGTGCTCACCCTGAGGGCGAGGTGGGGTGCCCAGCACCAGGTCCGCAGCACCTGGCTTAGCTGAGATAGGCTATGCTGCAGGTTGCCATCAGTGCCAGTGTGTGATAGGTAGTCCTTGCAGACACACCTAGGATACACCTGTGTCCATCTGTATTTCCCAGTCATGTCTAGCCCTTGTGGACTATGATGCACCCAGAATAGTGCATATCCTGTGTGGGTGCCATGATCACATGATTTAAGTGAAAGGGTGGGGGGGTGTTTGGACACAAAAGCAGATTATGTAGCACCACCCAACCTGCCTTCTGTGGCTCAGGGTGGGGGACAGGAACTCCCACCAACAGATCCACATTCTACATCCCTGCAATAGTGGCAGTAGAGGGAACCGTCAACCCCAGTCCTGATGGGGAACAGGCACCCCTACAGGGCAGTCAATGCAGATCTGTACGCATCCATAAGGCAATGGCAGACAGACAGTAGGTCTGGAAATGCTCAGCTGCCCCCCACCACTATCTGACATTCTCCAGCAGCAAGCACAGTGAGTCTCCAGCTGCTGCACCTTGCAAGGTGTTCCAGCCATACACATACTAACTGCAGACAGTCTGCTAGCTAGACCATAGTGCATGTTCCTGGAGGAGATGCGTGCACCCAAAGCTGGGATGTGAGCGCACCACACCAAGCAGATAAATCAGTGATTGGGCCCCAAAAAAGAGAACCCATAAACATCACTTGAGAGAAATGCTATATAGCACTATGGGAGAACCTAGCCATGCCATGGTCACTGCTCAAACAAATGTAAATGCAGTCTGTCTGCCGAGTGATTACTATAAAAAATGCAAATATACTTGAAACTCACTCAACGTTTACCATACAAAAACTCAAACTTTTTTATTATGTTTAGTTTGTTTAAGGTTAGTTTGTTGATTCCCAAAGGTCTCAGACAAATAACAGCACTTAAAACTTTGGACCCTAGTTTTCAGTCCTAATCTTGTGCTTATCGACATCAACGACCTTTTCAATGGGAATAACTGGTGACATTAAACTTCTAGTGAGAAGAACTCCACTCTTCGGACATAACTGCCTTTACAATCTAGGATCTCTTTCAAGATCCTAACTATGACTCATAAAGCGATCAATAACTACTCTGCGTCTGCTATCACTGACCTGATATCAATTACACCCCCTAATCGAGCAAGGAGATCGACCGCCTCCAACTCTCTCGTATTACCGAAGGCAATCACGAAATGCTCTCAAGTCACTAGATCCAGAGCCTTCTCCTACTTTGCTCCATCATGTTGGAACGCCCTACCATCAGGCATCAGAACCATCAGTGACCTCTCCCAGTTCAGGAAGGCACTGAAGCATCACCTGTTTCCTGCAGCACTACGATGTTTCGGACACCCCCCCATACCAACCCACCACCACACTCCAGGCCAACACATTAAACCCATGCACCTCACAGTCTTAATCTGCAGAACTGCAATCTCACCTTGCACCTCCTCTTACCAAGAAAATTTACCTAGTTTCATGTAACTCTACATATAGCTGCATTTAGTTGCTTTGTACATAGTTCCCATGTTCACTGTTTCACTGTTCATGAAACTTGTTTAATGTATACCCAAGTTTTATTTTACCTGTTCATTGTAAGCACAGATCAATTATTTGAGACGTGTGGTTTTTATGTTCATTGTAAACCGCACTGATGTCGAATAGCGTGGTATAAAAGAAACTGTAAATAAATAAATAAATAAATAACTTAAAGTACTCAGCGTCTTTGATTTTCCATATATGTCACAGTCTTAAAGCGCTATAATTTCTGAAAATAACTGTTCTATGACCAAAGTTCTTATACCATTGCTCGAATAGTTAACTCTCTTCTTTTGCCTGAAGTGCACTCTCACGTTTTCTCTTGTGTCCTCTGCTCTGTCAGGGTGAGAGTGACCAGGGTCTTGTGTCAATGCTCAGTCAGGGTGAGAGTGACCTCCCAGCAGGACATGCTGTGGCAACCCTGTCCATGCAGGTGGTGGCCGGGCACTATAATGTCCCTGCCATTGCCCTATGCCTTGTGCAGATGCATCCTGCCCATGCCACCCTGTCCAGGCCATACCCACAGTACCTTGCTTCTCATTATGCACATTGGCAGGCTAACACTGGAAACAGTGCAAGCAGTGTGGGCTCAGTAAGGTGTAGGCAGCCACAACACACTGGATAGACAGACACACTTCCTCCACACCTATGCCAGCATTGTGCAAATATAGAGGCTTTTGGCAGTCCTGGCCACCACACCAGTCCTGGGCACAGTGCAGGCATGGCTATGGTACGCAATACTGTTGGGGGTCACTCCCCGGGGTGGTAAACACTGTCAGAAACCAAAACTGAAACACACTCCACAGATGCAGCTCTATCAGCAAATTGTGCTTAACTTAGGAATTGATATCTGCCATTAATCATAGCAACCTTTTGATATATGTATAACGTATTCCCAAGTTTAGGGCGGCATTGCTAAGGTATGCAAGTGCTAGTATTGGGAGATGCTGCTGCGCGCAGGGCCAAACAGCCTGACTCTCCATGAGGCTTTGGAAGTGGAGCCTGTGGGTGTGGGTGTTTATGCCCCTGTTGGCTGCTGCTCTAGGGCAGAGGTTCCCAACTCCGGTCCTGGTGGGGCAAACACTGTTCAGGTTTTCATGCTGTCCCTAATGAATATGCATGAGATACACTCGCATACAATGGGGGCAGCACATACTAATGCAACACAGGCATATTCATTAGGGACAGCATGAAACCTGAATGGTGTTTGGCCCTCCAGGACTGCAGTTGGGAAACTCTGCTCTAGGGATTGCACATGTTTATGGTGTCTGTGCTCTGTAGGGTAAAATATAGGCATTCAGGCATGTTTATTTTATCTACAATAAAGGTTCCGTCTTTATTACCACGGTTTAGTACTGGGTAAAATATGGGGGAAAGGGTTAGCAGGAGCCACAACTGGAACTTGAACTTGCGACCTTCTGCTCCTGAACACACTGGCAGTGTGTACTACACCACACTGTTGCCACAGGGACAGTTTATTCCCTGGGGATACCATGACTGTTCGTCAGACAGACCCTGTCTGTTGCATTGCACGGCACCCACCTAAATGGGGCTAGGCCATTGTCTGCTGTGGGCAGATGCCACTGCCCCCTCCGCCACCAGCACCCCTCCACCACCATGCTGCCATGCCATTATGCTGGTGGTGCTGGTGGTGCGCAGGCCATCCAGTATGCTGGTAGGCAGCTGCCTATGGTGTGGGTTCTTGGGTAGGGGTGCCTACATGGACATGCGCGCTCCCCCCCCCCCCCGCACCTCCTGCCAATGTTATGTGCCCTTGGGGGTACCTGCTAGGTAATCTTCCCTGTGACACTGTGGGACACACACTCGTGCCCATGTTGGACCCTCGTCAGTTGCTGTCTTGCTGCTTTAAAGTTTCGGCATTCCTATGTGCCACCTAGGCATCTGCCTAGCCCGCACTGTGCCCCAGCTGGATCACAGCATGTGCCGCCTGCAACCCCCTGTATCCCATTTACAGCATCAGTACAGTTGGCCTTGCCTACGTGCCCACTCTGCTGTTGCTGCACATGTGCACCCCATAACAAACTTGTCCAATCTAAATGACAGAAACCCTGATCAGCGCTATTTCAATGTGGGATCATTCACTTTGTAGGGGGACAGAGCCTAGACCCTTCCAAACATGATATCTTAATTTATACGCTTTGTCAATAGTGTTGCTTTATGTTTATCATTAATATCACTATTAACCAGCTTGGTTATTGGGATTTTAGATGTGGTTGTGGTCCTTTTATATGTTTATTTGCCTCTTTGTTCCCTGCACATGTATCACAACTATCACTTTCTGGGTTTCCCTGCCTTTGCTGCACATTGCTGACTGAAATGGTTTTTCTTTCCTGCAAATGTGCCGTAACGCGAGGGTTTCACTGGCGTTAGTGTTCAGACCCGGATTTCACAGCATTAGTGTGCCTTGAGCCTCTCCCCTCCCACTCTCCGCCCATTGACCCCTTCTCTCCGCCCTCTGGGAAGCCTTACTCCACCCTTCAGAACCGGATTTCACAGCATTAGTGTGCCTTAACGCCACCGCTGCGTTATCGCGCACTAAGTGATGTTATCGGACAATAATGTTACATTATCATGCGATAACATCACTTATCGCGTGATAATACCACCGCTGCGACATTAAGACGGTTTAGTAAACATACCCCATGGTTTAACGAGTCGCATGAATGGGATATAGCCATAGCTGGTTATAATCTATTTAGAAGAGATAGAGGGGGGTAGAAAAGGAGGAGGAGTAACCCTATATATCAAAAGCAATATTGTTGTTGTTGTTAATTGCTGTGTTGTGTTGTTAAAGCTGCTGAAATGCAGGGGACATGGGGAAAAGAAGAAGCACTGTGGATTGTGTTGAAAGAGGAGATGGCACCTTCATCATACTGGTGTAGTCTACAGGCCTCCAACTCAAACCGAAGAAATGGAGAATTGATTATTGATATTGCAAAGATAGCCATGAAGGGGGAAGTGATCATACTGGGCGACTTTAATTTACCTGATGTGGACTGGAGGATTCCTTCTGCAAATCTGGAAAGAAGTAAAAAATTTGTGGGTGTTTCCAAGATGCATTACTTAGACAAATGATGATGGAACCGACCAGTGAAGGCTCGATGTTGGATTTAGTACTCACCAACGGAGATAGCATGTCGAATATCTGGGTCGGTGCCTATATGAGCAGCAGCGATCATCATATGGTGTGGTTTGAGATTAAAGCCAAGGCAGAGTCCACAGCAAGCTCAAAGTCCTAGAATTCAGAAACACTGACTTCAGTAAAATGGCTAAGTACCTGAAGGAGGAATTGACAGGGTGGGAGATGATAAGGGAAGTGGAATTGCAATGGGCTAAACTAAAGGAGGCAATAAAAGGGGCATCCTATATAAGGAAAGTAAATAAAAGCAAGAGGAAAAAGAAACCTATTTGTTTCTCCAAAGAAGTGGCTGCACAATTAAAGGCAAATAATAAAGCTTTCGGAGTGGAGGAGTAGCCTAGTGGTTAGAACACTGGCTTGATAACGAAGCAACCAGGGTTCAATTTCCACTAGCACTCCTTGTGGCCTTGGGCAAGTCACTTAACCCTCCATTGCCTCAGAAGAAAGGCCTGGCAATCTACTTCCGGTGATACTGCCAAGAAAACCCAGGAGCTTCTGGGTCGCCAGGAGTCAGGACTGACTCAAAGGCACACATTGCATTGCAATAAAGCTTTCACTAAATTCAGAAGCTCACAATCAGAGGAACACAGAAAAGAATACAGGATAAAAATAAAAGGGACAAAAAGAGAAATAAGGACAGCAAAATCAAAGGCAGAAGAAAAGATGGCAAAAGATGTGAAGTGTGGTAAAAAAACATTTTTCAAGAATATTCGGGAGAGGAGAAAAATCAGAGGTGGAATTGCAGGACTCAAAAATGATGGAAAGTGATATTGAAAAAGCGAACATGCTAAACAAATATTTCTACTCTGTTTTTATTAAAGAAAATCCTGGAGAAGGACCACCTGTGATTGATAAATATACAAGTGGGAATGGAGTAGATACCACACCATTCACAGAAGATGTTGTGTTAAAACAGCTTGCAAAACTGAAGGTGGACAAGGCCATGAGACCAAATGGGATACATCCCAGAATACTGGAAAAACTCAGAGAGGTTCTTGCAGGGCTGTTAAAGGATGTTTTTAATAGATCCTTGGAGATGGGAGAAGTTCCACAGGACTGGAGAAGGGCTGATGTGGTACCTCTTCACAAAAGTGGTAATAGGGAAGAGGTGACAAACTACAGGCCAGTAAGCCTTACCTTGGTGGCAGGAAAAGTAATGGAGGCGCTCCTGAAAGAACAAATAATGGACTTTCTTGAAACCAGCATATTGCATGACTCAAGACAACATGGTTTTACTAAAGGACGATCTTGCCAAACAAATCTCATTGAGTTCTTTGATTAGGTGACCAGAGAACTAGATCAAGGGCATGTGATGGATGTGATCTACCTAGATTTCAGCAAAGCCTTTGATACTGTTCCTCATAGGAGGCTTATCAATAAACTCAATAGTTTGAGGATGAGTCTCAAGGTGGTGAACTGGATCAGAAATTGGTTGACTGACAGACGACAGAAGGTGATGGTAAATGGAACTCACTCAGATGAAAGAAAGGTGATTAGCAGTGTGCCCCAGGGTTTGGTCCTGGGGCCGGTACGGTTCAATGTATTTGTGAGTGATATTGCGGAAAGACTGAATGGAAAAGTCTGTCTTTTTGCAGATGACACGAAAATTTGCAACAGAGTGAACTCTCCTGAGGGAGTGGAGAACGTGAGGAAAGATCTACAAAAGCTGGAAGAATCATCTAATGTTTGGCAGTTAAGATTTAATGTGAAGAAATGCACTTGGGATGCAGAAATCCAAGGTAATTGTATGAGATATGGGGTGAGAGGTAAGTGTGCACAGACCAGAAGAAGGATTTCGGAGTGATTGTTTCTGAGGAGCTCAAGGTGGCGAAAGAGTGTGACAAGGAGTTGACCAAAGCCAGGAGGATGCTGGGTTGCATACAGAGAAGAATTACCAGCAGAAAGGAAGAGATACTAATGTCACTGTACAAGTCTCTGGTGAGGCCTCACTTGGAATATTGTGTTCAGTTTTTGAGACCGTATCTCGCAAAGGATATAAAAAGACTGGAAAGGGTTCAAAGGAAAGTGACCAAAATGATTTGGAGCCTGCATCAGGAGACGTACGAGAAGAGACTTGAAGACCTAAATATGTACACTCTGGAGGAGAGGAGGGACAGGGGAGATATGATTCAGACCTTTAAATACTTAAAGAGTATTAATGAACAAAGAAACCTCTTACAAAGATGGGGAAGCTGTAAAACTAGAGGGCATAACATGAAGCTGCAAGGGAGTATACTGAGAGGCAATGCCAGGAAATACTTCTTTACTGAAAGGGTGGTGGATGCTTAGAATGCCCTCCCGATGGAAGTGGTGGGGGCAAAGACAGTGATGGAATTCAAAATGGCATGGGACAAACATTGTGGATCTCTTTATAGCAACAGCATAAAATCAAAATAAACAAATAGGGGTGACCTACACGGATCGGTTGGTACACCACTAAACAAAGGCGTGTGGAGGGGTGACCTGCATGGAGTGGCAGGTGCACCTGCTCTTGCCGCCTTGCTGGGTAGACTAGATGGATCATACTGGTCTTTACCTGCCGTCATATACTATGTTAATATGTTAATATAAAACCCTATAAAAGTCACCTAAGATCTACAAGGCCCAATCTACCATACCATACCAGCATAAACTTCCAAAACTCATACAAAGGTCCTACCCAGTAAAAAGCAGCGCTATAAATACTGCAGCAGGCCTTAGAACATCCATACACCTATTTGAAAAGCTGAGCAAGTCAAATTACTATAATACAGTATAGACAGGGACGGCTCTATAATGAGGCCGAGTGAGTCAGTGGCCTCAAGCGGCAACTTTTTGGGGGCGGCAAAAAATGCCCCCAAAAAGGCCGCATCACTTGGCCTTCAAAATTTAAACAACAACAAAAAAAAACAATCCAGCTGGAGAATCTGCTACCCTGCTACAGCGGCAGAATCAAGTGCCCCGCGGCCCCCTGCTGCTTTGGAAAAGCCCTGACACTGTTTTCCCGGTGCCAGCTCAGCTCTGCAGAGCCACGAAGGGAGAGTGTTTCCCTTCTTTCGTGCAACTCTGTTAAAGTTGAGCCTGCCGGTGCTGATGGTAAACAGGCATTTCCTGAAGAATGGCAGATGGACCATAGACCACAGAAAGAGAGCTAAGAGAAGACAGGAAAGCAGAAGCCTCAGATCAGGACCAGCATGATCAGAGAATAAAATGGTCAGACAACAAAGGTAGAAAAAATAATTTTATTTCATTTAAGTGTTGGAAATAAGATCAAATTATGACCGCCCATTGTAGCGTAGTCTTTTCTGGATTTAATTTCATCGGATGCCTACATATCCAAGAATTAATTAATTGAAAGCAATCAGCTAATTTCTCAGAAGTATTAACTAAATCTCTTACATCCACTATTATGTCCACCTGACTAACTCTCTTGCCTCTAACCCTCGCAGTCTCTGTACAACACTTAACTCTCTCCTCAAGATGCCTCCATTTCCGACCCCTCCTTCCCTTTCTGCCCAGACTTTGGCTAACTATTTCCATGACAAAGTCTACAAGATTACACTCAAATTCCCCAAGAGGTCATCTCCGTCCCTTCTTCACTCCCACCTCTGCTACCCTTTCTTCCTTTCTACCACACATCAACTTTTCTCCTTCAAACTCACTACCGCCTCCTCTGACCCTATTTCCACCTTCTCTGTTGTCATCCATTCCATCTTTCATATCCTCAGCCTATCACTGTTCTTGCAGCCTTCAAGCATAAAACTGAGCTTCTTATTTTTCCCCCTAAACCCTTCTCTCTCCTTCCTCCTTTCTCAATCTGTGTGGATAACTCTCTACTCCTCCCTGTTTCCTTAGCTCGCAACCTTGGGGTTGTCTTCAAATCCTCTTTCCTTCTTCACTCACATCCAACTGATAGCTAAAACCTACCATTTCTTTCTCTACAACATCAACAAAATTCTTTCCTTCCTTTCTAAACACACTACTAAGACACTTATTTACTCTTTAGTCACCTTCCATCTAGACTATTGCAACCTCCTCCTTGCAGGTCTCCCTCTGAATCATCTCTCTCCCCTTCAATCTGTTCAAAACTCAGCTGCACCAGGGTAGCTGATCTTCTGCCAGTCTTGCTATGATCATATAACAGTCTCTTCTCAAGTCACTTCATTGGCTCCCTATCCGTTTCCATATCCAGTTCAAACTTCTCCTACTGACCTATATGTGCACTCATTCTGCTGCACCTCACTACCTTTCCTCTCTTATTGTATATCTTCCTACACTCCTTCCTGGTAAATTGTTTCTATTTGTGCCCTTCTCTTCCACTGCTAACTCCAGACTTCAATCTTTTCATCTTCCTGCTCCTTATGCCTGGAACAAACTACCTGAGTTGGTACATCAAGTTTCATCTCTGACCCTTTTCAAATCTAGGCTAAAAACTCATCTCTTTGAGGCTGCTTTTGGATCCTGATCCATGTAGTATTCTGCTCTCCAACTATGCGCTATGTGGCAAAGTCAGCTATCCTGAGAGTGGGGGAGGTGAGAAGCATAACGAATTCACCCTAGTTAAGGGTCCTCTTCTAGGAGTGCAGGGAGAGAAAGCCACAGCCAGGTTTCAAAGACAGAAAAACCCCAGCTGGAACAGGTTTCAGCCAATGACTGATAAAGTAAGAAAGAGGGATTGCAAGCTTGAGGACCAAAGCCCTTACTTTAACAAGTGCACTGATTATTCTAATATCAGAAGGCAGGGGGATTACCAACACCTGGGAAAGAAAGAGGTGGGGTTAAGACCCTGGAGGTATAAGCCTGGGTTAGATTATGCAGAGAGGGGGAGACGAGAAGGAGAGCAGCCGGGAGAGAAGCTGAGACAGAAGCAGAGAGAAGGAGTGGATTCTTGGAAAAGAGCTGAGCTACCCAGAGCTGAGAGAGCTGAATTCCCTGCAACAGGTTGGCAACAGAGGTGGGGACCAGGAAGTGGAGAAGCTTTCAGACCACCAGAGAAGTTGTCAGCTGAGCAGTCTGACCAGGTCGGTGAGTCAGAACCCATGCAGTTGGGAGAACCAGTATCAGAGTTGGGGGAAGAAGATTGCTTTATGGATTGCTCTCTATGCCAAGCTCTAGACAGGAGGTCTTGAGGAAAAGCTAGCCCTGGAAGAAGTAATTCTCCTTGGAAGTTAACCATATGGCAGAAGCAGTGTGGAGGTAAATTCCTGTCTGTTTTAAAAGGGAAATTTACTGCAACGTAAGCCTGATCAGGAAGCTCTGATTCATGCTTGTTTGTCACCTGTGTTTGAACTGTGCAACGGCAAGAAAAGCCAAGTTAGCTGCTATAGGAGTTTTTGCTTGCTCCTCTCCTATATGGAAAGCCTGCTAAGAGTTTTGATAACAGCTTGGAATGTTTGTTTTGTTCTAAGTTTGGTTTCATGTAGAAATGCAGCCTAGAGAGGTTTTTGAGGCTGGCAGAAACCAAACTGCTGTAGAAGAATTAAGCCTGAATTTTTCTTTATGCTCTGATTAACAAGGACTAAAAAGGAAAGTGGCAGCCTAGTTTCTAAAGGCAATTGCTTCCGCAAGTAAGAGGACTTGAAAAAGCCATTTCTGAGTTCTTTTGGGTTTGTTTGCCATTATTTGCTGTACATTAAGCAAATCCTACAGTTATAATCCTGTAAATGATACCTTGAACCTGCTGTGTTTTGTGTTAATGAAATAAACGTTTCTGTTACAAGCCTTACCCTCGGTTACCTCAACTACAAACCTTCTACTTAAGGCACCAACATATTTTAGTAGTACTACACTTCCCAGAAGCCAACACGAAGAAATAGACTGCTAGGAGCTAATAGAAGAAGGAATCCTCAACCACCACGCCCCTCGACCACTAGAGTCAAGTGGCTTCGGGCGTTTGCTTGTGACAGCTTCCTTACCATTCCCCTTGACATATCCTAATCTCTAGATGTTTTGATGTCTGTCTTGACTAGATTTAAAGCTCTGATGAGCAGGGACCATCTCTGACATGTCTCTGTACAGCACTGCACACGCCTTGTAGTGCTATACAAATAATCAGTAATAGTAGTAGTAGTAGTAGTAGTAGTAGTAGTAGTAAATCTCTCTGAAATGTAATTATAACAGTAATATCCTCAGCATACAAAAATAAAGACCCACCTGGTCTCTCCATATTATTTTCTAAGGTCCTCATATAAATATTAAAAAGAATAACTTATAGGGATGACACTTGTGGCACCCCACTTTCCAATTTCCAAGGCTGAGATAAATCCTTTCTCCATTTTACTCTAAGTGAACAATTGGACAAAAGCCATATATCCAGCACCAAACAGTACCTGAGATGCCAATCTCATTTAACTGAGATAATAGTATATGATTGAACAAATCAAATGCTGCTGAGAGATCAAATTGATCTCCCTTGTTTACTATCTGTTGCAGCTCAGACATCTGTAAAGGATATTTAATGGCACTATCTCTATAATGCCTCTGAATATTTTGGTCAGTGGCACTTATCTGGATAGTAAGTGTTGATATCTGGATAAAAGGTTCTGAATACTGACACCTATGTATTCCCACTTTTTAAATTTATGTGCATATACCCCCAGGAAAAATTTTTAAGTGATTACCTGAGCTCGTAAAAGGCTGTTCTAATCAAGTCACATAGGGGCCCTTTTAGTAAACTGTGGTAACAGTTATCATGCTGGCATGACAGTTCCTGGTACTATGCTAGCAACACTAGTTGACAGCTAACACACTGATTGACAGCTAACACATAATTAAACTCTGGAATTCGTTACTGGAGGATGTAGTAAAAGCTGTCACTCTAGCTGGATTCAAGAGGCTTGGACAAATTCCTGGAGGAAAAGTTTAACCACTGTTAAAGAGAACCAGGGAAATGCAGTGCTTGGAATCTGCATGCCTTTTTGGGAACCTGACCTGGATTGGCCACTGTTGTAAACAGGATACTGGGTTTGATGGACTCTTGATCTGACCCAGTATGGCATATTTTATGTTCTTATTTCCTGAACTAACTGCATGCCATGGAATGGAAGAGATTGGGCTGGGGAGTGGGCATGTCAGTCAGTGAGATCTAGTGTGTGATGGCACTGCACACTTGCTGTCTTAACTGCCAATAGCGCATTATATAAGTGCAGCTGCGCTACTGGCAGCCCCATAGTGTAGCTGCTGCCCATAGAAAAAAAACCCTGATGTGCCACAATGGGCTCCCATTCCTCTTCAAATCCTAATCCCAGCTGTCACCAACCAAACCCTCCAATCCAAGTCCCCCCAACAGAACCCCTGCATGATTATACCCCCCCCCCCCCATGATCTATGCTGGAGCCAGGGCAGGAATGAAGATGGACAACTCCTGCCCTCTTTCCACTGAACTACCAGAGGGCTCCTGGATAAGACCTGGAGTAAGTCGGGGGGGGGGGGGGGGGTCTTGTGGGAGGCCTTCCAAAGTTGATTTGCTTTCCAGGGGGTGGTGGTGCAGATCAGGGAAGGAGATTGAGGGCGGGGAGTTTTTTAGTGGTGGTGAGGGTGTTGGGAGGACTTAGATCAGGGGGGAGTTTGGTTGGTGGTGGCTGGGATTAGTACTTGCGGGGCCTGGACCATTGCAGCTACTGTGTCATTCTCCTGAGGTGGCAGGCCTGTGTTCCCTACCTCTGCAGGTAGCATTGGTGCTTCTGCGCTACATGGAGAGTCAGATGATACAGCTGCCACATGGTAAATGTGCCCTTTGCAGTTAATGCTACTACTACTACTACTGCTACTGAACATTTGTATAGTGCTAGAAGACGTACACAGTGCTGCACAGACACATGTAAAAGACAGTTCCTGCCCATCAGAGCTGACAATCTAGTCAAAACAGTCAACATAGTAGTTGTAGACATAGAATACATTTAAGGGGAATGGTAAGGAAACACAAAGGAGATTAGGCGAATAAGATCTGAAAGTGGCAGCAAAGAGGTGAATTTTCAGCCTGGATTTGAAAGGGGCCAGAGATGAAGCCTGACGTACAGACTCAGGTAGTTTGTTCCAGGCATAAGGAGCAGCAAGGTGAAAGGAGCAAAGTCTGGAGTTAGCAATAGAAGAGAAGGTCACAGATAGAAGAGATTTGCCAGAAGAGTGGAGTTCCTGAGGAGGGGTATAGGGAGAGATAAGAGAGGAAAAGTAGTGAGGAGCTGCAGAATGAATATGCTTATAGGTCAGCAGGAGAAGTTTGAACTGGATGTGGAAACAGATAGGGAGCCAATGAAGTGACTTGAGAAAAGGGGTGATATGAGCATGATGAGGATGGTGGAAGATTAGCTATGCAGCAGAGTGTTGAACAGATTGAAGGGGAGAGAGATGATTCAGAAAGAGACCAGCAAGGAGTAGGTTACAATGGTCAAGATGGGAGGTGACTAAAGATTGGATAAGTGTTTTAGTAATGTGTTCAGAATGGAATGGGCAAATTTTGGTGATGCTCTAGAGAAAGAAATGGCAGGTTTTAGCTATTAATTAGATGTGTGTGGAAAAGGAAAGAGAGGAGTCGAAGATGACCCCAAGGTTGTGAGCTGAGGAAACAGGAAGGAGTAAAGAGCTATCCACAGAAACTAAGAAAAGAGGAAGGGGAGAGGAGGGTTTAGGAGGAAAAATAAGAAGCTCAGTTTTGGCCATGTTCATTTTCAAGCAGCGGTGAGACATCCAAGCAACAATGTCAGAAAGGCAGGCAGAGATCTGGGCCTGGATTTCAGGTGTAGAGAGGTAGATCTGGGAGTCGTCAGCATAATGATGCTACTGAAAGCCATAGGAAGAGATGAGCACCAAGGGACTGGGTATAGAGAATAGGAGTGGACCCAAGATAGACCCTTGTGGTATACCAACTGAGACTATGATAGCAGTAGAGGAGGATCCATCAAACAAACACTGAAGGAGTAATGGGAGAGATAAGAAGAGAACCAGAATACCATACAGCCCTTAAAACCAAGAGAGGGCAAGGTATCAAGGAGAAGGTTGTGGTCAACAGTGTCAAAAGCAGTAGAAATGTCAAGAAGGAGGAGGATCAGGTAAAGGCCCTTGAATTTTGCCAGAACAGGTCACTGGAGACTTTGTCAAGGGCCGTTTTGGTAGAAAGGATGAAAGCCAGATTGTAGAGAATCCAGAAGAGCTTGAGAGGAGAGAAAGAGGAGGCAATGGTGGTGATGGGAATATAGTTAGTAGGACAGGTAGGGTCTAGTGAGGATTTCTTGAGGAGTGGCCATAGCATGCTTGAAGGCTGCAGGGAAAGTTGCAGTGGAGAGTGATAAGTTGAGAATATGAGAGATGGAATGGACTACAGTGGAGGAGACGGAGCTACGGAGATGTGTGGGAATAGGATCAGAGGAGCAGGTAGTGAGTTTGGATGAGGAAAGAAGGTAAGTGTTTTCCTCCTCAGAGATCATAGAAAAGGAAGAAAGGGTAGCAGAAGTAGGGGGGGGGGGAGTTGGGAGTAAAGAGGGGGAGGAGGGGAAGTAGCTGACCTCGTGGGGAATTGGAGTGTGATCTTGTGGATTTTGTCATGGAAGTAGTCATCCAGGCTTTGGGCAGAAAGGGAGAGAGGGGTCAGCGGTGGAGGCACCTTGAGGAGAGAGTTGAGAGTTGTAAAGAGACAGCAAGGGTCAGAGGCAAGAAGGTTAGTTAGATGGATGTAGAGTAGTTACTCACCTGTAACAGGTGTTCTCCAGGAGCAGCAGGAATCAGTCCTCACTTATGGGTGACATCGGCGCCGATGGAGCCCCCGTGCGGAGCATTTCCCCAGCTTTCTATGAAAGTCTTTGGGAATACTACACGCATGCGCGGTCCCCTTCCCGCCTAAAGGTGCCATCTTGCTCAGTCAAATGACATATCTAAAAAACAGCACACAAAAAATGTAAAAATAAACTATGTACAACTGCAACTCCCAGGGGAGGAGGGAGGGTTGTGAGGACTGATTCCTGCTGCTCCTGGAGAACACCTGTTACAGGTGAGTAACTACTCTTTCTCCAGGACCAAGCAGGAAGTCAGTCCTCACTTATGGGACTGCCCAGCTTCAGGCTACTGGGGACCCAGAGCTGAAAAATGAGCTCCCTCTAGCCTCAGCATCAGAGAAAGGATTTCACTGAAAACATACCTCCACCGGTGGCCCAACCAGAGGGCTGGAGGGTAGGAGTTGCCTAAACCTCAAAGAGATTCCGGAGCACTGCCTGACCGAAAGCACTGTCCCTGGGGGACTCCCTCTCCAGGCAGTAATGGGCCGCAAAAGTCTGGCTTGAGGACCAAGTTGCAGCCCTGCAGATGTCTGCCAACGGTACAGAGCGGAGATGAGCTAATGAGGCAGCCATTGCCCTGACACGGTGGGCCATGACCCGACCCTGCAAAGGAAGGTCAGCTGCCCTATAAGCCCAGGTGATACAGTCAGCCACCCAGATGGACAAGGTACTCTTGGACACAGGTACCCCCAAGTTATTGGGGTCAAAAGATATGAAGAGCTGAGTAGCCCTCCTATGCCCCTGCGTACGCTCAAGGTAGAAGGATAAGGCCCTCCTACAGTCCAGGGTATGCAGGACTGTCTCAGCCCGCTGGCATGACGCCTTGGGAAGAATGTTGGAAGAACCACCTCTTGGTTGAGATGGAAAGAGGAGACAACCTTGGGGAGGAACTTAGGATGAGTCCTAAGGACTACCCTGTTCCTATAGAAGCGAGTGTATGGCCTGTCACAGACCAGGGCTTGAAGTTCACTCACTCACCTGGCCGAGGTCAAGGCCACTAGAAATAGAGTCTTCCAGGAAAGGAAGCGTAGAGGGCATGTGGCCATGGGTTCAAAAGGTGGGCGAGTAAGCTGCTGCAAGACCACATTCAACTCCCACTTAGGGGCCGGTGGATGGAGAGGAGGCTTGAGCAACAGTAAGCCTCTGAGAAACCTGGACACCAAAGGGTGAACCGAAAAAGAGTGTCCCTCCACCATTGAGTGGTGAGCTGCCAGGGCAGAGAGGTGGACCCGAACAGAATTGGACTTAAGGCCCTGATTGGACAAGTGCAGAAGGTACTGGAGTACTACTGGCACAGTGCAGCCGAAAGGATCTTCCTTGCATTGCTGACACCACAAGGAGAACCTCCGCCACTTCAGGGCATATGTTTTCCTGGTGGATTGCTTTCTAGAGGTCAAGACCACCTCTTCCACTTCCTGAGGTAGGCCCCAGGGAGCCAAGACTACCCTTGAAGCCTCCATGCCATCAGATGGAGAGATTTGAGATTGGGATGCAGAAGGGAACCCTTATCCTGAGAGAGAAGGTCGGGTTGGAATCCCAGAGGCATGGGTGTCTCCACTGCCAGTTGAAGTAGCAGGGGGAACCAGGGCTGCCTCGGCCACCTGGGAGCAACCAGAAGTACTGAGGCCTTGTCCCTGAGAATCTTGAACAAGGTTCGGGCCACCAGAGGCGTGGGAGGAAATGCATATAGCAGGCCCTAGGACCACGAAATCAGGAAGGCATCCGCCGCCACCCTTAGGGGATGCGGTTGCCTGGAACAAAACCTGTGCAGCTGGTGATTCAGGGGACTGGCAAAGAGATCCATGGATGGAAGTCCCCATTTCAGGAAAATCTGTTGAACCACCAAAGGGTGCAGCTTCCACTCGTGGGGCTGCAGAATTCTGCTTAAGCGGTCTGCCAGAAAGTTCTCCTGGCCAGGAAGATAAACAGCCCTCAGCAACATCTGGTGCCTGCGGGCAAAAGAGCAAAGGGTCTGTGCTTCCAGGCATAGAGGCCTGGACCCAGTGCCACCCTGTTTGTTCACATAGAACATGGCTACTTGGTTGTCCGTCTGAACTAGAACAGACTGGTGGGCCAAGGAGTGAGAAAAAGCCTTGAGGGCTAAGCGAATAGCCCACAGTTCCAGTAGGTTGATCTGTTGCATGGCTTCCCATGGGGACCAGAGGCCTTAGGTGCAACTCCCTTGACAGTGTGCACCCCAGCCCTGCAAGGAGGCATCGGTTGTCAACACCACTGTGGGGGCAGCCACCTGAAAAGGCACCCCCTGCAGCAAGTTGGGAAGTATAGCCACCACTGAAGAGAATCCAGGAAAGGTTTCGATACCCTTACTTTGTCTGCTAGGCTCCCTGTGGCCTGCTTCCACTGAGTTCTGAGGCACCACTGTGCAGGCCTCATGTGGAGGCGGGCATTGGGGGTCACATGCACAGTCGATGTGTCCCAGGAGCTGCAGACAGAGCCTGGCAGGAACCCTCGGCAGACTGAGAAACCGGGATGCCAACTCCATGAGCCTTTGAGCTCTGTCCTCTGGCAAGTAAGCCCTTGCTAGCAGAGAGTCCAGCCGTGCTCCTATGAACTCGAGGTTCTGGAAGGGGACTTTGCGAAGGGAGGGGACTTTGAGAAGTTTATGACAAAGCCTAGGTCTTGAAGGAGTGTGACAGTCCTGACGGTGGCCTGCCTGGCCTCCTGGTAGGTCTGACCCCGGATGAGCCAGTCGTACAGATAGGGGAAGACAAAAATCCCTTGAGTCCTCAAGTAGGCCGCCACCACAGCTAAGCACTTTGTAAAGACCCGTTGGGCGGAAGTTAGGCCAAAAGGCAGCACCCTGTACTGGTAATGGTTTCCTCCCACCACGAACCTGAGGTACTTTCTGTGGTCTGGATGAATGAGGATGTGAGTGTACGCATCCTTTAGATCTAAGGAGTATAGCCAATCTCCCTGCTGGAGGTAGGGCAGAAGTGTTCCAAGAGTAAGCATCTTGAACTTCTCTTTCTCCAAGAACTTGTTGAGGTTCCTGAGGTCTAGAATAGGCCTTAGGCCTCCTGTTCTCTTTGGCACCAGAAAATACCTGGAGTAGAACCCATGCCCTTGTAGGCGAGGAGGTACCGGCTCCACCGCCTTGTCCAGAAGCAGACCCTGAAGTTGTTGGAGGAGGAGGTTGGTGTGCAGGAGAGGCCTCAGAGGTTCTCCTGGAAAGTAGACAGGAGGTAGCTTTTGGAAATGAAGCATATAGCCCTGGTGAATGATGCTTAAGACCCAAGCATCCCCTGTAATGGGTGGCCACCTGTGGGCAAACAGGGCTAAGCGACCTCCTGTGCAGGGATGGGACAGCAGGGACGGAGAGGCTATGCCTTGGGAGTCAAAAACCCCCTCCCTACTGGGTAGGAGCAGGAGCCGGAGGCTTGGGGGTCTTCTGCCTACGGGGCCCATGTCCCTGCCCCTTGGCCTGCTGCCCCTGAGGGGGAGCTGGGGAGGCCTGGTATTCAGGGAAAGGTTTGTAGGCAGACACCTTTCTCGGGTAGAAGGACTTTTTACCCAAGCCCTTCTTTTTGTGAGAAGGGGCAGAAGTCTTTCTGGACAGCCTTGTCCTGGTCAGGTGCTCGGTTTCGAGCTCAGCCGCCTTCTCGGCCATGGGTTTGCCAAAAAGGTTCTCACCTCAGCAAGGGACATCGACCAACTTGTCCTGTACCCAAGGTTCGAGGTCCGATGACTGCAGCCTTGCCTGGTGTCGGGCTGCGATGCCGGCGGCAGCCACACGAACCGAAGCCTCGAAGCCATCATAGGCCGCTCGGGACATGAATTTGGAACAGTCCCGGATTCCTGAAGACAAAGACAGGAACCTTTGCAAAGGTTCCCCGGAGAGGCCAGCAGAGAACCCGGCAAGCTCCTTTGTCAGGTCTCGGAGGAACATGCCCATGTACAGCTGGTATGACTGGACACGGCAAGCAAGCATCGAGCCCTGGAAGCACTTTCTGCCAAAAGCATCCAGGTTCCGGGCCTCCCTGCCGGGGGCACCCCAGAGTGCATCTTCTGGCTCTTCAGACGATGCATGGCCGATTCCACCACCATGGAATGGTGCGGCAGCTGGGCCTTTTGGAAGCCAGGGCTCTTACGGAGTCAATAAATGGAATCGACTCGCTTGCTCAAGACCGGCGCCGAGGCCGGTGCCTCCCACATCTGGAAGAGGAGCTGTTCCAGCATTAGAGGAACCGGCACAGTAAAGGCCTCCTTTGGAGGAGAGTCATACTGGAGGCCTCGAGCTCCTCGGCTCGAGGCTCCTCCTCGGGGTCCGCGGGAATCGCCAAGGCCTTGGCCATGTCCCGCACGAACTCCGAGAACCGGGTGTCCTCCGGAGGGGACCTACTCCGGGGCTCGGACTGCGGTGAGTCCGACGGGACACACCGAGTCCGAAAGGTATCGGGGGACTACTCATCCTCCGTCTCCCAGGCTGACTCATCCGAAGAGGAGTCAAGGGGCTCCGACCGCGTGGGTCAAGGTGGCACCCACCCTGACGCCGAAGTCACCGGCGTCGACGCCCTCGGTTCCGAGCGGGAGGTCAAGGGAGACCTTGACCGAGGACGACTTCGAGCCTTCATGGTCTCGAGTATCGGCTCGGTCTCCGGGGTCGACTTCGATGTCGATGTCCCAGTGGTCAGGGCCGATGCACCAGCGAGGCTGGCCATCAGTTCCCGCTGCTGCTCCATGAAGGCAGACAATCTGCACTCCAAGGCTGTCAGCCTGAGTCCAAGCTCAGGAGACTCAGCAGCCACCGACTCAGGCCCCGGCGGCGCCGGGCCCGATGTCAGCTCCCTCGGAGGAGAGTCCACGAGGACTACAGGACTTACGTGTCCGAAGGTCTCCGGCTCTACACAAGGTACTTTGGACGGCTTCTCCTTCTCCAAAGGCCCAGGATGGTGGTCGGGGGTCTTAGACCTGGCCCTCGAGGAACCAGGGACCTCTTATGACGCCGCCCTCGCGAGCCGTTTCTTCCTCTTGCGTTCCCGGTCGGGGGACCCACTGTCCGAGGAACCCCGGCGATGCTCAGGATCAGACTCCCGAGACGTCGAGGCCTCAGACGAGGTCCGGGCCCGGCCAGAGGCAGAATCCGAAAAAATCCTTTCCTTCTGATGCTGACAGCTTTGAAGTGCCTTGGTGGACATTTTGCCACACGGGCCACAGATCATGGGATCATGATCCGGGCCGAGGCACCGAAGGCAGCAGTCGTGTGTGTCGGTGAGAGACATTAGTTTCTTGCACTGATCACACTTTTTGAAACCACTGGAAGCCATCGGGGAAAAAAGGGCCCCCGCGAGGTCAAAAGACTAGCCTTCCAGGGAAAACAGAAAAAAGGGCGCGAACGCCAGCCACGAAGGACAAAAACCGAAAAATAGAGAACAGGCTTAATACCGGTGTACCGAACCCGGCGGGAAGGGGAACCGGCGTCGAACTCGGAGAAAAGGGCGAAGAAATCTTTGAAAAAACGTCAACTTTTCCGGGTGACTAGGACAAACGTCCGAAGGGCTCCACGGAAAAAGAGAGACTGAGCAAGATAGCACCTTTAGGCGGGAAGGGGACCGCTCATGCGTGTAGTATTCCCAAAGGCTTTCAGAGAAAGCTGGGGAAATGCTCCGCATGGGGGCTCCATCGGCGCCGATGTCACCCATAAGTGAGGACTGATTTCCTGCTTGGTCCTGGAGAAAATAGTCTTAGGATAGATGCTTGTCATAAAACTCTGCATTTATCGCACAGGGTTTGTACTTACCATACCTTAACTTAGCCAGTTAAGGTGCAGTAAGTGCAGACCACACTTTCTGCAGTTTGGTAAAAGGGTCTTTTATAAATTTACCCCTATAGTTTACAACTATGAGGGTTGTTTGGAAACTACCCAAAACTTTAAAAAATATATTCTAAGAAAAGATGAAAGGCAGTTCTCCAAAAGAACAGTTACACTGAGATGAGGTACTTAAAAAGTCATTTGTTGTATGTAACAATGAGCTTTCAACAGTGGAACCAATTCCAATTTCAGTTACATGAACAGTTTCTCAGAAGGCAACAATATGTAATCAGAAATGCATTTATGAGAAAACTATGAAATCCCAACTTCTGTGTACCATTTTGTTTTAGTATTACCTCTAGGGATCATTCATCATTTTTAGTATATTCGTTCTCTAAGACGTGGACAGGACATTGTCTGTCAGTTGACAAACACAATATATTGCTTCCAAACCAGCCTCATACTGGATTGGTATTATTCATTGGAGGGTCTATGCAATACTGTTTATTTTAGGGGTATCACTATCCCTGGTAGCACTGAGATGTGCTATGTGGGAATATTTTTGTAAATGGCTTCCCCTATCTGGAATGCTATGTGAGGAGATCTAGTGATTTGATGATGTCATGTGAAAAAAGAAGTGGCCTGCTACTCATTTTCCTATATTTAAACTCCTTAATTAGATGCCTAGTATTTTCGTTATTTATTTATGCACATTTATTATGTCGCTCTTAAAGCAAAAGCATAGCAAGATGGTTTCCATTATAAAATACAACTTGTTCTCTTTTCTTCAGCATAGCCTCCCTCTTTTTACAATCCTAAATTTTAGAACCTAGTAAAACTAAGATCCTTAATTTAGGTGCTCTCCTAGTTAATTTTCAAAGGTGTCAATTTAAGATCCCAGGGTTCGTATTCAAAAGGCAGTTACACAGTTTACAGACCTATAAATCGTGTAACTGCCGCTGAATGGAACTAACACGGCACTAACATGGTCAGTGCCACCTAATATCCCCTCTCTTCTCCCTTATATGCCCCAATGCTAGCCGCTTAGCATCGGGGCGTGTTGTGGGCATACCAAGGAGGAGCGGAGGCGGTGAGTCTCTAACCGGACAGCAGCGATATTGCATGCTGCCAGGTTAGGGACCTGTGGCTAAAAGATAGGCACAGAAAACCCTTGTCTATCTTTAAGCCGTAGGAGCTAACCGGACAGCAGCGATATTGCTGCTGCTCACTTAGCTACTGTGGCTTTTGGGCATGTGCGGCAAACCTGGATATTCAATGCCAGGGCCACATATTCAGGGTTAAGGGTCAGCCCCCTAACTATGTTTCCAGACAAGGGGAAAGAGAAGAACATGTGTGATGTAATGTAGTATGTGGACAGGGGAGCAGAAAAATGGCTATGAGGCAGCTGAACTTTAACAGAGCAGAGAACTGGAGGCTATGCCTGCTGATAATGGAGCATGTGGCGGTCCTCTACCCTCCGTGGGGACACAAGGATGCCTACCAGGAGGCACACTAGGTCTGGCAGTAGATCTGTCAGACTCTTGCTCAGTAAGTGCTGACAACACAATGCACATGGAGGTGTCCTTGCCTCTAGGCAAAAGCATAGTGCAGAGAGAGAGGGGGCAGGTTAGGTGAGGGAGTAGGGTGTCCATCTTGCCCCAATAGAGGGGCAACATGGATTGGCCAGTGCCCAGAAATATACAGCGAACAGATGGTGGTAGAGAAAGTCTTAGTTGCAGATGGTGGTAGAGAAAGTCTTAGTTGTGGGAGTGCACATTAAAGCAACTCAGTGTGCAAGGGGAAAGGTGGCAGCAGACCCTCAGAACATAGCAGAAAGACTTGCAGGGTGTAGGGGAAGGCAGGAGGTAGAAAAGGGACAGTTTATCACAAGCCAGGAAAAGAAGAGGCCCAAGCCAGGATCATGTCTCATCCGCAGGTGTTGGCATATAGAGGCCATGCTGTACACTATGAGTGAGCCTGCATAGGATTCCAGGGCAGATAGAAAAAACATGCACCTGCAAATTGCCACCACACAGAAGTCGACATCTATCACATCACTGTAGCTGCAATAGGGGCAGGACTGAAGGGGAGCAGTTGGAAGGATCTCCTTCCCACCTGAAGGAAAGATTGAATTCGTGGGCCAAAGACACAATGGCAGCCAATGTGGGCAAGAAGCAGCATTAGTCACTGGGTGACATATGGAGGGACAGAGAGGAATGACGGGATTGCAGCTTGGCAGAATGGCTCCACTTAGCAGGCTATGTATACTCCTTTCCCACAGGAAATTTCATTTCTGATGGGACATTGAGGCCCTTAAAATGTGCTATAGGGCCATTAGAAGAAAGAGGCCCAGGATGCTGCAGCATCTGAGGAGGCAGCACCAGGAGCGATAAGATATGTAGTGTGTCTGTGGCCACAGGTGTGCCAACAAGTGTAAGAGACCTGTGTGGTAGAGGTTGCTGGTGAGGGTTGTGCATGTCAGTCAACAGCTGGCATGGACAGCACCCTCAGAGGAAGGGTGGCCAAGAGGTGCACAGAAAGGTCAGAAAGTCATGGTGGCAGGAATATAGTGGTATGGCAAATTGCAGAGGCTTTGAATAGGGGAGGAGGACAAAATGTCCACAGGGGGAAAAGTGTGTGTTAGGGAAGGGCCAGCAGCAGGCCACATGATGCAAGTTTGAGGGCGAAGGAGGGAAACTGATGTGAGTAGCAGACACATAAGCATGCAGAACACAGATGCCACCATTGAAGGGGAAGCAGGATAGGTCAGGAATGCTGAAAGATGTGTTCCAGAGAGAAATGGATGTAACTATTATAGGTTGGGAGAGTACAGGCATAAGAAAAGTAGACATGGTGCTTATCAGCCACTCTGGGAAATGTGTAGGTCAGCTGTCAGCCAGGACCAGGAGGCCACAGTTGCCAGAGACAGAATATACGACAAAGCAAGGCATTATGGCCCTCAGACAGAAAGACATGCTGTGTCACCTCAGGATATGTTGGTGGCATAGCATGGCTGCTCTGTGCTGATTAGGCAGGTGCCGCATCATGAGGCCCTCCCCTAGTACGGAATGAGGCCTCAGTTCTGCATTTACAGGCAATCTGGCAGGAGATGCACCAGGGTTTTGTTATGCTCATCTGGTTTCTTGACTTCGCAGTGGAGCACTTGGAGGGAATGAGGGTAGAAATGCATGCTGTGTCAGAGGCAGTATGCCTGCTGCTGGCATGTGTCTGCCCTCTCTGAAGACAGCAGAGAGGGGCCTGGTTAAAAGCTGCAATACCAACTGCCTGACAAAGGAGTTTATTTTCTGCAGCCCAACCCCCGATCTGGCCTCCTACGGCCAGGGTTGGGCTGCGGGGAATGTCCCCTGGCCCTCCCCCTCCTCTGCCCCATCTGAGCCCTGGATACTTAAAAAAATTATGTCCATGGACGTTATTCCACCTCTGAGGTGGTGTAATAATTTCCCTGCACATGTCGCTGGCCCTGGACATACAGGGCCGACATTAGAATCGGTCCTGTACATCCAGGGCCAGTGACCCGCCCACTGCCCACCACCATTCCCCGCCCCCAGGCCACCAATTCCCCGCCCCCATATAACTTCCCCACACAACTGGTGGGAAGTTAGTGGGGGGCATGAGACAGCATGAATAGCGGGGATGGACGTCCTGTTGGGATGGCCATCCCCGCTTCATGCTCAGAATGACCCCGTATGTGTCTTGTTCTGTAAATAAACATTGTTAGTGTTTTGGGTCAACATATGTGTCAGTGTGAAATCATTTATAATCTGTATGCATAACACTAAAGTGCCTGAGAATATGCTAATTGTGGCAGGGAGGGGCATATATAGGGTTGCCAACTTTTCACCGAGAACAAACCCGACACCTGTGACTCGCCATGCTCCACCCATTTTGCTCTGACCCTAGTCCACATACCCCATTTGACCTCCGCCCTTCATATGCCCTAATTTCCCACAAAAACTGTACCCGAGGATACGTTGTAGTGCTAACTTCCTTGGTTCAGATAATAATTAAATGGGGCAACCCCAAAAGCCAACCATGAAATGTTACAACACCTTGAGAAAATCAAAAACTATGAAAGGTAATCTGTCACTCTCTGCACTAAAACAAAAACGCAAAGATGTTAGCAATAGACACTTCCCAGACCAGACATGATTCCAGTTAATAATATTCAAAATAAAAAAATGTATTTTTCTACCTTCTGTTTGGGCATTTTATTTTTCAGTTAGCAATCTGACTCCTATTACACACTCTTCTTCTGGTTCTTTGTGTCTTTTTGCAAAGCCACGCCAGGTGTCCTTTCTGTCTACTTTTAGATGTTTACGCATTGTTCCTCTATCGTATCTTTCTGCTTGATTTCCCTTTTGGTCTTCTCCACCCAATTTCCTCCCCTCTATTATTCCTCTATCATCCATTTTAAAATGCCAACCCCTTACCAGATTATCTCAAGGCTACCCTCTCTGTTACTCTACCCACCTTTCACTAATGTCCACCGGCCCCATCCGTTGTAGACTTTTCTTCCACACATATCTAATATATCTTTTCCCCGCCGTATACCAATTCTAATGTCCCCCCCCTCACCATTCTAGTCCTATCACACAAAATCAGGTTTCCCTTATAGTTCTGAGAGCCATCCTAGCATCCACTCCCTCTCTCTACCGGTCCCATTCTCCCAAATGCTACCACCACGCAGCCCAATTTCTCCAGTCTCTATTACCATGCTCCAGTCATACAGCCCATTTCCAGCGCTGCCACTCAACATTTCAACAGGAACTATGTTGCAGTCATAGCACCCTTTCTCACCCATCAACAGACCCATTTGCTAGTCACAAAAGTTCAACCCACAGTTCCCGCTCCCTGCACCATAGCCCATGTTACCGTCAGTCCAATGTTCCCTCCCATCATACAGATGCCCTTTCCCAGTTCAGGTCCCCCCCCCATCAAAGCCACATTTGTAGTCCATTGGCCAGTCCCCCCACACACCCACCCAGCACCACTGGCAGCTTCACCCCCTGCCACTTAGGGTAGCTTTGCCTAAACACCCTTTCTAGTGCTGCCAGCTTCACCCTCCCTTAATGCTGCTTTTCCATCCCCTCCCCCATCCACTATCTCACCTCAGTGCTGCCTCTGCTTTGCCCCATTGCAGCTGCTGCTTCTGCTTTTTACAGAGCAGCAAGCTGCAATAAACTTAATTTGGAAAAGGAAGAGAAACCTGAGGAGCACTCCGGTTGTCCTTCTGCAGCCCCTAAGGAAAGTGGATGGGTCAGAGGGGGAGGGACTCCTCAGGTTTTGGCTCTGCAATTTTTCAAATATAACTTCTAAGTTGCAGCTCACTAGCTCTGTGAAAAGTCAGCACCCAAGCAGACGGCTTCTGCAAGGAGGAGGAATTCAGATCTGACCCTCTGGTACGCACGTTCTCGTCCGCACGTGCAGAGGAAACAGGGGTTTTTTTTATGATCTGGCGCTCCCGATCTCACAGGCCACGCAGCCAAAAAAAACCGGCCTTTTTTGTTTATAGGGCACCGGTTCTATATCCTGGTTTTTTTTGCGGCCAGCCGGACCTGGCCATGGAAAAACCGGCCAGGCCGGCTGAAAACCGGCCAGTTGGCAACCCTAGGCATATATTACCCAGGGGGTCCATGAGCTATCACCACCACCACATAGGAACAAGAAGGGTGATGTCCAACCAACATAAACATCACCGTGGCTGCTCCCCAGCAAACAAGAGCACCAAGTGACACCACTATATACATGCCAGAATCTCCACTGAGCGTCCTGCAAACATCCTTTCATACCAGGTCTCCCATACCCTATAGGGACTGAATGCCACAAGGCAGATTAGGATGGGAATAAGCATGGGTGTGTGAGATTCTCTGTCATCTGGCAGCAGTGCACACAGAGGTGAGTAGTGGGTTCTGCCAGAACCAAGGCCTACACAAATGGGAAAACACAAACCTGTCCTGAATTGCCCATATTAGCAGGCAAGGCCCCCAGAACTGCATACTGTCAATATCCACAGGTCCCTCAGATATGCAGCAAAATAGACCTAGTCATAGGGATCCTCTAACATACTGATATCATTCTGCGAAAGCATCCCTACCAAATGCGCATAGAACTGCTTTGAGTATGACAGGCTGGCAAAAATGTCAGATGCAGAACCACCATCAAAGGCTAACCCCTAGAGATGGTGCTTGCTGTATGTCCATTTTATTCTAGTGGAATACAAAAATGTGTCTACGTTTCACCCTACAAAATAGTACAAGAAAAACAAAGCGTGGGGACAAAAAGATCATATAGAAAAAACCTCAAAGAGACATCAAATCACTGACACATGTAGACACATTTTTGTGTAGCAACAAAAGTGGTCAGCAATTAACTCAGTTCAATGTTGCCACCAATATAATAGAATCTTATTTTTTAAACTATTTAAATTAACTATTACAGTTTATATTTGACACCTTGCCACTCTTTATAGTTTCTAGTTCCTCTTCAAACCTCTCCAGAGCGGTGAAAAAAACTCATAAAAAATCAGAAACAGCTCACTCTTATCCTGGTGGTAATTACTAACCACCGGTACAAAACTGTTTCATCATCACTGTCTCCCGGTCAAAATAATGTTATTTTTCATTGTCCATTATAATAAAGCTCTTTTGCAATTAAAAATACTGAGTGAATTTACTTAACTCAGGGGGGTCCATGCTATTGCACTCCCAATGACTACTAGCTATAAATCTCTCAGCTGGGAGTTGTATATCTTCTGATACACCTCTCACACATTAATCCACATTTGCCCACAGTGGGACTTCCCTAGGCAAACAGCATAACAGCACACTACTGAAACACTCCAACCTGGCCACGGTTTCACCTCATATGGATTTCATCAGGGAAACTCTGAAGAAGAAAGACGAATTGAAGAGAAATGTACATTGCAAGATAAAACATCTTGTAAATACCTTTCAAAAATGCCTCCTGGGAGCCTTCCCAATCTTTCAAGAAGCACCGTAGTTGCTTAATATCATGGTTTTGCTCCTGCTGATGGCATCTAATTAGGGTGCCTTGACCTTAGAGCATTGGAGCACTGAAAAATAGAAACATAGAAATATGACGACAGAAAAAGACCACATGGCCTATCTAGTCTGTCCTTCCATATCAACAACTACAACAGTCCCTTTTTTCCTTTAGAGACCCTCTGTGGTTGTCCCATGCTTTTTTGAATTCAGATACTGTCCTCATCTCTACCACCACCACTGGGAGGACTATTCCACGGAATCCACCAGTCTTTCCGTAAAGAAATATTTCCGCATATCACTCCTGGAATCTATCTCCCTTCACCCTCATCCCATGTCCCCTCATAGCAGAACTTACTTTCAATTGAAAGAGGCTCTGCCCCTGTACATTTATGCCATGGAGGTATTTAAAAATCTCGATCATATCACCTCTATCCCGTCTTTCCTCTAAGGTGTACATATTAAGATACTTAAGTCTGTCCTCATATGCTTTATAATGAAGACCACTAACCATTTTAGTAGCCACCCTCTGTACTGATTCCATCCTGTTTATATCGTTTTGAAGGTGCGGTCTCCAAAATTGCACACTATACTCCAAATGAGGTCACAACAAAGACTTATACAGAGGCACTATCACCTCCTTTTTTCTGCTAGCCATTCTTCTCCGTATGCACCCAAGCATCCTTCTAGCTTTTGCCGTCGCCTTTTCTACCTGTTTAGCTACTTTAAGATCATCAGACACAACCACGCCTAGGTCCCGCTCTTCTTTAGTGGACAAAAGTACTTCACCCCCTATTCTATATTGCTCCCTTGGATTGCTGCAGCCTAAATGCATGACCTTACATTTTTTAACATTAAATCCCAGCTGCCAAATTCTAGACCATTCTTCAAGCTTAGCTAGATCCCTCCTCATGTTATCTACACCTTCCTATTGCAGATTTTGGTATCATCCACAAAGAGGCAAACCTTACCCGACAGCCCTTCTGCTATATCACTAACAGAGATATTTAAAAGAATTGGACCAAGGACAGATCTCTGGGGCACACCACTGGTAACAGCCTTCTCCTCAGAGTGAGCTCCTTTTGCCTGTACTCTTTGTCGCCTCCCACCCAACCATTTTCTAACCCAAGCAGTAACTTTAGGGTCCATCCCTAGGATGCTCAGTTTGTTTATAAGTTGCATGTGAGGAACAGTGTCAAAGGCTTTACTGAAATCTAAATACACCACATCTAGGGCTCTCCCTCAGTCCAACTCCCTGGTCACCCAGTCAAAGAAATCAATCAGATTTGTCTGACAAGAACTGCCTCTGGTGAATCCATGCTGCCTCGGATCCTATAATCCGCTGGACTCCAGAAACCTCACTATTTTCTCTTTCAGCAGTGTTTCCAATAATTTACTCACCACCAAAGTTAAACTAGCCGGCCTGTAGTTTTCAACCACATCCTTACTTCCGCTTTTGTGTAAAGGCACCACATGAGCCTCTCTCCAGTCCTTTGGCACCACTCCCGACTCCAATGAGGCATTGAAAAGGTCAGTCAGTGGAGCTGCTAGAACGTCCCCAAGTTCTCTCAGTATTCTAAGGTGTATCCCATCCGGTTCCATCGCTTTGTCTACTTTAAGTTGAGCTAGTTTCTCATAAACACAGTCTTCTGAAAATTGTTCAAGATGTCCCTCGCCTCTGTTCCTGTTTGTGGGTGTTTTCTGAGGTCCTGCTCCTGGTTCTTCATCTGTGAACACAGAACAGAAATATTTGTTAATCAATTCTGCTTTATCCTCATCAGCTTTTACATATTCCTCCCATTCATCCTTGAGTTTTACAATACCACTTTTGTCCTTCTTCTTCTCACTATCATATCTGAAAATGTCTTATCTCCCCATTTTATTGCATTGGCTATTTCCTCTTCTTTTTGAATCTTTGCTTTCCTGACTACTTTGCTAGCTTCTGTAAGTTTTTCCAAATATAGATGCCTGTGTTCCTCTCTCTGTGATCTCTTGTATTTCATGAAGGCCTCCCTCTTTTTCTTCACCTTTTCAGCTACTTCTTTCGAAAGCCATAGCGGTCTCCTTTTCCTTTTATCTTTATTTACCATTTTAACAAAAAGGTTGGTTGCCCTTAAAATATCCCCTTTCAGTTTTGCCTACTATTTTTCTACATCCTCCAGCTATTCCCATCCTGCTAACGATTCCCTGAGGTATTGGCCCGTCTTGGCAAATTTAGTCGTCCTAAAGTCTAAGACCCTCACCTTTGAATGGATTATAACAACCCTAGTCCTAATACTGAACCACACCATCTGGTGATCACTGGATGCAAAATGATCTCCCACTAGAACATCAGAAACACCTTCACCATTGGTAAGCACCAAGTCCAGTAGGGCCCCTTCACGTGTGGGGTCTGTTATCAATTGCCTGAATAGTTCTCCCTGTAGAGAATCCAGAATCTCTTTACTTGTAGATGTTACTGCAGCAGGAATGTGCCAATCAACATCTGGCATATTGAAATCCCCTATCAGTAGCACTTCCCGTTTCCTAGCAATGCTGCGTATGTCTTCAATTAACTCTCTGTCCACCTCTTCCTTTTATGAGGGAGGTCTGTATATCACGCCAATGTAAATAGATTTCTTTTTCCCTCTTTCTAGTTTAACCCACAATGCCTCCTCTCTCCCTTTTAAGCTCTGTAATTCCAAAGCTTTAATAGTATTTTTTACGTATAGTGCCACTCCTCCTCCCCCCCCCTTCTTCCTACCCTGTCCTTTCTGAATAAAGTATAGCCAGGTATAGTTATATCCTAGTCATGGTTTTCTGTGAACCATGTTTCTGTAACTGCCACTAAATCCAAGTCAGCCACTCCCACCAAAGCTTCAGCATCTGGGATCTTATTTCCCATGCTACAGGTATTTATACACACTGCTTTCCATATGTTACCCCTGTTGCCCATTTCCATAAAATGTTCAATAATACATGTTTTAAATTTATGAGACATCCTGTAGGACATGGACATAGATTACACCTTGGCTATTACAATTAGAGGTTGGTCACACTCTATATGTAAAACACAGCTGGATGGGCATGAGAATTTTTCCCTTCCCCCCTCCTCTGATGGCTTGCTGGAGTTGTTATAGTATTCGGATAATAGCAACGTTTTTAGTTCTTTGTGGAAAATTTGTAAATCTTTGATATATCTGATGGTGTATGAAACGGAGTTCCAGAGAGTAGATACCGTATTCATGAAAGCTCTATTGCTGGTAGCTTGTTTATGCTTATGTATTGTGGATGGGATTAAGAGTATATTCATATTACATTTTCTCATGCACCTAAAATCAGTTTGGGTATGTATTTTAGTTGTATGGACAGAGGGCAGCTTCTGAGCAGTTTAAATGAATGCAGCTTCTGAGCAGTTTAAATGTTATTTTGTATTTAATTCTGCTTGCTATTGGTAGCCAGTGAAGATTCTAAAGTATAGGGGTGATATGATCTGTTAGGCTTGTTTTAGTAATAACCCTGGTGGCTATATTCTGTGCTCACTGAAATGTGTGAAGACTCTTTTTGTGCAGACCTTGTAACATGCTGTTGCAGTAGTCCAAGTGAAGAGTGATAAGGGCTTGGACTACTGTTCTGAAATCGTGCGAATCTAGGAGGGGTCTGAGGTGTTGGATTTTTTTTGACTTGTAGAAAATTGTCCTGGCAGTTTGTTTTATTTGGGCTGACATATTGAGCGATCTATCTATTATGATTCTGAGGTACTATACCCTGTTTTTACTTGAATGGTGGTGTCACATATATTAAATGTTGGGGGGGGGGTAAGTTTTGGTTCCATGCTATAAAAAGAATTTCTGTTTGTTTGAGCTATGATTCTGCTTCTAGCAGGCAATCAGTTATGTTATGATATGATGGGTTCTTTATATCTACAGGTGCATTTATCATAATACCATCTGCATAGACGTGGTATCTAATTTTGTGTTTCTAATTTTGTGTTTCTTGAAGAATGTGCATAATGGCTGAATATATAGATTAAACAGAAGGGCAGATAGAGCAGAGCCTTGGAGGATTCCCTGTTTTTGGGGGAAAGTGTTGGATACAATGTTCCCTCTAATTTTCTGTAGGCTGTGTGCACATAAAATATCAGCTGTGCAGCTTTTGAAGGAATGTTAAATTTTTGTGCGCCACATAGCGACACTCGGAGTTATATACTTTAAAATTTGACTACACGTCAGAATACAGTAGGTACACCACATTGATTTTAATCAAATTAAATGAAAATTGACAATTACTAAATGAAGCGGAAACTTTCTAGTAATTACAATCACAACTTTTAAATTTTAAGACGTCTGTGTTGTTTTCTATTAGAATCAGAACCGTAATTTTTGTGCGCTCTGTTGTAAAGTATGTGCGCTCGCTCGGCGAGGTGTGTGCGCGCGCACACGTGCACAGCTTAGAGGGAACAGTGGTTGGATATCTCATGATTTCGTTTTACACATTGAAAGTGGTTGGAGATATAAGATTTGAACCATTCCAAAGTTGTACCAGCTATACCAATGTGGGCTAGTCTTGTCAGGAGGATATTATAGATATTTGATTCAGTTCTTCTGATATATCACCTTTAAATACCATGTCAGGCATGGGTAACTTCTCCATATCTACTCCTGGAAAGAATCTGGTAAAGATGATTTAAGGAAATGTGATTTAAGATAGGATTGAAATGCTAGGAGCTTACTCTATAGCAGGTGTAATGTTATTCCACAAATGTGAAACAAGGAGAACGAGATGGAGAAAGACTGAGAATTTGAAGTAGTCTGTCTTGTACAAAGGATTTAGAAGGGAATACTTGACTTGGAAAAGAGGTTATGCGATATTAAGATCAGAAAGATATGGGGGTGTTAAATCATCTATGTAGTATAGTGCAGGGTTGCACTACAAGTTGTTTGCAATGAGACACCTTTGAGGAAAAAGATTGTGATAGAGATTCAAATATCACAATCGTATAAATGCACAAAAGAGTAACTTTTCTTGTGGAAGGTATATTCAAAACAAAAAGTGATATTATGATGCTCAGAAGCAGCTTTTGAAAATATTTCTTCATGGAATGAGTGGGGAAAGTTAGGGTGGCTGCCTATGAGAGACAGAGGAAAAAGGCCATAGGTCTAGCACAGAAGTTGTGAAGAAATGAAGGGAAAGCCAATGGTCAACTGTGGTTTATGACACTGAAAAATGAAATATATTGAGCTTAATGTTCCTTAATTATCTGCCATCATATTTTATGTTTCAAGGAGGCTGAACATCAATATTTCGAAAGCATAGCAATAACTTATAGGGAACCAGTGAATGGAGGCCTGAAGAGGGGAGAGATTGAAAAATATGGTTGATGGTTTAGTATGGCAACTAAAGTCTTGTGGAGTTAGAGGAGGTGCAAAAAAGAATCAAGGAAAGATTTGCAGTAGGCAAAGCAGAACAGAAAGAAAACATGGACAAACAGGTAACAGATGTCAAAGATCAGCAAGGTGCAAATTCTATATATATTGTGTAGTTGTCAGTAAAAGTAAAAAGAGGAGTCTGAAATGGGAGATGGTAATTATGGGGTAGTATTTAGGAAGGCATCTAGGGACGATATTTAAAAAGGATGATCTTCAAATGGTCCCTCAGTGCTTCAATATCAGCAGGATATTTGGCATCTTCCGCATGTCCGGGCTGAGCAATGCTGTCCAGATAAGTGCTAGCACTTCTCCAATCAGTGAGATATTCAGCTAGCACTTATCCAAACTACATGTGAGAACTGCTTTTCATGCAACCCAGATTGTCCAGATAGGGGCTGGCTGAAGATGGCATTGACCGAATAAGTGCCGGCATGCCCTCACTCCACCCATGGACTATCCCTGAATATCACACTCAGCATCCAGGCAGCCTCCCATCTGCTAAGGGTTTCAAATATCGGCCCCCTAAATTCTTAGCAGAAAGGATATGTGAAGAGAAGTCAAGGAGAGCCAGGATTACCAAGGCTCAAGAAACAGACATCGTGAAGCCGTTTTGAAAGGTGAAGCAAGACAGACTTAGTAGGCTGCACTGGATAAAAGACAGACTGAATAAGATAAAATGTATATCTTAACAATTGCATTAAAATTTCAATGAGAAGCTGATGCTTTGTCATGATGTACATACAACTCCTTGTGCTGTGCCATATAATAGATGCACAAATGTTGCAAATGCTAGAATTTATATGCTGTCCAAGATGGAAAATACAGTATAGTGAAGTAAAACAAAGTTCCTTGACTGTTTTATTCCATACTAGATAGAGATGTGGTATCATAAACTTCGCCTGAAATGGGCTGATTCATAAGCATTGTTTTACATCATATCCGCTTCATATAATACAACTTGAGTTAAAAATCTGTTTTAGATTTTAATCCAGTTTTTGTTTATTTCTCTGCCTCTGCATTAGGGAACCCTCTGCCCTGGGGAACTCTAGACCAGGACATTTTCAAACAGGGCACTCCTGATCCAGTCCTCCAGCACAGAGAGGCCATCAATCAGGAAGCCTCGAAACCTCTGGCTGCACTGCCAATGGACCAATGGTACTTAGTTCTGGGGAAGTCACAGCTATCCTTGTTATCGCACCATTACCATCTTGTGCGTGGTTCGGATGATGTCAATGCAATTAACAAAGGTTGAAGATGTGAATATGTCGACCTAGGCCAGGAGTGCCCTGAGAGCTGGGAGCTATTGGTCCCAGGCTCACATGTGAACTTCCCATTGATTTCCATTGACGTCAATGAGTACTTGATGCATTGCTTCACCTCCTGAATATTTTACTTAAGCTCTGGAGGTAAAGTAAATTTTCTGTGGTAATTGGGAAGTAAAAGGCTGTATTAATCTTCAGCGCACTTTGCTGCACTGAAAGTAATTCCATATGCAGCTCATTAGCATGTATTTCGATACTGATTGCACTAAGATTAGCTCAGCGGTTTCCTTCAGGTTTAATGCAAATTATTTCTATACTACAATCCTTGCTATATTGGAAGTAATCCTTGTACACAAAAAATAAGCATTCAATAGTGGCATAAATTCCACCGATACAGCCGCACAATGTGAGGGGGGAGCCCGGAAAGGAAGGGAGCCCAAACAATGACAACGGCGGCAGCACTTGCATCATATCCATGCCTGCACCCCCTGCACATGCATGCAAATTTACTGTGACTTGTTTTCTGCACTGCCTCTGTTCCAGGCCCAGTGATTTCACCTCCTGAATTCTCACAATATACAGCCATACTGCGAGACCTTGGTCCAAGAGGTAAAACTACCGGGCCTGGAGCAGAAACAGTGCAGCAAAGAAGTTAAAGTAAGTTTTCCACATTCGTGCATGCAGGAGGGTGTGCTATGGGGAGGGATGGTGCAGGTGCATCAGCACAACAGGGGGGAGCCCTCAGAAACATTTTGCTTGGGTTCCCCTCATTGGAGCTTATGCTACTGTTGTTAAAGTAGAAGTAAACTATCTGAAGTAGTGAAAACTCTAACATACCTAGGAGATAATTCTATAATAAGCCATGAACATTTCCTCGCCATCAAAGTGCATAAGTAAACTATTTTAAATGACAAAGGAGTGAGGATGGCCACATATACATGGAATGTAGGCAGTTACTGTTCTGTAAGTATGTGCATCAGGGTGATGGTGCGTAGCTTTAGAGTGGGGGAGCACAGGGGGAATAGTGAAAATTTATGCACATAAGTTATAGAATTCTATAAATTATGGATGTTTCATACAAATTTAATCACAGGCACTAATGCCAAGTCTAGAGTTGATGTCAGTGGTCATGCCTAGATTTGATGTGCGTATATCACCACTTATGCTCTTATTCTATAAAATAAAGCACAGACATACTTTACTTTTATAGAATAGATGCCAAATATGCTCATGATAACAAGCATTGAACTAAGTGACCCTTATAGAATTACCCTCATAATGAAAAAGTACTAAAAACATAAAAACAAACATCCCCCTCGAGAGAGATCTGCAATTGTGAGTATATACTTCTGGGAATTTTCTGAAAGGAATTCTTTTTATTAAAGCTAATTAATCTGCGAACCCATTATTTTTTGTTAAATCAGTCAGGGCCTAGTAGCAGCAGTTTAAGTTTACATTTAAAACATAGAAGAGAGCTTTCTGGTTAAATTTCATACCCAGCAGAGAGCTTGTAGTTTAAATTTAATAGTCACTCAGGGCCTAGCATCAGCAAAGTACTTTTAGTTTAAATTTAAAACACAGAAGAGAGCTTTCTGGTAAAATTTAGAACCCAGCAGAGAGCTTGTAGTTTAAATTTAATAATAAGTTAGAGCCTAGCAGCAGCAAAGAGCTATAATTTAAATCAAATAAGAATATAGATTAGCACAAAAGGCAAAACAGGGTCAGTACTCTTTGAGCAGCAAAAAGTCTTCTAGAGACCTTTACAAAGAGGCCTTCTACCTAGGGGGCAAGAGACCTGTGAAACTTTTTCAATAGGTGTAAACACCAGGTGGCAGATCAAAAGGCCATTTTGAAAGACTCTATCCAAGCAAGGACTGTTAATCATCCAGGAAGTTGGTCACAGCTTACCTCAGCAGCACAGGCATAAATAGCTCAACCAGAGCTCTGTGATCCTCAGTCTTGAAAGACTAGAAAAGGGGACTGTTACTTCTGGAGAGAGATCTGCAATTGTGAGTATATACTTCTGGGAATTTTCTGAAAGGAATTATTTTTTATTAAAGCTAATTAATCTGTGAACCCACTATTTTTGTTAAATCAGTCAGGGCCTAGTAGCAGCAGTTTAAGTTTACATTTAAAACACAGAAGAGAGCTTTCTGGTTAAATTTCATACCCAGCAGAGAGCTTGTAGTTTAAATTTAATAGTCATTCAGGGCCTAGCATCAGCAAAGTACTTTTAGTTTAAATTTAAAACACAGAAGAGAGCTTTCTGGTTAAATTTAGAACCCAGCAGAGAGCTTGTAGTTTAAATTTCATAATAAGTTAGAGCCTAGCAGCAGCAAAGAGCTATCATTTAAATCAAATAAGAATATAGCTTACCTCAGCAGCACAGGACAGGGTACTGTGTAGCAGCCCTCTTTTAATAAGTGTTATTTCCCTCCCTCCCTCCTCACACCCACCCATCCCTGGGATAATCGTAGCTTTATAGGTACTTACATATTTTAAAAGACAGGAGGTGCTCTCAGGTGAAGCTCGTTACCCAAATCAGTCATACACTAAGGACCTGAGATTAATTAAGCTTCAGGTGAACAAGGTATATTAAATGTATTAGGTACAGTTTTATTGGCAACCCTTAGTAAGTAAAGAACTTAAAGATCTAAACAAAAACTTAAAACTAAGATGCAGACAGCAGTCCAGCAGTGAAATGGGGGCTTTCCAGTCTTTTGCATTGAGTGTCACATTTATGATTTTCTCCCAGTTGGTGAGAGGTCTTACGTGTGCAGTAGGTGCAAGGAGGTCTTTGCTCTCAGGGAACGAGTCCGTTCTCTAGAGGCTAGAGTAGCAGACTTGGAAAACATAAGACAGACAGAGAGGTACATAGACGAGACCTACAGGGATATAGTCCTGAAGTCCCACCTCCAGTCTGGCAGCATCCCTGTTGCCATGGAGGAGAGAGGTCACGTGACAGGAGAGCATCACCCTGGTGTGGCAGGAAGTGATCCTGTAACTAGGACCTGTCCTCCAGATGATGTAAAACCCTCTTGCACCGAGGAAGTTTCTCCAGGGCCATGTGCCCATGAGCGAAGGTTTAGGACAGCTGTTATAGTTGGTGATTCGATCATTAGGCATGTAGATAGCTGGGTGGCTGGTGGACATGAGGATCGCCTGGTAACATGCCTGCCTGGTGCGAAGGTAGCGGACCTCACGCGCCACCTAGATAAGGTCTTAGATAGTGCTGGGGAGGAGTCTGCTGTCTTGGTACATGTCGGTACCAATGACATAGGAAAATGTGGTAGGGAGGTTCTGGAGGCTAAATTTAGGCTTTTAGGTAGGAAGTTGAAATCCAGAACTTCCAGAGTAGCGTTCTCCGAAATGCTTCCCGTTCCACGTGCAGGACCCAAAAAGCAGGCAGAGCTCCGGAGTCTCAATGCGTGGATGAGACAATGGTGCAGAGATGAGGGTTTTGGATTTGTTAGGAACTGGGGAACATTCTGGGGAAAGGAGGGGCTCTTCTGAAGGGATGGGCTTCACCTTTACCGGGATGGAACCAGACTGCTGGCATTAACCTTTAAAAAGGAGATAGAGCAGCTTTTAAAATAGATAATAGGGGAAAGCCGCCAGTCGCCAAAGAGCGGATGGTTCAGAAGAATGTATCCTTGAAGGATACTACCAAAAGCAGAGAGGTTCCAAAAAAGAGTAAAGTAGCCCAAATGCCCTCGAATATGGAGCAGACAGAGCTTAAAGATCCCAAATTACCCATGTCTACCAATAGCCAAATTAATATGAATTACATACAGTCTCTAAAATGCTTGTATGCAAATGCTAGAAGTCTAAAAAATAAGATGGGAGAGTTAGAATATATAGCACTAAATGAGAGGTTAGATATGATTGGAATATCAGAGACATGGTGGAAGGAGGACAATCAGTGGGACACTGTGATACCTGGGTAGAAACTATATCATAAAGATAGAGCTGATCAAATTGGTGGAGGGGTTGCGCTCTATGTTAGAGAGAGCATTGAGTCAGAAAGGATTAAAGTTTTGCTGGAAACAAAATTTGCTGTAGAATCTCTATGGATTGAAATTCCATGTAAAAAAGGGAAGGCGATGGCAGTGGGGGTGTACTATCGACCACCAGGGCCAGAATGAACAAATGGATGATGAAATGCTCAAAGAAATCAAGGAAGCTAACAAACGTTACAGCGCAGTAATAATAATGGGTGATTTCAATTACCCGGGTATCGACTGAGTCAGTGTCACAGTAGGACATGCTAGGGAGATAAAGTTCCTAGATGGCATAAATGACTGCTTCTTGGAGCAGCTGGTTCATGAACCGACCAGAGGGGAAGCCATATTAGACCTAGTCCTTAGTGGAACATCAGATCTAGTGCAAGAGATAAGGGTGTTGGGGCCACTTGGCAATAGTGATCATAGCATGATTGCCTTTGATTTAATTAGTGGAGGAGGGATAGTAAGGAAATTCACAGTAATATCTTTTAACTTTCGAAAGGGAGACTATGATAAAATGAGGAAAATAGTTAAGAAAAAACTAAAAGTAGCAGTTGCAAAGGTTAAAGACTTACATCAAGTTTGGGTGTTGTTGAAAAATACTATCTTGGAAGCCCAGACCAGCTGTATTCCACGCTTTAAGAAAAGTGGAAGGAAGTCCAAAAACTGCCAGCATGGTTTAAAGGTGAGGTCAGAGAGGCTGTTGTTGCCAAAAAAGCATCTTTCAGGAAATGGAAAAAAGAGCCAAACGACGAAACCTGGAAACAGCACAAGCACTGGCAAGTCAAATGCAAGGCATTGATAAAGCAGGCAAAGGGAGAATTTGAGAAGAAGCTTGCTGTGGAAGCAAAAACGCGAAATAAAGATTTTTTCAAGTACATTCGTAGCAAAAAACCTGTGAGAGAGTCAGTTGGTCCATTAGATGATAGAGGAGTTAAAGGGGCACTAAGAGGTGACAAGGCGATAGTGGAGAGACTGAATGAATTCTTTGCTTCGGTCTTTACCGAGGAAGATGTAGGGATGTTACCCATGACTGAAGTGGTATTTAAAGGTGCAGAAGAATTGAAGGAAATATCGATACATCGAGAAGATGTATTACAACTATTAGATAAACTGAAGCGTAGCAAATCACCTGGGCCGGATGGTATACATCCAAGGGTGTTGAAAGAACTGAAATATGAGATTGCAGTCCTGCTATTAGTAATCTGTGAACTATCATTAAAATCATCTCTAATACCTGAAGATTGGAGGATCGCCAATGTAACACCAATTTTAAAAAGGGTTCCAGGGGTGATCCGGGAAACTACAGACCGGTGAGCCTCACATCAGTACTGGGAAAAATGGTAGAAACCATCATAAAGAATAAAATTACTCAGCATGTAGATAGTCAGGACCTAATGGGAGACAGCCAACATGGCTTTAGACAAGGAAGATCTTGTCTTACTAATCTGTTATGTTTTTTTGAAGGAGTGAATAATCAGGTGGACAAAGGTGAGTCGGTTGATATAGTGTATCTGGACTTTCAGAAAGCCTTTGACAAGGTCCCTCATCAGAGATTTTTGGCAAAACTAAAGAGTCAAGGAATAGGAGGCAGTGTACTACTGTGGATCAAGAACTGGTTAAAAGATAGAAAGCAGAGGGTTGGGCTAAATGGCCAATTTTCCCAATGGAGAAAGTTGAATAGTGGTGTACCCCAGGGATCTGTGCTGGGTCCGCTGCTTTTTGACATATTCATAAATGACCTGGAAAGTGGAATAACGAGTGAGGTTATCAAATTTGCAGATGACACAAAACTATTTAAAGTTGTTAAAACCCAAGAGGATTATGGAAAATTGTATGAGGATCTTGATAAATTAGAAGACTGGGCATCCCAAATGGCAGATGAAATTTAATGTGGACAAGCGCAAAGTTATGCACCTAGGGAAGAACAACCCAAACTATGGTTACACGATGCAAGGTTCCACATTAGGAACCACCACCCAGGAAAAAGATTTAGGCGTCATTGTGGATAACATGTTAAAATCCTCGGCCCAGTGTGCAGCGGCGGCCAAGAGAGCAAATAGAATGCTAGGTATCATAAGGAAAGGAATGGAAAATAAAACAAAAGATATTATAATGCCTCTATATCATTCCATGGTGAGACCACACCTTGAATATTGTGTACAATTCTGGTCGCTGTATCTTAAAAAGGATATAGAGTTATTAGAAAAGGTTCAGAGAAAAGCCACCAAAATGGTAAAGGGGATGGAAGGATACTCCTATGAAGAAAGGCTAAAAAGGTTAGGGCTCTTTAACCTGGAAAAGAGACGGCTGAGGGGAGATATGATAGAAGTCTATTAAATTAATGAACGGAGTGGAACAGGTAAATGTAGATCGATTGTTTACGTTATCAGAATATAGAAAGACTAGTGGACATGCAATGAAACTACAGGGTAAACTATTTAAGACTAATAAAAGAAAATATTTTTTCACTCAACGTGTAATCAAACTCTGGAATTTGTTACCGGAGGATGTAGTAAAGGCTGTTAGTGTAGCTGGTTTAAAAAAGGTTTGGACAAGTTCCTGGAGGAAAGGTCCATAAACCATTATTAAGAAGGGATCCAGGATATCAATGCTTGACCCAGTACAAGCATTGCGGAACCTGTGTCTTTTGGAGAAACTGCTAGGTACGTATGACCTAGATTGGCCACTGTTGGAAACAGGATACTGGGCTTGATGGACCTTGGTCTGACCCAATATGGCATATCTTATGTTCTTATGTTCTTAACCCCAGCTCACCTTATTTCCCCTCCCACAACCCCTAGCAGCCCTAAAGCCCTGTTCCTAACTCAGGCCCTAAAAGCATATCTAAATAGACACATTTCTGCTGCTTATGAAATAGTACAAATCTCAGGGCCTCTAGTAAAGTATTCCAGTCCATGAGAGCAGTCAAAAAAAATGCAGAGGCTCAGGTGGAATTGATAGCAAAAGGCCATTAGATGACTGTAGCTGGTGGCCAGGCACGTAACGGAACAAGGAATTACCTAAGTAGCTTTAAGTCCTCTCACAGAAGACCTTATGCCTGGAACAAACTACATGAGTCTGTACATCAGGCATTCCTTTTCGCTAAGGTATTTATTTATTTATTTATTATTGGGTCTATTCTGTTCCGCGAATAGCGGGGATGGATGCCCCGTTAGGATGTCCATCACCGCTATTCGTCCCCCTTCTGTTTCCATCAGAAGCCTCCCCGTATGAACAAGGAGTTTGTATGGGGAGACTTAGTTGGGTGTGGGAGGGGGTGTTGCGGAGGTGGAGTGAGGGCAGGCATGGGCAGTCTGTGACCCTGGATGTACAGGGACGATTCTGAGGTTGGCCCTGTTTGTCTGGGGTCGGCAAACTGGATGAGGAACTTATTCTGCCTTGGAGGTGGAATACGTCAACCTGGACGTCAGGAGATGGCATGCCTGGGCCGCACTGAAAAGATGAGGGGGCGCAGGGGATTCCCCACAGCTCAACCCTGGCCATGGAAGGCCAGATTGAGGGTCAGGCTGCAGGGAAAGGAAAGAATGGTCAGTGGCTGGGGATCACTGCTCCTGAGTGGAGCAATGGGATGCCATGGCATCGTGGATCCCTGATTGAGTTAACCGGGCATGGCTCTGCATGTGCAGGCCAATTGGAATTGGATCCTGGCCTGCACATATAGACCCTAGACCCCGTGGGATCAGAATCAGGTCTACCACACAGATTCCGATCGGGCACACAGGGGCCTGGACGCACAAGTTGGAATGTGCCTCCACTTATTTAGCTATTTTTATAGACCACTTTTTTGAGAGTCAAAGCAGTGTACATACAAAAGAATCTTGAAAACATCTACATAGAATAAGGGTGGTTTTAACTTGGAGAGATGAGATCAACGCAGAGTCGGCGCTACTATTAGACAAACCAGGCTATTGCCTAGAGCACTGGCCTCAGAGGCACCCATTACCGTCACTGATGCCCCTCTCTGGGACCTGCAAACAATCCCGCAGATCTTATCTTCAAGCTTCGGTGCAGTGGGGCTTTTGCTTCCACCCCTCTCCGACATTGGATTCCGACTTCGTATCTGCAACCAGGGTGGGGTAAACTAAGCATTAACATAATAACATAGTAAATGACGGCAGATAAAGACTAGCATGGTCCATCTAGTCTGCCCAACACGGCGGCAAGAGTAGGTGCACTTGCTGCTCCATGCTGGTCACCTTTCTCCATGCCTTTGTTTAGGGGTGTACCCACTGCCCGGGGAGGTCACCCCTATTTGTTCAGATATAAGAAATAGTTATGCTTATTTTGATTTTATCCTGTTGCTATAAAGGGGTCCACTGTGTCTATCCCATGCCATTTTGAATTCTGTCACTGTTTGCCCCCACCACTTCCATCGGGAGGGCATTCCAAGCATCCACCACCTTTTCAGTGAAAAAGTATTTCCTGACATTACCTTTCAGTTTACTCCCTTGCAGCTTCATGTTATGCCCTCTAGTTTTATAGCTTCTCCATCTTTGGAAGAGGTTTGTTTGTTCATTAATACTCTTTTAAGTATTTAAAGGTCTGAATCATAACTCCTCTGTCGCTCCTCTCCTCCAGAGTGTGCATATTTAGGTCTTCAAGTCTCTTCTCATAAGTCTTCTGACACAGGCTCCAAATCATTTTGGTCACCTTCCTCTGAACCGCTTCCAGCCTTTTTATATCCTTTGCGAGATATGATCTCCAAAACTGAACACAATATTCCAAGTGAGGCCTCACCAGCGACTTGTACAGTGGCATTAGTACCTCTTCCTTTCTGCTGGTAATTCCTCTCTGTATGCAACTCAGCATCCTTCTGGCTTTTGCCACCGCCTTGTCACACTTAACATAATACTGGGTAACTGGGAAGATAATGTAAACATTAACTTAAAATAATTAGAAATATTCATATTCAGGTCTTCAAGTCTCTTCTCATAAGGCTTCTGGTACAAACCCCATACAGTATTGGTTGCTCTTCTCTGAACTGCTTCAAGTCTTTTTATATCCTTAACGTGATAAACCCTCCAAAACTGAACAGAGTATTCCAAGCGAGGCCCCACCAGTGACCTGTTCAGGGGCACTGTCTCTTCTTCCTTTCAGCTGGTTATGCCCCTCTCTATGTAGCCTAGCATCATTCTGGCTCTGGCCACAGCCTAGTCACATTGTTTTGCAACTTTGAGATCTTCAGGTTGTCTCTCTTCTGGTCCATGCATTTTATTCTCTCACCCCCTATTGCAACTGCTATTTTGGTATTTTAAGCATCACTTTGCACTTCTCCTTAAATCATAACTGCCAAAGATTAGAACATTCTTATAATTTCTGTAGATCATTTCTCTTGGTAGTGTCACTGAATACTGGGCTCACTAGGGTTTATGCAGTAAGCAGGTCCTGCTAAATACATACACTCTTCTGAATACTGGGCCATAGAAAAATAGGAAATGACAGAAGATAAAGAAATGTTAAGTTCTATAATCTCCTCCTTTCCCTCAGAGATCTCAATGCTTTCTGGAACTCAGTTCCTCTGTTATTACCTAGAAAGGTTTCAGGACTTCTATGACCAGAGAAAGCAAAAGCAAAAGCATTCCACACATCCTCAACCCTTTCCATAAGGAAATATTTCCTTATATTACTCCTTTCACCTTCATCTTATGATCCCTTATTCCAGAGCTTCCTTTCAATTGAAAGAGGGCCACCTCCTGTGCATTCATATTAAAGAGATATTTAAATAGCTATCATAGTTATCTTCTCCCACCTTTTCTCTAAAGCAGCTATTCTCAACCATTTTTCAATCAAGACACACCTGATGGATGATGTTCATATACAGGTGCGGCTCTACCATGAGGCAAACTGAGGCGGTGGCCTCAGGCAGCACTTTACAGGGGGCTGCGTTTTCAGGGCTTTCCCCTGCTGCTTTTCCTAGTCTGACTGACAAATCAGTGCAGTGGGAATCAAAGCGGAGGCGCCAGACTCGTGCTTTTCATGAGCTGCCGCCTGCCTGGTTCTCCTCTTTGATTGCCGCCGCACTGCCGTCCGGTTCAAAGTGATCCTTCTGCTGATCCCTTGTTATGACTCGTGGAGTAGCTGCTGCTGCCACCATTGCCATCTGGTAAGTAGAGTGGAGAGGGAGGGAGGCTGCCTCTAGGGAAAGAATAAAAAATGTTTCCACATCTTCCCTCTCCCCCCACAGCTGAGCTGTTGAGAGAGTGCTGAGCTTGCCTGAGGGACTTCTGTTACTGCGGGCAGGCTCAGCTTTGTGTTGGCAAGGGTGTGTGTGTGTAAGCAGTGAGTAGCAGTCATTGGCAAGAAAGGAGGCAGGAGAAGGGAAAAAGCCATTGAGTGGAGAGCCTGCCTGTGTGTGGGGCAGGTTGCTCCTGATGGTAGAAGGCTGTGTAGTGAATTACTATAGGAACAACCTGCCCCACACAAAGGCAGGCTCTCTACTAGTCCCCAGGTCATCTAGCGCAGCAAGAGGTGGGCATAATTGGGCGCAGTGGGACTCAGAAAGGAGATGGAGGGGGGATAGAAAGGCAGTGAGAATGAGATGGGAGGGATAGGAAGGCAGTGGGAATGAGATAGGGGGATAGGAAGGAGGCGGGAATGAGATGGGAGGATAGGGAGATATGGGCATAGGGAGAAGCAAGGAGTGGAGATGGAAGTGGTCAAGTTGACAAAGGGATTATAGGGAGACTGGAAATATGCTGGACTTGGTGAGGGGAGAGACAGACGGGGATACTAGATACAGGGTAATAAGGGAGAGAGAGTGGAGAAAAGATGGACATGGGGTGACTTAATAAGGTTGAAAAAGAGATGGATAGCAGGATAGATGTTGGACATGGGTGTAAAAAGTAATAGGGAGGAGAAGAGGAGGGTATGGTATGGAGACGGGGTAGCGCTGAAGTGTTGCAGTTGCAGCAGGATTGGAAGGAGGAGGGCAGACATGGAAAGAAAGAGAGAGCAGAGGTACTGGATGGAAAGAAAAACAGAGCCAGAGAGAGAGAGATAGACTGCATGGGTGCTGAGAGATGTTAGACATGGAGAAAGTGAACTAAAGACTGGGGAATAATGGACCAGGGAAGAAGAGCTGGGGAATGGAAGGACTGGGGTGAAGAAGCAGTAGGTAGATGACGTAAAAAGGAGGGGGATTGAGAGCTGGTTACTAAGAAGTCAAATCTGAGTGGACAGAGCCATAAATGGAAGAAAGCTAAAAGGGGAAAGAAAATCAATATTCAAGATGGAAGGTAGTGAAGAAAACAAAAGGAGAGACAAATTGCAGATTGTAGAAAGAAAATGAAGAGAACAGGAAAACAGAAGCCTCAGAATGGGACCAGCATTATCAGAGAATAAAAAGGTCAAAGAAGGTAGAAAAAATGATTTCATTTTCATTTTAGTGATTGGACTTTGTGCTGTCTTTATATTTGATGCATTATCGGGAAATGCATCTCTTTTATTTCTCTGGTATTGCTCTGCATGTGGTGTCTGACTTCTTGGGGTTTCAGTTTAATTTATGACTGCATATTTTTTACTTTTACTTTAGGTTGTGGTTACTTATTCTGTACTTGGTGAGAGTCTGTGTTCTGAGTATGTGACCTAGGCCAGGCGTTCTGTTAACATGGAGTCTGCTGAAACGCATTGGGGCTTTGTTTTCAATAAGCCAGTGACCTTCTACACCCTCACTTTTTGTGCTTTTTCTGGAATTCTGCTGTGAGTGCATTTGTTTGCTCTCTTTGTGTTTCCTGAATTGGCCTTGTACATCCTGCTGCCTTGGCTTGCCCCCGCTCTGCCAACATTCCGTCCCCTCCTTCCCCCCTCCGGCTCTCCCCATACTGTGGATCTGGACATGCGGGGAGAGTGTGTTGCAGAACAGGCTGGGTCTGATAGCAAGGCTGCACATCCTACCAGGATGTAGAACCCTGCTATTTATCTCACAATCGGGCCCCTAGTGTATCTGGACTTTCCGAAAGCCTTTGAAACTTTCCCTCATAAGGGACTCTTGGCTAAATTAAAAAGTCATGGGATTGGAGGCATTGTAGTATTGTGAATCAGGAACTGGTTAAAAGATGGAAAGCAGAGGGTAGCGCTAAATGGCCAATTTTCTCAATGGACAAAGGTGAATAGTGCCTGCTGCTTTTAAACATATACATAAATGACCTGGAAATAAGAATAATGAGTGAGGTGATCAAATTTGCAAATGACACAAAATTATTCAAAGTTGTTAAAACACAAAAGGATTGTGAAAAATTGCAAGAGGACCTTTATAAACTGGAAGACTGGACATTCTAATGGCAGAAGAAATTTAATGTGGACAAGTGAAAAGTTATGTACTTAGGAAAGAACAACCCAAACTATTGTTACACGATGCAAGATACCACCTTAGAAACCACCAACCAGGAAAAAGATTTAGGCGTCATCATGGATAATATGTTGAAACCCTCCATGTGAATCCCTGTAAGTCTGCCACTCTTTGTTTTTTCTTTGGCACTCCATCTCCCTCGCTATTCCACTATGTCCACCCTTCCCATCCCTCTCGTTTCTACCCTCCATTATCTTGGTGTCACCCTGGATTCCTCCCTTTCCTTTCACCAGCATATATCTACACTCATCTGTAGCTCCTTTTTCCACCTTCATATGATCCGCACCGTTCGATCCTTTATCCCTCCTCCTTCCCTCATCACTTTTGTCTTTCCCTCGTAATCTCACGACTAGACTATTGTAGATTTTTTCTACCTAGATTGGCCACTGTTGGAAACAGGATACTGGGCTTGATGGACCTTGGTCTGACCCAGTATGGCATATCTTATGTTCTTATGTAACTCAGCCACAGCAGGACTCCCCCAATACCAACTGCGATGCCTTCAGCTAGTCCAGAACACTGCTGCCCGTCTCCTCACCAACTCCATGCCATTTGATCATGTCACTCCCCTCCTCCTTGACCTTCATTGGCTCCCTATCAAAATCAGGTCCGTTTACATCACCCACAGGGTCCTTCATATCGGTACACCCCAATACCTTGCCGATCTCATTCACCTCCAACCTGCTCCCCATCTCCTCTGCTCTGCACATGGTAACTGCCTTTTTCTTCCATCCCCATCCCAGGCCCGCCTCGAACTTACCCACCACTCAGCCTTCTTCTTCCTCAGTCCCGCCCTCTGGAACTCACTCCCACATCCAATGTTCCCTCTAATTTTCTGTAGGGTGTGTGCGCATAAAATATCAGCTGTGTGCAGCTTTTGAAGGAAGGTTAAATTTTTGTGCGCCACATAACAACACTCGGAGTTATATACTTTAAAATTTGACTACACATCAGAATACAGTATGTACACCATACTGATTTTAATCAAATGAAATGAAAATAGACGATTACTAAATGAAGTGGGAAATTTCTAGTAATTACAATCATAACTTTTAAATTTTAAGACGTCTGTGTTGTTTTCTATCAGAATCAGAGCCGTAATTTTTGTTCGCTCTGTTGTAAAGTATGTGCGCTCGCTCGGCGAGGTGTGTGCACGCGCACATGCGCACAGCTTAGAGGGAACAGTGCCCACATCCTCTTCACACAAGTCATACGGAAAATAGTAGATAACTCTCTCTCCAAAGGAATAATGCCAAACTCCCTGAAGCTAGCCACAAAAAGTCCGATCCCCAAGAAAACCACCTTAGCTAAAACTGACCCCGCTGCGTACAGACCCATCTCAAGCTTACCATTCCTATCCAAGATCATCGAGAAAGTAGTCCAACACCAACTCCAACAACACATCGACATCCACAATCCCCTGGACCCCAATCAACACGGCTTCCGACCCAGCCATGGGGTTGAAACCCTACTGATACAACTATTCGACAGACTGTTGAGGACGATCGACAACACCAGAATGGGCGTCCTCATGATATTCCTAGACATCTCCTCAGCATCTGACACTGTCTGCCACACAACATTACTAACCAGACTACAGGAGGCGGGCCTACACAGCACCATCTTGAGCTGGTTTACATCTTACCTCACCAACAGACAGCTACAAGTCAAGTGTGGAACAAAGACCTCTCAACCTTTCAGAGCCACACAGGGAGTCCCACAAGGCTCAGCTCTCTCTGCCCTGCTCTTCAATCTTTACGTACAACCCATCTGCGCCATCATCAAGGACCACAAGATTCAATACACCATATACGCAGACGACATAATGATATTCACACCAATCAATCTGGACAACCCAGACTACTCCAACATAGCCAACTGCTTCCAACAAATGGCAACCTGGCTTCAGGAAAACAATCTATCAATAAATTACAATAAAACTGAAGCACTATTCATCACAAGAAACCAGACATTTTCACCCTCGACCACCATCAACCTGAATGACACCTTTGTACCAGTAAGACAAGAAATAAAATACCTGGGAGTAACGCTCGACAAGGACCTTAACCCCCAATCCCACATTGCAAAAATCACAAAGAGCGCTTACATCAAAATGAGGACAGTCAGAAGGCTCAAACCCATCCTCGCTCATGAACATTTCCGAACAGTCTGTCAAGCCATCATCACTTCCACTCTAGACTATTGCAATCACATCTACCAGGGGCTACCAAAAAAGACAATAAAACCACTACAGCTAGCACAAAACACAGCCGCACGACTCATAACAAATTGCACAAATCACGACCACATCACTCCCATACTGTACCACCTACACTGGCTCCCAATCAGCTCTCGAGTCCAATTCAAAGTACTTTTACACATATTCAAAATAATACACAACCTCTCAGCTGACAGCCTACAACCACTCATAAAAGCCATTGACAGCAAGAGACCAAGAAGAAAAGGAGCATCAGACACCATCAGAACACCAAAGGAATTTGCTAAAACAAAGCAGGCCACATCAAGTAGGGCACTCTCCCTGGCAGCGCTCGCTATATGGAACTCCCTCCCAGACCACCTAAGATCAACCAAAAACCTCAAGGACTTCAGAAAACTTCTTAAGACTGCTCTATTTACAGAACATTTCAAGGACCTCACATAAATGACTACTTTTTACTACTTTCAAGACAATACAGGATCATGATCCTAGCGCACCTTTCACACGGCTCCATTATTGTATATATGTATATTGCTCATTATGTAAATAGCTCACCGATAAAATCTGACACACTGCACCACACACCACTCTTCTTAGTTCTCCCACTGCATGCTACAGACCACACATTTATTTATTTATTTAGCTGTATTTATATCCCACTTTTCACTGGGTCAAAGTGGTCAATTGGGGGATACATTTAACACGAGGGGATATGAGACACATACACTAATACTTACAGGGAACATGGGCAATGGAGGGTTAAGTGGCTTGCCCAAGACCACAAGAAGTGCCTACAGGACTAGAAATCCCAGTCCCTCCGGCCTGAGATTGCTGTCCCCAGGTGGGACTTGAACCCCTGGCCCTCCAGCCTGAAGTACCTTGTCCTAACCACTAGACCACTCCTCCCTGAGTGTTTGATTGTTTGATGTGCCAAACCGCTTTGATTTAATGATAAAGCGGTATACTAAATCCTTCTAAATAAATAAATAAATCTCCTCTGCTCTGCACATGGTAACCGCCTTTTTCTTCCATCCCCATCCCAGGCCCGCCTCAAACTTACCCACCACTCAGCCTTCTTCTTCCTCAGTCCCGCCCTCTGGAACTCACTCCCACATCCTCTTTGTACAGAACCCTCCTTCCCCCAGTTTAAAGCCCTGCTTAATACCCACCTTTTCTGCCAGGCCGTTGACATTCAGATTACATCTCCCATCTAGATCAGTACCCCTTCCTCCCTTCCCTTTTCTTTGGCATGTTATATATGTCCCCCTTAGTTCTCTTTTCTGTTTTTCTTCCTCTCCTTTATGACTTCCTTTCCTATCAATTAATGGCATTCCTTTCCTCCTTTTCTTTTCTGGAAGCCTATGTTTTATTTACACCGCCTGATGCATAAGCTTGTGCGGTTTATCAAGCCTTACGAATAAAGATAAAGATAATAACCTGGAAAAGAGACAGCTAAATCAGAGATATGATAGAGGTCTATAAATTAATAAATGGAGTGGAACAGGTAAATGTAGATCAGTTATTTATTTATTTATTTATTTGTTGCGTTTTTCTATACCGCCCCTTCCAGAGATCAGGGGCGGTTTACATATAACTTAACATGTCACAAAAACTGTTTTGTGACTTTACATTCTAACGTTTGTGCTTATACATTATAACTTTATACATTATAACATTGAACCTTTTCCCTTATAACTTTATACATTATTACAGTTGAACTTTTTCCTTATAACTTTAATACATTATAATACAGCGATGTGGGTTTTTTACTGGAAGGCGTCAGAGCTTTGTGTGCAGTTGTCTACACCATCAAAATTTAGAAAGACTAGAGTACATACAATGAAGCAACAATGTAACCTATTTAAGACTAATAAAAGAAAATATTTTTTTATTCAACATGTAATCAAACTCTGGAATTTGTTACTGGAAGATGTAGTAAAAGCTGTTTAAAAAGGTTTGGACTAGTTCCTGGAGGAAAGGTACATAAACCATTATTAAAGAGGACCCGAGAAATCCACTGCTTATTCCAGGACACGCATTGTGGAACCTGTGTGCCTCCTTGGGAACCTGCCAGGTACTTGTGACCTGGACTGTCCACTGTTAGAAACAGGGTACTGGGCTTGATGGACCTTGTTCCTGTTCAATATGGCATTTCTTATGTTCTTATGGCCTCTCCCACCAAAGCAAGCATCTTCCTTCTTCCCCTATCCCCCATCTTGCAGGCCAGCATCTCCCCCCCTCTCCCTCTCCCTTCCCCCATACAAGCCAGCATCTCTTCTCTCACTCTTTCCTACATTTGTAGGCCAGTATCTTTATGTTCTGTCTCACTTCTCTTTCCCCCTCCTGGTCCACTATCCCTCACCCCTTCCCTAATAGTGCTGCATCTCCCCTCTCCCTACCCTCCTCAACAGTTCTGCATCTTCCCTCTCCCCTCTTCTCCCCAACAGTGTTGCAATGGCACTGCATCCTCGCTCTCTCCTACCTCCCCATAATGCTGCATCTCTCCTTCCCCTCAAAAAATGCTACATCTCCCCTCTTTGCTATCCTCCCAAGCAGTGCTGCATCTCACTCAAATAATCCCTCAATTGCAGTGCATCTCCCCTCTCCCTAACACCCCAACAGCGCTGCATTTTCCTTCTTCCCTACCCTTCTAATAGCTGTGCATCTCTGCTGTCATCTCCCCAATGGTACTGTAATGGCACTACATTTCTCCTAGCCCCTTAGATGATGCTGCATCTCCCTTACCTCTCCCCCAGTACAGCTGCATCTCCCCTTCCTTCCCGGCATTTCTGCATCTCTCCCCCACAGTGCTGCAATGGCTCTGCATGTCTCCTGTAACCTATCCCCTCTCTCCTCTCGCCAATAATGCTGCATCTCCCCACTCCCCTTCCCAATACCGCAGCAGGAGCAGCCGCACAAGCCCCAACACTGCTACTGATGTTTTTGGAATGGCTTTCCCTCTTTTTGCAGCATCATGGGCCACTTCTGATTTCAGTTCCAGTGCGCGGGGATGCACAGAAAAAGAGAGTCATTAAAAGCGCAACTTGCTGCTCTGAATCGAGGAAGCACCAGTCAGAAAAAAAAATAGCAACAATGCCATGTGCTGGGGCTTGGGCGGCTGCTCCTTCCACTGCTGCCACGCCACTGCCCCTATTTTAAAGTGGACACTGCACCCAAATGCAAAATACTTCCTCAAAGCTGCTCTGCATATTTTGCACCAACCCTCCAACTTCTATTTTCACGTGACACTCCTCCTGGTGCTTTGTGACACACTGGTTAAGAACTGATGCTCCAAAGTATAAATACTGAGGTCCTTAAATCTATTCCCATATGTATGTATTTATTTATTTAAAGCATTTATTCCACATATCAGTACATCTGATCAAGACAAAGACAATTGACTATTTTAGTAGCCTCCCTCTGGACCAACCCTGTCCTGTCTATATCCTTTTGAGGATGTGGTCTCCAGAACTGCAAATAGTATTCCAAATGAGGTCTCTCTAGAGCAGTGATGGCTAACCTTTTTGAGCCCGAGTGCCCAAACTGCCGCACAAAACCAAAGAATTTCCTCAAAGTGCCAGCACGTCAATTAAAGCTCCATTTGCATAAGGTGCTTCATTTGCATAAATATTTGCATAATGTTACCATACACTAACTTTTAGTAAACATGCATATTAATGAGTTATATGGATAAGAAAGACTAAAAGGTTTCTACATTACTATAATCCAGTACCAACCGCCAGGCACATTAGGAACTACTACAAACGCTGCCCATTTAGAACCCATAGCAAACCCGCCGTATCCTAACAGCACTACCAGGACTCACAAGCACCATACTCTACCTATCAAAAGGCAACACTGCAAATATTAAACCAATACATCTGAGAGAACAACAATACATGACCTACTGGGGAAAGAACAAGTGGCAATGTCAAAATAGGAATTATATAAACAGAATACCTCAGCTCAGTTACCACATGCAGAACAGACCATTACCAAACAAGGAATCACAAATTAGAAACAGGAAGACAATAATTAAACTGGGACCCCCAAAAGCCAAACTTGGAATATACAACAACACTGTATAAATAAAACTATATATTAATTTCCTCTTGTACAAAACAAATCGCCAAAAATTAATGATGCACATTTCCCAGAGCTGACATATTCCAATTAATAAATTCAAAATAAAAGAGATATTTTTTCTACCTTTTGTGCATTTTTTTTCAGTTGCAATTGTTCCAGCCACTTTCTTCTGGTTTCTTCGTGTCTTCTGCTAACTCTCCATCTGCTGTCCATTTGTCCTTTCTTCTGTCTTCTTGGTTTTTTTTCCATTCTCTCTCTACATCTGCTTTAACATACTAATCTTTCTCCTTTGCTCTTTCCTCATTCCTATTTCATCTACTCAAAATTTACCCCTCCATCCTCAATCCCCACTTACTCTCCCAATACCCGGCCAATTGTAGATTTTTTATCCCTCCCACACAAAATATTTTTCCCCTATCCATTTACTCTCCCAGCCCCATCCCATTCTACTCCTCCCCCCACACCAGCTCCCTTCTAGTTCCAGCCTCACCCAGCATCCATTCCCTTCTAGTCCCTGCATCAGCCCATTTCCCGTCCTAGCAGCCCCCCAACCCAGTTCCAGTCCTAGCAACCCCCCAACCCAATACCAGTCCTATCCCCCCCTCCTCAAACCCACTTCCAGTCCTAACCCCCCATCACCCCCATTTTCAGTTTAAGCCCCCCCCTATAACCCATTACCAGTCCTAACCCCCCATCAGCCCACTTCCAGTCCTAACCCCCCATCAGCCCACTTCCAGTCAGCCCCCATAGCCCATTGCCAGTCCTAACCCCCCCCATCAGCCCACAGTCCATTACCAGTCCTAACCCCATCAGCCCACCTCAAGTCCTAACCCCTCCCCATCAGCCCATTTCTTGTCCCAGCCCCCCATAGCCATTATCAGTCCTAAATCCCCCCATAGCCCATTACCAGTCCTAACCCCATCAGACCACCTCCAGTGTTAACCCCCATCAGCCCATTTCCAGTCCTAACCCCACCCAACAGCCCACCTCAAGTCCTAACCCTCTCCATCAGCCAGTCCTAACCCCCCCTAGCACATTAGAAGTCCTAACCCCCCCCTCTCTAGCCCATTAGCAGTCCTAACCCCCCCCATAGCCCATTACCAGTCCTAACCCCCCATCACCCCATTTCCAGACAGCCCCCATCAGCCCACAGCCCATTAGCAGTCCTACCCCCCCAGCCCATAGCAGTCCTAACCCCCCCTCTCCCATTAGCAGTCCTAACCCCCCCCTAGCCCATTAGCAGTCCTAACCCCCCCCCTAGCCCATTAGCAGTCCTAACCCACCCCCCATGGCAAATTTAAAAAAAAAAAAAAGCAGCTGGCTCTGGCTTCTGGCCGCGACAGCGGCAGAATGCAATGTCCGTGGGGCCCCCTCCGCCCGCTAAGCCCCTCTGCAAGGGCTTTCAGATTCGCGAGGGAGAGCGTCTCCCTCGAGTCTCTGTTAAGCCCGCAGGGCTAATGGGAAATTTCCCATCAGTCCCTCGCGTCTAAAGGGGCTGATGGGAAATTTCCCATTAGCCCCTGCGGGCTTAACAGAGACGCGAGGGTGACGCTTTCTCCCTCGCGACTGTGAAAGCCCGTGCAGAGGGGCGTAGTGGGCGGGGGGGGGCCCGCGGGACACTGCATGCTGCCGCGTCCGCGGCAGCAGCCAGAGCCCGCTTTTTCTTTTTCTGCGGACCTTCACGCGTGCCAGCTGCAAGGCCTTCGCGTGCCACAGCTGGCACGCGTGCCATAGGTTCGCCATCGCTGCTCTAGAGAATTATACAAAGGTACTATCACTGCTTTTTCGCCCCTGCTGGCTATTCCTCTCCCTATGTACCTAAATTTCCTTCTGTTTTTTTGTGATTGCCTTTTCTACCCGTTTCGGCACTTCAAGATCATTCTATATGATCAACCCCAGGTCCCATTCTTCTTGAAGGACTTATTAAAGTACTTCACCCTGTGATGATGCAGAGGGCTTAAACAGCAAGAAAAGGGGTTTAAAACAACAGCTTTCCTCAAGTGCATACATTAATGCAGGCAAGGAAGGGGTTAAAGCACAAGCCCAGAGAAACTCTCTGCACAGAAAGGCAGTGAGACAGCCACACCCCAGCTCCATGACAACCAGGGGAGCTGATGTAAGAGGCAAGGGGGCAGAGTCAAACCGGATAGGGCAGCCCTATGCTCTTAACCAGGAAGTAACAGAGAGAGTTAGTTCCCGTCTGAGTTCAGGAGGGAGTCTGAGTTCAGGAGCTAGTCGGAGTTCTAGTTCCAGGAGAGTTTGTGTGGGAGCAGGAGGAGTTCCTAAGAGAACAGGAAGTGTTCGTGTAGGAGACTCAGGACCAGACTCTGACCAAGTTTCAGAGAGAAGCAAAGGAAGGAGCAACCATTGCCAGGATAGCACACGGTGCTGGGAGAGTTGCCATCCAGACTGCTTTGAGACACGTAGGTCTCGGGGAAAGCAGTGGAGAAAGCTTCCTCTGAGAGAGAGAGGTCACCATGAATCAGACAGCCAGGAGAAGCAGGTTAGAAGCTACGTTCATTCTCATGGGGAGAGGCTGGAACCCTTACCCAGAAGAGATAGCACTTCTACCTTAGAGTCTTCCCTAGAAGCTGTGAACAAAGGTGAGAGTTTGAGCAAGTGTGAAGTTCTGTTTGATAAGCTGCATAAACGTTCCAAGTGCAGGCAGCCAGTTACTTACAGAAGCTTAGAGAGTAGCCCAGCTGTTCTTAACTCACCAGCTGATTATATGCTACGTAGACGAAAGCTAAAGCTAGCCCATGCTGAGCAAAAGATACTAAAGCAGTGCAAAGACAGAGACTTGCCTTTTTACCAACCTTTACAAGCCAGACACACTAGAAGAAGATTAAGCCAGTTGGATTCCTTTAACACTACTTTAAAGGAGGCTGCTGATTCTAGTTACCCTCAGATACCACAAAGGGAAAGGAATAATAAGTGGAAACAGCTTAGACACCATTTGGAACAATGGAAGCCTGTTGATCTGCAGTACCCTGAATTGAATCATGAGATGTCTGACTCTGATGTTGAATCAATGCAGTTGGGATCAACTAAATCAGATAGCTCCTATTCTGAGATGGAGGCAGACTGTGCTGTTTGTTGCCAAGAGTGAAGCTGTTGATATTAATGTATATGATAAGTGCTGAGAAGTATTTCATGCTATTGAGTTTGCACGGAGAGAAGCAGCGTTCTGCTGGAGTGAAACTCAACATCTTTAAGCAGCTGGGAATTGTGGATGCTATGCAAATGATTAGCTGCAACTAAAGCTGTTCATAATTGAAGAGAAGTTGAATTAACCTTGTATATAAACTGACAAACCCTGAGAAGGATCAGGTTGGACTTTGTCTCATTCTGGACTTTATTTTGGCATAAGAAAGTATCCACTTTTTGTTTCTGGTTAGGGGATGGTAGATGACAGAATCCTGTGCAACAAATAAAGTTTTTGTTATCACATAAAAACCTTGGCTGTCTTCGTTTGGCCCACAACTACACGGAAACCCCAAACATCAGCACTTACAAGGATAATCTGGCATGTTTCCCACTCTTCCAGGCAACCGCCTATACACAGAGAAATGGGGTGTGACAGGTTTTGGCGTAGTTTTTAGGATAAAGCTACCACCTCACAGAAATAAGCAACTGATACTAATAAGCCAGTAAAGTTTGAAAGAAGAACAGTTTTTCCAAAGTTCAAGAAGAAAAAAAAAAAAAAAAGAAAAGGGAAATTTTTTTTTTCAACACACAAGGAAGTACCTTCAAGAAGAGCTACCAACTCTGCAAACTCGGAGTGGAGTGTCAGCTGAGGCGGATTGGAGCAGAGGTTCCTGGATTCTGCAGTGCTGATGAGTGAGACTCACCACTTGTAGCAGGTAACCGGTAGATGAGAAGGGTTATCTAGGATACTGCTACAAGGGGGTGGGGTATTGCAGAGCGGTGGAAGCTGAGGGATGGGGTGTTGTGTGTAAAGCCACACTTGGTGTTTGCTCTCTGTTTTATTGCAGCCGAGACAACGATGGATCCAGCTCAGCTATTAAACTGGGTAGCTGAGAGATTCCAGCAGCAGCAGAAAATGTCAGCAGAGGCCCAGGAGAAAACAGCGGAGATGCTGCGGGCCCAACAACAGCTGCTGATGGATCTGCTAGGCACATGGATGGGAGAACAGAAGCAGACTACGGAGGCAATTAAGACTGTGTCAAGTTCACTAGGCACTTTAACAGGTCTTGAAACCTTAAGCAAGGGCATGTTATCTATAAGGCAATTGTTAAGTGATGATGATATCGATGACTACTTGGAGGTCTTTGAACGCATTGCACTCATGAGCAGTTGGCCAAAAGACCAGTGGGTTTTACGCTTAGCATCATCCCTAACGGGAGAGGCGCTAGCAGCCTACAGAGCAGTACCCAATGATCTTGCGAACAACTATGAGGCAGTAGTCAAAGCCATTAGAACCCGGTTAGGCTTAACTCCAGTGGTATATCGCCGCCTTTTGCGAGGGTGCAAGTTAACCCCAGGTGAAACACCACAGACCTTATGCCATCGGATTCAAACACTAGTATACAAGTGGCTAACTCCAGAGGGGAGAAGCATTGATTCCATATTAGATAATATTGTTTTAGAACAGTTCTTAGATGCTGTACCTGTAGAATTGCAATCCTTAATTTTGCAAGATTGTAAGACCACGAGAGATGCCATAGCACTTGCTGACCGTTTCTTAGAGGCTAAAGCCATCGGTCAGAAGCAGATGGGTACTTCAGAGTCAACAGTCTTGAAAATTCCAGAGAAGAGGGAGGAAGTAAGGTCAGGGAAATCTGTGTTCAGAAGACCCCTGCCCAATAGTCATAGGGAACAGCGTAAATGCTTTGCATGTGGTCAAAAAGGTCACTTACAAAGGGACTGTAGAGCCAAGCTTGTTTTAGTAACCACCCAGTCCAAGGAGGTTGGGGAGGGATTTGTACTAACAGTCATGGTTAACAATATTCAGGTTGAAGCGATCCTAGATTCAGGCGCTGACCAATCAATGATTTCTGATAGCCTATGGAGGGAGATAAAAGCTCAGAGTGAGAATTCTTTAGGACACTCGGAGAGAAAGATAAAAATTCGTTGTGTACACGGCGCTGCCGCGTCATATCCTTTACACCTAGTTACTGTTGAAGGGCTAGGATTGAAAAAAGAAATTCCAGTGGCAGTAATGCTAAGACTACCACATTCCCTAGTCTTAGGTAGGGACTGGCCTCGATTTCGGAAGGGCCTAGTTAAAGGACTAGCTGCCACCACCGAAGCCAAAGCCCCTAGTTCAGGGAAGGTAGAAATAGAACCCATAAAGAGGGAGATAAAGGGAAGACAAGTGACGTCCACTCATAGGGAGAAACCTAGGTCTAGGTTAGGCCTGGTGTCCACGCGGGCTCAGAGTAAGCCCAATCATGAGGGACAGGACCCCACTGATGACCCTATGGCAGGGCTGCCTTCGCACAGCGGTTTAGTGACTCCTCCCAGCGATCGCGTAAAGCGTAAGAAGGGGGAGAAGCGGCGTGAGAAAAACCGCAGGGCCCACAATAGAGCCGAGTTAGCGACAGGACAGGAACTGCCATGGGCTTCGGCCGAATTGGTGGAAAAATTCCCTTCATTTCCAGAGGAACAAAGGCAAGATCCAGCCTTGACTCGTGCCTTTGATCATACAAATAAGGGAGAGGGTTCATTGCCTCGTTTTTACTTAGAGGGGGAGGTACTGTATCGAGAGAGCTTAGACCTCCATTCTAGGGAAGTCCGGAAGCAATTAGTGGTGCCTAATACTTTTAAGAATTTGGTTTTAAGGTTAGCCCACGATCATCCGTTAGGGGGACATAGAGGCGTACAGGGCACCTTGGACCAGATTTTAAATCGTTTTTATTGGCCGGGGATTTTCCGGGAAACGGCAAAGTTTTGCGAAGCATGTCCTGCATGTCAGAAGGTTACCCCCTTTCCACTGGGGAAAGTACCTTTAATGCCCATACCCCGTATATCACGACCAATTGAGCGGTTAGCTATGGATATGGTAGGACCATTGATTCGGACTCCCAGGGGATTTCAGTACATCTTAGTTATTGTGGATCAAGCCACACGATTCCCCTGGGCAATTCCCCTAAGGAACACATCGGCACGCACTATTGCGGCCGAAGTATTAAAGCTCTTTTGCGAGGTAGGATTTCCTCGGGAAATCCTAACAGACAGGGGTACAAATTTTTTATCCCGCTATCTCGCGCAGGTCTGGGATGCATTTGGCATCCGGCATATTAAGACAGCCGCATACCATCCCCAGACCAATGGTCTGGTTGAACGAAAAAACCAGACCATTAAAAGGATGTTGAAAAGGAGTCTAGAGGGAGAAATGACTGAGTGGGACAGGATGCTCCCATTCATATTATACGCTTGTAGAGAAAGGAAGCAGGTTTCCTTAGGCGTCTCTCCATACGAACTCCTGTATGGTCGAACGCCCAGAGGGGTATTAGATATCTTGAGAGACCAGTGGGTCGAACCCACTACCGAGGACATAGAAATACCTCATTTCTTAAAAGATTAAAGAGGGAGGTTGCAGCGTACGTCCCAGGTGGTGGAGGAAAATATGACCGCTAGTCAAGTACGTCAAAAGAGATATTATGACCGCCGCACCCGGCATCGTCATTTAGACATAGGAGAAAAGGTTATTATAATGGTGCCCGGTCGGAGTTCAAAATTTGAAAGTATCTGGACAGGACCCTGTCGGGTTGTCAAACAGGTGGGGCCAGCAACATACATGGTAGAAACTAGGAAAGGAAAACAACAAAATTACCATATCAATGTTTTACGGCCATGGCATGAGCGGGTAGCCCTGGCTCATTTGGCTATAACAGACAAAAAGAGTAATGCCTTGGCCAGCTACAGTCACAGAGCTAGGATTCCGTGCTGTTCTGGAGATTTCCAGCCAGCCCGAAATATCTTAAATGGGGGGTTTTGTGATGATGCAGAGGGCTTAAACAGCAAGAAAAGGGGTTTAAAACAACAGCTTTCCTCAAGTGCACACATTAATGCAGGCAAGGAAGGGGTTAAAGCACAAGCCCAGAGAAACTCTCTGCACAGAAAGGCAGTGAGAGAGCCACACCCCAGCTCCATGACAACCAGGGGAGCTGACGTAAGAGGCAAGGGGGCGGAGTCAAACCGGATAGGGCAGCCCTATGCTCTTAACCAGGAAGTAACAGAGAGAGTTAGTTCCCGTCTGAGTTCAGGAGGGAGTCTGAGTTCAGGAGCTAGTCAGAGTTCTAGTTCCAGGAGAGTTCGTGTGGGAGCAGGAGGAGTTCCTAAGAGAACAGGAAGTGTTCGTGTAGGAGACTCAGGACCTGACTCTGACCAAGTTTCAGAGAGAAGCAAAGGAAGGAGCAACCATTGCCAGGATAGCACACGGTGCTGGGAGAGTTGCCATCCAGACTGCTTTGAGACACAGAGGTCTCGGGGAAAGCAGTGGAGAAAGCTTCCTCTGAGAGAGAGAGGTCACCACGAACCAGACAGCCAAGAGAAGCAGGTTAGAAGCTACGTTCATTCTCATGGGGAGAGGCTGGAACCCTTACCCAGAAGAGATAGCACTTCTACCTTAGAGTCTTCCCTAGAAGCTGTGAACAAAGGTGAGAGTTTGAGCAAGTGTGAAGTTCTGTTTGATAAGCTGCATAAACGTTCCAAGTGCAGGCAGCCAGTTACTAGCAGAAGCTTAGAGAGTAGCCCAGCTGTTCTTAACTCACCAGCTGTTTATATGCTACGTAGACAAAAGCTAAAGCTAGCCCATGCTGAGCAAAAGATACTAAAGCAGTGCAAAGACAGAGACTTGCCTTTTTACCAACCTTTACAAGCCAGACACACTAGAAGAAGATTAAGCCAGTTGGATTCCTTTAACACTACTTTAAAGGAGGCTGCTGATTCTAGTTACTCTCAGATACCACAAAGGGAAAGGAATAATAAGTGGAAACAGCTTAGACACCATTTGGAACAATGGAAGCCTGTTGATCTGCAGTACCCTGAATTGAATCATGAGATGTCTGACTCTGATGTTGAATCAATGCAGTTGGGATCAACTAAATCAGATAGCTCCTATTCTGAGATGGAGGCAGACTGTGCTGTTTGTTGCCAAGAGTGAAGCTGTTGATATTAATGTATATGATAAGTGCTGAGAAGTATTTCATGCTATTGAGTTTGCACGGAGAGAAGCAGCGTTCTGCTGGAGTGAAACTCAACGTCTTTAAGCAGCTGGGAATTGTGAATGCTATGCAAATGATTAGCTGCAACTAAAGCTGTTCATAATTGAAGAGAAGTTGAATTAACCTTGTATATAAACTGACAAACCCTGAGAAGGATCAGGTTGGACTTTGTCTCATTCTGGACTTTATTTTGGCATAAGAAAGTATCCACTTTTTGTTTCTGGTTAGGGGATGGTAGATGACAGAATCCTGTGCAACAAATAAAGTTTTTGTTATCACATAAAAACTTTGGCTGTCTTCGTTTGGCCCACAACTACACGGAAACCCCAAACATCAGCACTTACAAGGATAATCTGGCACGTTTCCCACGCTTCCAGGCAACCGCCTATACACAGAGAAAGGGGGTGTGACAACCCTCTATACTGTATTGCTTCCTTGGGTTTTGCAGCCCAAACGCATGACTGCCTTTTAGCATTAAATCTTAGATGCCAAATTCTTGACCATTGTTCAAGCTTCATTAGCTCCTCCTCATATTATCCACACCTTCCCGGGTGTCTACCCTGTTGCAGATTTTAATATCATCATCTGCAAAGAGGCATACCTTTCTTGAAAGACCTTCCACAATATTGATTACAAAGATGTAAAATTGATCCCTGCAGCACACCACTGGTAACACCATATTCGTCAAAACTTAATGTGACAGTTCTTGTCAGTAGGAAAGACCCAAGAATGGTGAGCAATGAAATCCCACAGTCAGGTTCTCCACAGGATGCAGCCCACTGGATTGATGGAGTCTTCTGCCTGTAACAGGCATTTTCCCTTTGGGTTGAGTCCTCTGTTGCTGGTGGACATCATTACTATGCTGCCCGAACCAAAGACCCAAGGCAAGGACCAGGAATAGAAAACTCTGAAGAAGGCAGGAAACACAAGCATTGTAGACTCACCAATGAGTATCAAGTTAGGAGTAAAGCTGAGGCCCAACAGAAACTAGTTTAGGATCAAGGAATGTCCAACAAGGTAAATTAGGATTCAAAGAGTAGCAGGGAGCCAAGCACAAGACAATATCAAGATGCAGACCAAGCACTGGCAAAGAGTTCTAGCCATGGCCGAGTTTATATACAGATCCCAGACAGGACAAGATGGCCTCTGAAAGGAATTAGCAATCATAAAGCAGGCCAAGATAGCCAGCCAGCCAAGTGGTACCTACTGACACCTGCTTGTTGGAAATCAGAGGTTTATTCAGGCAAGGTTCTTCTGGGGACTGCGCCAAATACAGGCTGATCCTACTCTAGAACCTTACACCCCCTGTCCCTATGGATGCCTGGCCCCTCTAGGTCCCACACCTTAAGTAAGAATTAACTGAAGACCAGCTCTGTGCCCTTGCTCTGGGCCCCTTACTCACTCAAAATTTGGGGGGGGGGGCAATAGGGGCAGGCCCACTCTTTCCCTTGCTGCATCCCCACTGCCTCTTTGCCTGTAGGCTCACTTTCGTCCACCTGTTTTACAAGGTTTATTCCTTCAGTATATCAGTGGATTATATTAAAAGATGATATTCTCTTTCACCCAGAATCATACAGGGTGGCTAACAAGAAACCATCCTCCTTGGTCAGGGGTTTTAACCTATTTTCCATTTCCACATGCAAAAGGTGCACTAGCTTCAACATCTCCCATGTCAATTCCTCTTTCTGTCAAAGCCTTCTAACTTTAGCACTAGAATATTCATTATTGGGTTGACAATACCCAGTTCCTCTGTGATTACCTAGAAAGGCTTCAGGACTTCTATGACCAGGCTACAATTTGCTTAATCCTGATACCTCAGGAGGCTTTCAATACTATTCTCAGCATCCAATGACATCTGATGGAGGGCTATCCAATGCTCAGTTATTCTCTCCAGTATCCGATATGGTGGAATTCTATCTGATTCAAATAAACTGAATGAGTTCTTGCACAGATGCCCCTGCTGCTTCTGCTTCTGATGCAGCTCATGTACACCCTTCACACTTCTTGGGCTTCCACTTCTTTTGCTTTTCAAGGCTAGGGATTTTCTTATTACTGTGTGAAGCATTTGTGCAAACACTGGATACCAATAAATCCTCCTCCTTCAGTACCTTAACAATATTCTTCCCACTATCTTTTCCAAAATATCTAGGAAGCATGGTTGTTTCTCTTCAGCCTAGTTGCCAGTTCTCCAACATTTCCCTTATTTCTGCTATGATATGGGCAGTGGCATGTCTATCATCCATCATCTAGATGTGCAGCACACCCACCTGCACCCTGCTGTTGGTGCACCTCTAGGAAACTTACAGCTTGCCCCTGCCTCATGAAGCTCTCACCAATATGTCATCAGGAAGAGGAAGGCATATGTTGCTATTCCAGATGTAATTACTGAAAAGCACACTACTGTTCTCTGCCTTGGCCAGTTATGCTTGTAGCCGGTCATGTCACCAATGATACAGGCTGAGGATCACAAGCCTACTAAAGGCTGTCCATGAAGGTACTTGGTAATTGAGGTCTAAGAGACATAGTAATTTCTTAAACCCTCATTATGAACCACCTAGTCATCTGGAACAATCATTTACTGAGGCACCATGTCACCATTTTTGATGCTACCTGCCAGTTGGCCCACAACGGTAATGCTGAATAACACCCTATCTCCTCCATGGTAATTTGCTTATATGAGTATCCTGCCACCTCACTGGAAAAAGTGGTAGGGGTTCAGCTTGGGAAATTGATTTCCTTTTTTTATATACCTTTTCTGCTGCTGCTACAGTTGTGGTCAACATTATTGGCACCCTTGCAGTCAACATTATTGGCACCCTTGTAGTTCAACCACTTAATGTCCAATATCACCTAAAATAAAGTGACCAGTGAAATGGCTTTGGACTATATATGCACACACATTTGCCACATAAAATAATCAAATACATCACCACCAATTAAAAAAGGAAATAGTTGGAAATAGTATGAAAACTGGGACATTGCCAGGATATGATTATTGGCACCCTTATAAACAATTCAAATCAGTTTGAACAGAAGAACCATATTCCTATTGCAGTAAACTTAGACACACCTGTAATCAATTGTCAGTACTCACATGACTTGAATCAACCAATGAATGATGGCTCTAATGTTTAAAATGGCCACATTCACTCCCTATTCCATTTTCACAATGGTGAAGACAAAAGGGCTGCCTGAGACCATACTAAGAGCCATTATCAACAAACATCAAATTTCAAAGGTGTAGAAGATCATCTCCAAAAACCTTGGGATTCCCTTGTCTATAGTTCACAATGTTGTTAAGAAGTTTTCTGCTCATGGAACTGTCAAGAATTTCCCAGGACGTGGTGGGAAGAGGAAAATTAATACAAGAAGTCTTCAACGTTATTGAGAACTGTTGGAAAAAACATCATATACAACATCCAAAGAGCTTAAGGCTGACCTGGAAGAATCTAGAGTGGTGGTTTCAGCCCGCACCATACACTGCACACTAAACAAAGAAGGACTTCATGGGGCAAAGGCCAAGGAGGACCCCACTGCTCAAAGACAGACATAAAAAGGCATGTCTGATCTTTGCCCAAACCCACCTTGACAAACCACAATCCTTCTGGGAAAGTGTTCTGTGGACAGATGAAACTAATCTTGAGCTCTTTGGCAAAGCAGATCAACGATATATTGACAAGTGAAGAAATGAAGCTTATAAGGAAAAAGGAACCCATCCTTCAGTTAAATATGATGGAGGTTCCATAATGTTGTGGGCTGTTTTTCTGCCTTAGGAACTGGAGGCCTGGAATGTATTAAAGGAATCATGAAGTAAGAGGACTACCAAGGTATTTTGGAGTGAAATGTGCTACCTAGTGTCAGAAAGCTAGGTCTGGTTTGAAGGTCATGGGTCCTCCAGCAGGACAATGACCCAAAACATACAACTAAGGGGTATTTTTACTAAATGGCGGTAGCGTCTTTCGTGCAATATCGGAACCTTGGCCCCATTGATTTCAATGGGACCACGGCTCCGATATCGCATGGAAGCCGCTACTGCCATTTAGTAGACATACCCCTAAAAGTACCAAAGAATGGTTAAAAAGGAGCAAATGGATTGTTTTAAAATGGCCAGCAATGAGCCCTGATCTCAATCCAGTAGAGAACCTTTATTAGGGATATCCTGAAAACCAGACTGGTTTACGGCCCTCCAACATTTCAGTTTGACACCTCTAACCTGCAGTGTCTCCACCTGCATCCCTGCTAACAGCAGTGTCTCCACTTGCAATTCTAGATTTTCTCCTGGCTCCCAAAAACTATAAAGACTAACCTTGATGCCTCTGTCTCTGTTGTCCCCTGACATTTTTTGGGGAGCTGCTCGCCATACAATCTTGATGGATGAGGAGTCACTTGTTCCCTCGAAGATCAGTAAAACAACATCACAGAGACCTGTATGGCATAGCACCATGTGCATCCAGAGTGGGAAGTGCAGGGCTATAGATAGAAGATGTGGGCATGCATGCTAGCAGTAATGTATTATGCTATTATCACTGTAAATAAAAGTGTGCACAGATTCACATGTGTCTATGAATGAGGTCATTTCTGGCAGCCAAGAAACATAGAAACATAGAAATATGATGACAGAAAAAGACCACAGGGCCTATCTAGTCTGTCCTTCCCTATCAACAACTACAACAGTCCCCTTTTTTCCTTTAGAGATCCTCTGTGTTTGTCCCATACTTTTTTGAATTCAGTTACTGTCCTCATCTCTAACACCTCCACTGGGAGACTATTCCATGGATCCACCACTCTTTCCGTAAAGAAATATTTCCACATATCACTCTTGAATCTATCCCCCTTCATCCTCATCCCATGTCCCCTCGGAGCAGAACTTGCTTTCAATTGAAAGAGGCTTGCCCCCTGAACATTTATGCCATGGAGGTATTTAAACATCACAATCATATCACCTCTATCCTGCCTTTCCTCTAAGGTGTACATATTAAGATCCTTGGAGGAAAGGTGAGATAGAGGCGATGAATCTCTGCTTCTTTAGTTGCTTCTTTTGACTCATAATCAGTCTCCAACATACCTCCATCAGGAGGAGGCAGAATGCAAAATATGAGAAGCTCAAAGGTCATTTTAGTTATAGCCCTTGTTTGGTGTTAGGTCCTTCTATAGCAGACCTCAGGCTTTCTGTAGGGTCCTGTGATAGATGTCGTCAGCCAGGTCTTTTGGTGATAGCCTCTATCATCTGTGTGGAAGAAGGAAAACAAAAATAAGTCAATTACTGGGGAATGGTCAGGCTACTCTGTGCGGCTGGATTTTTCAAGTGATTTGATATGTTTAGTAGAAGCAGAGTAGAAGGCTTCTGTTGAGAGAAAAGAACATAGAAACAGAGAAAACTAATGGCAGATAAAGACCATACAGCCTATCCAGTCTGGCCATATATACCAAATACTAAGCATTACAATCCCTTCTTTCTCTCAGAGATCCTCTGTGTTTGCCCCTGCTTTCTTGAATTCAGATACAGATCTCGTCACTACCACTTCCACTGGGAGGTTATTTCATGCATCTACCACTCTTTCCATAAAGAACTATTTCCTCAGATTACCCCTAGGTCTATCCCTTTTCACCTCCATCCTATCTCCCTTCATTCCAGAGCTTTCTTCCAACTTAAACAGGCTTTCTCTTGTGTATTTACTGTATGCCATAGAGGTATTTAAACATCTCTTTCGTGTTTCTCTTCTTCATCCTTTCTTCCAAAGTATACATATTAAGATTGTTAGGTTTGTCCCCATATGCTTTATGACAAAGACCACTGACCTTTATAGTAGCTGCACTCTTGACCGAATTCATCCTGTCTATATCTTTTTGAAGGTCTCCAGAATTGCACACATTACTCCAAATGAAGTCTTATCAGAGACTTAAGGAACTATCACTTCCTTCTTCCCGCTGGCCATTCCTCTCCATATGCACCCAAACATCTTTCTGGTTTTCACCCTCACCTTCTCTACCTGTTTGGCCATCTTAGGATCATAAGAAACAAACAGTCCCAGGTCCCGCTCTTTTTTCTTGGACATAAGTACTTCATGCTTTATGCTTGGCAAGGTAGAAGGTCAATATAAAAGAGAAAGGCCAGCAATGAGATGGATCGATACAATAACAGCAGCTATGGATACCACTCTATCAACAATGAGCCACTTTGCTGAAGACCATACAAAGTTTAGGTAAACTATCTAGATGGTCGCCAGGAGTCAACACTGACTCGTTGGCACTTAACAACAACAACAAGTACTTCATGCACTATATGAAATCACTACCTTGGATTTTTGCCGCCCAAATATGTGATCCTGTAGTTTTTAGCATTAAATCTCAGCTGCCAAATTCTCACCATTCTTCAAATTTTGCTCTGTCTTGCCTCATGTTATCTACACCTTCATATGGGAATCTACCCTATTGCAGATTTTAGTATAATCTGCAAAGAGGCAAACTTTAGCCAACAGCCCTTCCACAATATCACATGCAAAAATGTTAAAAGGAATTGGACCAAGGAAATATTCCTGCAGTACACCACTGATAATGTCCTTATTTTCAGAGTGACTTTCATTTACCAGTAGCCTTTGTTACCTCCCACTCAAACAGTTTCTAACCCAGTCAGTCTTTTTAGGGCCCATCCCTAGGGCGCTCAATTTATTTATAAGTCATTTTGCAGAACCACGTCAAAGACTTTATTAAAATCTAAGTACACCATATCTAATGCTTTCCATTGGTCCAACTTTCTGGCAATCCAGTCAAATAAATTAATTAAATTCATTTGACAAGACCTGTATCTAAGAAAATCATGCTGCCTTGATCCTGCAATTCATAGGATTCTAGAAGCCTCACTATCCTCTGTTTTAGCAGTGTTTCCATTAATCTGCTCACCAGAGTTCATACTAACCAGACTAACTAGCCAGTAGTTTCAAACCTCATTCTTACTTCTGCTTTTGTGTAGAGCAACGGTTCTCAACCTGTGGGTCGCGACCCCCGTGGGGGTCACCTCGGGATTTACCGGGGGTCACGGTAGCAGCGGCGGCGGCAACGACTCAGAGATCTTCAGTTGAAAAAAGCCAAGCCGGTGCAGAGCCTTCCGTCTCTGTGAAGGAGCCTGTGCACATGCGTCCCGCCCCCAAAGGAAGTTACATTAACTTCCTTTAGGGGCGGGACACATCTGCATTGGCTCCTCAGAGGCGGGAAGGCTCTGCATCCGCTTGGCTTTTATAACTGAAGATCACTCTGACACCCGATAGTGGAGCGAGGTGTCGATCGGGCCTGGACTGCAGATATATCAGGAGCGGCGGAGGATAAGTAGAGGCAGGCAGAACAGGACGGGAGCTCCGGTGCACGCTGGAGTGAGTAGAAAAGGAGGCAGGAGCACAAAACGCTGGACAACAGAGGTAGCCCGCCGAAGTGACCTGAGCAAGGGTCATGCAGGTCCAGGACATGCAGCCACATGGCAGAGGCTCTTGAATGCGACAGAGGTGCAGAGGGAGACTGTAAGTAAGGGGAAAGTGTGCCTCAGTGGAATAAAACATAGCTCAAAGTGCAAGGTCCCCCAGCCAGCCTCATATTGATAGAAATACTTACTATATTTTCCTTCTGCATTTGTATTTTTTTTTCAGCAGTCTGTGTAAAGCTCTGGTTTCTATTTTCATTGTGTTGAATATTATACTTTGGTAGAGTACTGTAATTGTGTGGGTATGCTGGACGGTCTTGTGTATTTCCTTTTGATATTATAGTTACCTTCCTATAATATTAGGTCGGAGTATTTCCTATAATACTATAGGGCGGTCTTGTGTATTTCCTATAATATTATAGTTTATTATAGGAAATACACAAGACCATCCTATAATATTATAGGAAATACTCCGACCTAATATTATAGGAAGGTAACTATAATATCAAAAGGAAATACACAAGACTGTCCAGCATACTCACACAATTACAGTACTCTGGCTGTTTATTGTCATTGGTACAAGTTGGCCTAATTAACAGAGACTTACTACTACTTCTGAGCATTTGTATAGCGCTACAAGACATATGCAGCACTGCACAGACATGTAAGAGACAGTCCCTGCTCATCAGAGCTTACAATTAGTTTTTATGGAGGTCTGTTGGTATGGATAGTTCTGTTGGTCTTTGCTGGATGCCCTCAATCAGTGGTGCTCCTGGATCGCCCCGCTGTTTGGCCTGCGCCTAAGTGCCACACCAAAGGGCCCTCTAGTGAGGCTTTCAGGCACAGGTCCACCTTCTGGCGCTGCTTTTTATGTTGCTGGGGTGCAGTGGGCCGGATCGGGCCTTGTGGAGGTGATCGGGGAGGGGCTGCATGGCCTCCTATTAAAAACATGCTGGGTTTTTTGGTGGGAACTTCTACTGGGGAGGGCATTTCTGTCTGTCTGTTTATATGACTGTATGCAAGATAGGCCGGTGTGCGACTACATACATTTACTAGAGTGGCTGTGCATGCATCCTTGTGTTTCTGGTGGCTTGGTTTTGGGAGTAGGGAAGCACAACAGTCAATGGACAACTGGTTGGTTTGGTGTGCTTTGGGTCCTATCCAGGGGTCATGAATAATAAAAATGCTAATGGTCACAGGAAGGGTGGGCTGATTTTCTGCACAGAGTCTGGGAGAAAGTCAGTGGAATAAGTGGGTTTCTTGGTAGGGATGAATAGGGTTGCTGAGAAAGGGTAGAAATGTAAGAGGAATGGGGTAAGTGTGAGGGGGCTATTGCAGGCTGAGAAAAACAACTGGTAGCAAAAGCAAGAACTGGAGGCACTGAAGTAGAAGAGTTCAAAAGCAGCACAGCTCATTATGCATTTCATATTATATATATATATTTTATATATATATATTTTTAAGATATATTTATATCTTTTTTTCTATATAGCCGAAACGCATAAGTTAGCACCTGTGACCTCATCTGCCTTCGCCTTGTGTGTAATATTATATAACACCAGCGACTCCATTGAAAATGAATGACAGAGAGAAGAATACCAAGAAAAGAAAATATTACGATGACTTTTTAAGGTATGGTTTCACCTCCATATTTTCAGCAGGGATTGAGAAACCACAATGTGTTATTTGTAATGAAGTTCTATCAGCGGAATCCATGAAGCCAAACAAACTGAAACGGCATTTTGACAGTAAGCATCCCACCTTTGTAGGCAATGATATTCAGTATTTTAAGAACAAAGCTGATGGAATCAAGAAAAGCAGACTTGATATTTATTTATTTATTTATTTAACTGTATTTCTATACCGCCTTATCATACAATCAAGGCGGTGTAAACAACAAAACAGATAAAATTGGTGAGAGTGATAGATATACATTGAAAGAAGTTAATAGATTTGTAAGTAAAAGTATAAATTATTTAAATGTAACGAGGTATAATCATTAATCATTAAAACATAGCACAATGTGAGCTAAACTACAAAGTTATATATATTAAAAATATCATGTGACAATGTAAAGTAATTAATAGGTTTTGAAGGGGTGAGTACGTAGATCAAACGATTAAGTGATAGGACCATAATATTCGATGAAAAACAATGTTTTCAGCTGCTTACGGAAGTCTTTAAGGTCCGTTGATGATCTCAAGTCATCTGTGAGTGAATTCCAAATTATTGGAGCAGCCAGGGAGAGTGCTCTCTCTGTTGTATCCTTTCGTGACGTTCTGAAGTCACTTGAAGAGTTGACTCTATGGGAAGTTCCCCTTCTTCTTGGTCTGGTGCTGGGGTCAGAAAAAATGAGGGAGTTCAGACTGTTGGCTGAAATATGATGTTTAATTTTGAATATATTAATTATTGTTTTATATTTAATGCGTAAGTGGATTGGCAGCCAGTGAAGATCCTTTAGAACTGGAGTAATGTGGTCATGAATAGATGTTCCAGATATATTACGGGCTGCAGTGTTCTGAGCTAATTGAAGAGGTTTGAGAGATTGCATCGCTAACCCAAGGAAGATGGGATTGCAGAAATCCAGTAAAGGGGTGATAAGTGCTTGACACACGGTACGAAAAAGATCAGAGGCAAGGAGCGGTTTTAGTCTTCTTATAACTCTCATCCTGTAATACGCATTCTTGATTGTTTTATTAATGTGTGTTTTCAGATTTAATTCACTGTCCAGAGTAACACCAAGGTATTTAACTTCTACTTTCATTGGAATGGTTGTGTCCGCAACTCTGATGTCCTGTGGCGGAAAGCTCCACCAGCAAAACATAGCCGCTGTTGAAGCTTCATATATGGTGGCTCTCAGAATCGTCAAAGCCAAGAAAGCTCACACCATTGCCGAGGAATTGCTGTTACCAGCAACAAAAGATATTGTTCGAGTCATGCTTGGAGATGAATTTGTACAGAAATTGACTCCAATTTCCTTGTCTAACGACACCATCGGTAGACAAATAGAAGATATGTCTGCTGATATCCTTGACCAAGTAATCCAGGAAATGAAATCAGCTCCACTTGGACTATTTAGCATCCAGCTTGATGAATCCACAGATGTTTCAAACTATTCTCAGTTACTGGTTTACGTGATATATATTAATAATGGCGCGTTTAAAGATGAGTTCCTTTTTTGCAAGCCACTTGAAACGACAACAACTGCTCGTCATGTGTTTGAAATATTTTGTTCATTTCTGCAAAAACACGATATCCCCATCGACAAGGTTTGTGGTGTTTGCACAGATGGAGCTCTAGCTATGCTAGGATGTCGGTCGGGATTTCAACATTTGGTGTTCAATGAGTTACCGAAAGTCATCGGAACTCACTATATGATTCATAGACAAATTTTAGCAACGAAGACGCTGCCACAAGAGCTGCCAAGAAGCTATGATAAATGTAGTAAGTGCTGTTAATTTCATAAAAGCAAGTGCTTTAAACACTCGACTGTTTAGGAAACTTTGTAATGATTTGGATGCATCCAATAATGTTCTTTTACTACACACTGAGGTGAGATGGTTATCAAAAGGAAAGGTTTTAAAGCGCGTATTTGATCTTCGCAATGAACTAAAAACGTTTTTTAAGCAAAAAGCAAAACCACGATTTGAAGCACTTTTCAGTGACAAAAAGCAGCTGCTGAAAATTGCTTACTTGGTTGACATATTTGCAGTATTGAACGAATTAAATTTATCACTGCAAGGACCAAATGCAACATGCCTAGATTTGTCCAAAAAGATCCAAGCGTTTCAAATGAAACTTCAGCTTTGGCAGAAAAAGTTAGCTGAAAATAGAACGTACATGTTGCTCAACTTATCCACTTTCTTTGAAGAAAACGAGATTGAACTTGACACAAGAAAGCACAGTTACTTATCTGCAACAGGTGATCTCTGGGAACAGCAGGAATAAGTCTTCACATATGGGTACGTCGGTACCGACGGAGCCTGCGCAGGAACGCTCCCCAGCATCCAAAAAGAAAGCTTTTGGGAGCATCCCATATGCATGCGTGCTGCCTTCCCGCCCATTCACTTCCCTCTCATCAGTTTATTTATTTATTTTATTTATTTAAACGGACTTGGTATACCGCTTTCTCATGAAATCAAAGCAGTTGGCATGGCAAACAATCAATGCAGTGGGTGATTTATCACAGTGTGCTGTGTGGGTGAGTGTGGTTGATTTTGATGTGAAGCTATATACATTGTGCACTTATGATACATATTTACAGTTACGTATTTACAATGATGGCTATGTTAACTTAAATGGTTGGTTCAGAGTCATTCTGTGAGGTCCTTGAAATGGTCTCTGAATAGTTCAGTTTTAAGCTGCTTTCTGAATTCTTTGATGTTGTTTGTTGCTATGAGGTGGTCAGGGAGAGAGTTCCATATGGCGGGGACTGCCAGGGTGAAAGCTCTTTTTGATGTGGCTTGGTTTGTCCTGGTGTAGTCCTTTGGGGTTCTGATGTTGTTTGATGTTGCCTTTCTTCTTGGTCTTTTGCTGTCGTCAGCTGTTATGAGCTGTTGTAGGTTGTCTGCAGATAGGTTGTTTATTATTTTGAATGTGGTTAAGAGAACTTTGTAACGGACTCGGGAGCTGATTGGTAGCCAATGGAGGTGGTATAGTATGGGTGTGATATGTTCGTGGCTTGTACTGTCTGTTATGAGTCTTGCAGCAGTGTTTTGTGCTATTTGAAGTGGTTGTGTAGATTTTTTTGGGAGTCCTAGGTAGATGTGGTTGCCATAGTCCAGGGTGGGGGTGATGGCTTGGCAGACTGTTCGAAAATGCTCAGGAGCAAGGATGGGTTTGAGTCGTCTGATTGTCCTCATCTTGACGTAGGCACTCCTAGTGGTCTTCGCAATGTGGGATTGAAGGTTGAGCTCCCTGTCAAGAGTTATTCCCAGGTATTTTATTTCTTGTTTTATTGGGATGGTAGCATTGTTTAGGTCGATGGAGGGCGTGGGTGTGAATGTTTGGTCTCTTGTTATGATCAGCGCTTCGGTTTTGTTATAGTTTATTGCTTAATTGTTTTCTTGCAGCCATGTTGTCATCTCTTCAAAGCAGTTGGCTATGTTGTTGTAATCCGGTTTGTTTAGATTGATTGGTGTGAATATCATTATGTCATCTGCATATATGGTTTATTGTATATTGAAGTTCCTGATGATTGTGCAGATGGGTTGTATGTAAAGGTTGAAGAGCAGGGCTGAGAGTGATGGACCTTGTGGGACGCCCTGTGTGACGCTGATGGGTTGAGAGTTCTTTGATCCACATCTGACCTGGAGCTGTCTGCCCTTTAGGTATGATGTAAACCATTTCAGGGTGGTGTCGTGCAGGCCTGCTTCTTCGAGTCTTGTTAGTAGTGTTGAGTGGCATACAGTGTCGAATGCTGCGGAGATGTCCAGAAATATCATGAGTATGCCCATTCTGGAGTTGTCGATCGTTCTTAATAGATTGTCGAATAGTTGTGTCAGTAGAGTTTCAACCCCGTGGTTGGGTCTGAATCCGTGTTGGCATGGGTCAAGGGGGTGGTGTATGTCTAGATGTTGTTGTAGTTGATGTTGGACTACTTTCTCTATGATTTTTTGCCAGGAAAGGGATGCTTGAGATGGGCCTGTAGGCTGCGGGGTCTGTTTTTGGTAGGATGGTTTTCTTTGGGATCGGACGTATTGTAGCTAGTTTTAGTGCGTTTGGCATTATTCCTTCTGTGAGAGAGTTTTGTATGATCTTCCGTATTGTTTGGGTCAGTTCTGCCTTTGATGCTTTAATCCATGATACTGGGCAGGGGTCGGTGGGGGCGACCCCTGCCCAGTTGGGTTTGTAGCTGAGTCTGAAGGAGGGAAGTAGACAAATTAGAGAGAGAGAGAGAGAGAGAGAGAGAGAGAAAACAACTCCTAGGGGAGGTGGGTGGGTTGTGAAGACTTATTCCTGCTGTTCCCAGAGATCACCTGTTACAGGTAAGTAACTGTGCTATCTCCAGGAACAAGCAGGAATGAGTCTTCACATATGGGGACTCCCAAGCTAGAGATGCCTAGAGGAGGTCCCAGCATGTTGCAAATCTAATGGATGGGCCATGCTATTTCCCAGAACCTCAGGCATCCAAGGGATGGAGGGTAGGAGTTGAATAAAAAAGGGTGTGCTATGGAACAGCTTGACTAAACAAGGCGTCTAGAGGGGAGTCCTTGTGTAGACCATAATTGTTAGCAAATATTGAATTCCAATTTTCTAATGTGGACCTTACTCAAAAGTATTGCGAAAGTGTTTATTGAGGCTAATATGGGTCTGCTGCTAAGAGCCAGTAGATTATCCTCAAAGAAATTACCTCACTATGAAGTAGAGGAAAATAAATTTTGCAATACAGGCAGAGGTCAGAAGCCTTAATGGCTAGAACTAATCCCAGAAGAAAAACTGGGGGAGTTTAAAGAGGTTGGACTTTGGAGGAAAAGTTGAAGCTTCTGCAGGCCAAAGTTTAAAGCTCTTTGTCCTTGGAGCAGAATAAGGCTCTAGGAAAGAGAGGAGATAAATCTGACTGGTTTGGACGAAAAGGTAGAAATACACATTGCAGAAAAAGGGTGAGTCTTTAAGACCCCTTTATCCTAACGAAAGAAAAAAAAAAACATTTGTAGTAGGCGGTGTAGCCTCCAATTTCTTGAAGATCAGTAATGTCTTCCCTAAGTGATGTCACTTAGGATAATGACTTTACATAGAGAGCTTCAGATGTAACGTAACCGGAAAAGTTACGGTAAAAGAAGGTATTTTCTAATTACCATAGAAATTGGTTGTCCATTAAAACTCGTATGGTATGCTGGAACAGCATCAATATGGACAGTTACAAATCTTTCAGAGTCAGATATATATATATATATATATATAGAGAGAGAGAGAGATTCACTTAATAACAAGAAGGGGTAAGACCTGCTTGAGAATATGGATAGAGAATCTCTTTCTGGTTATAAGTGGAGAGCCATGGAGAAGGTTTCATGGAAACCAGTGGAATGCTCCTACTTATAAGGAGAGGTCTAGATTTTTTTTTAAATTCTAGCCTTTGAATAACCAGGAATGGAGACCTACGTGAAGGGGGGCAGAGAAGATCCTTAGTCTTAAGACAGCAAGTCTGGATCCTTCTATAACTTCAGTGTAGTAGCTGGAGAAGAAGACGCAATATAAGGGGATACCATGTTTGCCCCTCTATGAGGGCAATATGAGTATCATGTATTCTTTGTTCAGCATAAGCTTCAATGAAGTTTTGGGAATTAGAAGGAAAACAGTAGACAAGGACCGACTGCAGTGAAAAAGAATGCATCCCTGTTGTAAGAGTTCCACTGGAGATGTGGAACAACCCAGGGAATTGAGCAATTCTTTATGTTTTCACGTGGTCTAAGCCCTGGTTCCTTTTCCTTAAAAGGAAATTTTAAGGAAGATGGTAAGAGTAGGAAAAAACCAGTCATGTAGGAGCATGACTGGGCAAAGCCTTTTTAACCATCTAGAAGCTACCTACTAGGAATGGCTCCGATGCTCTCTAGCAAAGGCCCATAGTTGCAGAGCTTTTTTGTATAATTGCAGAGAGCATGTTGTAGGTTGCTTAGGTGAGATATGGCTGTTTAATTTCCAGTGTGCAACCTAATCTATTCTGTTCGAGCCAAAAAGAATTGAAGATGGCTAAGAATAGTAGACAGGCCAGTTGCCTGCAATGATAAATTGTCCAAGTGGGTTGTGGAACCTCTCTTGGAATTATCTGTTATTAAGGCAGCAGAAAATGTTAGGTCCTATAGATTGGAAAAGGACCGACAGACATAATTAGGAGTGGTAAAACTCAATTACTGTCTGATAAGTTGTCATAAAAGAAATATTTGAGAAGATTGTAAAGGGGAAGAAAACTCTGTATGGAAACCAGTTACTGGAGTAGGTATTGAAGAAAACCTATGGGCTCAAAAAGTAAGCCCTCCAGTTGAATAGTATCACTCTTAGAGACTAAATGTCCCGACTAAGAGGGATAGAAGTAATACAAAGTTGAGAAGACTTACAATTTGGTAAGTCCCTGAAAAGGTGAAGCCCCCTTGCAGTCCAAAACTAAGAGATATCCTCGTACAGGAAAACTGTCAAGGTGAAGGACATAGCCTACCTTGTTGTTAGTTGTTACTCCTCTTTTTCCTTCAAAAAGGAGAGGAGAACCCTGTTATCTGTAGGGCATGATTGTCCTCAATAGCTCTTGGAGCTAAAAGAATGGATTTCTCTTGTGGCAAGAGATTCATGCCTAGAGTCGAGGATTGAGTCAGTGTATCACTGATATCTCAGTAAGGATGAGATGAACTGTAGATGCTTCTTTTGATAATAAGTAGGTTACTGGTTCTAAACCTCAAACAGGAAAAAGAGATTTAATGAATAAAATATCAGAAACCCTGCGACTGCTGGGTTTGCTGAGCCTGTTGAGGTTTTGATTTTCTTAGCCTGGTTTGATGTTGCCCTTCTTTGGAAACATCTGCATGATGGGTAGAAGATGGATAAAACTTTTTCCTCTTAGGGGGATAAAGTTTGTTAGGAGATTTTTTAGTAGCTGGGATAGAGGAAAGTTTTGACAATCCTCTGAAAGCAACAATATCAGTGTTTAACTGATTAGCTTGTAATAAAGCATCCTTGTTAAAGAGATTTTCACCAGTAGAAGGAGTATTTGCCAGCCTTTCTTGTACCCATTTGTCCAAGTCTGAAGCTTGGAGCCAGGCCATGCGTCGTGCCCCTATGGCTATAGCAGAGGTTCTTCTAATAGACTCAAAACAGTCCAGGGAAGCACGATTAAGGAACTTAGAGACATTTTGAGCATGACTGACTAATAAGAAATAGTCTGCTCTTTATGTTCTTGAAGAAAAGGGTTCAAAAGCTTTAAGTTCTTTGTGACCTCTTCAAGAGATAATCCCATATAGAAAATATATGAGATAATTCTTGCTGAAAGCATGGATGCCTGGAAGCATCGACATCCAAAGGCATCTAAAGTCCTAGACTCACGACCTGGTGGATAAGAGGAGTGCTTCTTTGCACTCTTAATACGCCTCATTGCTGATTCTACAACAATAGAATGATGAGGAAGTTGAGTCTTTTGAAAACCTGGAGAAGGTGGCACCTTGTACATAGTGTCAAGTGTCTTAGAATGTGGGGATACCGTTAAAGGAGTTTCCCACATTCTTAATAGTAGATCCTGTAAGATCTGATGCAAAGGAAGCATGATTCCCTCCTTTGGAATCCAGGGGGATTGCAGAGTCTCTGAATCTCCTGGTATGGATTCTTCACCAGGTATAGAAATGGCAAGTAACTTTGCCATATCAAGCAGAAAAGCTTGAAAAGAAATCTCCCCTGAGGAGGACCCCCTAAAATGAGGGGTAAAGGCTAGAACTGTTGAGAATTCAGCCTTGGTACCGATGGATTCATCCCAGTCATCGAGATCAGAAGACTTGAAAGGATGAAGCATCGGATTTTCTTTAAAGCGATGTCTTCGGTACCGGCCAAGGTCGGTACCGAGACGAGTCAGTACCGAATCCTCCATGCTAGAGAGCGATTCCAGGCTCGGCATCGAAGGAAGTGAGTCTGTCGAAGCAAGCATGGACGGTACCGACACCAGTGCTGATGTCGATACCGGTACCGGTACCGAAGCCGATACCGATACTCGAGGAACGGTCTGCAGCAACTCTAGCGGTACTGAAGTAGCTGAGAGCGCTAGACTACGTTCATCGGTGAGGAGTGTTTCATCCATCACCATAGCCGATGCCGGGGTGTCGGTACCGCTCGAAGCGGCCACAACCACCGAGCATGGCCCAGGTATGTTCATCGAGGTAAGAACCCCGGGAACAACCTGAAGCCCCGTTAATGCTTTGGAGCCTGAAGACTCCTGCCGGGGCTTTATTGCCAAAATGTCCTCAAGGGCAACGCCAGAGGCATCTCGATGCTTAGAAGGAGATCTACCACTCGAGGACTGGCTAGTCTTTACAGACTTTTGTTTGGTTACCTGATCCTGTGAAAAAGAAGATATTCTGGCTGGTGACATCGAGTCCAATGTGAACCGGGTATCGAATTGTGCTCGATCCTGAAGACTTCTTCTGTTTGAGCTCCAGCAGGAGAGACACTCCAGTGGGCAATGGTCAGGACCTAAACATTTTAGTATGAGTGTCTAAAAATATATCTGTACCACCACACTTTGAGCATTTCTTAAGGATAGTGGCTGGCTTTTCCATAATGGAAGGATAGAGGCCTAGTGGCCTAGAAACCGTCAGGCACTAAACAGGAAAAAATTTCATAGAGAAAAGAAGAAATTTTTTAGTAAAAGAAAGAAAAGCACCGGCGGTACCGGTGGTGTCGAGGGAAGGCAGACGCGACCACAAGAAAGTAAGAATAAAAAGAAGAATTTTCTGAGGTGACAGGAATACGTCCTGCCGGCTCCGCAGAAAACGGAAAACTGATGAGAGGGAAGTGAATGGGCATGAAGGCAGCGCGCATGCATGTGGGATGTTCCCAAAAGCTTTCTTTTTGGATGCTGGGGAGCGTTCCTGCGCAGGCTCCGTCGGTACCGATGTACCCAATATGTGAAGACTCATTCCTGCTTGTTCCTGGAGATATGGAATTATAATTTCTGTCAAACAGCACTTAGAAATGCTGGAAGAAGAAATTTCAGCGTATTTTCCAAATTTACCTGGCACACCATTTGCACTTGCCAGAAGTCCATTCACAGTTAAAGTTGAGGATGTTCCTGAGATTGCACAAGAAAAGTTCATTGAACTCATTACCAGTAATGCACCGAAAAATGATTTTTCTTCAATGTCGGTAATTAAATTCTGGATCAAGTATTTTCAATTGTATCCTGGACTGTCTGAGATTGTGTTGCGTCTACTTCTTCCGTTTCCAACAACATATCTGTGTGAAACCGGCTTCTCAAGCTTGTTGCTTATCAAACATGCTAACAATCCCAAAAGAAATGACAAGATGTACCAAAACAACAGCTAACAGAGCTTTCCGATTCTGTGCCCCAAGTCTATGGAATACCTTACCGGCACATATCAGGGCAATCCCCAATTTGAGCCAGTTCAGAAAGGCCCTTAAACATTTCCTTTTCATCAAATACCTCACTGACAACACTGAACCTCAGTCCCACTTGAATAGTGAGAACTTCAGCAGTAGTACTAGTCAACCAGGCAAGCCCTCGCAACATGTGTCCCCAACAAGGTAAAACACCAAACAATATCCTTTTCTCGTTATACCTCTTATGTATATAGTTTACCCTGCTATCCAAGTTCCATATCCTGTTAATTGTAATGACCAGACATATGCAATTTGTCGGATGTTTCTGTTCCATGTAAACCGCGCTGATGTCGAATAGTGTGGTATATAAGAAATGTTAATAAATAAATAAAATAAAATAAATAAGAGTAAATACCGCAATAGACTTGCTGCAGAAGATGATCTTCGTTGTGCTCTCGCAAAGACTGAGCCGAGAATTTCACATCTGACGAGAAGGAAGCAAGCACAACCTTCGCACTGATAGCCTATGCCTACTTTTTAGGTTTGACAATGCTAACATTTTTGTCCTTCATCAGTCTTTTTGAATAAAGCATACTAAAACAGTTGACTACAAAATCATAATAATTTTGAGATCAAATATTGTTATTTGTTGTTGTGATTAATTATTGTGGTTTAAATAAGTAAATTTTATAAATAAAAACATATTGCAAAGGCCTATAATATATTAATAATTCAACAAATGATTACAGTGACAATGCGTTAACGGTAAAGGAAGAGAGACTCATTTGATTTTATCATTGGGGGTCACCACAAGTTGACCAATGGTAAAAGGGGTCATGGCACAAAAAAGGTTGAGAACCACTGGAGTAGAGGAACCACAAGTGCCTTTCTTTTTTTTGAAACTTTTATTTTCATTTTAACCAACAAACAAAGTAACAACACACCAAAAGAAACAAATACACACATACAATAAAGAAAGCAACCCCAATTACCCCCCACCCCAATGCTTCTTCTCTAAGCTGATAAGAATCATCATATAAGCGCTTACATACAACAATTATTGTACATCAAACAAACAGGAATAGAATCTATGATACCGGATGAGCATGTGACAAAGATTAATACAGAATCAAACAGTCAACTGAGAGCATTGAATAGTTTGAACATAATCGTTGAGCGTCTTCTAGCTAGACCAATAGTGAATGGTTTGAACGGAAGAGGCGAATTCTCAACTAAGATGGCTACCCCGCCCCGCTTAGAAACGGCGGGAGAATAGGCAGCCACCATATCAGGTGTGGCAATAAGTTTCAGTGGTTCGACAGAGGTGAAATGGATTTCCTGAAGAAACACTAAATCAGTATGGTCATGATTAAAATAACTAAGGATGGTCATTCTGTTGATTGGACTATTGATGCCTCTTACGTTCAGTAATAAGAGCATACATAAGGCCATACAACAAAGTCAAACATTCTGAGAAAGGAACATGATGGCGCACAGAGTTGCGCAATGTCCCTCATATCAACTATAAATGACTGTACACACGATATGATAGAAAATAAGCCAATGAAAAATCATGAAGCGCCCTATATAACAGTAGAAGCACCGAAGTGCCTTAGAGAAGAAGCAAAACCCCAGAAATTACTGGCGACCTGATGTCTGCGGGGTGAAACCCCAGAGAAGGCCTAAATTGAAACATATAACCGGTATAGCTGTGCGTGCTCCGAATCCAACCGAGGTGCACATCATGGAGGAAAAGGAGACCAAGAGAGGTAGATATAAAAGAAAGAAAGGTCCAGGCAGTCTCTATTCCAGGCAATGATCACCGCATCGGGCCATTCAAAATGGCGGGCAGTTCCAGCGGAGTCCATCCGAGTTGTTGACTTAGCGCATCTGGTCTGCCTCTTTGGAATCTAAAAATGTTGCTAGCAGAGCAGGATCTTCGAAGGTTCTAGTTTGGTTATGGAGAGTCACTCTGAGCTTCGCTGGATATAAGAGGCCAAAGCGAGCCTGTAACTGTTGAAGTCTAGGTCGAAAAGCAAGGAGTCCCTTCCGCCGGTCAACTGTGGGCTTTGCCAAGTCGGGGAAGAAAGAGACTTTATGATCGTCAAACTGCAGATGTTGCATCACCCGGGCAGCTTTGAAAATTTGCTCAACTTGCTGATACCTCAGTAAACGGAAGATAATGGGCCGGGGGGTCGTCCGATTGAGTGCGATGTTGGTAGGAGCACGATATGCTCGGTCAATTTCCAGATCTCTGCAAAAGGTAATCTTCAGCAAGGAGGGGAGAGTTTTGACCAGAAATTCTCTGATATCTCCTGCTTCCGCCCCCTCTGGAACTCCTATGAGCCTTACATTGTTGCGACGGGCTCGATTATTGCAATCCTCTAACTCTTTTTGAAGATTCTGTATCTGACGCTCAGCCTTGTCCAGGTTCACCAAGCGCACCGCGTGCGAATCGAGGACCCCCGCCATGTTGTCCAGCCGTAGTGAAAGACCTTCAAGCCGGTCCTGAAGCATACCGAAATCTTCTCGCATGGCTCGGAGCGCTTCTCCGTTGGACTGTACCAGTTCCTTCACACCACGTATTTCCTCCAAGATCTCCTGTTGCATTTCGGGGCTTACCCGAAGTGGAACCATCTTTGGTGGGGAAGACAACTCTGTTTTGGAGCGTTTTCCATGTGAAGAAGAGGGAGACCCAAAGTCCAAGCGCACTGGTTTGTGGGCCGCCATTCCCCCCAAGGCACCCCGGTAAGTTCGGTGAAAATATTAGGTTTATGCAGATATTAAGTCAGGATTCTGAGTAGGCCCCTCGGGAGCTTCAGCGCGAAGCGTCTAACCCGCTGGACATCAGGCTCCGCCCCCCCACAAGTGCCTTTCTTTAGTCCTCTAGGATTACTCCTGACTCTAAAGAAGCACTGAAAATGTCAGACAGCAGACCTGCCAGAACTTCCCTAAGTTCCTTCAATACTCTCAGATATATCTGATCTTGCCAGATAGCTTTGTCTACATTTAGTTTAGCTTGCTCCTCATGAACACAGTCTTCTAAAAATCATTCAAGATCTGCCTCATTTCCAATTCTATTTGTGCATGCTTTCTGAGATCTCATTCCTGGGAACACAGAACGGAAATATTTGTTAAGCAATTCTGCTTTATCCTCATCAGCTTCTACATATTCCTCCCCTTCACCGTTGACTCTGACAATATCACTGCTGCACTTCTTCCTGTCACTAACATATCTAAAAAATATCTTAGCTTTTTAAATGTATTTTTATTTATTTGACTGTTTTTTTATACCGCTTTTCATGGGGTAAAATGGTGTACAGTACAACAACTTGGTTTTACATATAACAGTAGAACTTTGTACATAGATAATTTCTATTTACAAACGATTGGTATTATAACTGAACAACTTATATACAATATTTATGCTTGTCTTCCTCTTGATGTGCTCTCTTGTATTTTATCATAACCACCCTATTTTTCCTCACTTTTTCAACTTTCTTTTGAGAAACATAGTGGCCTCCTTTTCCTTTTACATTTATTTCCTTTCCTAACAAAAAGGTTTGCTGCCCTTAAAATATCCCCTTTCAGGTTTCCCCACTATTTTTCTACATACTCGAGCTGCTCCCATCGTGCTAATGACCCTTTGAAGTATTCCCCTCACCCCTTCTTTACAAAATTAGTTTTCCTAAAGTCCAGGATCCTCACTTTTGAATGAGCCATCTCCGCTCTTGTCCTTATACTGAATTATTTCTGTCGTGATCACTGGACGCATGATAATTGTTGAGACTTTTTGGTTTATACAGAAGTTCACTTAATGAGGTTCAGAAAAGAAATAAGTTTAATGAATAACTGCATACATGCACAGGATACATGTATAAAGAATTGACATGAGATATGCAGAAAGAGCTTCATACTAAGATTGCCACAGGGACTTGGAAAGAGGTCTAACAATTAGCATAGAGCAACAATGGCTACAAGAACTGGAAACCACATCTTTTGAGTGTGATTCCTTCTCAGTAAGGATTTTGGGAAGTATAGTCCTTCTGTAAAGTTACTTGTACTCTTACTCATACAAGAACTTACCTATAGTCCTTTACTGGTATACTCCTATGACAGAAAACATTATACATTGAACTGCCATATAATCAGTCTGGATCTATTGCATGCTTTTCAACAATGATGACCCACTATAACATCATAAATGCCCCATAAAACAATTGTTCAGTTCACTCATTATGAACCTTGAACCCACCATCTGCACACCTTGGAGCCTATCACCTGTGCCACAGCCGTATACAAAGAGACAGAAAGGCACTCACACAGGCACATGAAGAACTCCAGGCAAATGAAAAGACCAAGGGGTCTGTTTACTAAACGGCGCACTTGTACGGGGCGCACATGAGCGCTCTAAAAGATGTATTTAAGTGCTCTTAAGCGCCCCGTACGAGTGCGCGGCACATTAACGGGTCCCGCAAGCGTGCGCCGACAACGCGCACATTTGCGGGGCGGTAATGTGCGAAAGAGGCGTGCCAAGGCGAAATGAGGGCGGAGGAAGGCCCCCTAGGGGCGGAGAGACGGGGTCAGTGGGCGGAATGTGGGAGGGGAGAGACTCGCCGCACAGGAGCGTGCTCGAATCTGCAAAGAAATTTACCGCCAGTGAAACACTCGCGTTAGAGGTGCTGTGCAGGGAAAAGAAACCGTTTCCGTCAGCAATGTGCAGCACAATAGTGGAAGCCCAAAAACCGTGAGCAGTGTGATCTATGTGCACAGATCAAACGCCGTAATGTCACAGGGCACTAACCACACGGGCGCCGCGCACCTTAGCGCATCTGTCAATCACAGCTTCTGTTCTTCACGACGGAACGCCCACTCCTTATACGGCACCCGCTCGGTACCGCGGACCGCACAACACCGGCCTTTAGTAAACAGACCCCCAAGGGTCCAACATTCAAAGGATTTATGCTCCTAACTTTGAGAGTTATGGGTCTGATATTAAAAAAAGCTGAGCTCCTAAAATTGACATTTGAAGGGTTCAGAAGAAGACGTGGCACAAGTTAATACTGGTTAGACAATTGATGTCAATTTTAAGACCCCACGATTTTTGGACTGTGATCCAGATGACAGTTTTGAGCCATCTGGACTATTGAAATTCATTATTTATGGGAATTGCAAAGAAGCTAGTACATAAACTGCAGGGTATTCAAAATGTAGTAGCAAAAGTGATTACTCATAGTGGTTATAGGGAAAGAGTGACTCCCTTGTTATTTAACCTTCATTGGTTACCAGTAGAAGATCATGTGTTGTTTAAAGTACTTAAAACTATCTATAGCATATGACCTGTGTATTTGTTAAATAGGTTGATGAAATGTTCTCCTACAAGATTTTACATTGATGTTACCTTCTGCTTCTTCTTTTTATCTGATGAGGATTAAAAAGAGATATTTTCTGGAGCTGTTCCAAAATTGTGGAATAGCTTACCGACAGAGATTAGGGATCTTACAGTTTATCTTCAGTTTCAAAAATTATTGAAGACTTGGTTATTTGGAAAACCTTTTAGAGAATGTATGGTATGATGACCGATTGTATATGTTTATGTAAAAATTTGTTCTCTGTACGACGCTTTGTACTTTTTTGATTGTAAAAGTGGACTATAAATAATGAAATTAAATTAAATTAAATTAAAGTTAGGCTCCTAAATTTGTGCTCCGTTTTCAGCCACACTTAGGTCAGATGTGGCTTAGATGTTTGAAATGTGCAATGTGGACATCTGAATGGCAGGGGCATACAAACAGTGATACAGAACCTAGCAGAATTAAACACCCTCGTGGATGACACATTCAAATCTGGTGTCCCAACATGGGTATGTCTGGGGGGCATTCTGGAGGATGGCCAATGCAGAGCAAAGGAGTGGACATGCCAGGTATGGCAGCCAGATGTCCCAGCCTAGACCTGATATAAAGCATGAACAGGTATGGATCTTTGATGTCCATACTGACCACAAATGCGGTTGTGCTAAGAGGAGCGTGAAGGAGAGAGAGAAGTTGAGAGAGAGGAATCTGCCTGTCATCCCTGTCTGCTGTGTACTCCGTTGTGTGACTCTCTGTGTCCCAACCATGCTTCCTGTGCATCCATTACTGCTGCCCCATCTCCAATAGTCATCCCCAGCAACCTGTATCCCCCAGCTCATCCAAATCATCTGCCCACCCTCCTCCACTGCCTGGCCCTGCTCCCCCAGACCCCCTCCCCTGTGTCCCTCCACCCATTCCTGTCTGTGTTCCTGCTGTGGCAGTGGGAGTGCACATGTGTCTGAATGTGTAGGAGTGAAGGAGCTGAGAAGGATGTATCACTGTTGGTGTGGGTTCAGGTATCAGTGTCTGTGGCTGGGAGTGAGTGTCCATATCCGTCCATGTTTGTGTCTCATATGACACAGAGCACTGCGTTTTGGTGGAGGTAGCACAAGGGTGCTGGTATAGGGCATGATGGGCATAGGTGGTGGTCCCTATGGGTGCTGGTGGAGTGTAGGTGCATGCAGAATGTGAACCATTGGTTTACAGCAATCATAGAGTAGGAGTTGGACAGGGAGCGAAGGAGGGCACAGAGAGGCACCCCTATCAGAGGGTGTACCAGATGAGGGCCCAGTATAAGAATACTATGTCCATCTGATGAACTCTCTTGCCTCTGACCCTCACTGTCTCTTTACAACGCTCACTCTCTCCTGAAAGTGCCTCCATCTCTGACCCCTCCTTTTTTATTGCCCAGACCTTGGCTGATTACTTCTGTGAGAAAGTCCACAAGATTACTCTTAGTTCCTCCCCAGAGTCATTTCCAACCCCCTTCCCCCTCTTCATTCCCTAATCCTTCCCTCAATCTCTGTCACCTTTTCCTCCTTTTCTAAGATCACTGAGGAAGAAACCACACATCTTCTCTGCCTCTCTAAACTCACTACCTATTCTTCTGATCCCATTCCCACCCATCTACTAAACTCCATCTCCTCTACTGTTGTCCCTTCCATCTGTCATATCCTCAATTTATCATTTTCTACTGCAACTGTTCCTGCAATCTTCAACCATGCTGTCTCCTCTAGAAACCATCCCTTGACCCTACCTGACCTTCTAATTATTAACCCATCTCTCTCCTCCCCTTTATTTCTAAATTACTTGAACATGCGGTTCAGCGCCACTGTCTTGACTTTCTCTCCTCTCAGTCCCTTCTGAATGCACTGCAATTGGGCTTTCACACTTGACATTCTACTGAGAATGGCTCATGCCAAAGACTCCAATGACATGTTACTCATCAAATCCAAAGGTCTTTACTCGATCCTCATCGTTGTTGACCTTTCTGCTGCTTTTGACACTGTTGATCACCACCTTCTCCTCAATACCCTGTCCTTACTTGGATTTAGGGGTTTTGTCCTGTCCTGGATTTCTTCCTATATATCCCACCATACTTTTAGTGTATGTTCTGATGGATCCTCCTCTACTGCTATCCCGCTTTCAGTCAGTGTACCTCAGGGCTCTGAGTTGGGACCTCTCCTTTTTCTCCCTACACTCAGTCCCTTGGTGCACTCACCTCCTCCCACGGTTTTCAGTACCATCTCTAAGCTGATGACTCCCAGAACTACCTCTCTGCACCTGAAATCTGTCCAAGAATCCAGGCCTGGATCTCTGCCTGCTTATCTGACATTAGCGCCTGGATGTCTCACCGCCATCTGAAATTGAACATAGACAAAACTGAGCTCCTATCTTTCCTACTAAGGCCACCCCCCTCTTCCTCCTTTCCCTATTTCTGTGGATAACACTCCACTCCTCCCTGTTTCTTTGGCTCGCAACCTTGGGGTCATCTTTGACTCCTCCCTCTCCTTCTCCACACACATCCAACAGATAGCTAAAACCTTTGTTTCTTTCTCTATAACATTGGCAAAATATGTCCCTTCCTTTCTGAACACACTACCGAGACCCTTATGTATTCTCTTGTTACCTCCCATCTAGACTATTGCAACCTCCTCTTTGCTGGTCTTCCTCTGAATCATCTCTCCATACTTCAATTTGTCCAAAACTCAGCTGCACAGCTAATCTTCTGCATGTGTTGCTATGCTCTTGTCACCCCTCTTTTCAAGTCACTTTATTTGCTCCCTATCCGTTTCTGCATCCAGGTCAAACTTCTACTGCTGACCTACAATATAAGTGCCTTCATTTGGCTGCTCCTCTCTACCTTTCCTCTCTTATCTCTCCCTATACCCCTCCTTGGGAACTCCGCTCTTCTGATAGATCCTTTCTATCTGTGCCCTTCTCTTCCACTGCCAACTCCAGACTTCGGTCTTTCTACCTTGCTGCTCTTTATGCCTGGAACAAACTACCTGAGTCAGTACACCATCTGTGGCCTTGTTCAAATGCAGGCTAAAAACTCACTTCTTTGAGACTGCTTTTGTATCTTGATCCCCCTAGTTTCCTGTTCGCTTCCTGTGTGTTTCCTTACCATTCCCCTGGATATATCCTAGTCCCCAGTTGTTGTGTTGTCTGTCTTGACTGTTGTGTTGTCATAGTAACATAGCATATGACAGCAGATAAAGACCAGTATAGTCCATCCAGTCTGCCCAGTAAGGTGGCTAGAGTGGTTGTAACTGCTCCTCCATGCAAGTCACCCCCCTCTATGCCTGTGTTTAGGGTTGTACCTGCTGCTCCATGAAGGTCAACTCTCCTCTGCTGAAGTATAAAAGATATTTAAGTTTGCTTTGATTTCATATTCTTGCTATAAAGGGATGCATTTTGTCTGTCCCATGCCATTTTGAATTTCATCACTGTATTTTCCCCCATCACCTCCATCAGGAGGGCATTCAAAGCATCCACCAACCTTTCAGTGAAAAAGTATTTCCTGATGCTGCTTTTATGTTTATCACCTTGCAGCTTTATCATATGCCCAGGTTTTACAGCTTCACCTTCTTTGAAAAAGTTTCTTGTGTTCATTAATATCCTTTAAGTATTTAAATAACTGTTTCATATCTGCCCTGCCCCTCTTCTCCTCCAGGGTATACATATTTAGGTCTTCTTTTCTCATATGTCTTCTGGTGCAGGCCCCAAATCATTTTGATCGCCTTCCTCTGAACTATTTCATGTCTTTTTAACCAACAACTTGTACAGGAGCATTATTACCTCCTCCTTTCTGCTGGTTATTCCTCTCTGTATGCAGCCCAGCATCCTTCTGCCTTTGGCTACCACCTTGCTGCATTGTTTTGCCACCTTGTGATCCTCAGACACTAGCACTCCAAGGTCCCTCTCTTGGTCCATGCATACCAACCTCTTGCCCCCTATTGCATACAATTCTTTTGGATTTATGTATCCCATGTGCATGACCAAGCATTAGACCATTCTTCCAGTGTTTGTAGATATTTCCTCATGTTGTCCACTCCCTCAGAAGTGTCCACTTTGTTGCAAATTTTCATGTGATCTTCAAAAAGGCAGACTTTTCCATTCAATCCTTCTGCAATATCACTCACAAATACATTGAACAGTATCGGTCCCAGGACCGATCCCTGAGGCACACCACTACTCACCTTCCTTTTTTCTGAGTGAATTCCATTTACCACCACCTTCTGTTGTCTAACTGTTACCCACTTTCTGATGACCAGTGCCTGACATGGTTCAAGTTGTACAAAAATCTCCATACACCAGTTATGTCAAGAGCAGGAGCAAGACCTCAATGCTGCCACACAAAGAGGCAATCCCATCCCAGTGCACATCAAGATCATGACAGTCCTCACATTTATGGCAACTGGCAGTTTTCAGCATTAGATCAAATAGCCCCTCTTTGCCTCAAACTTCTTCAGGTAAAACACCAATATCCTTGGTACCACTCAGGTCTTTATCTTCACTGGGCTCATCCTTGTCAGGCTGAGAGGCTCTAGAGGAAGTACCTGTTTTTTAAACAATCCCACCGCTTTTACAGATCAATGATCATTGCTGCAAAGAAGGATTGTTACTCCAACCTCATTTCCTCCTCAGCTAACCATTCAAGCTCACTCTATTCTATCCTCACCACACTTTCCAACTTCTCACCTATCCCAACCCCAATAAATAGCATTCCCCTACTAGATCATCTTGCCCAGTTCTTCTATGATAAAATTGCTAATATTTGGTGTGGCTTTTCTGACATCCTCCCTGCCCCTTTTCTGACCCATCCAAGCCCAACCTCTCCTCCTTCACAATCTCTGCCTCATGTCTGGAGTTCATTTAATGCCATATTGTCTGCTGGACTTTCTAAGATCATATCTTCATCTCATAAAACAACATGCTGCTCTGACCCGATACAGTCCACTAGGCTCACTAATAGCTCACTCATACTGTTACCTGCCATTCTCTCAATCATGAGCAATAGTTTAACCTTGGGTGTTTTTCCTTCCATTTGGAAGAAGGTTCTAATTCATCCAATCCTTAGAAATCACTCACTAGACTGATCTTTACCAGCTCACTACAGACCAATTTCCAATACGCCCTTTCTATACAAAATCCTTGAAAAAGCTTGTATTCTCTCAACTTGTGACATGCCTGTATTCTACTAACACTCTTCACCCACATCAATCTGGTTTTCGTCCCATCCACAACACTGAAACTATTCTTCTTTCCTTTCTTAATGAAATCCATGAGTCTCATGACAAAGGAAACATTTAAATTGCTTTATCTCTTGATCCATCCGCTGCTTTTGATTTGGTTGATCATGATATTATTATTCTTCGTTGCACAAGGTGAGTTTGTGGGGTACTGTTATCCGTTGGTTCCATTCTTTCCTTCTGGGGCGTTCTTTCTCTGTCATATCTGACTTAACTTCCTCACTTTCCTCCCATTGGAATGTGGCATGCCACAGGGTTCTGTATTAGCCTCTCTGTTGTTCAGTGTTTTCCTTTCCCCTCCTCATCCTTCTCATACAACAATGCGGAATTTTGATATATTATGCCAATGACATAATATTATTTCTTTACACCAACCCTTTACTGCCAACCTTGCCCCTCTTAATGCTTATCTTGCACAAATCGCCAAATGGATAAAGTCCAACCATTTATTTAGCTGCATTTAGCTGCATTTACCATCTCCTACTTAACCCTGACAAGACCTCTGCAATCTGGTTTCCTGGCACCAGCCCCTGTCCATTGCTTTTCCCAGTGCTATCAGATATATCTACAGTATCTCACTGGTTTCTTCCCTCTGCTATTTTAGGGTCATCCTGGATTCCTCTAACATTTCATGACCACATCAGTGCCATTGTCCGTCGTTCTTTCTTCTCACTCTGCAAAATCCTGGCTGTTCCACTACTTCTCTCCTCTTCCTCGCTGACTACTTTACTGTTATCATTAATCTTGATGTATCTGGATTATTGCAATTTTGTCCTCTTCTGCCTCCTCAACTATGAACTGCAATGTTGGCAACTTATACAGAACACTGCTGTAAAACTGCTTGCTCATACCTCCTATCCAATCATATTACCTCCCTCCTTCAGTTTCATTGGCTCCCAGTATCCTACTGTATTCAGTTTAAACTGCTAACTGTGGTCCACAAAGCACTTCATGCCGGTGTCCCTTACTACCTTTCTACGTTCATTATTCCACATTCTCCCCACCATGTTCTCTGATCCAGTCACATCAACTGTCTTCACCTCCCCTCTGCCTCTCAAACCACGCTCAAAACCACCCTTCACACTGCCTTCTATTTCTTTGGCCTAAGCCTATGGAATGCTCTCCCACCTGACCTCAGACAAGAACCATCATATGTGAAATTAAAAACCAGCTTAAAACACTCCTTGTCCAGAAAACTTTCAACGTGTCCATCATCTAACTGCCTTACTCTCATTCTTCTCTGTTGCTACTTCTCTCTCTAAGTATGAGTGGTAAAATCTTTCTCTGTGGACAAGCAGGAAGTAAGTCCTCATGTATGGATGATGTCACCGATGGAGCCCCATTGTGGAACACTCCCCAGCTTCTATTGGAAGCTTTTGGGAGACTCCACCATACTTGGCCCTATCTACTTGCCTGCTGCAATGCCATCTTCTTCAGTATTCATTTTCAGTGGGGCCACACAGACATACTTTGGTCATCCTCCAGTAGACATTCTTCTTTTTCCCCTTTGGGGATCATATTCACTTGTTTATCCTTTCTGCCTGTTGTCAGTAGTTCTGCTCTTGGTTCTGGTCCTTTTTTTGGTAATCCTTTCTGATTTTCTTTTCCTTGTTCTTGCAACCCCCTGGCACCATTGAAACATTTGATTTAGCCATGGCCATTTTCCCAGACATGTTGCAAAAGCCAGCCAGTGAGTTAAAAAATGCATTACATGTGCCAGGACTATCTTGGTCACCAACAAGCATAACTGGTGCCTCCAGTGTCTGGGTCCTGATCACCAGCCCTCTTCTTGCAATTAGTGTTTGCAGATGACAAGGAGAGGTCTGAAGGGTCAAGAAAGCAGAGAAAATCATTCTTTGGTCAGAAGTCTGATTCAGCAATTTTGGCACTGGCATCGGTCTTGATGGTTCCTCTAGATTCTGCCAAGGGTGTATTGGCATCGAGAGGCTCCCGGGCTAAATCGAAGTGGAGGGGCTGCAGTGGCTCAGAGCATCAGCCTTCAACCGGCATCTGCCTGGAATCAAAGAAGATCTCCAGCTCGACTCCATTGTTGTCAAAGGGGGACCATTCCGAGCACCGGGCTAAGCCTCATATGCATCGGCTACTTCTCCTCCTTCCCCTCCTCCCCCTCTTCACTCCCAGATGTCCCCCTCTATCATTGCTACCCTCTCTTCCTTTTCTGTGATCTCTGAGGAGGAAACCACACCCCTTCTTTACTCCTCCAAACTCACTACCTGCTCCTCTGATCCTATTCTCACCAGTCTAAGCCCCATCTCCTCCACTGTTACCTCATTGATCTCGTTGATGCTCCAACTCCCCTCAAAGTTAGAGGGAGCTCTGGGCTGAGTCCCAGAGATACTTTGACTTCCTTTTGGAGTTAGACCTTGATGACTGGGTGACCGATGTGAAATCAGAGTTTCTGTCAGAGAGAAGGTCTCCTGACCTTCCATCAGACCCTTCCCCTTCACACAAATGGTGGAAGTTTTCTCCAGAGGACATATCCTTCTAGGACTTCATAAGAGATATGGCCAAGGCATCCCATTTTCTCTGGAAGCGGAGGATGAGCCCAGGGTGGAGGAGCTGGAGATCCTCTATTATCCTTTGATGTCGGTGCACCGGATCCTACAGAGGCTGCAAATGAGGATGTGGGAGAACCCCCTCAAGGTGCCCTCTGTCAGCAGGAGGCTGGACTCGATGTATCAGGTTCAGAAGACCCCCAGTTTTGAAAAACTTCAGTTCCTGCACTATTCCTTAGTGTTTGAGTTCACCCTAAAGAAAATTAAGAGCACTAAGACTCATTCCTTGACTCCTCCCAGGCAGGGAAGCTTGGATGTTGGACTCTTTCAGAAATAGGTGCTTTCAGAGCTCCATGCTATTAGCCAGGGTGCTCTCCTACCAGTTATACATGAGCATGTTCTTGAAGAATATTATGATTGCTTCCCCCTCAGAGAAATTGGACCCCTATCATACCCTGGTGGGCCACGTCAAGAACTGTTTGAAGTTCATTGTCCAGGAAACCTACAACGCCTTTGAGTCAGCCTGTAGGGTGGCAGCAGTGGACATTGTGGCCCACCGGCTTGTCTCACTCCAATCTTCCAACCTGGAACAGTTGGTGCAACATAAGCTGGCAGATGTGCCATGCCAGAGAGAGAACTTCTTTGGGGAAGAGGTAGAAGTAAAAGCTGGTGACATACAGAAGCAACACACTACCCTCACCAGGCTCTTGAGAAACATCTGATCCTTTTCACAAGAGGTATTAGGGGGATCAGAAAAAGACCCACTTAAGCACAGGTTCTTCCATAGCCTCAAAACTCTCAGCAGAAGGCACAAGGCCCTTGCCTGCAGCACCGAGAGAAGCCTCAAAAGGCTCACCCGCTCTGCAGTCCAAGCTGGGGGCAGGATTTTGACTGGTTCTTTTGGAACATAGTCAATCTGCAGATGACCACAGAGGGACCTTCTCTGGTGGGGGGACAGCTCATTCATTTTGCCCATAGGTGGTCACTCATAACTTCGGACTCGTGAGTCTTGCAAATAGTCCAGAGCTGCTACATGTTGCACCTCACCAAGCTGCCACCTCATTCCCCTCCAAGGGCATATGCCCTCGGCCCTCTGCATCTCAGCCTCTTGCAAGGAGAAATCTCCACCTTCTGGCCAATCTTGCCATTGAGCCTGTGCCTCCGGAACAGGTCAGGCAGGGGTTTTACTCTAGGCACTTCCTGGTCCCAAGAAGGTGGGTTTTGGCTCATTCTGGACTTCAGAATTCTAACACCTTCCTGGTGCTAAAAAGTTCAAGATAGTCTCTCTGGGGTCCCTGCTCCCTTATCTTCAAAAGGACGATTGGCGATGCCCCTTGGATCTCAAAGACACATATATGCATGTACTGATCCATCCCACCCACAGGAAATATCTCCAATTCATCCTGGGGACAGTATTAAGTATTACCCTTCAGTCTGGCCTTGGCACCCCAGGTCTTCACAAAGTGCCTTGCAGTGGTAGCAGCCTTTCTCAGAACACTAGGGGTCTTCCTTTATATGGATGATTGGTTCATAAAAAGCACAACTGCAGGTGGAGTTGACAATTCAGGTGCTCCAGCTGTTGGTGTTTGTGGTCAATTATCCAAAGTCCCACCTTCAGCTCGTCCAGCATATGGAGTTCATTGGGGCTGCCCTCGACATGACTCGAGCATGGGTCTTTCTCTCACTGGATCATCCTCAACAGTTGACGGCTTTGGTCTGTGATACTCTGCGAAAGCATCAGATAATGGCCCAGGGGATGCTGACTGCTTGGTCATATGGCCTCCATGGTGCACATCACTCCCCTGGCTTGTCTGTCGATGAGGCAAGCTCAATGGACTCTGAGTACTCAGTGGACGCAAGGAGTCCAAAGGAGAAATAAGTCCTTGCAATAAAGGAAACAAGGATGCTAAGGAGCAATGAAAAGAGCCAAACCCTCTATTTATGAAATTAGTCTTTATTGAGAACTCCTACACTGACAGTGTTTCAGCACTGTGAACCTTCATCAGGGGATATATATATCCAGACCTCCAACAAAACAAAAACAAATACAAATCAAAACATGTACAAATTTAAACATGTACATTGTACCTTAAAATCATAAGACTATAAACATATATAATGTTACTAATAGCTATTAAAACAACTCACAGCAAATAGAATTAAATAATAAAACTACAGCTATAAATAATAAATTAAAAAATGATAAACATAATATAAAAGGATAATGAATAATTATTAAAATTGTGTTACATAAATATTAAATAGTGGAAGCTATTCTATTCTACCTAAAAAGGAAAACATTTAAGACATGATGTATACCAAATAAAACAAAGCAGAAAATGTAAACTTCCAGGGTTTAAAAGCTTAATACAGTAATAAGGGAGGGAGGGGGGGGGGAACAAAAGGGAGCAGGGAGTGAGAGAAGGGGGAAGGGGGAGTGGGAAAGAGGAAGGGAAGACATACAGTTACAAAAACAAACAAACATTGATTCACTGTCTTCCACTTCAAATAGTTATAGTAGTGCAAACTCATTGCTGTGCTATAACAGTATCACTGGGAAATAAAAGAGAGATAATGGATTAATCAACAGATGTAATATCATCAATTTAAAGTGAAATTGTTTCAACACCATGGACCAGGGGAGCAGAATTCCCTGGCAGACCAGCTGAGCTGTGTCCTCCAGCCTTCCGAGTGGACTCTGAACAGGGATGTCATTGCCCGGTTATTTTTGAAATGAGGTACCCCCTTGATAGATCTGTTCGCCACTCTGAATAACACCCAAGTGGATCGGTTCTGCTCCAGGGTTGCCTCATGCAGCCGACTGGCACTGGATGCTTTCATCCTGCACTAGAGGAAAGGCTTGCTATTTGTATATCCTCTATCTCATACCAAAGACCCTGCTGAAACTCCAGGCCAACAGGGGTGCAATGATTCTCATTGTGCCATACTAGCTCAGGCAGCCGTGGTTCTCCCTTCTGCTTCAGCTCTCCCAGTGGGAGCTCCTGCGGTTGGGCTTTGCTCCAGACCTCATTTCACAGGAAAAAGGGAGACTGCTCCACCCCAAAGTCCATTACTTGGCCCTCACTGCATGGATGTTGAGCGGCTAGTCCTGTTGGAGCTTAACCTGCCAGACAGTGTGACGGAGGTTCTGTTGGCCTCTAGGAGGGCCTCAACGAGAAGGTCTAATGCTTTCAAGTGGAGGAGATTTTCTTTAAGGTGCGCTGACCGGGTAAGGACATAAGAACATAAGAACATAAGACATGCCATACTGGGTCAGACCGAGGTCCATCAAGCCCAGTATCCTGTTTCCAACAGTGGCCAATCTAGGTCATACGTACCTAGCAATATCCCCAAAAGACACAGGTTCCACAATGCTTGTACTGGGTCAAGCATTGATATCCTGGGTCCCTTTTTAATAGTGGTTTATGGACCTTTCCTCCAGGAATTTGTCCAAACCTTTTTTAAACCCAGCTATACTAACAGCCCTTACTACATCCTCCGGTAACAGATTCCAGAGTTTGATTACACGTTGAGTGAAAAAATATTTTCTCTTATTTGTCTTAAATAGTTTACCCTGTAGCTTCATTACATGTCCCCTAGTCTTTCTATATTCTGATAGCGTAAACAATTGATCCACGTTTATCCGTTCCACTCCATTCATTAATTTATAGACCTCTATCATATGTCCCCTCAGCCGTCTCTTTTCCAGGCTAAAGAGCCCTAACCTTTTTAGCCTCTCTTCATAGGAGTAGCCTTCCATCCCCTTCACCAATTTGGTGGCTCTTCTCTGTACTTTTTCTAATAACGCTATGTCCTTTTTAAGATACGGTGACCAGAATTGCACACAATATTCAAGGTGCGGTCGTACCATGGAGCGATACAGAGGCATTATAATATCCTTTGTTTTATTCTCCATCCCTTTCCTTATGATACCTAGCATTCTATTTGCTTTCTTGGCCGCCGCTGCACACTGGGCGGAGGGTTTTAACATGTTATCCACGATGACTCCTAAATCCTTTTCCTGGGTGGTGGTTTCTAATGTGGAGCCTTGCATCGTGTAACAATAGTGTGGGTTGTTCTTTCCTAGGTGCATAACTTTGCATTTGTCCACATTAAATTTCATCTGCCATTTGGATGCCCAGTCTTCCAATTTATCCAGATCCTCCTGCAGTTTTCCACAATCCTCTTGGGTTTTAACAACTTTAAACAGTTTTGTGTCATCTGCAAATTTGATAACCTCACTAGTTATTCCCTTTTCCAGGTCATTTATGAATATGTCAAAAAGTAGCGGACCCAGTACAGATCCCTGGGGTACTCCACTATTCACTTTTTTCCATTGGGAATATTGGCCATTTAGCCCTACCCTCTGCTTTCTATCTTTTAACCAGTTCCCGATCCACAATAGTACACTGCCTCCTATCCCATGACTTTTTAGCTTCGCCAAAAGTCTCTGATGGGGGATCTTGTCAAAAGCTTTCTGGAAGTCCAGATACACTATATCAACCGACTCACCTTTGTCTACCTGTTTATGCACACCTTTCATTGCTCTGTCAACAGTCTGCTCAAGTACTTCCTACATCTCTTGGAGTCGGGTCTCAAGTTCAACTCTGTTAGGGTCCACCTCAATATGATTAGGGCCTACCATCGTGGTTTGGAGGGGAAGTCCATATCTGCTCACCCTTTAATGGTTCACTTCATGTAATGCTTACTCCTCTCTAAACCTTCCTTCAAGCCTTCGGCGGTGGCTTGGGACCTCAATGTGGTTTTGGCACAGCTCATGTTAGCTCCCTTTGTGCTGCTTGCTTCCTGTCTTTGAAATTCTTGATCTGGAAAGTCCTGTTTTAGTTGGTGGTTACCTCGGTACACTGTATTAGTGAGCTCCAGACTCTGGTGGCTCACCCGCCGTATACCAGGTTCTATCATAATATAGTGGTTCTACACACTATCTGTGATTCCCACTATCTGCTGTCCATCTTAATCAGTCAGTCATTCTGCTGACTTTCTTTCCAAGGCCTCATGCCCATAGAAGGGAAGTGGCACTGCACACACTGGACTGCAAGTGAGCCTTAGCCTTCTACCTAGAGTGGATGAAGGCCCACTGAAAGTCCATCCAGCTGTTTATTTCTTTTGACCCCAGCAAGTTAGAGGCTGTCATTTCCAAATGCACTCTTTCAATTTGGCTGGCAGACTGTATCTCTTTCGCTTATGCCCAGGCTGGCCTGAGCCTTAATGATCATATCACGGCTCACAGCGCTTGCGCTTGGTCTCCATGGAAGAGATCTGCAGAGCTGCAATGTGGTCTTCTGTCCACACATTCACATCTTACTACTCTCTGGATGGGGATTCCTGATGTGACAGCGGTCAATCTGTTCACTGCATCTCTTTGGGGATTAGACTCCAACTCCATCCTACCAAGGCCCTACTGTCCATCCAGGCTACTAAAAAATTGAAATTACTAAGAGCATGAGTGATGATCAGTGAAACTGTTTGGTGAAGATACTGAATTAGATGAGTTCCCCTTGGGGACCATCATTGCTGTACATAATTGATTCTCCAGTTCTGTTTTGTTTGTCATGTTGGGTTTTTCAACCTCCTCAGTTTTCGGTAGCCTGTAGCTTGGGAGTCCCATACGTGAGGACTTAGTTCCTGCTTGTCCATGAAGAAAAGGTAGTTACTCACTTGTAGCAGTTGTTCTTTGTGGACAGCAGTAATAAGTTCTCATTACCCTCCCACCTCCCTGAAGAGTTGTCTTATCTACAGCTTTGTTATCGTACTGGAGAAGATGGCACCTTAGCAGGCAGAAAGACATATGCAGGCAAGGCGGAGCCTCCCAAAAGCTTCCAATAGAAGCTGGGGAGCGTTCCCATGTGGGTCTCCGTCAGTGGACATCACCCATACATGAGTACTTATTCCTGCTGTCCACAGAGAACACCTGCTACAGGTGAGTAACTACCTTTTCCTGTTAATCATGGTGTTCCTTTCTATCCTCCTTTTCAATTTGCTTTTTAAAAAAATTGTAAAATTGCTCTGCTGCTAATGTGAAGGACAGTATATCAAGTTTTAATAAACTTAAACATATATAAACATAAACATAGAGAATATAGGAAAACAAATTAACAGTAACAAATTTGAGCTGTGTAAAGCATAGTTACTCACTTGTAACAGGTGAGCTCCGGGAACAGCAGGAATTTAGTCCTCACATATGGGTATCGTCGGTACCGACGGAGCCTGCACGGGAACGCTCCCCAGCGTCCAATTAGAAAGCTTTTGGGAGCATCCCACAGCGCCTGCGTGCTGCCTTCCCGCCTTTCCCAACTGCCTCTCTCCAGTTGAGTTTTAAAGCTGAGACAAAGAGAGAGAGGGAAAGGAAAGAGATAGATAGAGAGATACAACTCCTAGGGGAGGTGGGTGGGTTGTGAGGATTAAATTCCTGCTGTTCCCGGAGATCACCTGTTACAGGTGAGTAACTATGCTATCTCCAGGAACAAGCAGGAATGTAGTCATCACATATGGGGATTCCCTAGCTTTAGGTGCCAGGGAGAGACCCCAGAAGTTGTGTGTCCCTGAACAGGGCTCCACTTCCCCCCATGGATCTCTGGCATCCTACCAGGGATGACGGGTAGGAGTTGATTAGGTATGGAACAGGTGTTGGAGAACAGTCTGACCAAACAAGGCATCCTGGCGGGAGTCCTTGTCCAAACAGTAATGGGCTGTGAAGGTATGAACCGAGGCCCAAGTGGCTGCTCGACAGATGTCGTCGATAGACACAGAGTGCAGATGAGCCATTGAGGCTGCCATGGCTCTCACATTGTGAGCTGTGACATGGCCCTCCAGAGAAAGGTTCTTACTCTGATAGGCGAAGGAAATACACTGAGCAATCCAGTTAGACAGTGTTCTCTTGGAGACTGGAAGTCCCAAATGAGAAGGATCAAAAGCAACAAAGAGTTGAGAGGACTTTCTATTTTGCTGTGTTCTTTGTAAATAAAAGGCTAAAGCTCTTTTACAGTCCAAGGTATGAAGATTCCTCTCTGCATTTGATGCATGAGGCCTTGGAAAAAACACAGGTAGGTAGACCGCTTGGTTTAGATGAAAAGGCGAGACCACCTTTGGCATAAAGTGTGGATGAGTCCTAAGGACTACCTTGTCATGATGGAACCTTGTATAAGGTGGATCAGCTACTAGCGCTTGCAACTCACTAATGCGGCGTGCTGATGTGATTGCAATGAGAAAGATAACCTTCCAAGAAAGGAATTTCAAGGAGGTAGCTAAAGGTTCAAAGGGTGGCTTAATGAGCTGCCCAAGAACCAGGTTTAAGTCCCATGCCACTGGTGGTGGCCTAATGGGAGGCTTAGTTAGAAGAAGGCCTCTCATAAATCTTGCTATAAGAGGATGAGAGGAAATAGGCTGTCCATTTAGAGGCTTAAAGGAAGCTGCAATAGCACTCAAATGGACTCTTACTGAGTTAGTCTTAAGTCCTGCATTGGATAAATGAAGGAGATACTCCAGCAATGATTCCAGAGGTATCGCAAGGGGGTTAAGACCCTTCTGCGAACACCATATGGTAAACCTTTTCCACTTAAAAGCATAAGAGCGTCTTGTGGAAGGTTTCCTGGAAGCAAAAAGAATATCTTTTACTTGCTGAGGAAGATTAAGATCTTGGAGATCTAGGCCTTCAGCAACCAAGCCCTGAGATGCAGAGACTGGGGATTGGGATGCCATAACATTCCGTCCTCCTGAGATAGGAGATCTGGAGCAGACCCTAACTCCAGGGAGGGAGCTTGAGAGAGATGTAGAAGCAGAGGGTACCACACTTGCCGTGGCCAATGTGGAGCTATGAGAATCATGTGGCCTCTGTCTCTCTGAAGCTTGAACAGGGTTTTGGGAATTAGGGGAATGGGTGGAAAGGCATACAGGAAGTCTTGACCCCAATGAAGGAGGAAAGCATCCCTGGCCTGAGCCTTCTGAGCCGGAATTCTGGAACAGAACCGGGGAAATTTGGCATTCCACGGACTTGCAAAAAGGTCTATGTCCGGGGTTCCCCAAATTTTAAAAATCTTGGTTACCTGGTCTGCATGCAGAGACCATTCGTGTGGAAGCAGAACTTGACTGAGTCTGTCTGCCCAAGAGTTTTGAATGCCTGGAAGATACACTGCCAGGAGATGAATCTGATGCTCTCTGGCGAGGGCCCATAGTCGCAAAGCTTCATTGCAAAGCGACAGAGAGCCTGTTCCCCCCTGCTTGTTCACATAGAACATGGCTACTTGATTGTCCGTATGAATGAGGACTGTCTTGCAGTTGAGCAGGGTGTGGAACACTTGCAGAGCAAGGAAGATTGCTCTGAGCTCCAAGAGATTGATATGTAGATGACTCTCTTGTGGAGACCAGGTGCCTTGGGTGGAGAAGTCTTGCAGATGAGCTCCCCAACCCATTGGAGAAGCATCTGTTGTGAGAGTTGCTTGGGGTAAGTGTTGTTGAAAAGGGGACCCCAGCAACAGGTTTTGAGTGGACTTCCACCACTGGAGGGACAAAATAAGGTGACTTGTGTTTGCTATTTTGTCTGACAGGCATCCTGATGCCTGGGTCCATTGGGTGGATAAAGTCCACTGAGCTGCCCTCATATGGAGGCGAGCATAGGGAACCACATGCACAGTAGATGCCATGTGGCCTAGTAGTTGTAACATTTCTCGAGCAGTTAGATGAGGCTTTAGCACTGCTTGAGAAGCTAACTGCACCATGCGAAGGCAACGGGCCTGGGGAAGACAGGCCCTTGCCTTTCTGGTATCCAGCAAAGCTCCTATGAACTCTAAAGACTGAGTGGGAGTTAGACTGGATTTTGGGATGTTTATTACCAGCCCTAAATACTGAAGGATACGCATTGTGCAGGATAGAGAAGTCCTGGCCTCTGACTCTGTTGGGGCTCAAATGAGCCAGTCGTCTAAGTAGGGGAAGACGAATATTCCTGGAGTGCAGAGAAATGCTGCTACTACAGCCATGCATTTCGTGAACACCCTTGGTACTGAGGCCAGGCCAAAAGGAAGCACCTTGTATTGGTAGTGCTTTCCTTGAAAAAGGGACCGAAGGAACCTTCTGTGGGTTGGATGGATGAGGACATGGGTGTACGCATCCTTGAAATCTAGAGAACAAAGCCAATCCTGACTCTGAAGGTATGGCAGCAGAGATCCGAGAGAAATCATCTTGAATTTCTCCTTGACAAGGAATTTGTTCAATTCTCTGAGGTCTAAAATAGGTCTGTAACCCCCTGTTTTCTTTGGGATAAGGAAATAAGGGGACTAGAACCCTGTACCCTGCTGATGAATGGGTACTTCTTCTATTGCCCCTTGGGCAAGAAGGATAGCGACCTCCTGACCTAGCAGGTTGATGAAAGAGGTCGGAGAATTGAACTGCTTTACTACTGTGTGAGGAGGCATGCTTGAAAAATGAAGCTTGTACCCCTCCTCTATGATGGAGAGTGTCCAATGCTCTGCTGTTATCTGCCCCCATCTGGGGGCAAAATGACATAACCTTCCTGGAATGGTGGAAGGCTCTGGTCCCCCAAGAGCCAGGAAGGCTAAGTTCTCTAGTTGAGAGTCAAAGGCCCTGTGGAGGCTGAGCCTGCTGGGCCGGCTGAGGCCTAGCAGTCTTTGCTTTCTTCTGTTTGGGTGGTTGCTGACCTTTCCTGGCAAGCTGACCTGCAGAACGTCCCTGCTGAACATAAGCAGGATAAAATCTTTTCTTCTTAGAAAAGAATGGTTTCTTGAACAATTTCTTTCTAACAGGATCAGCAGTGGACTTGGATAATCTATACAAGGTGGAATTTTCAGCATCCATCTCATTGGCCTTTTCCTGCCAATCTCTACCAAACAGGTTCTCACCAGTACAAGGGATGTTTCCCAATTTGTCTTGTACCCAGAGCTCCAGATCAGATGCCTGGAGCCAAGCAATTCTACGTGCACCTATGGCAATAGCCGAGGTTCTGCTTATGCACTCAAAGCACTCAAAGGCTGCACGGTTGGCAAATTTAGAAACATCTTGGGCATGTTTGACCAAAGTGAGAAAATCCTGTCTTCTATCCTCAGGAAGAATAGGACTTAAAGCTTCTAAATCATCTGTGACCTCCTTCAGGAACATTCCCATGTAGAGACTATAGGAACTGATCCTGGCAGAAAGCATGGAAGCTTGGAAGACCCGACGTCCAAAAGCATCCAGGGTTCTGCACTCACATCCTGGAGGATTAGAGGCATGCCACTTTGCACTCTTGATCCTTCTCATAGCTGATTCCACTACAATAGAGTGGTGAGGAAGCTGAGTCTTTTGGAAACCAGGACAAGGAGAGACTCAATACATAGTATCCAGTCTGCGAGAATGAAGAGAGGTGGTAAGAGGTGTCTCCCACATCCTTAACATAAAATCATATAAAATGTCATGAATGGGCAAGGTAGCTGCCTCCTTAGGAGTTTTGTGATATTGTAGAATTTCCAACTCCTTGGCCCTTGACTCTGTTTCAGGGGCCACAGTAATGGACAGGCCCTGAGCCATCTCCCTGATAAAATCCTGGAAGGAAATATCCTCTGGCGGAGACATCCTGTGCTTAGGGGAGGAGGGCTCCTCTGGGAGAAGCATTCCTGCATCGACAGAACTGTCAGAATCCTCAGATTCTTCTGAGGACTCGAAGTACCGTCTGTCCGGATGCTCTTGAAGAGCCCAATACCCGTACCGACCGAAGTCGGTACCAGGAGTAACCGGTACCGGGGTATCGGTACCGGAGGGCATCGGATGACTGGGTACCGGCAATGCAAACACCAATGCCAATGTCGATGCTATTGGTACCGGTACCGATACCGATGCTGGGGGCGGTGCAATTGTCTGTCGCGGTTCCGAGGGCATCGATGCCGCAAGGAGAGCCGCCAGACTGCGCACAATAGCCAGGACTCTCTGGTCTATCGACGCTGCCAATGCCTGGATGTCGGTACCAGAGGAGACCGCCGGTACCCCAGAGCATGGCACCAGTAGTTCTGCTGAGGTCGAGGCCTCGAGAACATCCTGGAGCCCCGATAATGCTTTGGAAGCTGAAGCCTTCCGCCGGGGCAATTTTGCCAGTGCAGAATCCTCAAGGGCAACGCCAGAGGCATCTCAATGCTTAGAAGGAGATCTACCCTTTGAGGACCGGCTGGACTTATGTTTAGTTACCTGAGATCCACGGGAGGAAGAAGAAGCCCTGGAAGACGTCGATGCCACCGAAGCTGCATCAGAGGGAAACAGGGTACTGAGCTTAACAGCTCGGTTCTGCCGACCTCTTTTAGACATCATGGTGCAGGACATACAATCCGTGATGGAGTGGTCAGGACCTAAACATTTTAGACACCATTCATGGGTGTCGGTGACGGAAATGGTACCGCCACACGGTGCACTTTTTGAAACCTGAGGCAGGTTTCTCCATTGTAAGGAAACGTTTTTGGGCCTAAGGCCCAAAAAGGCGCGTGCACCTGAAGAAAAAAGAAAAAAGTAATATATATATATATATATATATATATATATTTTTTTTTTTTTAAAGACAAAACTAAGAAAAAAACCGGCGGTACCGGTAAAGCGTCGAGGAAGGCAGACACAACCACAAAAAGAAAGAAATAAAAAATAATTCTTCTGTGGTGACAGGAACAACGACCTGCTGGCTCCGCGGAAAAAGAAGAACTGGAGAGAGGTAGTTGGGAAAGGCGGGAAGGCAGCACGCAGGCGCTGTGGGATGCTCCCAAAAGCTTTCTAATTGGACGCTGGGGAGCGTTCCCGCGCAGGCTCCGTCATTACCGACGATACCCATATGTGATGACTACATTCCTGCTTGTTCCTGGAGATTGATAAGTTCTTAATCATGCAAGGCTTTCACTCTACAGCACTGGCGTGGGTATGACATTTTCTCTACACTAAAATATGAATATATCATCATACAGTATCTTTTTTGTTCTCAGTGGTAGAATGAAAAGATCATTTTCAAGATAAGTAAGCAAAGAAGAAGGTAGCTTCCATGTTATTACCGAGCTGAAATGCATCATTGATGGTTTTAACAATGATGTGATTCATTATAGCATGCTTCAAAAACAGCTGTAAGCATTTGCCCTTCTAACTAAAGGTGAAACTTAAACAGATGATATATTATTGTTACATAGCGATCTGGAATGAAGAATTTTTCAAACCAATTCAATCAGCAGTTTAGCAATAAAGGCAGCATATATACTATCAAAAATGATGTGATTCCACAAACCTGATTTTAAATTGCATCTTCTATTGTGAATTTGCACTACCATTATATTCACATATGTTCTAAACATTTTAATCTATCCAATGCATTACAATTCATATGTGGTGTTTGGCTTCATGGGGATAATTTTCTGAATGTTTATGGTACAGTATATAGTTTATGGTTTAGCTTTAATTGATATACCACCTTAATGTACTCATTCATAAGTGGTTTACAATTAAAAATAATATTAAAAAAGCCCTAAGGTGAGAAAGGAATGCCCATTTTTTAAAGCACAGTATACAAAAGTTAGAGGGAGTGGGGTGGGGGAAGAAAGAGGAGGGAGTTATACAGGGATAACCCATGTACCCAGTGTCTCAGTCTGACACCTGGGTAGGTTTTATCAAAAGGTAGATTCTTAATGAGGTTTTGAAAGTAGTTTCAAGATGAATATAGGGTGTCCAACTGTTCCAGAGTACTGGGGCAATAAAGAAAAATGCAGAATGAGGAGTAGATTTGTATTTTGTTCTTGAAGGTGGAGGAATGTGTAGTTGATGTATATGGATTGTATAGGCACTTAAAATGTCATTTATACGATTACCCACCTTGTGAAAGTAGTTGCAAATGACATCATTGACAGATGCACATTTTTTTTATGTGCCTGGGTATAGGTGTGTTCAGGAAAGAGATAGGCAGAACTTGGGAAGGGTAACCAAGTATGCACATAGGTTATAAGATAAGAACCACAATGCATATTTCAGCTGTATAGATTTATACCTGCCCTTGAGCAGGTGTAAATTTACATGGGTGCATTCTGGCCACAATTTAGGATGCTTTTGTCCAATAGTTTATAAAGATATCTAGTTGCCTGTTTCTTTATGAAACAGGCTTAAAATAGGCACCTATTTGGCCTTCCAACCTTGGTGACTTGTTATTAAATAATCCTCAATGCATACAATTACCATGTATGTTTCCTCATGTATAATTCACTAGACTGTTTAGTATGCAAAATTTGCAAGCGTATTAGTGTTATTATGAGGTAACATTAATATGCATGCAAAAGACTCTAAAAATGGTTGCTTTTTGCTAATTGGCTTGTGGTAAGTGTGGCATGTGGTGGGAAGGGGTTTTCTTTAAAACACAGGCCAGACAGCAGTTCAGGAAAAAAAAAAAACAACTTTAAGTCTGTCCCAGCTTGTTAAACCTCCACAAGCTGGTTCTCCTGGCCCTTCCTCCAGCCCCAGTTAAAGTTCCTACCTCAGAATTCCTTTGCATGGCTTGCCTTGGAAGGCCTTCTGGCTCCTTGGGGCCTCTTTCCCTCCTGCAGCCTGCTAGGTTCTTGATCTCTCCAAGTGACCCATGCCCTCCCAGTCCTGAACTCTGGGCTGCAGAATGTCTTAAAGGGAACTGTTGATAATCCCTTTGGAGAGGGACGGGTAGCATTCCATATACCCCATCACATACCCTCTTCCTCCTCAGCTCAACCATGCCATGTTGAGCACCTGTTTCACCCGGGACCCACACCAGGGAAAGGAAGTCTGCGTTCAGGTGAGTCCAACCAGCCTTATGGCGGATCAGGAATTGGTAGGGTTAGAGACTTCTTACATTGAGCCAGCCACTTGAGGAGTTGGTGGCCCATTATCAGCATAAACAGATGCCAAGTGGGTATTATTTGAAGGTTTCTAGTACCCACTTGACCACCAGGGCTTCTTTCTCAATCTCCACATAATGCTTCTCCAAAGGAAGCAGTTTCCTGCTGATGAACGCTATGGGATGTTCTTCACCCTTGATTTCCTGGGCCAGAATGGCTCCGAGGCCCAACTCTGAGGCATCTGTTTGAAGAATAAATGGTAAAGAGAAATCAGGGCTAATCAGAGCAGGTTCAGAGCATACCTTCTTGAGGCTTTGAAGGACAAGGTCCAGGTCGATGAGCACCAAATCCATTCAGGAGCTGTCTTCCAGAGACTGGTTAGCAGTTTTGCCATCTCTACAAAATTAGAGATGAACCAGCAGTAGTAGCAATTAATCGAAGGAAGGCACAGACCTCTTTCTTCAATTTTGAGGTGGGGACCTGGGTAATGGCATCCACCTTCCATAGTTGAAGTCATATCTGCCCACTCCTGATTAAATCCCCCAGGTATTGAACATCCCAATCTCCCAGAAAACATTCCCTGGGCTTCGCCATCAACCTGACCATCCACAGGCTGGTCAACATGGCTCCTTGTGCTGTCTCAGTAGGCAGTCGATAAGACATTCAAACTTGGTGGGAGCCCCGTATAAGCCAAAGGGCAGTACTATAAATTGGAACAGACCTTGCAGTGTTGAAAAAGCAGTCTTCTCCTTGGCAGCCAGAGTCAAGGGCACCTGCCAGTATCCCTTGGTCAAATCCAAAGTTGATAGAAACATAGAAACAGAAAAAACACGACAGAAAAAGACCACATGGCCTATCTAGTCTACCATTCCATGTCAACAACTACAACAGTCCCCTGAATCACTCGATTAGCTCATCTACCCTAGACATGGGATACGCTTCTAGTTTAGAAGCTGCAGTGACCCTTCGGAAGTCAATACACAATGTGATACTTCCATTAGGTTTAGGGATGAAGGCGATGGGTGATGTCCAGTCCCTTATAGACTCTTTGATAACTCCCAGGTTAAAAATCTCTTGGAGCTCTCTGTTGCCGGGCCTCTAGAATCCGATAGGGTCATTGCCAGATAACTACCCCAGGATCAGTAATGATATGACAAATAAGGTGGGTTTGTCCCGGGCGGGTGGAGAACACCTTTAGGTTCTGGTAGATCAATCCTTCTAGATCTCTTTTCTGGGCAGCAGAGAGCTGGTCTCCATTTGGGACTTGGGCTGGACCCGATGGGGCTGAAATTTCCAGCCAAAAGTCATCTCTCTGTATCATCACAGCTGTCACTGGAGTCCACTTTTTCATTAGATTAATATGGTACATTTTGGCTTTCTTCTGTTTATCTGGCTGGGCAGTCTTATAGTTAACAGGCCCCACTTTCTCTTCCACTTCTGCCATTTACTGAGTAACTTGCTCTCAGATGAGGGCAGCAAGACTAAAACTCTGTTTCCCGGTTGGAAGGTGCGGTGTACGGCTGCCCAATTGTAGCCCCTGGTCTTCTCAACTTGGCCTTTATTGAGACTGTTTGGTCACCTCTCCAGCTTTCCTCAACTGGTCTTGCATTTGTATAGCGTACTCCACCAAATTACAAGCAGAATGGGGTTCCTCTTCCAAAGTTTTCATTACTATGTCTAATATGCCTTTTGGCCATCTTCTGAAGAGCAACTCAAAAGGTGAAAGTCCCATGGACTTCTGAGGTACCTTACAGATGGCAAGCATCAAATAGGGTAGGAGAATGTCCCAATTTTTCCCGTCCCCCTACACAAACATTTTTACATCTGTTTTAGAGTTTTATTGAATCGCTTGATGAGACCATTTGTCTGTGGATGATATACTGATGCTTGCAGCATCTTGACCTTCATTAAGGCACAGGCTTGCTTCATTACTTTGGAAATAAAGGGTATTCCTTGATCTCTGAGGATCTCATTGAGTATTCCCAACCACAAGAATACTTTACAGAGGCTCTGCATTTTAAGAAAAGGTAAGGGTGTGTGGCTATTAATTATTGGTTCTCTACCTGATAGCTCTTAACAGGGTTTTTGGTACATTTTTAAATAAAAAGTTATATTCTTTTTGGTGCTTAGTTCAAAAGGGGAAATATTTTCTTTAGTCGTGAAGGTTTAGAAACTCTGTTTTCAGTATCTTTCTCAGCTTGTTGAAGCTACTGACACTTCATCAGGAGTTAGTGCACCTGATTAGCCTGTAAAAGAACTGAGAGCAGCTGAGGGTTGCATAAAGGGCTTCAGATCCTTGCACGTTAAGGCATTCCTAACAGAGGCTCTGCATTTCCCACAAAGGTAAGGGTGTGTGGCTATTAATTACTAGTTTTCTGCCTGAGATATCTTAAAAGGGATTTTGGTACATATTTAAAACAAAGATACATTCTTTTTAGTTCAAAAGGCAAAATATTTTCTTTAGTGGTGTAGGTTTAGAAACTCTGTTTTCAGTATCTTTCTCAGCTCTTTGAAGCTACTGACACCTCATCAGGTGATAGTTCCATCCCTACTTCCCCAACTCCCACCCACTCCATGTGAGCAGTCTTTCTTTTTATGGCACCTCCCCAATTAGCTACACACACAGGGACTTGGAATAGCACATTTAGAACATACTTAATAGAGGTTAATTATTTTTTCTCAGAAAGGACAGCTGGAAAACCAGCTGGTACTTTGGTAGGTCTCTCTTTTACTTCAACAGATACCTAAGCTCCACCAACTGAACAATGGGCTAAAAAAAATCATATCATCAAAGCTGTTGCCCCCGTTACAGCTTCTTCCTCTGTTCAGACAGAGATCCCAATGCCAGTTGAAGGACCGATTCTATGTGCAGAATGCCTTCATGTTGAAGCTCTCAGGAAACAAGTGGAGGAGCTCAGAGAAGAGGTGACGAGGCTGAGGAGCATTCAAGACAGTGAGAAGTACATTGATGAGATGCTTCTTGAAACATCCAAGCTCTCCAGCAGAGGAGAAGATGGGAGCCAAAGAATGATGAAGGTTGGACACAAGTCACCAGGGCCTGCAGAAACACCAATCCTGCTCCTTCAGCCCTTGAACTGAAGAATCATTATGCATTCTTGGAAGTGGAGGAGGTGAAAGTATCCCAGGAAAGGGAAGAACCAGAGCTCTAGCACTCCAAAGTTGCAGAATCAGTGACCACAAGGAAGGTGGTTGGTGACTCTCTTCTGAGGGGTACTGAGGCATCAATCTGCCAGCCAGACTTGATGTCCAGAGAGGTGTGCTGTCTGCTAGGTGCCAAAATCTGAGATGTTATGGGGACATTGCCAAGAATCATCAAGCTCACTGACTATTATCTGATGTTGCTCATCCATGTTGGCACAAATGATATTGCCAGATATCTTTCTGAGCATATCAAACGTAACATCATGGCTCTGGGTCAAAGGGTGAAACAGACTGGTGTGCAGGTGGTGTTCTCTTCAATACTCCCTGTTAAGGGTACAGGCCAAGGCAGAGAAGCTACCATTATGGAGATAAATTCATGGCTGCGTGAATTGTGTCATTGAGAGCGTTTTGGTTTCCAGGACCATTGGATGCAGTTCTGAGGGTTGCAGAGCAGAGATGGCATCCATCTGTCCAAGAAGGGTCAACATATCTTCAGTAGCAGACTGGCTAATCTACTGAAGAGGGTTTTAACACTAGAAGCTCCAAATATGTCAATTGATGCAAATGCATCTTCGACATTGTATACCAGCACCACAGCTAGAACCATGTCAGTTATGTTCCATGACTTTGTTAGCGAGGACAAGATGTTCAAATATGTGCATCGAAAATTAATGATAGATGTGCCACCTAGCAGGAAAATGCATTTATACCTAGAAGCCCCAAAGTACATCAATTGATGCAACCAAGAAAATTAAGTGGTTTTCACAAGTTTTCTTACAATGACTAACATAAGAACAGTGTTAACTAAATTTAAAAGTAACTGCAAATTCAAAAGTAACTGCAAAGTCCATGTCAGTTAACGAATGAACAGAATAAGCATGTACAGTTTTCTATTGTACATTTAGAGTCTATCCGCAACTGGTGCAAATTGTCGACAGACACTGTCCGCAAACTGGACGCTTGCATTTAGCGCACAGCATGACAGTGCGATTTCATTTGCAGTTGTCCTTGACTGCACACGTTACTCACTTTGCCAGTTTGTTTGTCGCAAAAGTGGCTGGTATTGACTTGGAGTACGAACGTCGAGCAGCACAAGTTTGTTGCAGCTGCTCTGACAGCATGTGTTGAAATTGTCTCCTTGGCATGGTGACACCAGTTTGCTTGCAGAAAATAATCCAGGCATTGATAGCCGCCAAGTCGAGAATATTGAAGAAAACGGCTAGTGTCCATCTATGACATGCAGATTTGGTGGACATTTGATGGCACATTGAGTCCAGCATGTTGACACCGCATTTATTCTTGTTGTAGTACAACACACTTTCAGGCTTCAGTTTGCCGCTGGTTTCACATATCGCACATTTGTGCAAAGTCGACAAAACGGCAACAGTCTTCTTCTGTTTCGTCTGGTACTGTACTATCGTCATTGATCCATTGGTGTAGAACTTGGATTGGTACAGTTCAAGTTTTGGAAGTGATGGTAGTTCTCTGTGATTCAGATGAATGGTCCTGACCAAAGAAGTGCGCTTCTCCAACAGTTTCTCAGCAAGGTCATGGCTCGTAAAAAAATTATCGACCGTAATATTCTATCCTTGCTGATAATATGGCTGCATTAGAGTCATGACCACATGCGTTCCTAAACTGCCAACTCTTTGATCATCTTTCCCAGTATACGGTTTCACATTCAAACAGTATTTGGACTGCAATTCTGCCAAGATCCAGAACTTTATTCCAAATTTATCTGGCTTATTTGGCATGTACTGCGTGAATTTGCATCTGCTTTTCGTTGGGAATAGTTGTTCATCTACAGTAAGTGAGTCTTCTGGTATGTTACACTTTTGACTGTTATCAACAAATCTGGATAACACCCATGTCATTAGGCCGAATTTGTCACACTTCACTCTTTCCTGCCGTGAAGCTCTGACATCAAATCACATGAATTTCTTTACTTCTTTGTATCTGCTTCATGACATTGTTTGCCTAAATGCTGCACAGCCATAAATTTCGGAACACATCAAATCAATTGGAAAGTTTTTGGCATTCATGAAACCTCTTAGATATGCCAGTCCTAGAAACGCTTCTATTTCATCTTCGGCTACATCCCATGATGGGTCTGATAAACGGGCATACTCCACAGTGCAGCTCCTGATGTGACTCACAAAACCGGGATCAATGATCAATCTAAATGCATCCACTGGTGTTTCAATATTACGACAATATGCAGTAACCCCACTTTTAGCAGTGAATACATTTTGGGCCTGCAATCTGCCACTTCTTTCACCTTGTGATATGATCTTCCATTCAGTCCCATCTTTTGCTACCACTGTTGACCCTGTCGTCCTTCTCTTGTTTTCAGCGATTATTGGATAATGAGCATCATCATCACTTTCATCAGTGTTTCTGCTGTAGTCTGAACCAGTCAAATCCTCTATGTCTGCACAACCTGTAACATGTAGGTCAATGTTTGAATCTGATTCAGTCGAATCAGAGCCACCGTCAATTTCCAAAATATCTTGCAGCTTGGCAAGTGCTTGTGCTGCTGTCATGCGCTGCGGACACGATTCTCTCGTTTTCTGCATCGAAGTGGGTAGCCGCAGCTGGCAACAGATCAACTGATTTTGCACCAGCACATCTAGGCACTGCTATCTTCTTACGAGGTCTCGGCATTCTGTAAATAGAATCGTAGAAAAAAATGAATAAAATTTCAGGGAGGAAGCGATATGCTAAAGGTTCTGGAGTGTCGGCCTGTTCTAGGGTGTGTTCGAAAGTCACGACATTGCGCATACTTGTGTAGCACAGTAAATTTTGGTTTTAAATCAATCACTGTTTACAGTTTTACTCTGAAATTACAAAACAATAAACACATGATGATGTCATGTAATGACATCACATACTGCACATATTAAACAAATAAGTACAGTCAAACCTCGGTTTTAATGATTAATCCGTTCTAAGAAGTCTGACTAAAACCGAAACGTACGAAAACCGAAGCAATATTTCCCATAGGAAATAATGTAAATTCAATTAATCCGTTCCAGACACCCAGCTCCTGTCACTTCTCTCACCTGCCCGATCGTCCACAGGACAGCAAACACACAGATATTGTACTGTACGGCACTGTAATCTGATCGCTGACTCCATCTCAACAGCAATTTGCAAGCGTACCCTGCAAGAGAAAGAACTGCCTCCCACATTCATGCAACATCTCCTGCTTACATTGACAGCTACCCTGCTACCTCCGAGCCTGAGGGGGCGCTCCAGAGAACAGGCAGGCGGTGGAGAGATCGGGGCCTTCCTCTCTGTGCAATCCTTGCATCTCTGGCTCGAGGATGTTGCTCAGCTGACTTTGGCTTCTCAACACGCGATCGGTGAGTCCGGGGGGGGGGGGGGGGTAGTGCTGCCGGGACTGGGCGGGCAGACCAGCGCGAGGGTGTATGTATTGCAGTACAGTATACAGTATAGGTTTTCAGATCTGGCAGCACTGGCTCACCATTCTTGACGAAAACCGAGGCGATATACGATAACCGAGACAAGATCTCAGTCAGAAAAGACGTCGAAAACCGAAACGAACGAAAACCGGGGCACACGAAAACCGAGGTTTGACTGTAACTTCAAATTAATTCACATCTGCATTTCATGCTAAACGCAGTCGTCGTGATTTATTTATTTATTTAGCGTACATTTGTAACCCGCTGCTTCCAGTGATCAGTAGCGGCCTCTATACATGGGGATTTGGCTGTACCGGCCAGAATTAAGGTATATACAATGCGATTAGGGGGGGCGATAGTGCACAAAAATCAAGGGGTTAAAGGATTTACAGTTAATTGATTATTGCAGGTACATACAGGATACTTAATACATATTTACAATTGTCTGTTAGGACTTACAAAGGATCCTTATATACAATTTACACATTGCTGAGTTTGTTTCAGGCGGTTAGCATATTTCATGCGGTTAAGTTGTAATGCACTTGGAAAAGGTGTGTCTTAAGTAGTTTTCTAAAGTCTTTCAGATCACTGGTTTCGCGTAGGTCACTTGGTAATCGGTTCCAGAGTGCCGGAGCTGTAAGGGAGAAAGCTCGGTTGCTGGTGGAAGCATTAACCTTAGTGAAGCACTTTGGGATACAGAGGGTGTTGAGGTTCAGTGTTCTTCTACTTCTGTTGTTAGGTAGTTTTGATATTAGGCTGTTGAGGTATGAGGGCGCTACATCATGTATGAGTTTGAAAGTAGTGATTAGGACTTTGTATTGAATGCGAGCTGTGATGGGGAGCCAGTGAAGCTCAATTAGTGCGGGTGTGATGTGGTCGGAGAGTCCTTTCTTCATAATGATTCGGGCTGCTACATTTTGTGCCATTTGCAAAATATTTATAGTTTTTTTTGGCAGGCCTTGCAGTATGGCATTGCAATAGTCCAGGTGTGGAATGATGAGGGCTTGTGCAACAGATCTGAAGTCAGTATGATCGAGGATGTTACGTAGAGGCTGTAATACTCTTAATTTGTGAAAAATAGCCCGATTGGTGCTTCGAAGGTGCTTGTCCATATGTAGGTTGCTGTCAAGCATCACTCCCAAATATTTTATCTCTGATTTGATGTTGTAGTTATTATTGTTCATGGTGACCGTTGTCGGGGGCTCAAATCCCGGTTTCCTGGAGATGCACATTACTTCTGTTTTCTTGTGGTTAATGGACATGTTATTGCGTTGGAGCCAGACTTGAAGTTCGTGTAGGCATTTTTCTAGCTTGCAGAGGTTTGGGTTGTTTACGTCTAGTTGAGTATATAGCATTAGGTCGTCTGCGTAGATATGGTAGTTGATGCCATGGTGCTGGAAAATCTTGCATACTGGTTGAAGGTATAGGTTGAATAGGAGGGAGGAGAGGGCGGAGCCCTGTGGGATGCCTTGGGTTTGCGGGAAAGGGGTGGCTTTGACATTGTTGAAATTGACCTGCTGCATTTGGTTTGTAATATAGGAGGAGAACCATTTTAGAGGGGTTCCTGTGATGCCTATGGACTCGAGTCGCTCTAGTAGTGTGGGGTGATGCACAGAGTCAAAAGCTGCTGAGATGTCTATGAATATAAGCATATACATCTTGCTCTTGTTTTCCAGACCCTTAAGTAGGTTGTCCATTAGGGCTAACAGGAGGGTTTCTACGCCGTGATGCGGTCGTCGAAACCCGTATTGATGCAAATCAAGGGCGTTTGTGTCATCGATGTGGTTTTGCAATTGCTGTTGCACTGCCTTCTCAATGATCTTGGCGAGGAAGGAGATGCTTGAGATGGGTCGGTAGGAGGTGGGGTTGTCCTTGTTGAGCGTTTTGTTTTTCAGGATGGGACGTATAAGCGACTTCTTGAGAGATGATGGCATGAGGCCTTGCTGAAGTGAAAGGTTCACTATGTGGGAGATGTGTTGCGCTATTTCCTCTTTAGTTGCCTTGATCCAGGAGGATGGACAGGGGTCAAGAGGGGAGGTAGTGGCTCTTAGGCAGTTGATGATGACTTTTATCTGCTGGTCATTCACTCCCAAGAAGGTTGACCATTTTCCACCCTGGTCTGGACTTCCCCGGGTGTAGGTTTCTTGCAGGGAGTTGGTTGAATTCAGGTGATAATGCGTCAATTGACGCACTTTGGGGTTTCTAGGTAAAATGCCTTTTGGGGCTTCTAGTGTTAAACTAGATTCGTTGGGGATTGGTGAAGAAAGCCCCCAGGTAAGTGAAAGCCCCCAGGTAAGTGAAACATTAAATACCTTTATGAAAATGGGTAAAAGGGGCAACATATGAAAATAAGTGTGTATAAATGCCCATAGCATGGGAAATAAGATCCCAGATGTTGAGACTTTAATGGGAGTGGCTGACTTGGATTTAGTGGTGGTAACAGAAACATGGTTCATGGACAGCCATGACTGGGATGTAACTATACCAGGCTATGCTTTATTCAAAAAGGATAGGGTAGGAAGAAGAGGAGGAGGAGTGGTACTGTATGTAAAAAATAATATTAAAGCTATGGAAATACATGGCTTAAAAGAGAGAAAGGAGGCACTGTGGATTAAATTAGAAAGAAGGAAAGAGAAATCTATTTGCATTGGTGTGATATACAGACCTCCTTCAGAAGGAGAAGAGATGGATGGAGAGTTAATTGAAGACATAGACAGCACTGCCAGGAAAGGGGAAATGCTGCTGATAGGGGATTTCAATATGCCGGATGTTGATTGACACTTCCCTGCTGCAGTATCATCTAGAGGTAAGGAGATCCTGGATTCTCTATAGGGAGAACTATTCAGGCAACTGGTAACAGAACCCACACGTGAAAGGGCCATGCTGGATTTGGTGCTTACCAATGGTGAAGGCGTTTTTGATGATATAGTGGGTGATTATCTCACATCCATTGATCACCAGATGGTGTCATTCAGTATTAGGACTGTTGTTGTTGTTGTTAAGTGCCGTCGAGTTGGAATCGACTCATGGCGACCCTCTGGATAGCTATCCTAAATTGTGTTCGGTCTTGAGTCAGGCGGCTCATTGTTGACAGACTGGTACCCATAGCTGCTGTTATTGTATTGATCCATCTCATTGCTGGCCTTCCTCTTTTGCGTTGACTTTCTATCTTGCCAAGCATGATGTCTTTCTCTAATGATCTCTCTCTTCTCTTCGCATGATGTGTCCAAAGTATGAAAGTCAAAGTCTTGTCATCTGAGCTTCTAAAGAAAGCTTAGGTTTGATCTCCTCTAGTACCGACTGGTTTGTTCTTCGGGCAGTCCATGTTATACACAGTATTCGCCGCCAGCACCATAATTCAAAGGCATCAATTTTCTTCCTGTCTATCTTTTTCACTGTCCAGCTTTCACATCCATATGATGTTATTGAAAATACCATGGCTTGAACAAGTCGAATCTTTGTATGGAGAGAGACATCTCTGCTCTTGAGAATCGTATCTAGATATTTCATAGCCATTCTGCCAAGAGCAATGCGTCGTCTGATTTCTTGATTGCTTGTTGCTTCTTTATTGATAGTTGATCCAAGTAGGTTAAAGTTGTTCAGGATTTCAATTTTTTCTCCTTCAGTGATGAACCTGTTGATTATGCCAGTTGTCATGATCTTTGTCTTCTTTACATTAAGGTGCAGGCCCATTTTGGGGTATGTTTACTAAACCGTCTTAATGTGCGCTCTGACACGTTAGCGCACGATAAGGCACCTTATCACGTGATAATGGCGCTTTACCGTGCAATAAGGTACCTTATTGTGCGCTAACGCGCTCAGCGGCGCTCAGCCGCACAAACGAGTGCTGAAGGCGGAGTAAAGGCTCCATGAGGGCGGAGGAAGGCTCCCCAGGGGCAGAGAGAAGGGGTCAATGGGTGGAGAGTGGGAGCGAAAAGGCTCCCTGCACACTAACGCTGTGGATTTCGGGGCTGAAAACTAACGCCAGTGAAACCCTGGCGTTAGAGTAGATTTAAAGGGAAGAGAAACCATTTCCGTCAGCAATGTACAGCAAAGCCAGGGAAACCTACAAAAGGTGATAAGTGTGATACATGTGCACAGAACAAAAGGGCAGATAAACATTGAAAATGACCTGAACAAACTGGAAAAAAAACCATAACCTAGCTGGGCAATAGTGATATCAATGGGAAACATAAAAAAACACTACCGAGAAAGCACCAAAAAAAAGATATCAATTTTGGAAGGGGCTATGCTCTGTCCCCATACAAGGTGAATGATCCCACAGTGAAATAACGCTGATCAGGGCTTTCCCTTGTTACTGGACAGGTTTCCTATGGCATGCACATGTCCCACAACAGCAGAGTGGGCATGTCGGAATGGGCAACTGGACAGATGCTGGAAAAGGGGACACAGAGGGCTGCAGGCAGCACATGCTGTGGTGCAGCTGGGCCACAGTGCGGACTAGGGTGATGCCTAGGTGGCCCATACGAATGCTGAAACAGTAGAGCAGCCAGACAGCAACTGATGAGGGCCCAACACGGGCATGAGTGTGTTTCCCACAGTGTCACAGGGGATAGTACCCAGCAGGTACCCACAAGGGTGCAGAACATTTGCAGGCGGTGCTGGGGGGAAGCGTTGACATCTATGCAGGCACCCCTACCCCAGAACCCGCACCATAGGCAGCCACCTACCCGCACACTGGATGGCCCGAGACTGCGCACCACCAGCACCACCAGGAGAAGGGCATGTCAGCATGGTGACAGAGGGGTACTGGTGGTGGAGGGGGCAGTGGCTGCTGCCCACAGCAGACCATGGCCCAGCCCTGTTTAGGTGGGTGCCGTGCACTGCAACAGACAGGCTCTGTCTGACAAACAGTCATGGTATCTCCAGGGAATGCACTGTCTCTGTGGCGACACAGTGGTGCAGGGCACACAGCCAGTGTGTTCAGGAGCAGAAGGTCACAGGTTCAAATCCCAGCTGTGGTTCCTGCCAACCCAGTCCCCATATTTTACCCACTACTAAAATGTGGTAATACAGACAGAACCTTTAGTGCAGATAATGTAAACATGCCTAAAACGCCTACATTTTACCCTACAGAGCACAGACACCATAAGCATGTGCAATATCTAGAGCAGAGTCTCCCAAAAGCAGTCTTGGAAGGCTAAACACCATTCAGGTCCCATGCTGTCTCCAATAACTATGGCTGTGCTGCATTTCTATGTACCGCCCCCATGGTATGCAGATGTATCTCATGTATATTCATTAGGGACAGCATGAAAACCCGAACAGGGTTTGGCCCACCAGGACCAGAGTTGGGAACCTCTGCCCTAGAGCAGCGGCCAACAGGGGCAGACTCACCCGCACTCACAGGCTCCATCATCCAGAGCCACCTAGAGAGGCAGGATTTTGGGCCCTGTGTGCATCTCCCAATACTAGCACTTGCATACCTTAGCAATGCCACCCTAAACTTGGGAATATGGTACACATCTATCAAAAGATTGCTATGATTACTGCCAGATAGCAATTCCTAAGTTAAGCACAGTTTGCTGATTGAGCTGCATCATAGCAACCTTTCTGATGTCTGTGGAGTGTGCTACAGGTCTTGTGTCTGACAGTGTTTACCACCCTGGGGAGTGACTCCTACAGTATTGCATACCATAGCCATGCCTGCACTGTGCCCAGGACTGGTGCGGTGGCCAGAGCTGCCAAACACCTCTATAGTTGCAGAATGCTGGCATAGGTGGGGGGAGTGTGTGTCTGTCTATCCAGTGTGTGGTGGCTGCCAACACCCTCCTCAGCCCACACTGCTAGCACTGTTACCAGTATTGGCCTGCCAATGTGCATAATGAGGAGCAAGGTACTGTGGGTATAGCTCGGACAGGGCAGCCTGGGCAGGATGCATCTGCACAGGGCATAGGGCACTGGCTGGGACATTGTAGTGCCCGGCCACCACCTGCACAGACAGGGTGGCTACAGCATGTCCTGCTGGGAGGTCACTCACCCTGACTGAGCAGTGACCATTGCATGGCTAGGTTCCCCCATAGTGCTACATAGTATTTCTCTCAAGTGATATATATGGGTTCTCCTTTTGGGGGCCCAATCACTGACTTATCTGCTTGATGGGTGTGCTCACATCCCAGTTTTTGGTGCACACATCTCCTCCAGGAAAATGCACTGTGGACTAGCTAGCAGACTGTCTGCAGTTAGTATGTGTATGGCTGGAACACCTTGCAGAGTGCAGCGGCTGGAGACTCACTATTCTTGCTGCTGGAGAATGTCAGATGGGGGCGGGGGCGGGGGCAGGCAGCTGAGCATTTTCAGGCCTACTGTCTGTCTGCTATTGCCTTATGGAATGCTACAGATCTGCACTGACTGCATCTGTTTCCCAGCAGGACTGGGGTTGTTGGTACTCCATAATCCGCCTATGGGTCCAAACACCCCCCCCCCCCCTTGAATCATGTGGCCATGGCACCCACAGAGGATATGTACTATTCTGGTGCATCATAATCCACAAAGGCTAGACGTGACTGGGATATACATATAGGCACAGGTGTGTCTGAAAGAACTACCTATCGCACACTGGCACTAATGGGGACCTGCAGCATAGCCTATCTCAGGGAGGGCAGGTGCTGTGGACCTGGTGCTGGGCGCCCCACCTCACTCTCAGGGTGAGCACAGTACCCGCACAATGTGACGGTCTGTAGCTACTCTGTGCCAGTAACGCGCATGGTCAGTACCCCCTACCAGGCCTAGGTGCTGTGGGGGTGCATACCTCATCTTGTGCTCATCTGTAGACTGCTGCTTTGCATGTGCAGTGCATCATGGGTCCTATCAAGCGCCTTATAAGGTGTCCTATAGGGGACATTATAGGGTGCTTTGGCAGACAGTGCACTTTATAATGTGCCCTATGGAGTGCGTTATGGGGTGCCTTATGCGGCACCTTAGGTTACGCCACCGTGAGGGTGTGTTTGCTTTCAGCACTAATTAAAATAAAAGTAAAATGCCTCAGCAATCACTACTTAAATGTAAAGGGTGCTGCCTCAGCCAGCCTTATGCATTAAGCACACTGGGGAATCAAACCCATGACCCCCTGTACTATCAGTCAGTGTAGTAACCATTGTGCTACAGCTCTGCTTCTGTGTTTGCATCTCTGCGCTCCTTCTTAAGATTAACGCGCGGTAACATGCCATGTAACGCTCGTTAATTTATGGAACCTTGTAACGCGCGTTATCGGTAACGATGTACTGCCCATGTCCTTATTTGGGTATTTCTGCCTCTACCGCAGATCCTAACGCGAATGGCATTACTGCAGTTTAGTAAACATACCCCAAAGTTTCATGTAGGCACACAAAGCATTTATCTGTTGGTCGAAAATCTCCCCAACCCAATCCAGGCAGTTTGCTGATGCTTCCTCAGGGGGCTAGAAATCTTCTTCGGCAAAAAACATGCTATGAGGGATAGAAAGGCAAAAATGTAAAGAAAGGCACAACACCACTGTGGCACAATTATAAAACCTATTTTTCTCTCCTCCCAGAACACCCTACTAGTCAGCAAGAAAAAACTAACCACATGCTCAAAGTGTTTGATGGAAAAAAACCTAATCTGCATAGTCCAACTCAATCAAAAAATATAAAATGTTCTTCCTTAGCAGGCTTCACAACTCAAAGCCTATAACTACAAGGTATCAAAACATGTCCAAAAATTCAAAGTGCTCACCTTCAAATTAAGCAGTTTCAAAAGTAACTGTAACAAAATCATGTTGTTACACAAGCACATTGTAACACAAGCATGTAGTTCATATGAATAAAATACAACCTCTAAAATACCTGTATTCAAATATTAGAAGTCTAAAAAATAAGATGGGAGAGCTAGACTATAACTCGTATAGCACTAATTGAAAGGTTAGATATGATTGGCATCTCAGAGACCTGGTGGAAGGAGGACAAACAATGAGACATTGTCATACCTGGGTACAAACTATATCACAATGATAGGGTAGATCAAAATGGTGGAGGGGTTGTGCTCTATGTTAGAGAGGGCATTGAGTCACACAGGATTAAAATTTTGCAGGAAACAAAATACACTGCAGAATCTCTATGGATAGAAATCCCATGAAAAAAGGGGAAGTCGATGGCAGTGGGGGTGTACTATCAACCACCTGGCCAGAATGAACAGATGGATGATGAAATTCTAAGAGAAATTAGGGAAGCTAACAAAAAGTTACAACATAGTAATAATGAGTGATTTCAATAAACCTGGTATCGACTGCAGCACATGCTAGAGAGAGAAAGTTTCTAGATGAAATAAATGACTTCTTCTTGGAGCAGCTGGTTCATGAACTGACAAGAGGGGATGCTGTTCTGGACCTATTTCTTAGTGGAACACAGGATCTGGTGCAAGAGATAAGAGTGTTGGGGTCACTTAGTTGTAGTGATCATAGCATGATTGTGTTTGATTTAATAAATGGAAGAAGGAGAGCAAGGAAATCCTCAATACTACCTTTTAACTTTCAAAAGGGAGAGTATGATAAAATGAAGAAAATAGTTAAGTAAAAACTAAAAGGAGCAGTTGCAAAGGTTAAAGTTTACATTAGCATGGACATTGTTTAAAAATAATATTTTGGAAGCCCAGAACAGATGTATTCCATGTTTTAAGAAAAATGGAAAGAAGGCCAAAAAATTGCCAGCATGGTTTGAAAGCAAGGTGTAGAGAATGTTGTTGCCAAAAAAGCATATTTCAGGAAATGGAAAAAGGAGCCAAATGATGAAAATGGGAAACAACATAAGCACTGGCAAGTTAGATGCAAGGCATTCATTAGGCAGGAAAAAAGAACATTTTAAAGAAAGCTTCCCATGGAAGCATAATAAAAACTTTTTCAAGTATATTTGTAGCAAAAATCTCATGAGTCAGTAGGACCATTGCATATTAGAGGGCTAAAAGGGGCAATAAGGGAGGACAAGGCCATAGCAGAAATATTGAATAATGGTTATGGACTTTTCCTCCAGGAATTTATCCAAATCTCTTTAAACCCAGCTTCACTAACAACTTTTACTACGTCCTCTGGCAACGAATTTCAGAATTTGATTGCATGTTGAGTGAAAAAATACTTTCTCTGATTTGTCTTAAAATGCACCTCATTGTAGTTTCATTGCATGTCCCCTTGTCTTTCTACTTTTTGAAGGAGTAAACAACCGATCTATGTTTACCTATCCCACTCCACTCATTATTTTATTGACATCTGAACCTGAAGAACCCTAACCTTTTAAGCCTTTCCTCATAGGGGTATCCTTCCATCCCCTTTGTCATTCTGGCCACTCATCTCTGTAAATTTTCTAATTTTGCAATATCCTTTTTTAGATAGAGTATGGCGACCAGAACTGTACACAATAATCAAGGTGCAATTGCTTCCTGGAATGATACAGAGGATTTATAATATCCTTGGTTTTATTCATTTCTTTCCTTATGATTCCTAGTTTTCTATTTGCTTTTTTGGCCACCGCTGTACATTGAGAGAGGTTTTCATGGTATTAATGATGCCTAAATTCTTTTCCTGGGTGGTGATTTCTAATGTGGAACCTTGCATTGTGTATTTATAATTTGGGTTTTTCTTCCCTATGCGGGTCATTCCAGAACACGAATAAGCTGGTTAGGCATGAGGGATAGACATGTTTCTCACGAAAACATCTAGAACCGTATTCTGAAACCACGCAGCCCTGCACATACACAGTGCTTGCACAGGGATCTCAGAATGTGGGTGGGAGGGGCATGGCCAGATGCAGAAACGTATAAAGCATATCCTGGAAAGGCCCATATATGTTTTCAGTGCTACCCACATACGTGCAACTAAGTCCTGCGGAAACGTGGAATAAGGGCAGGACTTAGAAAATATTCTGCTCTGCTCAGCAATGCACCCCCATAGAGAAGAATGGCTGTGAGAATATTTTGCACCGGTGTGTCTGCAGTCTGGGACAACACTAGATGCAGTGTTACAGGACAGAAAGCAGAGGTGAGGAAGACTTTTATAGCAGGCATGTCCAACTTCGAACAGGTCGTGATCTACTTTTTCTGGCCAAAAGTGCCAGTGATCTACCACTATGAAAATTAAGTTTTAAATTAGTTTCAAATTAAATTTTAACCCAATAAAGTTGGAGGATTCCCCCCGTAACCCCCTCCCTTTAATGAACCTTCTGTCATTACTTGGATGTAACATAGTAAATGACGGCAGATAAAGACCAGTATGGTTCATCTAGACTGCCCAGCAATATGGCAGGAGTAGGTGCACCCAATCCCATGTCTTTAGGGAGTAGGTGCACCCCTTCCCATGTCTTTGTTTAGGGGTGCTGCGAGTAGGTGCACCCCTTCTCATGTCTTTGCTTAGGGGTGCACCCACCAGGAGCAGGTGCACCCCTCCCCATATTTTTGTTTAGGGGTGAACCCACCGCTCCATGTAGGACACCCCTATTTTTTGAGAAATTAGATGGTTCAATTTATTTTGATTTAGACTTGTTGTTGTAAAGTTATCCACTGTGTCTGTCCCAGGCCACTTTGAATTCCGTTGCTGTGTTTGCCCCCACCACCTCCGCCGGGAGGGCATTCCAAGCATCCACCACCCTTTCAGTGAAAAAGTATTTCCTGACATTGCATTTCAATTTACCACCTTGCAGCTTCATGTCATGCCCTCTAGTTTTACAGCTTGTCTCTGGAAGAGGTTTGTTTGTTCATTATTTCTCTTTAAGTATTTAAAGGTCTGAATCATATCTCCCCTATCCCTCCTCTCCTCCAAAGTGTACATATTTAGGTCTTCAAGTCTCTTCTCATAAGGCTTCTGACGCAGGCTCCAAATAATTTTGGTTGCCTTCCTCTGAACAGCTTCCATTCTTTTTACATCCTTTGCAAGTTACGGTCTCCAAAACTGAACACAGTATTCCAAGTGAGGCCTTACCAGAGACATATACAGTGGCACTAGTACCCCTTCCTTTCTGCTGGTAATTTCTCTTCAAATGCAGCCCAACATCCTCCTGGCTTTTGCCACCGCCTTGTCGCACTGTTTTGCCACCTTGAGATCTACAGAAATAATCACATCGAGGTCTTTCTCCGGCTCCATGCACACCAACCTTTCGCCCCCTATTGTGTACATTTCCCTTTGATTTCTGCTACCCAAGTGCATGACACTGCACTTCTTTGCATTAAATCTTAATTGCCAAGCATTAGACCATTCTTCCAGCTTTTGTAGATCTTTCCTCATGTTAACTACTCCCTCGGGGGAGTCCACTCTGTTGCAAATTTTTGTGTCATCTGCAAAAAGACAGACCTTTCCAATCAGTCCTTCAGCAATATCACTCACAAATACATTGAATAGTGCAGGGCCCAGGACCGAACCCTGAGGCACCCCGCTAATCACCTTCCTTTCATCCGAGTGAGCTCCATTTATCATCACCTTCTGTTGTCTGTCAGTAAACCAATTTCTGATCCAGTTTACCACCCTGGGACCCAGCTGTTAAGCAAATTAAGCAAAAACAAAACAGAGAGGCGAAGATCCAGTAAGAACTGCGAGGGGAAATGGAAAGTACATTTCTTCTTAAAGTTTTATTGAGTAAGAACTTTCTTTAACTGTCTTAATAACTTTCTTTAACTTTTATTGAGCAATTTGTGTTAAATTTAGGTCAAGTATTGATCCAGGCTGATCTTGCACAATCTTTAATATTTCGCTCTTGTTCATTAGTGAGACGTCTGAGCCTGCATTTCATCTACCAGCTTTTTGAAGATGGGTGAATATTGCCTGAGGGCCAGTCTCAGGGAATCCTGGAGATGTTCATCTGTCATGTTGGAACGTTGTGTACTCTTTGCCATTTTCAGATGGGAAAACGCAGATTCACACAAATAAGTTGAACTGAAACCGGAGTGTACAGCTTCGCTGCATCTTCTCAAGTTGGGAAATTTGTCTCTAGGCACTAGCTTCCAAAACGATTCTTGCTCAGCACGGGTCTTGAGAAAAATGTCATTTTTAAGGATTGATATTTCATTTTCAAGAGATGGCTTGTTCAGTGAGTAATTTTTACTGATAGCAGCTGCAGTTTCTTTAATGTCCACATCTACTTTGAATGGGTATGACAAGTACTCCACAACTGTTCCAATTTTTTGGAAGTCACAGAATCTATTTTCGAATTCCTGGATAACAGAACAGATTTCTGTCACATACTTCTCATTCTGAAAAACAAAATTTGGATATTGTCCCAGATGGTCCTGCATATTAGGAAAATGATCAAAAGTGTTGTTTGCAAGCTCAGTCATCATTAGCTCAAATTTGCTCTTGTAGGATGAAACTGTACTCATCATTTCACCAATGCATTTGTTTTTACCTTGTAGTTCAAGGTTCATATCACTTAGTTCGCCTGTAAAGTCAGTGAGAAATGCCAGATCACATAACCACTCCTCAATCTTCCAACTCTGCTTGGTCATCTCCCCTCTCCTTCAAAAAATGTCTTATTTCATTCAGCAAATCATGAAATCTTTGCAGAAATTTGTGCCTACTTAGCCACCTTACATCTGGTGCAAAATGATTTCTGCTGCCCCTTCATAAAGAGTAAGATTGAAAAGCCGTCTTTGAAGTGATCTTCCACAAACTGAATTTACAATTTTGAAAGTGATGTCCATGACAGTCTTTGTATTGAGTCTCTTGCCAAAACTTGCTGGTGAATGATGTAGTGGTAAGAAAGGAAATCTGGGAAGTCGTCATGCTGTCTACAGAGGGCTATGAAACCGTTAACCTCACCTGTCATTGCTCTTGCTCCATCAGTATGATGGAAACAAGTCTATGCAATGGAAGATTACACTTTGTCACAAAAGAATGGAAAGAACTGAATATTTCCTGACCGTTAGTTCTCCCTTTTAAAGAAATCATTCCAAGTAGTTCTTCTTTAACACTGAAGTCTTCAAAAACCATCCGGATAAAGACTAGTAACTGGGCTATGTCTTTTATGTCTGTAGATTCATCCAGTTGGAGTGAGAAAACAACACAATTTGAAACATCCTCCAACAATTGTTCAGTTGTGTCTCCACACATCTTTTCTATTTGCCACACGACGGTGTTTCTTGACAATTGTACATCTTGAATAGCAGCTATGATCTCTTTCTTATTTTTAAATCCTTCAAAAAGATTGTCAGCTGCTTCAAGAAAACAATCTTTTACAAATTCCCCTTCAGTGAAAGGTTTGCATTTCTTTGCGATCAGATGGCTGACTTTGAAGGATGCTATGGTTGCATTGACCGAATGTGACCTTGGCTTCGCCATCAACTGTTGCTGAGTAGCCAATTTTGATTTAAGTTCTTTGAGCTTCAGTTTACGAATTTCACTTTTGGGTGGAAAATCAGCATCAAACTTATTGCTATGCAGGGCCTTATAATGATGTTCCAGATTACCCTTTTTGGGCAAGGATACTGGGGCGTTACAAATTAAACAACACTTGTCTTTCACCATGATGAAGAAGTAGTCCATTTCCCATTCATCATGAAAGTGGTAGGTTTTGCTCTTCTTTGGAACAGTTATCTTCATTATACTGGGGTGGCTGTCACTGTCCCAAAGTATTAAAGATCAACAGGAACCGAAGACCTCTGGATGATGTGCAATACAAGGACTGGAGATGCCAAAACCACACATGCAGTTCTAAAAGTAAAAATAAGAATTCATCATACTGGCACTAATCAAATACCACCAAACAATCATCAAAAAAACTCGAACACCTGTCCAGCAAACCAGATAAAATCAAATACCGCCAAACAAGTTCAAATACCACCACATGTGATTCAATAAATTCTGCACACAGTGTAGAATCAACGCAAAGGCAAGGCGAAATAAAATTGCAGTGTAGAATCAACACAAAGGCTAGGCAAAATAAAATTGCAGAGGCAAGCAAAAGTCACAGTGGTTTGAATCAATTCGAAGGCAAGGTATAGGCAAGTTAGAACAAAATTGGAAAAGCCCGCCAAAATCACCAAATTCTTGACACTTTGTTGTGTCTGCCCGAAAATGTTTGATGAAAGCGAAACATAAAGCGACCAATGACCAGCACACGACACGACTAATACGGTAAGTGTATTCAGGTAAAACCCGGGCGAATGGATATAGTTCGGTATATAACACACTTCTAAGGAGTGTTGGGGCGGGGGCAGGAATGGGTGATTCTGAGAGGCAGGAGACCAGGTATGATACCGGGTCTGTGGCATTTCGTCGTGGGGCACAGGCGGCATCCCCCTGGGGTACCCACAAACTATTGGCACGAAAACATCAAGTGCCCCCAATACACCCACAGGCAAGATTCCCACAGGCAGGGAAAAAAGGCAGGCAAAGGATCAGCAGCGGCGGCAAGCCCTCGGCAGGTGACCTGCCAGCACGAGCTCTCTCCTAGCGATGGGGCGAGCTGCTGGAGAGATGGAGCCAAGTGGGGCTGGCGATCTACCTCTGACCCCTCCGCAATCTACAGGTAGATCGCGATCTACCTGTTGGACATGCCTGTTATATAATAAAGAAACATTAATAAACACTCCCACATAACTATGAGGAAGTCCACTACTGTTTATTCTGGCAATGCTGTCATTTGCTGCTTGTGCTAAGGGAGCAGATCTAGGGATCCGTAATGATTCCTATGACCAAAATATGTGACAGTTACTGGAGTCCTGGGACTCCATGCTAAAATATTATACCAGCTGTTGTTGATAGGTGCAGGGCATTGTTTTTGCAGATGCATGTTATTTTGAGACTACAAGTGACAGTGTGTGTGTGGGGGAGAGGGGGTTGAGTGTTGCATGGGAGGATCTAGTCTCATCCACAAATGGGGGTGACATGAATGGCTGGCTGGTATCTGGACTGTAGTGATGACTGCAACATTACCAGGTGCCAGTGTGATTGGGCAGAAAAAGCAGAAACATATCCCTGTCACTAATAAGGGACCCTCAGAATGAGGGCATTCAGCAGTGCAAACAGCACTAATACGTGCCCAAGAGCACCATCATTGGTATCTACAAATGTGTACATTTGTAAAGAGTGAAGTTGGTGCCTTTGGCTATATCTTAGTGATGTTTACACTGTTGAATGCTCTCATTCCGAGGGCCCCTTATTTGTGACAGGGATATGTTTTGACATTTAGGTATAGAGGACCTGTTCTGCTTTGTTCTGGTCTTTACCTAGAATCCAAAGATGTCCAAAACATATATAACTAAGGAGGTCTTCTACTGCCATGTCTGTTGTGATGCAATGCATCTCATGACAAACATATCACTCTCTAATTGCTTTTATACTATCAGTGTGCACTGAGATTGCATTGCAGTGTTCTGGGCATGCCACAGACTGGTTGATATAGAGCCTGATTCAGATAGGGGCAAGTCTGGGCTGTCTGGAGGACCCTGAGCAGGATGAGCCCATTAGGACCTTATTCTGTAACATGGGAGCAAAATATACCCGCAACATACAGACTCAGGCCCTGAGATGGCTCGATGTGCCCCTGCAGACATACTCAAGGGGACAGACTCCCAGCAGGCCCCCCTGACTCCCGTGGTGCCGACCCTCTGTTTCCCCACTGCCCGACTCAAAGCTGGGCAGTCGGGGCCAGGATCGGGTGACAAGGATCTACCTGCTCCCCTGTCCCAGCCTCTGGGGTGGGGAGTTTATGGCCCCGATTGCCCTGTTAAAGCTGCTTATTCCACCTTCAAGATGGAATAAGCAGCACATTCCCCCTGACCCCGCAGGAAGTACAGGGCCGTGACCTGAATTAGCCCTGTACATCCTGTCGCTTCAGCCCACCCCCATTCCACCCACACTCCACTCCCTCCCGCCAGTTTTCCCCGTACTGCTGCTCTGGCCGTGCAGGGAGAGTCGGAGGGGGAATACAGGCAGGATGGCTTGTGGGGCTGCATGTCCTGCTGGGATGTGCAGTCACGCAAATCGCCTCTCAGAATCGGGCCCATAGTCTACCTTGCATCCACATATGTGTATCGTCATCTTTCATGTGTAGTTTGCATCAGTACAACATTGTCAGTGAGCACAGGAGCTTAGGAGATGCATATTTTGCTGGGGAGATGTGGCCATTTACGGGTATGTTAGATGGGCACGGTCTCAATACATCCATCTTTTCTGAATACAGCGAAGTACACAGGCATTTGATGTGTATGCCCATCTCTCGTACATGAGAGTGCTTTGTTCATGCTGTGCCGAGTGCATCTATGTCCCTGATTCTGGACCCACGGCTGTGTCAATCCCCCGGTTGTGGAATCACGTTTCAATCGGGAACTTTTTTGATTTGGATGTGCCTGTGGGATGGACATGCATGTTCAGGAATTGGCCTCCATGTGTATAACTTTGCACTTGTCCACATTAAATTTCATCTGCCACTTGGATACCAGGTCTCTCGATTTCTCAAGGTCCTCTTGCATTTTTTTGCAATCCTCTTGTGATTTAACAACTTTGAACAATTTTGTGCTATCTGCAAATTTGATCACTTCACTCATTGTTCCCACTTCCCAGCTCATTTATGAATAGCAGGCCCAACACAGATCTCTGGGGTATTCTAGTATTCACCTTTCTCCATTGAGAAAATTGGTCATTTAACTCTACTCCCCTGTTTTCTATCTTTTAACCAGTTCTCAATCCACAATAGTACACTGTTTTCTATCCCATCACTCTATAATTTCCTCAAGAGTTTCTCATGAGGGATCTTATCAAAGGGTTTCTGACAATCCAGATAGACTATATCAACCAGCCTACCTTTATGTACCTGTTTAAAGAGACAAGACTTCCCTTGGCTAAATCCATGTTGGCATTCTCTCATTAAACCATGACTATTTATATGTTCAGTAATTTTGTTCTTTAGAATGGTTTGTACCATTTTGCATGGTACTGACATTGGGCTCACTGGTCTGTAGTTTCCCGGATCACCCCTAGAACCCTTTTTAAATATTGGTGCTACACTGGCCACTTTCCAGTCTTCAGATACTATAGATGATTTTAATGATAGTTTACAAATTTCTAATAGTAGGTCTGAGATTTCATGTTTGAGTTCTTTGAGACGATGTAAACCATGTGGCCCAGGTGATGTGCTACTCTTTATCAAATTGATGTATTACATCTTCTCAGTTTATCAATATTTGTTTCAATTCATCTAATACATCACCTTTAAATATCATTTCTGGCATGGGTAAGTTTCTTATATATTCTTTAGCAAAGACAGAAGCAAAGAATTCATTCAATTTCTCTGCTATGGCCTAGTCCTCTCTTAGTGCCCCCTTTACCCCTCTATCATCTAATGATCCAGCTGGATCTCTCACGGGTGTTTTTCTACCAATGTACTAAAAATGTTTTTATTATGTGCTTTTGCTCCCATGGCAAGATTCTTTTCAAATTCTCTCTTTGCCTTGCATTTAGCTTGCCAGCACTTATGCTGTTTCCTGTTTTCAACATTTGGCTCCTTTATCCATTTCTGAAAGATTGTTTCTTGGTTATAACAGCCACCTTTCCTTCTACCTTTCTTAAAGCATGGAATACATCTGGTCTGGGCTTTCAAGATAGTATTTTTAAATAACGCCTAGGCCTGAAGTAAACTTTTAACCTTCACAGTTGCTCCTTTTAGTTTTTTCTTAACCATTTTCCTCATTTTATCATAGTCTCCTTTTTGGATTTCCTTGCTATCCTCCTTCTAATTAAAGCAAATGTGATTATGTTTTGATCCCTATTTCCAAGTGGCCCCAACATCGTTATCTCTCACACTAGATTCTGTGTTCCACTAAGAACTAGGTCTAAAATAGCTTACCCTCGTGTCGGTTCCTAAACTAGCTGCTCTATGAGCAGTCATTTATTTCATCTAGAAACTTTATATCCCTATCAAGTGTTGATGTGACATTCACCCAATCAATACTGGAGTAATTGAAATCTTCCATTATGATTGTGTTGTAAACTTTGTTATTTTTCCTAATTTCTCCTAGCATTTCATCATCTGTCCATTCTGGCCAGGTGGGTAGAAGTAAATCCCCACTGCCATTCCCTTCCCCTTTTAACATGGAATTTCTATCTATAGAGCTTTTACAGTGTATTTTGTTTCTTGTGAAATCTTTATCTTGTTTGGCTCAACATTCTCTTTAACATATAGGGCCACCCTTCCGCCAATGTGATCAATCCTATCATTGTGATATAGTTTGTACGCTGCTATCACAGGGTTCCATTGATTATCCTCCTTGTCTCTGAGATACAGTACCAATTATATTTAACCTTTCATTCAGTGCTATATATTCTCTCTCATCTTATTTTTTAAACTTCTAGAATTTGCATACAGGCACTTCAACACTTGTTTTGTGTTCATTTCATCTGGCTATCAGATGATAGGGGCAATTTGGAATCTTTCAACTCTATTTTTTACTGACATGTTTATGGTTTTATGTTTGTTTTATTAAAACTTGATATACTGCTCCTTTACCATGTAGCGGGGTGGTGTACAATTAAAATACAATAATCTTTGTAATCTCTGTAAAAACCAAAGTTAAATATCTCAGCATTATAATTGATCAGAACCTCACTTTCCAGGAACAAATAAGAACCCTGAGGAACCTCTGCCCATTATTAAGCCCAGACTCTTTCCGTACCGTCTGCCAAGCCCTTACCACCCCCACTCTCGATTATTGCAACCTCATATACCATGGCCTATAAAAACAAAGTATCGACCCACTCCAAATGGCCCAAAACACAACAGCACATTTAATCACCAAAACTCCCAGTCAAGCTCACATTACCCCTGTTCTACAATACCTCCACAGGCTCCCTATCCCATCCAGAATAAAATTTAAAACCCTCACACTGATCCACAAATTCATACACAGTGAATCTGCTCCCTGCCTTCTCTCCCTCCTCTCCAGGCCCAATAGCACCACTCGTAGGACCAACTCTGCAAACCTGTTACACATTCCAGCCCAAAAGCTAAAATGCAAGCAATCCACCTGCAATCGTGCTTTCTCCCTCTTCGTCTCTACAGAATAGTTGATGTTAAACTATGTTGTTCTGTTTACTGTTCCTGTTTCCTGTAGAACAGTGTGCTGACCAGGTCCTGTTACATATTTGTTAATTGTGAACCACTTTGAATTGTAGAAAGACAGTATAGAAATAAGTTTAAATAAATAAAATAAATAAGACAGGGAAAGGAGATAGGAAAGAAGGGACTAGGTCTCAGAGGGAGATAAATTAAATGCAATCTGAAAGAAGTAGGTTTTGATTTGGCTTTTGAAGGATTTGAAAGATGGCAGATGGCTCCAGGTGCAGCATTGTAAGCAGGGGGATTCCAAAGAGTGGGGCCAAGAAAATAAAAGCCTGAGGAGCAGGAGGATTCTAATCTAGCAGCCAGGAGGGGGGGGGGGGGGCAAATAGAGGTGATTGGCATGTATACTATGGAGAGTATGGGATGGAGCGTAAAAGTGCAAATGATCGGAAATTTAAGTGGTAGTATTAGTATGTAAGCCCTTACGTAACAAAATCAGGAGTTTATACTGGGGATGGTAGCGGAGGGGAAGCTAATGGAAACAGATGAGCAATGGAGTTATGTGATCAAAATGACAGGCATGGGCAATGGTTATGGTTATATTTTATTTGATATACCGCAATATTGCATAGCAGTCTATGATTTGGGTGGCTGTGTTTTGGACTAACTGTAACCGATGAATCTGGTATTGTGGGAGACCAAGAAGAATAGCATTACAATAGTCTAGCCTGGAAAATGCTAACACAATAAGGGTCATAAGAGAAGAGGGACACAGAAAATTTTTTATTTATTTTCTTATTTCTTCTATACCGCCCCTTCCAGTGATCAAGGGCGGTTTACATGGAACAAATTAACAAATTATGTATACTTCTGTATACTTTACATTGAACAGAGAACTTTTTAACTTTCTACATGGAATAGATATACATTACATTGAAACAGAGAAACTTTCTAACTTTTTACAAATAATGACAGATGTAAAAAACTGTCCAAACTATTTACATAGGTTATTTACAAGTGATTCTATACAGGGGTTTTCAGAATAATCGTGCATCATGTGTAGGTGGTGGAATTTATTTCTATTTTTTTATCAAGAATTTTGTGTGTGTGTGAGGGGGCTGTGTGGGGTTGTCTAGTTGTGGTTTAGGGAGTTCTGAGTTGGTGTGTCTGTGGATGTTGTGGGACAGAGCTTGGGGGGTAGGGGATTTGGAAATGTTCGGAGAATAGGTAAGTTTTGAGTTCCTTCCGAAATTGGGCGAGGTCTTTTATGGTGCGGAGGTCTAGTGGGAGATCATGCCAGAGCATGGGGGCAGTGAACGTGAAGGCTCTGTCACTTGTGGATTTTTTAGTCTTCTTGAATGATTTTGGTATATCAAGTGAGTGGGCTGCATTTTGTCTGCGAGCTCTTGATTCAGATGGGGTCTGTAGTAATGTTGATAGATGTGATGGGGCGATGTCATTTAGGAGCTTGAATGTTGTTAGGAGAATTTTGTATCTGATACGGCTGTTTATGGGGAGCCAATGTAGTTCTAGGAGTATAGGGGTCACATGGTCTGTTAGACGAGCTTTGGTAGTTACTTTTGCACAGATGTTCTGGGCTCTTTGTAATAGGTATGTGTTTTTCTGTGGTAGGCCAATCAGGAGACTGTTGCAATAATCAAAATGGGGTGTGATGAGTGTATTGACAACCGATCTAAAGTCATGTGTATCCAAGAGGGGCCTTAGGTGTTGTATGGTTTTGAGTTTAAGGAATATGGTTCTTACTGTCTTCTTTATGTGAGGTAGCATGGTGAGAGTATGATCTATTATTACACCCACGTATTTTACCTCTTTTTTAACGGGTATAGAGGTATTATTGATTGAGATTGTTGTTGGAAAAGTGTCCTCAGTCACAGGTGTTCTTGTAACGAACATTGCTTCCATTTTTTTGAGGTTAATGCTGAGGTAATTGGTTTCCATCCAAGAGGTGGTCTCAGCCATGCACTCAGCTAGGTTGTCGTAAATGTGGTTTTAATGAACACAGTGAAGGGAGAAAAAGGAACGTTGGCTCAAAGCTGAGATAATGATGTGAAAAGTGATAGAAGAGTATAAAATAAACCTAAGGTAGCAGAGTGAATCTGTCAATGGAATAGAGTCAGAGGGAAGGGAAGGGACCAGTAAGGGAGATGGACTGGATGCGGGGAACCAGATAGCAGCTGACTTGGAAGAGTTAAGTTGGAGCAAATTTTCGAACAACCAAGAAGAGACATGAGGCAGACAGGTGTTTAAGGAGGATATGTCAGGAGTGGAAGGACTAGTGTGATGAAGCAATATAATATTATCTATGTAGTAATACACAGAAATACCGAACTGCTGAATAATGAATGTCAGGGGAGCGAGAAAAACATTAAAAAGAAGGGGAGCAAGTATGGAACCTTGGGAAACACCACAAGTGAGAGGAAAGGGTCAGGAAGGGGGGAGGAAGGGTCACCAAGTACAGAAAAAGAGCCCTAGCAAAAAAAAGAGCGAAAACAGAGAGAAACTGAGCCATAGATCCCAAGAGACTGCAACCAATCAAAGGAGGGTGACTTGATCTACTAAATCAAATGCAAAAGAAAGATCGAGTAAAACAGCGAAAGAAATGTCGACCTGTCATGGGATCTATTAATTTCATTAAGAAAGGAAAGGAGGACAGTTTCAGTGCTATGCCCAGTGCAAAAGCCTGACTAATGGGAGTGCAGTGTGAGACTGGAATCCACATGTGAGGAAAGTTGGGAAAAAACTAACTTCTTAAGGATCTTGGCAAGGAATGGAAGGGTTGAAACTGGGCTGTAGTGAGCTAAGATAGCAGGGTCCAGAGAGGAGTTTTTTAGAAGAGGCCTGATTAGTGCATGCTTCCAACGAGAGGTAAAAATAGACAGAATAAGAGGAAGAAGAGTGAGAGAGGGTTCTTGCAGCCAGGCAGACGGTATAGAATCTGAAGCACAAGTAGTTTTATGGGAGGCTAATAGGGTCCTGGTTAGTTCTACAGCTGATATTGCCCGGAATAATGTGAATAGGCTGGAGAAAGAGCAGGGAGAGAGGACAGTACAGGAGACGATGGGGAGAGCGGTGGTGGGCAGTTGACAAAAGTGGTCCTAAATGAGAGAATCTTATCCTGAAAATAGTGGCCAAGGACAGGCGAGATGGTGGGGTAGAGGGTCGAGCAGTAGACAAAGAAGAGAGGTTAGCAAGTATAGTGTACAGTTGTCGGGAAGAGATAGAGGCAGAGGAACTTAAATTATCATAGTAGCATGTAGTTGTTGATGGTTGTAATGACGAAAGTGCATCTGAACCCATGGAACTAGGGAAAAAACAAACATTTACCTTCAACCAGAGGGATAGCCCAGAGAGCAGTAGGTTTCAAATTGCAGCCAAGGAAAAAAAAACACACAGAGCTGCTGAGTGCAGGCCACGCCCAAGCTCTGAGGCAAGCTGGGGAGGTAATGGGAGACACCTGGGGGAGGAGTTGGAACCGGTAGTGCAGCCACACTCATTTAAACTCCAGGGAACAGAAGGAGGGGAGTCCACCAGGGAAAAGGAAGGAGAAAGGACCTCCAAGGGAACGGAAGGAAAAAGAAGCTTCAGAAGAGCTGAAGGAGAAAGGTTTTCCAGGGACAGCCTCACTGGGGAGTCCCAAAGCAGCCAGCATACAGAAAGCCACAGTCCAGAAAGAAGCCTGGGCTGCAGAGGAATTACAGCTAGGTCTGGAGATAGGACGGTTTGGCCTGAGAGAATTGCTGACCTTAAGCAAGGTACTAGAGCAGCAGTGCAAGAGGCTGCAGGAAAATCATCAGCTGTGAAAAGGTGTGTGAATAGACCTATTACTAAGAATAACGTGAGCCAGTTAGAGGCCCTGAGCCATCTAATGAAAGATAAGAATCTCTACAGCCCTACTAAAAGCCATGAGTGTAAAGAGAGGTCTCGATGGGAAAAACCTTTAGAGCTGTTAGAAGAAATTAAGCCTACGTTTATACAAGCTGATTCAACCCCAGAAATAACAAACCCTGGTTATGAAGATATGCAGACAGAAGTTTGTGATTCTGAGCAAGAGTCCGTAGAGTCTTTAATGGATTGTTCCCTTTGTAAGAAGATGGGGTAGAGAAGTATTGGGTTTTTAAAAAGGAGAAAGAAAAACCCAAAAGCTAAGTACCTGAATGAGTTATACCTTGAATGATGAAAAGTTTGAGAGAGAAAGTTGCCAATACCTAAAGGTAAGAGCAAACCTAAGAGCAAAGCTAAGAGCAGCCCGAGGCAGCCTCAAACCGCTTAAAAGCGGCGTCCCTACATTGAGGGAGCCGCTTGCCTGCCCGACCCCCAGCAAAACTCCTGCCCAATCGGGGCAGTGGGAGAAACAGCCCAAGGCAGCCTCAAACCACTTAAAAGCGGCGTCCCTACATCGAGGGAGCCGCTTGCCTGCCCGACCCCCAGCAAAACTCCTGCCCAATCGGGGCAGTGGGAGAAACAGCCTGAGGCAGCCTCAAACCGCTTAAAAGCGGCGTCCCTACATCGAGGGAGCCGCTTGCCTGCCCGACCCCCAGCAAAACTCCTGCCCAATCGGGGCAGTGGGAGAAACAGCCCGAGGCAGCCTCAAAACGCTTAAAAGCGGCGTCCCTACATCGAGGGAGCCGCTTGCCTGCCTGACCCCCAGCAAAACTCCTGCCCAATCGGGGCAGTGGGAGAAACAGCCCGAGGCAGCCTCAAACCGCTTAAAAGCAGCGTCCCTACAGGGCGCACCCACGCCTGGCGGGCCCGCGCCTGAGGGCCTCGCCAGAGGGCCCTTTGGCGTGGCCCTTAGGCAGTGGTCCTCCTCAGCACAAAGAGCGACGCTCCGTCCCAGGACCTTTCTCAATCCAGGTCTATGGTCCAACCCCTCTCGAGCTCTAGCTCCCTGCTCGGGGCGACCCCTACAATCAGCTACAAAAAGATTTCAAAAGATTTCAAAAGATTTCTTGAAACTTGGCGAATGGGAATCCAAAACGTACTGACTAACTCATTGGCGGAAGCACAACAAAGCTTGAGCTCCCGACACAGGTTGAGCTCGCTGAAATCTACTCCTCCCAGCAGGATACAACGTCCCTCTGCAACAGTCTGGAGAAGACAGAACTACTCCCAGCTTGTGCATGCTTTACAGAGCACACAAGCACGTAAATAATAACAATCCTTAACTACCTGATACTGCAGTAAGTGACTAAATAATTTGGATTTGAAGTCAAGCAACTCTATTTTTTGCTCTGTAACAGTTTGTTGTAGTTGGATCCTTCCAAATAACTTACATCTTGTTAACAGTAGACAAGTATTTCTCCTAGGCAAGCAATATTGTAGTGATTTGGTACATTAGTTAAGAAGATATAGCTCTGACCAGTCTCAGTATTACAATGTCTCGCACAAAGTATATTCTTATTATATATTGTTTCCTAACTTTTGTATTGACATTACCTGATGCTCTCTGCAACCAAATCCTACTCTATGTCACACCTTCCATATGGCACCCAGTGTGTTACTATGTCCCACTCACCGTGCTTTCACCCATATACCACGGTTTTTACAACAACCCCCACAAAAAAACCCTTAAAAATGCTCCACCCCTGATCAGTTTGAAAACATCCAACATAACCCCCAACACTCACACAGCAAAACAAAAAAACCAAACAGGATGAAGAATAAAATAAAACATAATTCTTCCCTGCAACCCAGCACCCCTTCACAACCTCCAATCTCATGCATTCTAATAAACGCAAGGTCCATAAGGAACAAGACCCACATCATACACAACATCATTACTGATGACAGGCCTGACCTACTGTGCATCACTGAAACTTGGCTCTCCAACACTGACACAGCTATAGTAAACCAAATAAACAAGCCAGGCTATGAGATATTCAACTGCCCACGCACACACAAAAAGGGAGGAGGAGTACTCATCATCGCAAATACCTCACTAGGGCTGACAAACACCTCAAATGCGACCATACAGGGAATCAACATTCTCCGAGTAGAGAATAACAACCTGTCGATATGCCTGTTGTATAGACCTCCAACACCACACGATGAAACCCTCGCTGACATTCTTGAAATCATTTCCACCACTGCAGTTAAGAAATACCAGATAATCCTAGGCAATTTCAATCTGAACTCAACCCCCCACTTCCAGGCAACCTCTTTCTTGGAAGCCATGGACCAGCTCGGATATAATCAATTAATCCAAGAAGAAACCCACTATAAAGGGAACACCCTGGACTTGGTATTTCTCCCTAAGATGCCATTACAACCAGAATTGAAGCAACCCAAAATCCACATAACCCAAGTTCCCTGGTCCGACCACTATCAAATCCAGATCACCCTGCATCCATGCTCTTCAACGAACAAGTTAGTCTCTGGTCCAACTAATCAACAACGAAGAAAATTCCAGCAATTCAACAAGGAAACCCTAATAAACTCGCTTAATGAACACATAACCCATGACAACTATGATGTCGAAGATCTAATCCAACAATGGAACTCTACAATAGAGGCCAGCTCTGAGCCAACATGGAAGTCATCAACCAGGGAGACAAAATCTAGAACAGAGCCCTGGTACACATCACTATAGCGCAAAATGAAAAAGGATTTAAGAAAATTGGAAAGAAAATGGAGACGAACTAAGTCTGATCTGCACAAGTTGGAATACCTGGAGCTCCTAGCCAAATACAAAAATGAGATCAACCTTGCCAAGAAAGCTCACCACACCAAAGTACTCAACAAGGCTTTTAACAGACCCAGAGAGCTGTTTGAGCTAGTAAAATCACTCACAAAGCCCTTGCCGGAAGTCAACTGCAATGGAAATATAAAGGCCCAAGATCTGGCAAATCACTATGCTATCAAATTAAATCCACAAAGCCTGACTATCCAATCACAGAATGTGATCGCTACATTCCCCAAGCAGCCGAACAGCATGAACTCAAGCTGTAAACAGAAAGAAGGATGGTCTACTTTCCAGATAATCGACGAAAGGATCATCATAAATACCATCTCTAACCTTAATACAACAACCTCGCTTCTAGATCCCTGTCCAGCAGAATGGATCAAATCTACTAAGCAGGAAATTGCCCATCTGATAATGCACATAGTAAATCAATCTCTTCAGCAGGGTATCATGCCTGCCCAACTTAAAAGATCCCTAATAAGGCCTATTTTAAAGAATAAAGCGCTCAACAAAGAAGACCCAACCTCATACAGGCCGATATCAAGCATATCTTTCCTTGCTAAAATTATCGAGAAGGTAACCCAACTGCAATTGCAGGACCACCTAGACGAAAACAAAATCCTTGACCACCATCAATATGGTTTCAGACCGCACCATGGAGTTGAAACCCTACTCATTGCGCTCCTAAACAACCTCATCAAGGGTCTGGAAAACAAAAATAAGATGTTCTTACTCATATTCATTGATATATCAGCAGCATTCGACACAGTACATCATCTAACACTCTTGCAAAGACTTGCGTCCATAGGTATAGCAGGAACACCGTTAAAATGGTTCGAGTCATACCTCACAAATAGAATGCAACAGGTACGCTTCAATAACGAGCAGGCAGAGCCTTTCCCCCAAACCCAGGGAATACCTCAGGGCTCAGCTATTTCCTCCCTGCTATTCAACGTTTACATCCAGCCAGTCTGTACGATTTTCCAAAAGCATAACATCAGATACCACTTATACACAGATGATATCATGTTGTACACTCAACTTGATATAGACAATCCTAATTTCAATCAAATAGAAGAATGCCTAGGCGAAATGCAAAATTGGCTCCAAGATAACAACATGTCGATAAACCACAAAAAAACTGATGTGAGGTTCGTATCAAGTAAACAAGACTTCAAACCGCCTGCTTCAATCACCCTTAACAGCAACACCTATCAATCTAAAAATGAGATCAAATATCTAGGAGTTCTCATTGATGCTAACCTAAAAATGGACAAACATCTCTGGTTAACCAACAGAGCAATATTTCACAGGCTGAGAGTCCTTCAACCCCTACGCAACATAATCGAACAGACTTCAGAACAGTAGCTCAAGCGTTCATCATTCCTCATTTTGACTACTGTAATGCCATCTTGCAAGGTCTACCAAAAAAAAACATAAACATCTTACAATTGGCGCAAAATGTATCAGCCAGGATCATCTTGAATAAGAAACTGAGGGATCACATTACACCAGTACTGATTGAGCTTCACTGGCTCCCAATCTCTGCACGTGCAGTATACAAAATACTGGTAACAACTTTCAAAATCATTCACAGGATATCCCCATCATTCCTCGATAACCTCATAACCACACAGCCCCCCAACAGATGCCGAAGGACTACTAACCTGAACACACTCTGCGTTCCCAGCAGTATAAGAGATGTCAAAGAGGGAACGAGCAAACGGGCATACACGTACACTGCACCCATGCTTTGGAACAAACTACCTCATGAGTTACGACTGATCAACAATATACAGGACTTCAGAAAAAAGCTTAAAACCCACCTGTTCCAAACACATTACGGTATCACCTAGGCAGATTCAACACTCCCTCCTTACCCAAGTTGCCTAACCCCCCGAAGTACAAGAGGTAGAAAATAGATCCGATGTCAATGTTAATAAGATTGCATATCTGCCAATGTATTATACAACTGTAATCTATGTTCTTGATAAACCTGTAATTTATCTGGTTGCTCAAACTGGGTGAGAAAACTGTAACTTATCTGGTCAATCAAATGTATATTTATAATCTGATCAATCAAATGTATATTTATTATTTCATTTGTTGCGCAAACCTGGGTGATCAAAATGTAACGTATATTTGTAATTTCTATGTGTGTGGTGTATCCCTCCCTCAAATCATACTGTATTTTCAATTTGATTTTATACTTTACTCCCTTGTATTTTACACCATTGGTCCGCTGCTGATCGCTGGAAGTGGCGGCATACAAATGTATACCAAATAAATAAAATAAATAAATAAATGTATACCAAACATTTTAAAGGGTTAATTTGAATATCTGAGGCTTTGAGAAGAAGCTGCTGTCTGAGAGTAGAACAGACAGAAACATTTAATGATTTGCTTAGAATGTTGGACACTGTGGGAAAAGCAGATTCCTGTTCTTGTAGTTGGAAAGAACACTAAACGCCATATTCTTGACTGAAGGAAGTCTAGAAGAAGCACCTATCTGTGTAACAACCTGAGTGAAGCCATTGTAATGTTATGTCACTGTAAGAATCCTTTTTGTGAAGAAGTTTTTGTGTTGGAGAAGCATCCTACTTTTGTTGTCATGCGCTGAACTTCAAAGAAGTTTCTAGTGGAAAGGAAGTAAATAAAAATTCCTGTACTTGCCTTTGAAACCCTCGGCATTCACTATTATTTGACACAACGACAACCTCCAGAAGCCTCGGCTCTGGATCCCCTGCTTGAAAGGGACAACACAAGGGCACGCCCCCGCCCCTAGGCGACCACCTGGGCGGTGGTGGGCGTGACACGGTATAAGCAGTGCATGTAATGAGTCAGGGCAACAGGGGAGGGGTGTTTGCTCCAAAGACGTTAGGTGTGGTGCAGATGACGGCAACAGAGACGTAAGCCATGATGATACCAAGGCTGAGAACACCTGGAGGCCCAATGATGAGATCTCATGGGGGCTATTCGGTCAAAAGTAGCTGAGAGAGTGCCTGGTATCCACTTGAACATTGATAGGGAGCTCTGAGAAGTCAGTTGAGAACAGAGCATCTGATGGGGGAAAAACTCAAGAGAGTGGGAAGAAAAAGCTTGGATACACTGGGGGTGGGGGGGGGGGCGGGAAAGGGTGTGGAGGAAGGTAAAGTATGCAGCAGGATGGGCAGGGAAAAGAAAACACACAAATGATCAGACCATAGAAGAGACAGAGAAGACAATGAGGAAGGGGAATGTGGCAAGGTAGGAGAAGACAGAATAGAGTATGGCCAGCCACATGTGTCAAGAAAGGAACATGTAAAAAGGAAAGATCCTGGAATAGAGTGAGGAGAATCCTATCTCGGGAAGTACAAGGGGAATGGAAATGAATATCAAAATCGTCCAGGACTAAGAGGTGGGGATAGAGAAGGGATGTTTTGGACAGGGTGATGAGAAGAGATTTCCAGAGATCCACTCAGAGTGCTGGAGGGGCATAGATGAGAAGCAGATAAACAGGAGAGGAGAAATCGTAGTGGAGAAGGGATTCTGGGTAGGAGAGAGTAGTAGAGGCAACCTCAGCAATTGGAATGGAGGAGGGCCGCCACCCCATCCCACCCCATTGTGACCTGCTGAGATGTGGAAAAGGCCACAAAATTGGATAAAAGACAGAGGTGGAGGAGCGGCTTCTCCCCCTCCTTCAACCATGTTTCTGTGAGGGACAGGGCATCAAGATGGTGAGAGGATAGCAAATCCTGTTTCAGGAGAGATTTAGATTGGAGGGACCTGCAGTTTAAGAGCACAGCTGAGATAATGGAACAAGGAGTGGTCGAGATAGAGATGAAGAAAACCTGAGAAGTCAGACAAGGGAGAAGGTTACTGGGACAATGACCCTGGGGAAGAGCCCAAGTGTTGGGCATACGCTGACCCCAAGGGACATGGATTGAATTCATTACAAGCAGAGTAATGAGACAGAGAAAAGAAAGAGAAAAGGAACACCGAAACAGTCGAGAGGGGAGCAAACCGTACCTGTCGGTACATAGGAAAAGCTGAATACGGTGCAGTAAAAGAGAATATGTGGGTCAATTACAACTAAAGTTGCTGGGGTCACCCAAAGGAACTTGCCCAAGGAGCACAACCTGCTCTTTGGGAGCGCTCCTTCAGAGTAGAACCCCATAAGTGTGATTTTAAATGGGTGTCCAGGGTACCTTCTGATTCAGCAGTTCCAGGTGGGGGAGGGGGAAGGACTAGCAGAGTGAATGAACACGAGCTTGGAAAACAATAAACAGTGACCAATCAAACCAGGATAGGCAATACAGCAGCATGCAATAGATGAAATCAACAGAACGCCACAGGATGATGCTTAAATGGATGTCTAGGAAACCTTCTGATTCAGCAGTTCTAGGTGGGGGGGGGGGGGGAGAGACTAGCAGAGTGAATGACTAGGATGTTTTGGCAGTTCCATGTGGGGGGGGAAGACTAGCAGAGTAAATGAATAGGAGTCTGGAAAACAATAAACATGATATCACATTTCGTTTCTGCATCAGGGATCTGCTCTCATTGTAGGCTCTACTTTCTTCTCCAGAGCTCTACCAGTCCTACGCATGCATCTGTATTTGAACAAACAAAGCACCAATCAGCAGGTTCCCTCATTCGCATGAATAACATCAAATCTATCTCAGCATTTAACCCATTTGGTTCCAAAGAGTTTAATGAAAAAATCCTTTGTTGTTCTCTTTAAATAAGAACGAGTCTCCATCCCGCTCAGTCCTCATGACTTGATCGAGTACTCTGAAAAGTTTAGAATGACAGCATTTCTTTCTCAAAATGAGCCTTTCCATCCTACAGGCCCCACACCCCTTTGGTGCCAGTCTAATGACATTCACTGCACTCAAACTAAAAGAAAGGTCACCACTCTTAGCTCCGATGCTGAACAGGCTGTTCACAGTGCAGTCATTACAAGAGCTAATCATGGGAAGGAAGTCACACTAACCCAGCATTCCATGCTACACCAGCATTGATCACTGCGGGAGACCCTGTGTGCACCACACTTGCTCGAATTGCTGTGGGAAGCCCTTTGTGCCATATCTGCTGTGAGAGGCTCTGTGTGCCATGCCTTCTACAATTGCTGTGGAAGGCCCAGTGTGTCATGCAAGCTCCAATTGCAATGGGAGGCCCTGGTGCCATGCTGACCATTGAAGACCCTGGTACTGTACCAGCCGCAATTGCCACGTAAGTTCTTGTGTGCCGCTCACCCCTCTTTCAGCTGCTCACTCACCTCTATACCACTTCACTGGTGCCAGTGGTCTCTACTGCCTGAAAAACAATCTTTGTTGCCTAAATAAAAGGATTGGTGCCCTGACTGCTAGTTAAAAGTACAGAAAGTTAATTCCTTTGGATGAAAGAAGTGTGAGAGTGGTTTTGCTATTCCAGGTGTGCATGTGGAGACTGTGTGATATTCTTGAGGAGGGGCTTTAAGCCAACCGATATCAAAGGTAAATCCTGTCTTACTGCTAGTCCAGTAGTGCATATTGCATCTGCTTTGGGTTCATTCTGTAATTTGTGTCCTGAAAGGAAGGACAGACTTTATTCAGGAAAAAGGCCTAGACCTGTGGAAGAGCTAGACAATGGACATGGTTAAGCTGATGGAACAAATCTGGCTGCCATCAGACTTACTGTTGTTCAAAAGTACATAAGAACATAACATAAGATATGCCAAGGTCCATCAAGCCCAGTATCCTGTTTCCAACAGTGGCCAATCTAGGTCATAAGTACCTAGCAGTTTCCCCAAAAGACACAGAGTCCACAATGCTTGTATTGGGTCAAGCAGTGATATCTCGGGTCCCTTTTAATAATGGTTTATGGACCTTTCCTCCAGGAACTGGTCCAAACCTTTTTTAAACCCAGCTACACTAACAGTTTTTACTACATCTTCCAGTAACAAATTCCAGAGTTTTATTACACATTGAGTGAAAAAATATTTTCTCTTATTAGTCTTAAATAGGTTACCCTGTAGCTTCATTGCATGTCCCCTAGTCTTTCTATATTCTGATGACGTAAACAATTGATGTACGTTTACCCGTTCCACTCCATTCATTAATTTATAGACCTCTATCATATCTCCCCTCAGCCGTCTCTTTTCCAGGTTGAAGAGCCCTAACCTTTTTAACCTCTCTTTATAGGAGTATCATTCCATCCCCTTTACCATTTTGGTGGCTCTTCTCTGTACCTTTTCTAATAACGCTATATCTTTTTTAAAGATACGGCGACCAGAATTGCATACAATATTCAAGGTGCGGTCGCATCATGGAACGATACAGAGGCATTATAATATCCTTTATTTTATTTTATTTTCCATTCCTTTCCTTATGATACCTAGCATTCTATTTGCTCTCTTGGCCACCACTGCACACTGGGTGGAGGGTTTTAACATGTTATCCACGATGATGCCTAAATCTTTTTCCTGGGTGGCGGTTCCCAATGTGGAACCTTGCATCGTGTAACCATAGTTTGGGTTGTTCTTTCCTAGGTGCATAACTTTGCACTTGTCCACATTAAATTTCATCTGCCATTTGTATGCTCAGTCTTCCAATTTATCAAGATCCTCTTGCAATTTTCCACAATCCTCTTGGGTTTTAATAACTTTAAATAGTTTTGTGTCATCTGCAAATTTGATAACCTCACTCGTTATTCCCTTTTCCAGGTCATTTATGAATATGTTAAAAAGCAGCAGACCCAGCACATATCCCTGGTGTACTCCACTATTCACCTTCTTCCATTGGAAAAATTGGCCATTTAGCCCTACCTCTGCTTTCTATCTTTTAACCAGTTCCTGATCCACAATAGTATATCACCTCCTATCCCATGACTTTTTAGTTTTGCCAAAAGTCTCTGATGAGGGACCTTGTCAAAGGCTTTCTGAAAGTCCAGATACACTATATCAACCGACTCATCTTTGTCTACCTGTTTATTCACACCTTCAAAAAAACATAACAGATTAGTAAAATACGATTTTCCTCGTCTAAAGCCATGTTGGCTGTCTCCCATTAAGCCGTGACTATCTACATGCAGAGTAATTTTGTTCTTTATGATGGTTTCTACCATTTTTCCTGGTATTGACGTCAGGCTCACCGGTCTGTAGTTTCCCGGATCACCCCTGAAACCCTTTTTAAAAATTGGCATTATATTGGCCATCCTCCAATCTTCAGGTATTACAGTTGATTTTAATGATAGTTCACAGATTACAAATAGCAGGTCTGCAATCTCATATTTCAGGTCTTTCAACACCCATTTAATACTAATAAGAGAAAATATTTTTTCACACAATGCGTAATCAGACTCTGGAATTTGTTACTGGAGGCTGTAGTAAAAACTGTTAGTGTAGCTGGGTTTAAAAAGGTTTGGACAAGTTCCTGGAGGAAACATCCATAAACCATTATTATTGGGGACCTGGGAAATCCACTGCTTGCCCCAATGCAAGCATTATGAACTTGTGTGTCTTTTTGGGAAACTGATTGGTACTTGTACCTAAAATGACCACTATTGGAAACAGGATGCTGGGCTTAAAGGACCTAGGTCTGACCCAGTGCGACATTTCTTATGTTCTCATGTTATGTTCTTAGGTGCTGCCACTACATGTCATGGGCATTACGGGGTGGAGCGGAGGTGGCACTCATTACTAACCGGGCAGCGGTGATATCGAGCCGCTGCCTGATTAGCGATCCATGGGTAAAGTTAGACACAGCAAAGGCTGCCTGTGGGAGCTCACCAGGCACCGCTTCTGAGTTAGCTTCCAGGCTATGCAGCAACCTGGATATTCAATGCCGGTGGCCGGATATGGACGCCGTGGTTAAACTTCAGCAGCGATGGCTATGTGCTTTAGAAGAGTTAGCCGCTGCCACTGAATATCCGCCCCTTCATATCTGGAACAATTCTAGTTTCTTTGAAAAGACACACAAAACCCAAGTTTTTATGCTTGCTTGGGAATCTTTGAAGATGTGTTCAGCATCTTGTTTTCTTGAGGGAGAAAAGTTAAACCAAAGTATTCATTCTTCTGATGGAAGCATTCTAGTAACTAAGTAACTTAAGAGTTAAAAGGGAGAGCAAAATAAAGCAGTACTTATCTACCACTGTTGTTTAACACTTGCTTTGAATGGTGTTGTGATATAACAGATTCCTAAAAAGGAGAAAGATAAATATGATTTATATACAGTTTTCAATGAACATTTTTAATGTAAATTTAGAAACGAGGACAGATGCTTGCTAATGAAATTTAATATTCAAGTTATAGAAAGTGTTTTCAAGCATAAAGAGATACTAAATGTTCTGATAAAGAATGAATGTACTAGGAACACTGACATTGGATTGCAGGCTAAGATATAACAAAAGAAAATGTTTATTTAAGAATTGCTAAGTGTAGTTACTTACTTGAAAGAGTATTGCAGAGAGAATAGAAGGTACAGAACTTGACAAGGACAGAGGGAAACATTTTAGCTGAAAAATTTTCTGTTGTTGAATTTCAGAAAAGAAGTATTAAACTTACTTTAGTAAATTTATATAGAGATACAGTTCTTCAATGTTTGAGTCTTAAAATGGTAACATCTAAAGTGGCATTTTACAAATGACGTTCAAGGGCAATTTGAGACATCCAAATCAGAATGTCTGAAAAAAAATATGTATGTCCAAGTTCAGACACAATTTCACAAATGTGGACATGGCCGATATGGATGTCTGTGGGGGATCTTCATAGACATCCTTGGAATAGTATTCCAGAATGTGGACGTCTAGGAATAGCCAGATAGAGTAGGGCTGCTATCACTGCAATTGTACAGAGTACTGGGGATAGTGGAGTGCCATCTTCTCTACACCTTCTGGATGTTTTATGACTAAAACAAACCTTTTCCTGATGCCTATTTCTAACTGGAGCAGGTATAATTTTAGACGTGACTCCAAACATCTGGGACATTTCTGAGATCCAGCGGTAAAGTCCAGGTTCTTAGGAACATCCTGGCCATGCCTCCACCATGCCCATGTTAAAACTTGGATGTCCTCGTGCTGGGGACTTCCACAGACCCGACTTCTAAAAAGTCTCTGAAATGTCTCCATGCGTTGGATGTCTCTATGCCCATTTTCAGACATCCAAAGCATGAAGAGGGCTTCTAAAATAAACCCTTTTATGCGTGAATTATGACGTCAGCTGAAAAAATATGTACAATGTTATGAGTTTTTGCTTACATGGCAAACTTCTTTTCAAATTCTCTTTACTTGCCTTTGCAATGCTTCGCATCTAATTTGCCAGTACTTATGCTGTTTCTTCATTTGGATTCTTTTTCCATTTGTTGAAAGATTTTTTTTTTGTTATAACAGCCTCTCTCACTTCACCTTTAAACCATGCCGGCAGCTGTTTGGTCCTTCCACCTTTTTTTTAAAAATTTTTATTTTTATTAAGCTTTTTGCAAAATACAAAAATAATAGAAAACAAGAACACATTGCTTATCCAAACTCAACATCCACAGCAAGAAATAATAACTCATACATATTGCAATATATAGCCCACATTAATGGAGAACAAAAATTGATTCAAAAGAGAATACAATATTCAGAAATAAAGGGGGTCAATAGGGGAAACCACACAGAATCCAACAGGCTGTACAAATTTACTTGGACCCTACCTCTAGCGATTTATTTAACAAAAATGTTTCTGAGATGAGTCAAAGAAGAAATATGAATATCCATGTGGTGTGACCACACATTTGCATGGGAATTGCAAGAAAAACGTCATGCCGATCTGCAACACCTTAGATTTCAGAGCCAAAAACTGTTTCCTCCGAAGCTGTGTGTCCTGTGAGACATCTGGGAATGCATTCAGCTTCTGCCCACAAAACACCTGATTAAAAAACAGTTTTAACACTCTGATTTTATCTGTAATGGAAACAAAAGACACTAATAACATAGCTCTTTTAAAAATAGTATCTGAGGAATCTTCCAAAAACGTAGTCAGATCTTGGCTAACATTTGGTGTAAATACATCCAAATCCTCCACATCAGGAAGCCCTGACTGCAACTTAGTAGGTAAGTAATAGCATTTTTGAATAAAAATAGAATCAGCAAGCAACAATACTTCTTTAAAATACTTTTCTAGCAAGATTTCAGATGATAACAGATGAGTGACAGGAAAAAGGTTATTAACCCTGGACTCATTTTCCAAGGCTTCTAGTTTATGGTGTACTACTAGGGAATCCTTAATTGCAGAAACATTAGCCTGCTGTACTAACTGTAGCTGGCTATCCATCTTAACCAAAGAATCATCAACCACCTCAAATCTAGAGTCAAGTTCCTGAAACTTGTGTGATGTCTCCTGTGAGAATTTACACAGGGACACCACAGTATCAGAGAACTTTGCATCAATCTTTGTAATAGCCAACCAAATATCCTTCAAAGTAATGTCCTGTGTGGGTTCAACCAGACTTTGACAGTCCTCCTGCAAAACAACAGGAGCTGGAACCGGCCCTGACTTGAAGGATGCTGTCACGAGTTCCGGGGATGTCCCAGTCACAGTGGAAGACAACTAATGGTGCGGAAACAGTGGGCAGGTCCGATCCGCCAAAGTCTGAGCATAACTTCCTCAGGCGAGGGTGACTGACTAGCTCGAATGACAAAATGTTTAACCAATGGACCCACAATTCCTGAGAAAGTTTGTTGACACTAGGCGAAAAGCATTCCATGCTTGTTTCTCATCACTCTGCAGCAAGTTGTTGAACCGGTCATCTTTGAAGAGCTCTCGAATCTGAGGACCCACAAAAACTCCCTCTTTAATCTTTGCTTTGATGAGTCGAGGGAATTTTTCATGCAGTTATCGGAAAGCTGGCGAAGTGCAGTCCATGGCTTTCACAAAGTTTTTCATCAAACCTAGTTTGATGTGAAGGGGTGGTAGCAGGATTTTGTGAGCCTCAACCAGAGCTGGATATTCTTCTCTCCAACTGTTACATTTTGTCTGCGATTCCATTCTTTCCGCAAGTAGTGCCAATCCCTTGCTCGACTATCCCACTCACATAAGAAACACATGTATTTTATATATCCCTGCTGCGGTCCCATTAAAAGGGCAACTACCTTCAAGTCACTACAGAGGTGCCAGCTGTACTTGTTATAGTTAATGGAAGTTAGTAGATGCTTTAAGTTATCGTATGTCTCTTTCATGTGGTCGGCATGCGCTACTGGAATAGATGGAAGACGGTTTCCATTGCTCTAAAGCACAACCTTCAGACTCAGTTTCGATGAGTCTATAAAGTCTCCAGTCTTGTGGATCATGAGTGATTTTTAAGGCATTCATGAGGCTTTCAATATCGGAACAGAATACCAGATTACTTTCCTTTCTGAAGAAAGGCTCCAACTGCTGGTGGCGCTTTCGATATGAAGTAATGTTGATATCTTCTTCTAGAAGATTCCATTGTTGAAGTCTTGATCCTAGCAATTCTGCCTTGTTCTTGGATAAGTCCAAATCACAAACCAGGTCATTTAGTTCTTCCTGTGTTATTCTGTGTGGAGTTGATAATGCATCCCAGTGAAAATCTGGGTCACTGTATGCTGACGGACCAGGAGAAGAACAGGTCGGCTCACCCTTGTCCTCATCAGATGAATCAAGAGAATATTCTGATGGAGGTTCTGGAATAGGAAGTCCCTCACCATGTGGAACTGGTCTCAATGCAGACGGAATGTTTGGGTATTTATTTATTTTATTGTTCTTATATACCGCACTCTTAAAAATCAGCGCGGTTTACATAAAACGAATATTGTGCCGGTCGACACTTACAATGAAACAGGGGAATGAAACTTGGACTTGAACAGGGGAGCTATATACAATATTAAGAGAAATAATATTAGACTATGCTCGACTTCTTTTGCTTTGTTATTCCGCTGGAAAGAGGAGGAACCAAGCAGAAGTAACAGTCATTTATGTGGTTGCTTGGCTCTCTCCACACCATGGGGACTGCAAACGGCATTGATGGTCTTTTGCAATTCAACCACTGTGAAAGCTGTGTTGTACATGTAGCGCAGCATATATGCGGGGCCCAAGGCTTGTCTTGGTCACCAATCTTGCATCCGAAGTAAAGATGACATGCCTTCTTCAGTTGAGAAATTATACTTTTCTTCTGGTTGGCAAATGTCACTTCCCCACAAATGTAGCAGAAATTGTCAACGGTATTAACACACTTTTGTGGCATTACTGTTCTGTAGTATACCTAATTGGCTAAAATTATATGATTAATAAAAGTTACATGTAACAGTAGCTTAAACTGTCTCACACACAGTCTGAAATATTTTAAATGCTCAACCTTTCCAACTGCGTATAGTACACTGCTGACGTCAGATGGCTTCAGCAGCCATCTAGCAGTAGTATTGCATTGCATCAGAAAATGATGCAATCAACTCTGGATGATGTGTGCATGCTGGTATTATGCAATAGAACATAAGAACATAAGATATGCCATACTGGGTCAGACCAAGGTCCATCAAGCCCAGTATTCTGTTTCCAACAGTGGCCAATCTAGGTCATATGTACCTAGCAGTTTCCCCAAGGGACACAGGTTCCACAATGCTTGTATTGGTTCAAGCATTGATATCCTGGGTCCCTTCTTAATAAATAATGTGATGCAATATTACACCATTCAAGGCTTATTTGGGATGTTGTTGATGTCCTATACTGAATAAATTTACACGGTGAAAGGTCAAAAATGAACTACATGCAATATCTTCAAAACGAGAGCCAATAAATTTTTTTAATGTTATATTCGTTTTCAGCTCACCAAGATACTACAGATTAGGGCCTTTTAAAGTCAGTAACGATTTCAATGTTGACCAGTGTTATTATTGTGTTGCTGCTTTTGTTAGCTTCCATAATTTCTGATAATATCTCAGGTGGCATGGTTTTATGAGAGGCAGGTCTTGTCAAACAAATCTCATTAATTTCTTTGTCTGGGTGACCAGAGAATTGGACTAAGAGAGAGCTTTAGATGTGGTGTATCTAGGGGTATGTTTACTAGACCATCTTAACATCGCAGCGGTGGTATTATCGTGTGATAAGTGATGTTATCCCATGAGAATGTAACATTTTCGCGCAATAACGTAACTTATCACGCAATAACGCGGCAGCGGCATTAAGGCACACTAACACTGTGAAATCTGGATCTGAAGGGTGGAGTAAGGCTTCCCAGAGGGCGGAGAGAAGGGGTCAATGGGCGGAGAGTGGGTGGGGAGAGGCTGCAGGCACACTAACGCTGTGAAATCCAGGTCTGAACACTAACGCCAGTGAAACCCTCGCGTTAGGCACATTTGCAGGAAAGAGAAACCAGTTAAGTCAGCAATGTGCAGCAAAGGCAGGGAAACCCAGAAAAGTGATAGTTGTGATACATGTGCAGGAACCAAAAAGAGTAGTTACTCACCTGTAACAGGTGTTCTCCAGGAGCAGCAGGAATCACTCCTCACATATGGGTGACATCGACGTCGATGGAGCCCTTGCGGAGCATTTCCCCAGCTTTCTATGAAAGCCTTTGGGAATACTGCATGCATGCGCGGTCCCCTTCCCGCCTAAAGGTGCCATCTTGCTCAGTCTGATGACATAGCTAAAAGACAGCACAAAAAAATGCAAAATGAACTATGTACAACTGCGACTCCCAGGGGAGGAGGGAGAGTTGTGAGGACTGATTCCTGCTGCTCCTGGAGAACACCTGTTACAGGTGAGTAACTACTCTTTCTCCAGGACCAAGCAGGAAGTCAGTCCTCACATATGGGTGACTCCCTAGCTCTGGGCTACCAGGAACCGAGGCTGAACAAGAGAACTCCCTCTAGTCCCAGCATCAGAGAAAGGCTTTCACTGAAAGAGAACCCCCACCGGTAGTCCAACGGAGGGCTGGAGGGCAGGAGTTGCTTAAACCTCAAAGAGATTCCAGAGTACTGCTTGGCCAAAAGCACTGTCCCTATGGAACTCCCTCTCCAGGCAGTAATGAGCTGCAAAGGTCTGGCTTGAGGACCAAGTTGCAGCCCTGCAGATGTCTGCCAATGGTACAGAGCGGAGATGAGCTACTGAGGCAGCCATAGCCCTGACACGGTGGGCCATGACCCAACCCTGCAAGGGAAGGTCAGCTGCCCTGTAAACCCAGGTGATACAGTCAGCCACCCAGATGGACAAGGTACGCTTGGACACAGATAACCCCAAATTATTAGGGTCAAAAGATATGAAGAGCTGAGTAGCCCTTCTATGCCCCTGCGTACGGTCAAGGTAGAAGGATAAGGCCCTTCTACAGTCCAGGGTATGCAGGACTGCCTCAGCCTGGCTTGCATGAGGCCTAGGGAAGAATGTCAGAAGAACCACCTCCTGGTTGAGGTGGAAAGAGGAGACAACTTTTGGGAGGAACTTAGGATGAACTAAGGACTACCCTGTTCCTATAGAAGCGAGTGTAAGGCCTGTCACAGACCAGGGCCTGAAGCTCACTCACTCGTCTGGCTGAGGTTAGGGCTACCAGGAAGAGTGTCTTCCAGGAAAGGAAGCGGAGAGGACAAGTAGCCACCGGCTCAAAGGGTGGGCGAGTCAGTTGTTGCAAGACCACATTCAACTCCCACTCAGGGGCTGGAGGACGGATAGAAGGCTTGAGCAAGAGCAAACCTCTGAGGAACCGGAACACCAAGGAGTAAACCGACAAAGAGTGTCCTTCCACTAGTGAGTGGTGAGCTGCTAGAGATGAGAGGTGGACCCGAACAGAATTGGACTTGAGGCCCTGATTGGATAAGTGCAGCAGGTACTGAAGCGCCACTGGCACAGAACAGGAGAAAGGATCTTCTGTGCGTAGCTGACACCACAAAGAGAACCTTCTCCATTTCAGGGTATAGGTTTTTCTGGTGGACTGCTTCCTAGAGGCTAAGACCACCTCTTCAACTTCCCGAGGCAGGCCCCAGGGAGCCAAACTACCCTTGCAGCCTCCAGGCCATCAAATTGAGAGATTTGAGGTTGGGGTGCAGAAGAGAACCCTGATCCTGAGAGCGAAGGTCGGGCTGCAACCCCAGAGGTAGTGGGGTGTCCACTGCCAGTTGAAGCAGAAGCGGAAACCAAGGCTGCCTTGGTCAACTGGGGGCTACCAGAAGTACCGAGGCCTTGTCCTTTAGAATCTTGAACAAGGTTCTGGCCACCAGAGGCATGGGAGGAAACACATATAGGAGGCCCTGGGACCAGAAAATCAGGAAGGCATCCGCTGCCCACCTCATGGGATGCCTCATGCGGTTGCCTGGAGCAGAACCTGGGCAGCTGCCGGTTCAGGGGACTGGCAAAGAGATCTATGGATGGAAGTTCCCATTTCAGGAAAATTTTCTGAACCACTAATGGGTGCAGTTGCCATTCATGGGGCTGCAGAACTCTGCTCAACCTGTCTGCCAGGAAGTTCTCCTGGCCAGGGAGATAAACAGCCTTGAGAAACATGTTGTGCCTGAGCGCAAACAAGCAAAAGTCCTGTGCCTCCTGACAAAGGAGCCTGGACCCAGTGCCGCCCTGCTTGTTCACATAGAACATGGCTACTTGGTTATCTGTCTGTACTAAGACAGACTGGTGAGCCAGGGTTTGAGAGAAAGTTTTGAGGGCTAAGTGAATAGCCCGTAGTTCCAGTAGGTTGATCTGTTGCGTGGCCTCCCAGGGAGACCACAGGCCCTGGGTGCACTTGTCCAGACAATGTGCACCCCAGCCTTGTAAGGAGGCATCGGTGGTTAACACTACTGTGGACACATGTATCTGAAAAGGCACCCCTTGTAGTAAGTTGGGGGGGGGGGTGCAGCCACCAGCGTAGGGAGTTCAGAAATGGTTTGGACACCCATACTCTGTCTCTGAGGCTTCCTGTGGCCTGTGTCCACTGAGTTCTGAGGCACCACTGGGCAGGCCTCATGTGGAGCTGGGCATTTGGAGTCACATGCACTGTCGATGCATGTGGCCCAGGAGCCTCAGACAGAGTCTGGTGGAAACCAGTGGCATGCTGAGAAACTGGTTTGCCAAGTCCATCAGTCTTTGGGCTCTGTCTTCTGGCAAGTAAGCCTTTGCTTGCAGAGAGTCTAGCCTTGCCCCTATGAACTCTAGGTTCTGGGAGGGGAGCAAAGTGGACTTTGCGAAGTTTATGACAAAACCCAGGTGTTGAAGGAGAGAGATAGTTCGGAGGGTGGCTTGCCTGGCCTCCTGGCACGTCTGACCCCTGATGAGCCAGTCGTCCAGGTAGGGGAAGACAAAGATACCCTGATTCCTCAAGTAGGCCGCCACCAATGCCAGGCACTTAGTAAAGACTCTGGGGGCTGAGGTGAGGCCGAAAGGCAGTACTCTGTACTGATAATGGTTTCCTCCCACAATGAACCTGAGGTACTTTCTGTGGTCTGGATGAATGAGGATGTGAGTGTACGCATCCTTTAGATCTAAGGAGCATAGCCAATCTCCCTGCTGGAGGTAGGGCAGTAATGTTCCAAGAGTAAGCATCTTGAATTTTTCTTTCTCCAAGAACTTGTTGAGATTTCTGAGGTCGAGAATAGGCCTGAGGCCCCCGGTTCTCTTTGGTACTAGGAAGTACCTGGAGTAGAAACCGTGACCATGTAGGTGGGGAGACACAGGCTCCACTTCCTTGTCTCGCAGCAGACCCTGAAGCTCTCGAAGGAGAAGGTCTGTATGCAGAGGAGGCCTTGGAGGCTCTCCTGGGAAGTAAGGAGGAGGCAACTGTTGGAAATGGAGCATATAGCCCTTGTGGACTATGCTTAAGACCCAATTGTCTCCTGTAATGGGTGGCCAACTGTGGGCAAACAAGGCTAGTCGACCTCCTGTGCAGGGATGGGACAGCAGAGACGGAGAGGCCATGCTTTGGGAGTCAAAACCCCCCACCCTGCTGAGTGGGAGCAGAAGCCGGAGGCTTGGGGGTCTTCTGCCTACGGGGCCCATGTCCCTGCCCCTTGGCCTGCTGACCCTGCTGGGAAGCTGGGGAGGCCTGGTAATGTGGGAACTGTTTGTAGGCAGCCACTTTCCTCGGGTAAAAGGACTTCTTACCTGAGCCCTTCTTTTTCTGAGAAGGGGCAGAGGTTTTCCTGGACAGCCTTGTCCTAGTGAGATGCTCGGTTTTGTGCTCAGCAGCCTTCTCGGCCATGGGCTTGCCAAAAAGGTTTTCACCTCGGCAAGGGACATCGACCAACTTGTCCTGTACCCATGGCTTGAGGTCTGATGACTGCAGCCATGCCTGGCGTCGAGCCGCGATGCCGGCTGCCGCAACACGGGCCGAGGCCTCGAAGCCATCGTAGGCTGCTCGGGACATGAACTTAGATCATTCCCGCACTCCCGAGGACAAGGACTTGAACCTCTGCAAAGGTTCCCTGGAGAGACCAGCAGAGAACCCGGCAAGCTCCTTCGCCAGGTCCCGCAAGTACATGCCCATGTACAGCTGGTAGGACTGGACATGGCAAGCAAGCATCGAGCCCTGGAAGCACTTTCTACCAAATGTATCCAGGTTCCGGGCCTCCCTGCCGGGGGGCACCGCAGAGTGCATCTTCTGGCTTTACAGACGATGCATGGCTGATTCCACCATCATGAAATGGTGTGGTAGCTGCGCCTTTTGGAAGCCAGGGCTCTTACGGAGTTGATAAATGGAATTGACCCGCTTGCTCAGAACCGGCGCCGAGGCCAGTGCCTCCCACATCCGGAAGAGGAGCCGTTCCAGCATCAGAGGAACCGGGACAGTAAAGGCCTCCTTCGGAGGAGAGTCATACTGGAGGGCCTAGAGCTCTTCGGCTTGAGGCTCCTCCTCGGGGTCCGCGGGAATCGCCAAAGCTGTGGTCATATCCCTAATGAACTCCAAGAACCGGGTATCCTCCGGGGGGGATCTACTCCGGGGTTCAGACTGCGGTGAGTCCGAAGGGACGCACCGAGTCCGAAAGGTATTGGGGGACTCCTCGTCCTCCGTCTCCCATGCAGACTCGTCCAAAGAGGAGTCGGGGGGCTCCGACCGCGTAGGTCCCGGCAGCATCCGCTCCGACGCCGAAGGCACCGGCGTTGACGCCCTCGGTCCCGAGCAGGAGGTCGAGGGTGACCGCGACCGAGGACGACCTCGAACCTTCATGGTCTCGAGTATCGGCTCGGTCTCCGGAGTCGACTTCGACGTCGATGTCCCGGTGGTCGGGGCAGATGCACCAGCAAGGCTGGCCATCAGCACCCACTGCTGATCCATGAAGGCAGACAATCTGCACTCCAAGGCTGTCAGCCTGAGTCCAAGCTCAGGAGACTCAGCAGCTACCGACTCGGGCCCTACGTCGGCTCCCTGGGAGGAGAGTCCTCGAGGACAACAGGACTTACGTGTCCAGCAGACTCCGGCTCCACACGAGGCATTTTGGACGGCTTCTCCTGTTCCAGTGGCCCGGGACGGCGGTTGGGGATCCGAGACCTGGCCCTCGAGGAGCCAGGGACCTCCTCCAACGCCGCCCTCGTGAGCCGCTTCTTCCTCTTTCATTCACGATCGGGGGACTCCCTGTCCGAGGAACCCCGGCGATGCTCGGGGTCAGATTCCCGAGACGTCGAGGCCTCAGACAAGGTCCGGGCCCAGCTGGAGGCCGATTCAGAAAAAAGCCTTTCCTTTTGATGCTGTCGACTTCGCAGTGCCTTAGTGGACATTTTGCCACAGGGGCCACAGATCTTAGGATCATGATCTGGACCGAGGCACCGAAGGCAGTAGTCATGTGTGTCGGTGAGAGACATCAGTTTCTTGCACCAATCACACTTCTTGAAACCACTGGAAGCCATCGGGGAAAAAAGGGCCCCTGCGAGGTCAAAGGACCGGCCTTCCAGGGAAAAGAAAAAAAGGGCACGAACGCCAGCCACGAAGGGCAAAAACCAAAAAAACAGAAGACGTGTTCGATACCAGTGTACCGAACCCAGCGGGAAGGGGAACCGGCGTCGAACCGGACAAGAACCGCAATGAAATCGCAAGAAAAATCTAACTTTTCTCCGGGTGACAAGGATAGACGTCCGTTGGGCTCCTCGGAAAAAGAAAGACTGAGCAAGATGGCATCTTTAGGCGGGAAGGGGACCGCGCATGTGTGCAGTATTCCCAAAGGCTTTCATAGAAAGCTGGGGAAATGCTCCGCAAGGGCTCCATCGACGTCGATGTCACCCATATGTGAGGACTGACTTCCTGCTTGGTCCTGGAGAAAGGCAAATAAACATATAAAATGACCAGAACCACATTTAAAATCCCAATAACCAAGCTGGCCAATAGTGATATTAATGATGAACATAAAGCAACACTACTGACAAAGCGTAAAACTTAAGATATCATGTTTGGAAGGGTCTATGCTCTGTCCTCCTACAAAGTGAATGATCCCACATTGAAATAGTGCTGATCAGGGTTTTTGTCGTTTAGATTGGGCAGGTTTGTTATGGCGTGCACATGTGCTGCAACAGCAGAGTGGGCACGTAGGAAAGGGCAACTGTACTGATGCTGTAAATGGGATCAGGGGGCTGCAGGCAGCACATGCTGTGGTCCAGCTGGGGCACAGTGCGGACTAGGCAGATGCCTAGGTGGCACATAGGAATGCCGAAACTGTAAAGCAGTAAGACAGCAACTGATGAGGTCCAACATGGGCACAAGTGTGTGTCCCACAGTGTCATAGGAGATATTACCCAGCAGGTATGCCCAAAGGCACATAACATTGGCAGGCGGTGCCAGGGGAAAGTGCGCATGTCCATGTAGGCACCCCTACCCGAGAACCCACACCATAGGCAGCTGCCTACCGGCACATTGGATGGCCTGGGACTGTGCACCACCAGCACCACTGGCATAATAGCATAGCAGCATGGTGGCGGAGGGGTGCTGGTGGCGGAGGGGGCAGTGGCATCTGCCCACAGCAGACCATGGCCTAGCCCCGTTTAGGTGGGTGCCGTGCACTGCAACAGACAGGGTCTGTCTGGCAAACAGTCATGGTATCCCCAGGGAATGATCTGTCCCTGTGGCAACAGTGTGGTGCAGTACACACAGCTATTGTGTTCAGGAGCAGAAGGTCGCAAGTTCAAGTTCCAGTTGTGGCTCCTCCTAACCCTGCCCCCATATTTTACCCAGTACTAAACCATGGTAATAAAGATGGAACCTTTATTGCAGATAAAATGAACATGCCTGAAACGCCTATACTTTACCCTACAGAGCACAGACACCATAAACATGTGCAATCCCTAGAGCAGAGTTTCCCAACTGCAGTCCTGGAGGGCCAAACAGCATTCAGGTTTCATGCTGATCCTAATAAATATGTCTGTGCTGCATTTGAATGTGCCGCCCCCGTTGTATGCAAATGTATCTCATGCATATTCATTAGGGACAGCATGAAAACCTGAACAGTGTTTTGCCCACCAGGACCAGAGTTGGGAACCACTGCCCTAGAGCAGCGGCCAACAGGGGCATAAACACCCACACCCACAGGCTCCACTATCCAAAGCCTCATGGAGAGTCAGGCTGATGGGCCCTGTGCGGAGCAGCATCTCCCAATACTGGCACCTGCATACCTTAGCAATGCCGTCCTAAACTTGGGAACATGTTCCACATATATCAAAAGGTTTTTCTGATTAATGTCAGATAACAAATCCTAAGTTAAACACAATTTGTTGATAGAGATTCATCATAGCAACCTTTCTAATATCTGTGGAGTGTGTTTCAGTTATTGATTCTGACAGTGTTTACCACCCCGGGGAGTGACCCTAACAGTAGTGAGTACCATAGCAATGCCCACACTGTGCCCAGGACTGGTGTGGCGGCCAGGGCTGCCACAAACCTCTATATTTGCACAATGCTGACATAGGTGTTTGAGTGTGTGTCTGTCTATCCAGTGTGTTGTGGCTGCCTACACCTTACTGAGCCCACACTGCTTGCACTGTTTCCAGTGTTAGCCTGCCAATGTGCAGAATGAGGAGCAAGGTACTGTGGGTATGGCCCAGACAGGGTGGCATGGGCAGGACGCATTTGCACAGGGTATAGGGCAATGGCTGGGACATTGTAGTGCCCGACCACCACCTGCACGGACAGGGTGGCCACAGCTTGTCATGCTGGGAGGTCGCTCTCACCCTGACTGAGCAGTGACCACTGAATACAAAAGGTCCTTTCAACAGAGAGAATCAACTATTGATTATCAAAAAAACCCACTCCACTACTCAACTTGTCAGCAAAATCTAATACCATTCATAATGCTATACTTCACATTGGCATTTATAATGAACAAGATTTATAACTCATATCATAAGCAACCGGTCTCATACTTAATGGGGCTCTTAAAGTCTATACCAAACTTCTTCCCCCCAGTTGCATCAACGACCATTTGTGTTGCTTTATGTTTTGTTTATATAATTTTACAGCTTCAAAATCAACTTCAAAATCACTTTAAATCCACTCACGTCCATGTGAATAACTTAACTTGTGGTGATCATGAAAAGTTTTGCTTGTCATGATAGAGTGTTCAAAAGTGTTCCCAAAATCTTCAAATACACTTCAAATTCACTAATGTCCAGGTGAATAGCTTAACTTAACTTATAACATAGCAATCTTTAAGAAATCTCAACAGATTTCTCAACATTTCTTCAAGATTGCTATGTTATAATTTAAGTTAAGCTATTCACATGGACATTAGTGAATTTGAAGTGTATTTGAAGAGATTTTGGGAACACTTTTGAACACTCTATCATGACAAGCAAAGATTTTTCATGATCACCACAAGTTATGCTTTTCACATGGACATGAGTGGATTTAAAGTGATTTTGAAGTTGATTTTGAAGCTGTAAAATTATATAAAAAACCCCATAAAGCAACACAAACGGTCGTTGATGCAACTGGGGGGGGCAGATGTTTGGTATAGACTTTAAGGGCCCCATTAAGTCTGAGACCGGTTGCTTATGATATGAGTTATAAATCTTGTTCATTATAAATGCCAATGTGAGGTATAGCATTATGAACGGTATTAGATTTTGCTGACAAGTTGAGTAGTGGAGCGTTTTTTTTGATACTCATGAGCAGTGACCATGGTATGGCTAGGTTCCCCCATAGTGCTATACTGTATTTTTCTCATGTGATATTTATGGGTTTTCTTTTCTGTGGCCCAATCACTGACCTACCTGTGTGGTGTGTGTGCTGACATCCCAGTTTTGGGTGCACACAGTTCCTCCACGAACATGTACTAGCTAGTAGACTGTCTGCAGTTAGCATCTGTATGGCTGCACCACCTTGCAGGGTGCAGCAGGTGCACACTGACTGCCCTCTGCTGGTGAATGTTAGATTGTAGTGGGGGGGGGGGCGGGGCAGCTGAGCTGACTGGGCCCACTACCTATCTGCCAGTGGCCCTGTCCCAAGTGCAGATCTTCAGCAGCTGTCCGTTTGCCCCAGGACTGGGGTTGCTGGTCCCACAGCCTGTCCTCATGTACCTCCACTACCCCTCTTGCAAAGGGTTAAAGTGCAGGTCTGTTGGGGGCAGATCATGTCCCCCACCCTGACCCAGAAAGGGTGGTTTGCTAAGTACATTGTTGCCATGTGAGCCCTGACACACCCCTGCTCCCTAAACAGGTGACCATAGCAAGCACAGTGGATATGCACTATGCTGTGTGCATTATGGTCCACAAGGGTCAGACATGACTGGCAATTACAAATAGACACAGAGACCTCCTAAAGGTGTCTGCAACAAATACCTATCACACACTGGCACTGATGGAGACCTGCAGCACAGCCCACCTCAACCAACCTGGGTACTGCAGATCTGGTGCTGGCCACTCCACCTCACCCTCAGGGTGAGCACAGAAAATGCACATTGGCATGGCCTGTGGGTACTCTGTGCCAGTAACACACACGGTCATTCCTCCCTACCAAGCTGACGTGCTGTAGAGGTGCATACCCCATCTGGTGAGCAGATGTAGACTGCTGTTCTGCATGTGAATTTCATTATGGGTACTGTTGGTTCTATCCTATCCTGGTAGCCACAGCAGACAGTTTTATGGTGACGTGCACTCTTTCTGTGGCCATCCATTGATATGATAGCTCTCATAGTGATGTAGCACAATGGTTAATGCAATGACTTCAATAGCAGAGGTCATGGGTTTGATTCCTCTCTGTTTCCCTTTTTTTATGGCTGTCCTACACAACTACTTTTCATTCGTGTAATAGTCATATCTGTGCTGCCGCCACATTATACCCTCATCACTGTTGCCATCCATCCTTCTGTCTGTCTATGTGTGTGTGCCAGCTGTGTGGCGTCCTGCCCTAATGTGCAGGCTGCTACCCCATGTCTTGCACTGGCACACTTTTCTGCATTGTGGCTCTTTATGCTTGCCTCTCCTATGTCTGCTCTGCATGGCACTGCTCTCCTTTGTCCTCCTGTCATTGCACTTATCCTGCCACCTCTACCTCCTCTGGTGGACACGTATCTCCATCCTCTGCCACACACTGTCATTGTTGCACTGTACATTACCATCACCCTGTACATTGGTACAGCTGCCCCCAATATGTTTGTCCACTTAACCTGCTGCCACATGGGCTGCACGCAGATTTGGCTGGTCCATGAGCTCTGTCATCTACTTCCTTCCATCACTTGTTCATTGTCTTTCCTTGGTGCTCTGTGCAATGTTATGGTTACATCTGTGTTTGAGCCATACATTTCATGCTTGTGACTTTGGGGCACCTTTGTGCCCCTGGGCACCATCTCCTGTGTCGCTTTGGCATCCCTGGGGCATCTTTCACGGCACCTTAGGTTTGGCCAGCTTATGGGGCGCCTTATATGCTGCCTTGGAGGGTGCCAACCTTTCCTGCCGCCCTCTGGGTCACATTATGACCTGCCCTAAATGGTGCATTAGGTTGCTGCACTGGGGTGAGGCTTTTTTGGCTGGCAGTGCAAATTGTTGGAATGTGTCTGACTGTTACAAGCAGGAGAAGGGATTGCCTCAGACAGTATTTTAACTGAGCCCACTGGGGGATCAAACTCATGACCACTGGATCAGCAGTCAATGTATTAACCATTGGGCTACACCTCTGTTGTTGTGTTTGCAGGTCAGCGCACCTAATTAAGGCTAACGCGCGTTAACGTGCCATGGCTCCTTCTATCGCGCGATAACGGACTTTATCGCGTGATAACCCTAAATGCTACCTTAAGACCGGAAAGCCCACTACCTTAAATGGCATTCGTCACAGTAAGACTGCAACTAACGCCGGTAACATTAAGACGGTTTAGTAAACATACCCCTTAGAGTTTAGTAGAACCTTTGACACTGTTCCGCAGAGGTGGCATATAAATAAATTGAATACTCTAGGAATGGACCCTAAAGTGACTGACTGGGTTAGAAATTGGTTGAGTGGGAGGCGATAAAGGTGCTTACTCTGAGGAGAAGAATATTACCAGTGATGTACCGCAGGGATCTGTCCTTGGTCTGATTCTTTTTAACATTTTTGTAAGTGATATTGCAGAAGGGCTGTCAGTTAAAGTTTGCCTTTTTGCAGATGATACCAAAATCTTCAATAGACTCCCAGGAAGGTATAGATAACATGAGAGATTTAGCGAAGCTTGAAGAATATTTGAGAATCTGTCAGCTGGGATTTCATGCTAAAAATGCAGGATCTTGCATTTGGGCAGCCAAAATCCAAGGGAGTGGTACAGTATAGGGGGCAAAGTGCTTATGTCCATGAAAGAAGAGCGGGACCTGTCCCCCTCAGTTGCAGACTTCCGGAAGACTGTTCTGTAGGTGACCACCTAGTTTGCCTAATGGTAGTGCCAACCCTGATAAAGATTCAATGGTGCATTTTGTTTCCTTCAGAACTTTTATTGTATTTGACTCAATGCTCTCTCTAACACATAGTGCCAACTCCCTATCAATTCGATCTATCCTATCAGTGTGTTATAATTTGTACCCTGGTATCACGGTGTCCCACGGGTTATCCTCCTTCCATCAGGCTACAAGATGCCTATTACAGTATATCTATCTCTTCATTTAGTACTATATTTGCAACTCTCCCATCTTACTTTTTACACTTTCAGCATTTATGTTGAGACATTTCAAGGTAAGTTTGAATTTACAATATTTATAGCAGTTGACAGGAATAATATGTAATTTTTAAACTCCTTCTTCTCTTTATTTGAAGGTTCTTGGGCTACCTTAGCTTTCAGGACCGTTGCTAGGGTTTCTGGTACCCCACTGTAACCTGTAGATTGCCCCCCCCCTTCCTCATTACTGTTAATGCTGGCTACATCCCACTCCCTTTTTCCCCAAAACTCCTTTCTGAACTCTTTACACATGATGCTTGTATTTCTCCTTCAAATCTGATGTTTTGAGCTCTGTGATCCTTGGAGTTTACAGCCCATGCTCTAAGGGGTTGAAGAAGAGCTCAAAAAATCAGCAGAAGCTTGAAACATAGTTCTGTGTCCCTATTGCTTGATGGATTTCCCTTGGATACATGGATCAGCACAATTAGTACCGTGGGTACTTTTCTCAGTGGTAGAGAAGTGGACATTGAGGAATAAGTTAAGTAACTTTCTTTTATATGTCTGCATTACACTAAGTGGTGTTTACACATATTGGGGCGATCTTCATTGTCTTTAATTATTAAAAAGGAAACTTTGTGGTTAGAGCGGCTTCGGCCCTTCTTAACAAGAGTCCGACATCAAATTATACATATATACTTTGTTTTGTTTAAAGAATGTTTGTTTACTGCTCTTGATTTATCAGCCTCATCTTTTTTAATGTGATTTACTCAGCAGTTTGGGCTTTTGGATTTTGATTTTAGGACATGATTATTGACACCCTTATAAACAATTCAAATCAGTTTGAAGAGAAGAACCACATTCCCATTGTAGTAAAATTAGATGAACCTGTGATCATTGTCAGTACTCACATGACTTGAGTCAATCAATGAATGATGACTAATGTTTAAAATGGCCACATTTGCTCCCTGTTCCAGTTTCACAGTGGTGAAGAAGAGAGTTGCCTGAGTCCATCAGAAAAGCCATTATTACCATACATCAAACAACAAAGGGATACAAGGCCATCCAAAGACCATGGGATTCCTGTGTCTACAGTTTGCAATATTATTAAGAAGTTTTCTATTAGGATAAACCATGGAATTTTATACCCCTCTGTCCCTCTATTATGGTCCTACTTCTGCCAGAAGGTGTTAGATCTTGAGGACTCTTCCACCTGCTCCTCCTCTAGGCAGGTTCACATAATTCCTTAGCCCCTTATAACATTACCCTCCACATGCCCTGCAGAAGTAGAATGTTGTGATTATTATGCCTGTTGCCATGAGCTTTGGGCAACATCACTCTTATCCAATCCTACATTGTATTTTTTGTCCTAAAATTCTTCAAACTCTGCAGTTTCACAAGGAAGAATTGCCAAAATGATCATCTGTATATGCTGAGATGCTGCTTTGAGGTAATAGTTTACCCATTAGTGTAATGATCTTGCGGGGGCCTTCTACTTTATACATAGAAAAAGAGTGAAACAGCACAGATGAAAGGAGCCACAGAATTCCTCAGTCTTAGGATGGTTTTATTTACAAAAGGTAGAGTTGAAGATGTCTATCTAACACAAATAACGCAACCACAGCAAGCAAGAAGGCAAAGTTAAAGCACAATGAAATTCACAGAGAGGGTAAGATGATGCTGTATAGTCAAATTCAACCTAAACCATAGTGGCACAGGACCCAAAGCTGGCTGAGTCAAAACTCCAAGCTCAAAAAGATGGAGAAGATGAAAAGCAACTGATACATAATGAGGTGAGAGAGACCCAAGGGAGATTTGGCTGTGGGGAGACAATGTCTCAGAAATAAACAAAACCATTGGCTTGCTGATGAAAATGTGAGATTTCCAAATCTGTGGTATGATTAATCCTAAGGAAAGATATTAGAGATACTGCTTGAAGCCCTTCTTCATGTGTACATTATAACTGGAAATCATGTGAAGAACATAAGAAATGCCATACTGGGTCAGACCAAAGTCCATCAAGCCAAGTATCCTGTTTCCAACAGTGGCCAATCCCGGTCACAAGTACCTGTCAGGTTTCCAAAAAGGCACAAAGATTCCACATTGCTTATCCGGGCTAAGCAGTAGATTTCTCTGGTCCTCTTAATAATGGTTTATGGACCTTTTCTCCAGGAACTTGTCCAAACCTTTTTTAAACCCAGCTACAGTAAGAGCTTTCACTACATCCTCAGGTAATGAATTCCAGTTTGATTACACATTAAATGAAAAAAATATTTTCTCTGATTACTCTTAAATGGGATATATTGTAGCTTTATTGGTGTCCCATAGTCTTTCTACTTTTTGAAGGAGTCAACAACTGATTTATGTTTACTTGTTCCATTCCACTCATTATTTTATAGACCTCTAACATATCTCCCCTCAGCCATCTTTTTCCAAGTTGAAGAGCCCTAAGCTTTCAAGCTTTTCCTCATAGGAGTATCCTTTCATCCCATTTACCATTTTGGTGGCTCTTCTCTGTATCTTTTTTAATTCTGCTATAGCCTTTTTAAGATATGGCAACAAGAATTGTGCACAATATTCAAGGTGCGGTCGCACCTTGGAACAATAAAGACAATAATATCCTTGGTTTTATTCTCCATTCCTTTCTTTATGATTCCTAGCATTCTATTTGCTTTCTTGGCTGCCACATCACACTGGGCAGAAGGTTTTAACATACTCCATTATCCACGATGAAGCCTAAATCCTTTTTCTGGATGATGATTCCTAATGTGGAACCTTGCATTGTGTAATGGCAGTTTAGGATGTTCGTTCCTAAGTGCATAACTTTGCACTTGTCCACATTAAATTTCATTTGCTCTGTGGATGCCATTTATTTCATAAAAATAGTCAGATATTAGTCAAGCAATCACAAGTTGCTGGGATTATCATATTGTCTTCCAGATGGAAAATGAATGACGGCATTTGGAAGCAAACACCTTCAAATGATAAAGCATAATGCATGAACAAGAGGCCACTTTACTCATGGGTTTAGAGGGTAATTTTTTAAGAGATTGCCTGGCTGGGGAGGACAAGTAGGCACCTATTTAAAGCCTATTTTACAAAGACATATAGGTGCCTAATTGTCTTTATAAAATAATAGGGTTAAAGACAGTGGCATACCAAGGGTAGGGTGGTGGATGCAGCCCACCCATGGTACTGGCTGGGAGGGGGTGCACCCTTGCCGGGCCCAAACTTCCGAGGCAGTGGAAAACTTATGTTAAAGCTGGATGGCGTGTCGTGCTGCCTTCAATGCAAGCCCATTGGCTCTTATCTCCTGGTGCGCTGGCCGCAGGGGGTTGGGAAAGCCACTGGTTAAAGAAGCAGAAATCAAGGCTAGATTGAAGCTACAGACATTTACTGTAAGCCTGTTCCAGGAGACCAAGTATAAATGCTTGCGTGTAAAATATGCACAAATGTAAACTGTGACTCTGTGTTCCAGCCCAACTCTGCCCCTAAAAGTGCATGCCTTCTTGCCACTACATGTACTTTTATGTGACCCCAGGAGTAATTTTATAAAAGCCCTTTTACACTCATAAAACAGGGTATTGTGTGTGGAAAAAGTTTGTAAAATTACCCCCATTAATGACTGAAAGCATGCAGGGTAGTCACATCACAAACATGATTTCCCTTCTACCAAAACTCAGGGATTGCAATCACATCCATGTCTACATTGCCATGGTGGCTTGTAAGCAACACTAAATATTTGCACACATGAGTCTCCGAGATGTGTGGGTCACCTTCTCTCGTTACTTCTTTTTCCCTTTTTAATTTTCTATTAGCTATTCCTGTTCTACTTCTGATTGTTATATCCTCAGTCTGATTACATGGTTTATTTGTGGGTTTTATCCCTTCAGAGCTTTCCCTGTTTACTCCAATTGCCCTACCTCCTAGTTTAAATGTTTGTCTAAGGAGGAATTGAAACAATCACTAGAAACTCTGTGGTGCATAACAGTCATAAACAGTACAAGTCCACGCTTCCTATGCCATGATTAGGCTCTCTCTCCCTCTCTTTTATTGTTCATCATTTTTTATCCTTAAACATTGAAAAGCAAACTTAGCAAAAGTTGCCAATAATGATTCTTTCTAGCAGCTATGTTCAATTAATATTTATAGAATTAAAGGAAAATACTGCAGTCCTTATTAGGAGAGGGGGTTCCTCTATAATGCCATCTTTCCATTACCCTAAAGCAATGAAATAGGTCAAACTGAGACTGACATTTACAAGTCAAATTCAATGCAGGTGCAAGTGTTACTCCGAATTTCTAGAATTTTCCAAGTTTTGGAGAACCTAATTATTACTAAAATAATAAGAAAGAATATGAGCATTACCACAGACAAAGAATGCATTTGTAACAGGTTAAGATGTTAGATATTCTAAAGTGTATTCCATATAGCTGGATGAAAACCTCATAAAACTACACAACATCTGTCTGTCTCCTGGATTATTTATTGTTATGCACATACACTGAGCTGTAATCAGTATTCAGTAAAGTATCATTACAGAGAAAGAAATATACCACAGCAACACTATATGCAAAGCTATGGTGACAGGTGACTATAATGATTTATTGAGTTGTCTCTAGTTCCTCATGGGACCATATTTAATTGGAAACATGGACGGTGATTTATAACAGGGTGCCTAGGCTGTGGAGGAACCAAGATGCATACTGTATGATGAACCTACTTTATGTAGGCAACATATTTGTCGTATGCACCTTTCTAAATTTACCCCACAGGAAGCTAGGCTGAAACATTTATAGCTGCTCTAAGACAAACATGTATGGTCAGCCAACATTTGCACAGATATGCCTGTCTCTTATAACATACATGCCATACGTATCTCTCAATACCACCTGATCTCTGCCCAACCTCCACATCCAGAAATGCCTACTCCTATATTTAAAACAATTTTCTATACCGCAAATCTGATACAAATCATTCAATGCAGTTTATAATATACATCCATGATGAAACTCCTCTACGGATGTGCTGTTTAGGGGTGTGGATGTCTTTGCGGCTGTTTGAATAGTCCCAAATCTTAGGAACCTGATCACAAGTTGAATGTTTCATGATGAAAAAAGAATTTTAGCACTTTAGAAGAGTTATTTTATAAAGCAATCTTTGCTTACCTGTAGCCTCTTATCAAATATCACCAGGCTTAAAATTATACACATTGGCATGAATAAACATATTTTACTGGTAGGTGTAGTTAGGGGCATGGTTTGGGTGGTCACTGAAACATCTAGATGCCAATTTTATAATAGGGCACCTAGTTTAAGAGGGCAAATAGGTATTACTTAGGTACTATTTTATAAAGATACATAGGCACCTGTGTGTCTTTATAAAATACTAACATAAAAAGCAGGCATGGAAATGTGATGAAGATGCGTAAAGTATGCTAGTATGTGCATAGATTAAGGTATTTCATGGCCAATGCACGCACTTGATTAAAGAGACTACTTCACAACTTCTTATGAGAAATATTTGCAAGCGGGTCAGAGAGTTTTACCATTCTTAGCCCAAAACCTCCAACTTTGGATCTGAGTGGACAGAAAACACATTTATTAAGACTTTCTAATAAATGTTTCTAATCATTACACCTTAGTTCAACAAAGATTCATTTGCTCATTCTTATTCCTTAGCAATGGGTGTCAAATGTGGGATTTTTAAATGAAGATGCCATTCTATCTACCAGGCAGTTTGAAACTAACTGGGGTTAGGCACCTGCATCAGAAAGAGGAGCAAAGTGGGGCAAAGCTTCATCAGGGTTGGGTTGTGTCTCTATTCAGTTTCATGTTGCTTTAGGAGTAATACAAAATGGACTTCTAGACAAGAGCATAACCCCAATCATTTCCTACCAGCTTGAGTTACTGAGTTAGTAGAAGGGCTTTTGATCACACAAGGACCTACAACTGACCCTGATTTATGGAACCCATCAACAGATTCAATAATATCTTCCTATCACCTAAAAGGATTGCATGTTGACAGGATTAGATTAAAGCTGACAGGCAAAACTGACAGCTGATTGCTCAAAGAAAGAAACAGAAGATGCATTAAGACCTGTTTGATATTTCAGTCCAATATTAAATATTAAGAACTAATTCTAATGTTTCAGTTATAATACACATTTCAATGTTTACACTATTTCAGTAAGCAAAGTTAAAATGTGAAAAAAACCCCTATACTTTGTTCATACCAATAAATCAATACCACATCTCACTGAATGAACAAAAAGTAAACGTTGTTCAAATACTGTTTGGCATCCAAGGCATGGAAAGTCATAAGGATCCCTCATAGAAACATGCCCGTACAAATACATTGTACTTGCACAGAAAATGGCATGAATATCAAGGAATATGCATTGTATGTCACTTAATAAAAGCAGGTTATATGTGGCATATGCAAATATCAGTGCCTACAAAAGAGGCATGCTCTCGGCAAAGAATAGAGGTACAGGGCAGGATGCATAGCTAGGTTTGTACTATTTCTTTTATAACAACATTACGTGCCTACATTCATGAACATGTATTCATGCCTTTACACTTGCTATAAATAATGCCTCACTGGAGTAGCAGTCTTTTGGAACATCTTGCATGCATTAGTGGCTGGTGCTGGATGTTTGCTTTAAAGTTAGTGGTCTTTACACTTCTTTGTTCTCTTCTCTCTCTTCCTCTGCTTATTGACTCTAATACTACTTTACTATCCTTTCATCTGCTCTCTTACCCTCTCTTTCGTCTTCTCTTTCTCTTTCTCTCTCTCTGTCTGCTTCATTATTTTCTCTGCTTCTCTGTTTACCTCCTGTGCCCGTTTTCCCTGACCTTCCTCTCTGTCACTGGATGATTCCTTCTGTATGCCTCTGTGTGTGTCTGTGAAGTTGGTGGAGTGTGTGCTGTTGTTGGTGTGTTTGATGTTGCTGGAGTTGCTACCGGTGGTGGGTTTGGTGGCATTGCTGGTGAAGGGTGCGATGTTGCAGGCAGAGGGTCTGGTGTTGCTGGTACGGGGTGTGATATTGCTAGTGATGGCTACAATTTTTACTGAATGGTGTATAAAAGTGGTTTGTGTGCATTCTGTCCCAGAAGAAGGAGACAGACACAACATCAGGAGAGACACTAACCATACATAGACAAATTTATATGGTTATAAAAAGGACAAAAACTATAAACAGGCATAAAAAATATAAAACCATATAATTTATTAACAATAGCCACAGAAAATGTAATAATCAAACATTCAGGCCATGTTTCATCAGGATGATGTATAAGGGGTAACAGATAAATAACCAAGGTTATAGATACAAATGTCAACTGGCTCAAACATGCCACAAAGGAACTAAAGGTAAAACATAAGAGAACAAAAAATAAATAAAATACAAAATTAAAAATTAAAAATCAAAATTAGAAATTAGACAGTAATGAATGAGAGTGAAATCCTAAAGGTCCCAGACCCAGGACATTTAACCTTTAGTCTCTTTTTTTTTTTTTTTTTAAATCTGTGATTGGTGAACCTGATTGCAATGCTATGAAGTTAAGTAGGAAAACTGGTATTTAAATGGACCAGAGATCACAACTGTGTCTGTAATGTAGCTCTATAGTACTTTTGCAGTTTTGTCAGCTCTATATTAAAGAGAAGAATCACATTTATTTATTTTTATTTATTTAACAAGTTTTTTTATATTGCCTTATCCTGAAATCAAAGCGATTTACATTTCAACTCAGAAAAACATTACAGAGAATTTGTGGTGAAAATGTAGGTAATGCGGGAAATGCTTGGGAGCATAACTTATCTACTTTGTAACATATATACATTTGCCAGTCGACATATAACCAAGTACTGGGAGCTTAGGCCATAATAGGGTAGTCCTGTATCTGGAGTGCTAGAAGAATTCATTGAAGTGTTCCGTAAAGAGGAAGGTTTTCAGCTTCTTCCTAAAGTCTTTTATGTCTGTGGTGGTCCTTAGTGCCTCTGGAAGAGAGTTCCAAATAGTGGATGCTGTTAGTGATATAGCCTTATTTGTCGTAGAACTGTTGGCCTTAGTGAATGAGTTGGGTATTAGGATGGTGTCTATGGTGTTCTGTCTCCGAGGCCTGTTAGTCTTTGTGAAAATCAGGTCCTGCAGTAGGGTCGGCCGACAAGTTGTGTCTGATTTTGAAAATGGTCAGACACAACTTGTATTTGGCACATGAGGTGATTTGGAGCCAGTGGAGCTGGTTCAAGAGGGGTGTTATGTGGTCATGTTTCGCTGAACCAGTAATGATGCGAGCGGCAATGTTCTGGGCTAGTTGCAGAGGCCGGGTGGTTTGTTTCTGTAGTCCACGGAATAAGGAATTGCAATAGTCCAGTATGGGTGTAATGACAGCCTGGCAGACTGTGCGGAAATGGTCTTGGCTTAGGAGGGGCTTGAGTCTTCAGATAGTGGCCATTTTGTGGAATGTGTTTCTGGTGGTTTTGTTGATATGTGCTTTTAGATTCTAGTTGCTGTCTAAGGAAACTCCCAGGTACCTCACTTCATCTTGTACTGGTATGGATGTATCAGCCAGGTTGATTGAGGTTGGGGGTGTAAAGGAGGTGTCTCATGTGATAATTAGAGCCTCTGTCTTCTTGTTGTTGATGCTTAGGTTGTTGTTTGATAGCCAGTCAATCATCTCTTATAGACATTCTGCTATAGTTGTGTAGTCTGGGATATCTAGGTGCAGTGTAGACCATTATGTCATCTGCATATATGGCACATTGGATGTCCTGCTTTTTGAAGATATCGCAGATTGGCTGTATATAAAGGTAGAAACCATTATAAAGAACAAAATTACTCATCATATAGATAGTCATAGCTTAATAGGAGACAGCCAACATGGCTTTAGACAATGAAGATCTTGTCTTACTAATCTGTTATGTTTTTTGAAGGTGTCAATAAACAGGTAGACAAAGGTGAGTCAGTTGATATAGTGTATCTGGACTTTCAGAAAGCCTTTGACAAGGTTCCTCATCAGATACTTTTGGCAAAACTAAAAAGTCATGGGATAGGAGGCAGTGTACTATTGTGGATCAGGAACTGGTTAAAAGATAGAAAGCAGAAGGTAGGGCTAAATGGCCAATTTTCCCATTGGAAAAAGGTGAATAGTGGAGTAACCCAGGGATCTGTGCTGGGTCCGCTGCTTTTTGACATATTCATAAATGACCTGGAAAAGGGAATAACGAGTGCAGTTATCAAATTTGCAGATGACAAAAAACTATTTAAAGTTGTTAAAACCCATGAGGATTGTGCAAAATTGCAGGAGGATCTTGATAAATTGGAAGACTGGGCATCCAAATGGCAGATGAAATTTAATGTGGACAAGTGCAAAGTTATGCACCTAGAAAAGAACAACCCAAATTATGGTTACATGATGCAAGGTTCCACATTGGGAACCACTACCCAGGAAAAAGATTTAGGCGTCATCGTGGATAACATGTTTCAACCCTCCACCCAGAGAGCAAATAAAATGCTAGGTATCATAAGGAAAGGAATGGAAAATAAAACAAAGGATATTATAATGCCTCTGTATTGTTCCATGGTATGACCGCACCTTGAATATTGTGTGCAATTCTGGTCGCCGTATCTTAAAAAGGATATAGTGTTATTAGAAAAGGTGCAGAGAAGAGCCACCAAAATGGTAAAGGGGATGGAAGGATACTCCTATGAAGAGAGGCTAAGAAGGTTGGGGCTCTTCAACCTGGAAAAGAGACGGCTGAGGGGAGATATGATAGAGGTCTATAAATTAATGAATGGAGTGGAATGGGTTTATGTTTATGTTTATGTTTAATTAGAATTTGATATACCGCCCACACCAAATAGGTATCTGAGTGGTTTACAATTAAAAAAAAATACATGGCTGCGGAAATAGAAAAGGAACACCATCATTTAAAAACAGTAAAGGGGAGAGAAAAACACAAAACAGATAAAACAAAAACATAACAACAGGAACAGGTCAGAGGGAGAACGGAGAGGAAAAACAGACAAAAGGGCAGGGCTATGGGGGGAGGTTAAATGCCATGGTGAATAGGTGAGTTTTAAGCTTTGTTTTAAAGTGCTGGAGGGATGTTTCAGAACGGAGGGAAAGAGGGAGCGAATTCCAAAGTTGCGGACCCAGGAAATAGAAGGTGGAAGAACGAGTGGATTCCAGATGGTAAACGTAGATCGATTGTTTATGTTGTCAGACTATAAAAAGACTAGGGGACATGCAATGAAGCTATAGGGTAACCTATTTAAGACTAATAAAGGAAATATTTTTTCACTCAAATCAAACTCTGGAATTTGTTACCGGAGGATGTAGTAAAAGCTGCTAGTGTAGCTGGGTTTAAAAAAGGGTTGGACAAGTTCCTGGAGTAAAGGTCCATAAACCATTATTAAAAGGGACACAGGATATCACTGCTTGACCCAATACAAGCATTGAGGAACCTGTGTCATTTGGGGAGACTGCTAGGTACTTATGACCTAGATTGGCCACTGTTGGAAACAGGATTCTGGGCTTGATGGACCTTGGTCTGACCCAATATGGCATATCTTATGTTTTTATGTTCTTAAGAGAAGAGTGGACAGGGAGGACCCTTGTAGGACTCCCTGTGCTGTGTCGAACAGAGTGGAGGTGTTTGCTCCAATTTTGACCTTTTGTCACTGGTCACTGAAACCAGTTGAGTGGTGTGCTGTGTATTCCACTGTCTTTCAGTCTGTTTAATAGGATGCCGTGTGACACTGTGTCGAATACAGTGGAGATATCAATGAAAATGAGCAGGAAGCCCTTTTTTATATTGTCAAGCTCTCTGATCAAGTTGTCAAATAGGGTTTCAAAACTATGGTTGGGAGAAAATCTGTACTGGTGGAGGTCCAGAGGGGCGTGGTAGTTGATGTGCTCCTGTAATTGCTGTTGTACTATCTTTTCAATGATTTTGGATAGAAAAGGAAGGCTGGAGATTGGGCGGTAAGACACAGGGTCTGCATTATCTGCTGATTTGTTTTTGTGGATTGGGCAGATGGTTGTCAGTTTGAGGGAGGGGGACATGTATCCTTGAGTTAGAAAGGAGCTTATTATCCTCTGTCCAGAGATCTCATTGCCAGCTGAATGACCAGTTCCATGTGCAGGAAGCTTGCATGCTGAAGCTCTCAGGAAACAAGTGGAGGAACTCAGAGAGGAGGTGACGAGGCTGAGGAACATTCAAGACAGAGAGAAGTACATCAACAAGATGCTTCTTGTAACATCCAAGTTCTCCAGCAGAGGAGAAAATGGGAGAGAAGTCACCAGGGCCTGCAGAATTACCAATCCAGTTCCTCCAGCCCTTGAACTCAAGAAACATTATGCAGCCATGGAAGTGGAGGAGATGAAAGCATCCCTGGAAAGGGAAGAACCAGAGTTCAAGCACCTCAAAGGTTGCAGAATCAGTGACCACAAGGAAGGGAAGGGTAGTGGTGGTTAGTGCACTCTTATTTTATTTTACTTATTTACATTCTCTTATATACTGCACTATTCTGCAACAGTGTGGTTTACATTGAACAAACTGAAATTACATTGAACAGGGCATTATAACTTGGAGATAACTATTTTACAGGGAACATGGGCTATGGAGGGTTAAGTGGCTCACCCAAGACCACAAGGAGCACCTGTGGGACTAGAAACCCCAGTCCTTCTGGCCCAAGGTTGCTGTCCTCTAGTGGGATTTGAACCCCCAACTTTCTGGCCTGAAGTACCTTGCCCCAACCACTAGGCCACTCCTCCACTCTCTTCTGAGAGGTACTAAGGCATCCATCTGCTGACCAGACTTGATGTCCAGAGAGGTATTCTGTCTGCCAGGTGCCAAAATACGAGATGTTACGGATGGTTTTCCGAGACTCATCAAGCCCCCTATTACTCGATGTTGCTCATCCATGTTGGTGCAAATGATACTGCCAGGTATCCCTCTGAGCATATCAAAAGTGACTTCATGGCTCTGGGACAGAGGGTGAAGAAGATAGGGACGCAGGTGATGTTCTCTACAATTTTCCCCATTGAGGGTAAAGGTCAAGGCAGAGAAGCTTGCATCCTGGAGATGAATGCATAGCTGCGTGGATGGTGTTATTGAGAGCATTTTGGTTTCCTGGACCATGGAATGCTGTTCCAAGGATTGCAGAGTAGAGATAATGGCCATCTGTACAAGAAGGGTCGATGTGTCTTCAGTAGCAAACTGGCTAACCTACTGAAGAGGGCTTTAAACTAGATTCATTATTGATGGGTGAAGAAAGCTCCCTGGTATGTGAAAGCCCCCAAGTAAGTGAAACAATAAATACCTTTACAGAAATAGGTAAAAGGAGCAACATCTGGAAGGCAGTGTCTATAAATGCTCGTAGCATGGGAAATCAGATCCCAGATTTTGAGGCTTTAATGGGAGAAGCTGACTTGGATTTAGTGGCGGTTAAAAGACATGGCTCACAGACAACCTTGTCTCTGTGATGTAAGTATACCAGGCTATACTTTATTTAAAAAGGATAGGGTAGGAAGAAAATAATATTAAAGCTATGGAAATATAAGGCTTAGAACAGAGAGAAGGAACACTATGGGTTAAACTAGAAAGAGGGAAAGAGAAATCTATTTGCATTGGCGTGATATACAGACCTCCATCACGGGTGGAAGAGGTGGACGGAAAGTTAATTGAAGACATCCGCAGCATTGCCAGGTAAGGGGAAGTGCTACTGATAGGGGATTTCAATATGCTAGATGTTGACTGGCACATCCCTGCTGCAGTATCATCTAGAAGTAAGGAGATCCTGGATTCTCTACAGGGAGAACTATTCAGGCAACTGGTAAGAGAACAACCACGTGAAGGGGCCACACTGGACTTGGTGCTTACCAATGGTGAAAGTGTTTCTGATGTTGCAGTGGGAGATCATTTTGTATCCAGTGATCACCAGATGCTGTGGTTCAGTATTAGAACTAGGGTTGTTAAAATACATTCAAAAGTGAGGGTCTTAGACTTTAGGAAAACTAACTTTGCCAAGATGGGCCAATACCTCAGGGAGTCATTAGTGGGATGGGAACAACTGAGGGATGTAGAAAAACAGTGGGCAACCAACCTTTTTGTTAGAAAGGTAAATAAAGGTAAAAGGAAAAGGAGGCCGCTATGGTTTTAAAAAGAATTGCTAAAAAGGTGAAGAAAAAGAGGGAGGCCTTTGTGAACTACAAGAGATCACAGAGAGAGGAAGACAGACATCTATATTTGGAAAAACTTAGAGAAGCTAGCAAAGTAGTTAGGAAATCAAAGATACACAAAGAAGAAGAAGTAGCCAATGCAATAAAATGGAGGGATAAGACATTTTTCAGATAATGTTAGTGAGAGGAGGAAGGGCAAAAGTGGTATTGTCAGACTCAAGGGTGAAGGGGAGGAATATGTAGAAGCTGATGAGGATAAAGCAGAATTGCTTAACAAATATTTCTGTTCTGTGTTGACAGATGAAGGGCCAGGAGCAGGACGTTAGAAAACACCCACAAATAGGAACAGAAGCAATGAGGATCTTGAACAATTTTCAGAAGATTGTGTTCGTTTAGAACCAGCTAAACTGAAAGTAGACAAAGTGATGGGACCTGATGGGATACATCTGGGAATACTGAAAGAACTTGGGGATGTTCTAGCGGCTCCACTGACTAACCTTTTCTATGCCTCTTTGGAGTCGCGAGTGGTGCAGAGGACTGGAGAGAGGCACATATGGTCCCCTTACACAAAAGCGGAAGCAAGGAAGTGGTTGATAACTATAGACCAATTAGTCTATCCTCTGTGGTGAGTAAATTATTGGAAACGTTGTTCAAAGAGAAAATAGTGAGGTTTCTGGAGTCCAATGAATTAAAGGATCAGAGTCAGCATGGATTCACCAGAGGCACTTCTTGTCAGACAAATCTGATTGATTTCTTTGACTGGGTGACCAGGGAGTTGGACCGAGGGAGAGCCCAAGATGTGGTGTACTGGTATTTCATTAAAGCCTTTGACATCATTCCACACAGGCAACCTATCAACAAACTGAGCACCCTAGGGATGGACCCTAAATTACTGATTGGGTTAGAAATTGGTTGAGTGGGAGGCGACAAATGGTACAATTAAATGGAGCTTATTCTGAGGAGAGGGAGGTTACCTGTGGTGTGCTGCAGGGATCTGTCCTTGGTCTGATTCTTTTTAACATCTTGATTAGTGATATTGCAAATGGGCTGTTGGGTAAGGTTTGCCTCTTTATTTATTTAACTAAGCTTATATAACGCTTTTCTACCAGTCAAAGCAGTGTACATTCAGGTACTGTATATATATTTTTTTCCCTTGTCCCTGAAGGGTTCACGATCTGTTTTTGTACCTGAGGGATAAGTGGCTTGCCCAAGGCCATAAGGAACATCTGTGGGACTAGAAACCCAAGTCCTTCCAGCCCAAGGTTGCTGTTCTCTAATGGTATTTGAACCCCTGGTTCTCTGGCCCAAGGTAACTTGCCACAACCACTAGGCCACTCCTCCCTAATATCAAAATCAGCAATAGAGTAGACACCCAAGAAGGAGTAAATAACATGAGAGGCATCTAGCTACACTTGAAGAATTGTCTAGAATTTGGCAGCTGTAATTTAATACTAAAAAATGCAGGATCACGCATTTGGGCTGCAAAAATCCAAGGGAGCAATACAGTGAAGGGGGTAAGGTACTTCTGTCCACAAAAGAACAGCAAGACCTGTGCGTGATTGTGTCTGATGATCTTAAAGTAGTTAAACAGGTAAAAAAGGCGACGACAAAAGCTAGAAGTATGCTTGGATGCATAGGGAAAGGATTGGCCAGCAGAAATAAGGAGGTGGTGATAGTGCCTCTGTATAAGTCTTTGGTGCGATCTTATTTGGAGTATTGCGTGCAATTCTGGAGACTACACCTTGGAGATTGGAGCCGGTGCAGAGGGTGGCTATTATGATAGAGACATTTAAATATCTCTGTGGCATAAATGCACAGGAGGAGAGCCTCTTTCGACTGAAAGCAAACTCTGCTATGAGGGGACATTGGATGAGGGTGAAAGGGGATAGACTCAGGAGTAATATGCAGAAATATTTCTTTACGGAAAAAGTGGTAGATGCGTGGTATAGTCTCCCAGTGGAGGTGGTAGAGATGAGGACAGTATCTGAATTCAAAAAAGCATGGGACAAACACAGAGGATCTCTAAAGGAAAAGAGGGGACTATTGTAGTAGGTGATATGGAAGGGCTGACTAGATAAGCCATGTGGTCTTTTTCTGTCGTCATGTTTCTATGTTTCTAAGTTGGAGAGTTTCTTACAAGGGAAGTAAACATTTATAAAGAAATGTCTTATACAGTGAGGGATTTTTTTAATGTTCATATTCCTTAGTGGGTTTAATTTATTTATCTGTTCTTTTTCCAATTTTAATGTAATTCAAAAGCTTAATAAAAAAAAGAATGTTAGGAACTATAGGGAAAGGAATGAAGAAGAAAACAAAGGATATCATAATGCCTCTATATTGCTCCTTGCTTATACCATAGTCCAGCATCCATTCCCCTCCCCCCTGGTTCTAGCATCTCTCATTTTTTGTTCCCCAGTGGTTTCTTCCCAAGTGCAACTTCCACAGCAATCAGGCAGCCAGAAATCAGCAGCTGTAGGGGCAGCTAAAGCCAAAAGGAAGCACGGGACCTTTCAGCCTGTACTGCACCAAAGGCCTGCCATGTTTCCCCCTCCATTCCATCACAGGAAGTCTGTGCTGGAGTGGGTAGGGACATGGCAGGCCTCCATCGTGTCTTAGGCTGAAAGGTACAATGCTTCCTTTGATCTTTAGCTGCCCCTGTCACAGTGGTACCTTTGATGGGCTTCGGCATTCAGCTTCAATGCCACACAGGGAAGAAGTGCAAGGGGTCAGCTTGGCCTGACCATGATTGAGTGAGCAGTGAGTTAGGGATCTCTCCCTGAGGATCCACTCACCCAACTGCTGGATTGGCAGCACAGTAAGAGAGCAGAGCAGTACTTGGGACTGGGAAACTTAGCCTCCCCAAGCCTCTTATACGGGGTGTCTATGTGCTTCGTTATACTGGTAAAGACTTGCAGATCTTCCATAATTTTCCATCTCTTCCAGGACATCAATAGAAACATAGAAAAAGACCATATGGCCTATCTAGTCTACCCTACCATATCAACTACAATAATATTTATCTTCTGGAATATACTCTAAATCTTGGGGAAAAAGGAAACTCTTTGTGTTAAAGCTGATAAATCTGTATTTTAGAATTCATTGTTTTTGTTGAGTCAGTCAGTTCTTAGAACCACCAGAGAGCTTTTCATTTAAATCAGAGTATAGCTTAGCATAGAAAGTAAACTAGAGTAATCACTGAAATAAATATGTTTATAGAGTTTTTTATTTAAATCAAATCAGAGTATAGCTTAGCATACAAGTAGAATAAATAGTCTCTGAGTAGAAATAAATAAATTTGTTTCTAGTGAACTTTACAAAGAGGCCTTCCAATTAGGAAGAAAAAGATCTGTGAAGTTGTCTTAAATTGGTGTTAAAGCCAAGTAGCAGATCAAAGGGGCAATTTGAAAGGCCCCTACTATCAAATTGTGTGAATCACCCACGAAATTGGTAAGACATTACCTTAGAAGCACAGGTCAGGGCACTGTGTAGCAAGCCAGCTTTTATTAAGTCTTCTTTCCCATCCACCCACTCTGACTCCCACTTACCCCAGGGATAATCTTAGCTTTATAGACTTTTTAAAACCAATTAAAGAGAAGGAAGTGCCCATATTCACTTTCAGGTGTGACTCGTTGTCCTCATCAGGAATAGATTAATTAAGGACCTGAGAATAATTAATATTGAGGTGAACAAAGTCCATTAAATGTATTAGGAATAGTTGTATTAGTATAAGTATCCCCAGCAAGCTTAAGTACACAAATAACTTAAATACCTAAAACCAAACCTTAAAACTAAGATGCAGACACCAATCCAGCAGAGAGATGGGGGCTTTCCAGTCTTATGCATTGAGAGTTACATGAATGATTTTTTCCCAGTTGATGAGTGATCTTATTTGTGCACTAGGTACAAGGGGGTCTTTGCTCTCAGGGAATGAGTCCAATCTCTGGAGGCTAGAGTAGCAGACTTAGAGGACATAAGGAAGACAGAGAGGTATATAGACAAGACATACAGAGACATAGCACTGAAGTCTCACCTCCAGTCTGGTAGGCTCCTTGTTGCCATGGAGGAGAGAGGTCATGTGACAGGAGAGCATCTCCCTGGAGTGGCAGGAAGTGATCCTGAAGCTAGGACCTATCATCTTGCACCAGATCTTGTGTTTGACTAAGGACTAGGTCCAAAATGGCTTCCCCTCTTGTCAGTTCATGAATCAGCTGCTCCAAGAAGCAGTGATTTCCCTCTCATACCAAGGAGGATTCTCCAGGGCCATGTGCCCATGTGGGAAGGGTTAGTTGGTGATTTGATCAATGGGCATTTAGATAGCTGGGTGGCTGATGGATGTGAGGATATCCTGGTAAAATGTGTGCCTGGTGCAGAGGTAATAGACCTCACAAGCCACCTAGAAAAGGTTTTAGATAGTGCTTGGGAGGAGTCTGCTGTCTTGGTATATGTTGGTACCAATGACATAGGAAAGTGTGAGAGGGAGGATCTGGAGACCAAATTTAGGCTTTTATGTAGGAAGTTGAAATCCAGAACTTCCAGGGTAGCATTCTCAGAAATGCTTCCCTTTCCAGGTGCAGGACCCAAAAGGCAGGCAGAGCTACAGAGTCTCAATGCATAGATGAGATGATAGTGCAAGGAAGAGGGTTATGGATTTGTAGGAATGGGACAACATTCTGGGGAAAGGAGGGGCTTTTTCAAAAGGATGGGCTTCAACTTAACCAGGATGAAACCAGGCTATTGGCATTAAACTTTCAAAAGGAGATAGAGAAGCTTTTAAACTAGACAATGGGGAAAGCCGACAGTCTTTCAAGAGCCTATGGTTTGGAAGGATGCATCATTGAGGGATACTAGGAAAAGATTGAAGTTAGGGCATATCAACAGAGAGATTCCAATAAAGACACAAGTAACCCAGACAAACTTAAGTACAGAGCTTAAAGATTCCAAATTACCCCGTCTATCAATAACGAGATTAATATGAATAAAATGCAACCTCTGACATGCTTGTAAGGAAATGCTAGAAGTCTAAAAAATAAGATGGGAGAGTTAGAATATATAGCACTAAATGAAAAGTTAGATATGGTTGATATCTCAGAGATCTGTTGGAAGGAGGACAATCAACGGGGCATTGTGATACCTGGGTACAAATTATATTGAAATGATAAGAGTAAATCAAATTGGTGGAAGGGTTGCACTCTGTTAGCGAGAAAGTAAAAAGGGGAAGGCGATGGCAGCGGGGTTGTACTATAGACCGCCTGACCAGAATGAATAAATGGATGATGAAATGCTTAAAGAACTCAGGAAAGCTAACAAAAATTACAACACAGTAATAATAATTGGCGATTTCAATTATCCCGGTATTGACTGGGTCAGTGCCACAGCAGTACATGCTAGGAAGATAAAGTTTCTAGATGAAATAAATCACTGTTTCTTTGAGCAGCTGATTCATGAACTGACAAGAGGGGAAGCCATTTTGGACCTAATCCTTAGTCAAACACAAGATCTGGTGCAAGAGATAAGGGTGTTGAGGAGACTTTGCAATAGAGACCATAGCCTAATCACGTTTGATTTAATAAATGGATGAAGGACAGCAAGGAAATCCACAGTACTACCTTTTAACTTTCAAAAAGGAGACTATGAGAAAATGAGAAAAATAGTTAAGAAGAAGATAAAAGGAGCAGCTGCAAAGTTAAAGATTTACATCAAGCATGGATGTTGTTTAAAAATACTAGCTTGGAAGCCCAGACCAGCTGTATTCCATGCTTTAAGATTAGTAGAAGTAAGTCTAAAAAACTGCCAGCATGGCTTAAAAATGAGGTCAGAGAGGCTGTTGTAGCCAAAAAAGCATCTTCCAGGAAATGGAAAAAGGAGCCAAATGATGAAAATGGGAAACAACATAAGCACTTGCAAGGCTCTTATAAGGCAGGCAAAAAGAGAACTTGAAAAAAAGCTTGCCGTGGCAGCAAAAATGCATGATAAAACCTTTTCCAAGTACATTCGTAGCAAAAACCTGTGAGAGAGTCAGTTGAATATTAGATGATAGAGGGGTAAATGGGCACTAAGAGGTCATAGTGGAAAGACTGAGGGCCTGATCTAGCAAAGTGTGTCATTGCCACGGCAGGCACACCAAAATGTAGGGTGAACATCCCCATAGGGATATAGGGGCATGCAGGGCCATCTCAAGGTCCGATCCTGCACCTGCCGGAATATCTGGCTCCACAGTGCATAATTGGGTACCAAAGGGCTCATCCTGCTTGATGCCATGCAGACAGCCCGGATATGCCCCTACTGGGATCGGGCTCTGAATGAATTCTTTGTTTTGCTCTTTACTGACGAAGATGTAGGTAAGCTACCCATGACTGAAATGGTATTTAAAGGTAATGCACTGGAAGAATTGAAAGAAATATCGATAAACCAGGAAGATGTATTACAGCTATTTGATAAACTAAAGAGTACCAAATAACCTGGATAAGATGGTATACTTCCAAGGATGTTGAAATAACTGAAATATGAGATTGCAGACCTACTATTAGTAATCTGTGAACTATCATTAAAATCATCTGTAATACCTGAAGATTGGCAAATGGCCAGTGCAACACCAATTTTTAAAAAGGGTTCCAGGAATGATCTGGGAAACTACAAAACAGTGAGCCTGACTTCAGTACTGGACAAAATGGTAGAAACCATTATAAAGAACAAAATTACTGAACATGTAGAGAGTCATGGTTTAATTGGAGAAAGCCAACATGGATTTAGCCAAGGTGTAAATAAACAGGTAGACAAAGGTGAGCTGGTTGATATAGTGTATCTGGATTTTCAGAAAGCCTTTGACAAGGTCCCTCATGAGAGACTCTTGGCAAAATTAAAAAGTCATGGGATAAGAGAGAATGTACTATTGTATATCAGGAACTGGCTAAAAGATAGAAAGCAGAGGGTAGGGCTAAATGGCCAATTTTCCCAATGGATAAAGGTGAATAGTGGAGTATTCCAGAGATCTCTGCTGGATCCGCTGCTTTTTAACATATTCGTAAATGACCTAGAAATGGGATTACCAAGTGAGGTAATCAAATTTGCAGATGACACAAAATTATTCAAAGTTGTTAAAACCCAAGAAGATTGTGAAAGATTGCAAGAGGACCTTGATAAATTGGAAGACTGGATTTTCAAATGGTAGATGAAATTCAATGTGGACAAGGGCAAAGTTATGCACCAAGGAAAGAACAACCCAAATTATGGTTACACAATGCAGGAACCACCACCCAGGAAAAAGATTTAGATGTCATCGTAGATAACACGTTGAAACCCTCCACCTAGTGTGCAGCAGTGGCCAAGAAGGCAAATAGAATGCTCAGAATCATAAGGAAAGGAATGGAGAATAAAACAAAAGATATTATAATGCCTCTGTATCATTCCATAGTGCGACCACACTTTGAATATCGTGTGCAATTCTGGTCGTCATAGCTTAAAAATAATATAGCAGAATGAGAAAAGGTACAGAGAAGAGCTACCAAAATGGTAAAGAGGATGGAAGAATACCACTACAAGGAAAGGCTTAAAGGCTTAGGGATCGTCAACCTGGAAAAGAGATGGCTCAGGGGAGATATGATAGAGGTCTATAAATGAATAAATAGAATGGAACAGATAAATGTAGATCGATTGTTTATGCCATCGAAAAGTAGAAAGTCTAGGGGACATGCAATGAAGCTACAATGTAACCCATTTAAGACTAATAAGAGAATCTTCTTTTCTCTCAATGCGTAATCAAACTCTGGGATTCATACTGGAGGATGTAGTAAAAGCTGTTGGTGTAGTTGGGTTTAAATAAGGTTTGGAAATGTCCATAAACCATTATTAAATATTACTCAGGAAATCCACTGCTTTCTGCAATACATGCATTGTGGAACCTGTGTGTCTTTTTGTTAGGTACTTATGACCTGTATTGGCCACTGTTGAAAAAAGGATACTGGGCTTAATGGGCCTTGATCTGACCCAGTATGGAATATCTTATATTCTTATGAATTTAGATATTGTCCTCATCTCTACTACCTCCACTGGGAGACTATTCCAGGCATGTACCACTCTTTTTATAAAGAAATATTTCTGCATATTACTCCTGAGTCTTGTATATTTATGCCATGGAGGTATTTAAACATCTCTATCATATCTCCTTTATCCCACATTTCCTCTTACATATACCTAGTAAGATCTTTCCTTTATTTATTTATAAATTTCCAACATACAACCACAAACATCAAAAACACAAAACCATAACACACCCCATCCCACCCACCCACTCTATCTCCAATGGACCATCAGCAGCACCAATTTCTACAGAGCATTGACACCTCCCACATGACGCAGATACTGGTTATCTAGAATATATCTAGTTCAAGCTGTAACATTGCCCCAAATAAGGTCTATCACATTGGAAGACACTCCGGCAGATGCCGCATAGTCATCTAGCCACTTCCGCTTGTCCTCAACCAGACCAGAATCATCCCTCCCATCCATCTCAGAGACCTGTCTGGGGGCAAACCACCCTTTCCGGCACCTCCGCCTTTGCTTACAGCCCCATGCCTTTTCATAACTGGCATAAAGACATAACAAATTCCACCAATGATTGCTCTCTAGCTTGCCAGCGTCTTTCCAGGACATCAGGATTAACTTCAAAGCCACAGCAATCAAAAAATTGAGCAGAAAATGCTTTTCTTTCTTTAAAGGCAAGGTCGAGCATGCTGACCGTAGAAAAACTAGGTCCCATGACAGAGGTGCCCGAAAGGAAAGTATCTTCTGAATTGTCCCCCATATTATTCTCCAGAAACTCTGAACACTAGGGCAGTCAAACATCTTATGCTACAGGGTGCCTAAAGAAGCCGAACACGTCCAACATCTAGCCTCCACTCCAGGAGCCCAACGAGAAAGCCGACTGGGCGTCAGGTACGCCCGGTGGGAAAAAAAATATAATGACTGGGTAATTGCAGCAGCACTGGAAACTCTGTTCACCCTCGACCAAAGAGTAGACCATTGCTGGGGCAATATGGTTAAATTTATCTTAGCCTCCCAGCTCTTTTTTAGACCTGTTAACGAAGTGGACCACCCATTCCTAAAGGCCGCATACAGTTTTGATACTGCTCCCTTACCTTCCGTACAGGCAAGCAATAACTGCTGCAAACCCCATTCTTTCGATAGGCTGACAACATCAATCTTTGCCTGTGTTAAACAGCTTCTCAACTGGACCCATTGGAGCCGACAGCTATCAGGTAAATCAAACTCCCTGGCGAGTTCTTCCCAGGATTTCCAACACTCGAGATGGGCTATTTGGCCCAACATCCAAATGCCCTTATCTTGCCAACGCTTCCAAAAGATCATTTTATCCCCAATCCTAAATCTGGGGTTATACCATATAGGAAGTTCCCGAGACAATGGATTCTCACCAACCATTACCTCTGCAAGAGCGAAGGAAGCTCCTTGAGTGGCTAGGATAGCAGGAGAAACCATAGAGACAGAAGGAAACTTCATAGCGAGCAGCAACTGAAGAGGGACATGAGAAACCATCCTTTTCTCCACTTCCAACCAAACCGGGCTTAGACCCTTGACCACCTCAGTACACCAAAGCGCTCCCTGCTTAAGTAGAAAGGCCTGATGGTAGGCCCCAAAGTCAGGAAAATTTACTCCCCCCTGCTCCTTACTCGCTTTAAGCTTATTTACCGCGATTCTGGGGGGCTTCCCCAACCATAAGAACCTTGTTAATTGTCGCTCCCAGCCTTTGTATACCCTGACCGGCAACACCACCGGCAGCATCTCCAAGATACAATTTATCTTGGGAGACAAGACCATCTTAATTGCCTCCATCCTGCCCCACCATGTCAGATATAGAGGAGACCACATTGCCGAGAAAACTCGGAGCATCTCCTCAATAGCCTTGCAGTTTGTACTTATTGTCTCCTCTACAGAAAAACAATACTTAACTCCCAAGTATTTAATGGGCTTGGCTTCCCATACAAAGGGGTGATCTTCTAGAGTGGAAGAAAAAGTCACACTGTTCATGGGAAACGCCACAGACTTCCCCCAATTTATCTTATAACCTGAGATTTCCGAATAGACACCCATAATTCTTAAGACTTCATCCACCTGATTAGGCTGGACAAAAAGCAACAGGTCATCAGCATAAGCTGACAATTTTATCTGCAAATCCCCTATTTGAATAGTCAGAATCTTCTCAGAATGCCGAATTGCTATAGCTAAGGGTTCTAAAGCAAGATTGAACAGTGTAGGGGAAAGGGGACAGCCTTGCCTAGTTCCGCAATGTAAGGCGAAAGGGGTAGATAAAGTTTCATTGACCAAGATTCTGGCCTGGGGATTAGAATACAACACCCTGATCAACTCAATAAACGAGTCCCCAAAGCCGAACCACTATAGCACACGGTACATAAAGGCCCACTCTAACCTATCAAAAGCCTTTTCCGCATCCAAGGAGAGCCCGACCATGGGGCAATCTTGCAAGTGAGTTAGGGAGAAGAGATCTATGAGAAGACGAGTGTTATCCGCTGTCAATCTCCCTGGCAAAAATCCGCATTGGTCTGGGTGTATTAACCCTGAAACCACAGTCGATAACCTTCTAGCTAAGACTCCAGAGAAAATCTTATAGTCTGCGTTTAAAAGAGAAATCGGCCTATAGTTACCCACCTTGAGGGGATCTCTGCCCTCTTTAGCTAACACAACTATTGTCGCCGCACTAAAGCCCCCCAACTGTGGGGATTGCTCTACAAGAAGCTGAAAGAAACAGGTCATCTGGGGGACTAAAACCTCCTGAAACACTTGATAAAATTCAGTGGGGATACCATCAGGACCCACCACCTTACCCTTCTTTGCATCTTTAAGGACAGCCCGGACTTCTTCCTCCACAATTGGCAAGTCCAACTCTTCAGCCTGTTGGGCACTAAGAACGGGATGAGGCAGATTTCCCAAAAAATTTTGATACATTGATTCGTTACATTCTCCTACTGAAGAGTACAGGTCTTGATAAAAAGACCTGAAGCACTCCCATATCTCGCTATTCTTCGTAAGCAACCCCTGATTATCAGATGTTAATGCCACAATACTAGATTTCTCCCGAGGGGGGCTAAGCACAGAGGCCATAAGCCCTCCAGCTTTATTTTGTTCAACATAATATCTCGCATTTTGCGCGTGCTGTACCTTTCTGACTTCCGAACTTAAGAGAGTATTATACTGATACCTTAATTTTTGCAGACGTAGCAGAACACAAGGCTCCACATTTGCTCTCAGTAGCCTTTCCTCAACCGAGATTTGCGATTCAAGCTCAGCAAGCACAGCCTTCCTCTGTTTAGCCATACGAATAGAGTAACTAGTTATCTGAGCTCGGATGGAGGCCTTAAAGGCCTCCCACCAGGCCCAACCTGCAGTATCCAATGGGAGATTTTTAACAAAATATTCTTTTTTTTTAAAAATCTTTATTTATTAACCATCAAAAACATAACTTCCAATACATTTCAAACAGTAAGCCGCAGCAGAGTGGAGTCTTATCTCCGCCGAGGCTAGAACAGGATACAGTTATGTGACTACACCAGAATTCAATTCACATTTTTATACAATTGTGGTTAACTTTTTTTTCCTTTTATAACCAATACTCCCAACCCCCCCCTTCCCCCTCTCCCCAACCCCCCCCTCATCATCGCAACCACTAACTCTGTATAAATAGCAACAGTGAACCTCTCCTATTCCCCCCGCTCCCCCCATCCATTCCCTTTACCCTTGGACTTTAATATCCCACATTTACTATCTCATTCCGGCAACAGGACCCCAAACTCTGAATATAGGGTTCCCATATCAACATAAAGGTGGACCACCTCTTAACTGAACCCCGAGCCCTCCAGCGCTCTGCCAGCATCAGCTGATGGAAACTATTGCGCCATTCCGAGAACGTGGGCAGGTCACAATCTCTCCACCTATGTAAGATCGGACCCTTCCCCACCAGACATGCTTTACGCACCAATAACCGCTCCCATCTCCCAATGGGAAGGGTTCGATGTAGTTGATCAAGTGTGACCAAAGCTTCGGTCCAAGGAAACCTCTGCTGTAACAATCTCATAATATATCTACTAATATGGGACCAGTAGGGAAGGATGCGCCTGCACTGCCACCACATGTGGGTTAGGGTGGCTAATGGTATAGAACATCTAGGGCAAGACCCATCTCGCGTAATATGACTCCTCAACGCTCGTCTAGGTGAAAAATATACTCGAGTCAGGGATCTATATTGTATTTCCCTCCATCGCGCTCCCTCCACCAGCTCCACTATCCACCCTACCGCCATGCAAATCTTGCCTGGCGGTACCTCCCGTCCCAATTCTCCTGCCCAGGCCATCTCAGCCCTCCCATAATCCAGCAAGACCCCAAAGCACTCCAGTCTAGCCTTCAGCCCAGCTATCGTCGGGTGGGGGGGGGTGTCACCCCCGAGCTCAAAAAATTCGATAATCTGCGCCGACCTATCCACCCCCAGTTCCTCTCTGGGCAGCCCAGCCACATAGTGAGAAAGCTGGATGTATGCAAAATATTGGGTGGGAGGCAGCCGGAACTCCTCACGTAATTCTAAAAACGGCTTGCATTTATCAGTAAGGTCCACTACATGCTCTAAATGTCTCAGTCCCTGCAAGTGCCATGTCTGAAACACCCTGGAGTCAGACCCCGGCAAAAATTGCACATTTCCTCGTATAGGCAGCCAACTTGACACCTGCCAGTTCTGTTGCCAGAAGCTATTTAACTGTCGCCAAGTACGTCTCATCGCATTTAACAGAATGTTACGTGTAAGTCGAGTTGGCAGTTGTGCACTGTCCACATGTAAAACCCCCACCAGCGAAAAAGGAGCCACGAGTGCCGCCTCCAAGTCCCTTGGCGTATATACATCTATTCCCCCCAAGCAATCTCCAACGTGCCGCGCTTGACATGCCAAAGCATAAAGTCTTAAATCTGGGAGCCCAAGGCCTCCTCTACGCCATTTACCAATCATACGGGACATCGGGATACGCGCTCTGGCCCCCTTCCACAGAAACCCTTGAATCTCCCTTTCCAATCTAAGCAAATCCCGTCGGAGCAACCACACGGGTAAGGTTTGCAACCAGTAAAGTATTCGAGGCAAAACCACCATTTTAACTGCTGCAATTCTCCCCAGTAGTGACAGTAGTAGCGGGTTCCAAGCTCTCAGCTGACTCTGCACCCCAGACAAGACTTTCTCAAAATTAGTATAATATAAATCCTGTGGTAATCTCGTCAAAACAATACCCAAATATTTGAATTTATGGTCTGACCATTTCAGGGGAAAATCCCCCCCCCCCAGCCTCCCCGCAACCGCCCCGAGACATCCAAGGCCTCTGATTTATCTGCATTTATCCTAAGGCCAGCAAAACTACCAAACACCCGAAATTCTGCCATCAGTCTAGGCAAAGATTCTCTCGGTGCCAGCAAGTGTACCAACATGTCGTCGGCAAAGGCCGACATCTTAAACCCCTGTTTGCCCACCTCGATCCCACGAATCTGTCGATCCAGTTCTATGTTCCGTATGAGAGGGTCCAAAGACAAAACAAATAATAAGGGGGATAATGGACAACCCTGTCTAGTGCCCCTATGCAACGGAAAGGGAGCCGATAAGACCCCATTACAAAGCACTCTAGCTGTCGGAGTATCATAGAGACTCTTCACCATGTCACAAAAAGCCTGTCCCAAGCCATACAGTGGTAGCAAATATTGCAAGTATTTCCAATTAACCCTATCAAACGCTTTTTCCGCGTCAAAACTCACCAGAAGTGACTGAAACTGATGGTAATGCACCCACTCCAAAGATGTTAATATTCTGCGTATGTTACGGACCGCATAACGGCCTCACACAAATCCCACCTGTGATTCATGTACTACATCCCCTAGAATTCCCGCTAGTCGCTCTGCCAAAATTTTCGCCAACAACTTCATGTCAAAATTCAACAGGGAGATCGGTCTATAAGAGGCAGCCTGCATCGGATCCTTGCCCGGCTTAGGTATTAGCGTGATGTAGGCCTGGTTATCTCCTCATCTCCTACCACTCCCTTCTATTCTTTGACGATAGGTATCTACTAACAGGGGGCTCACCCAGTTCGACAAGAGTTTATAAAATTCGGCCCCATAGTCATCCAGTCCCGGAGTTTTATAACAGCTGGCATTTGCAATTACGAGCTGCACCTCCCGTAGGGTTACCGGTTGCCCCAACTGGACCCGTTGCACCTCAGTCACCCTTGGGAGCTTCAGCCCTTGCAGGTAGTTCTCCATAGTAGAGGGGTTATTCTCTTCCGCTGCATACAGTTTTTGAAAAAAGCCTTTAAATATTGCATTTATCACCTCCCGATTTTGTTGGAGTTTCCCTTGCTCATCCCGAAGAGCTGCTACTCCCCTTCCTCCTCTCTGATCCTTCAGACATCGTCCTAATAATTTCCCCGGTTTGTCGCCAAAGCAATATAACCGATATTTGTAATACATTAGAGATTTCTTGGCTCTCTGGTGGAGCAACTCGTTTAAGGCAGCCTGTAATTCCCACAGCCGTTTTCTATTGGACACTGTAGGGGTATGTCCGCTAAGCACTCATGCCTGGGACACATGTTGCTCTAGCCGAATAATTTGTTCCACCAACAATCTTCGCTTCCAAGCCGCAAACCCTATTATATCGCCCCTCAACACCACTTTAGCAGTTTCCCAAATCAGTTCCGGGTCATCCCTGTATACCTGATGATTTAATTCAAAGTCACGCCAGCGTTGGCACAGAAATTGCTGAAAATGATTATCTTTATATAGCTCGATGGGAAATCGCCATATACGAGATGCACCGGTCCCTCCCCCCCATTGCAACTCAATCCAGACCATTGCATGGTCGGAGATCTCCAGGGGACCTATCTTCGTCTCTCCAACTTGTGCAAAGGCGGTCGTGGAAAGCAAAAGATAATCTATTCTAGCACTAGTCCCATGCGCCCGCGAAATATGGGTAAACTCCTTCTCGGAGGGGTGTAATAATCTCCAGGGGTCTATCAAACCTAATCTGGCCCGAAATCGCTGCAACAACTGAGAACCGAGCGTTCTGTCTCTCATCCCCCTGCCACTTGAGGTGTCAAGGCTCACTTCGAAGACCCCATTAAAATCCCCCCCAAAAAGCAATGGCACGTCTGGCAGTTGCTCCACCTTAGCTGCAATATGATTAAAAAAGCCCCGATCCAGCAAATTGGGACCATATACATCTCCCAGTATTATCTCGCGGTCTTCTAGTAGGCCAAGCAATAGCAAAAATCTCCCACTGGGATCAGCCACCTGCCGTTGCATCGTGAAGCGCACCCGCTTATGAATTAAAATGGCCACACCTCCCTTCTTCCCCAGTGCAGGCGCTCCCCATACCTGACCCACCCAATCCCGACATAATTTAGCATGTTCTTCAGCTGTCTGATGGGTTTCCTGCAATAGCGCAACATCGCATCGCTGCCTAGCCAGCGCCTTCAGTACTTTATATCTCTTTATCGGGCTACCCAGTCCACAGACATTCCATGATATTACCCGCAGAGGATCCCCATTCTCTTGCGCCCTAGCTGCCAGCGCAACGTGTTTGAGGAGACCCTCCCAGCCTGGAGTCCCCCCCCCATTTTCTCCAAAGTATTTTACACTGTGCGTCTGCATATATTTTAGATTGTGACGACCCCTCCCCCACCCTCCCCGCCCCCCCTAACCCCGCTATCCCCCAACCTCTAACCCCTCTCCTATCTCTCCCCACCCCCATCTTTAGGACCCTCCCCAATCTTCTCTCTAATACCCACCCCTATCCCCCCTCAAACTACGCCTCCTATCTACGGGGCTCCCACCTCCTACCCCCTCCCAGGTAGCCCTCCCGAAACCCCTCTGAGTGTGACCCTTCGCTCCATTGCCCATAGAACAGGTTACAATCCACAAACCACCCAACCTTCTATCTCTTTTGACCATGGGTGTACTATACCCTCCCTGAAATGCCCAGTAACCAGCAAACCCAATAGGCCAGGCCTCAGCCCGCCCCCCTACACGTAATAACCTGCCATAACCCCCCCCACCCCACCTCCCGTCCATCCCCATCCCATGTTATCCCCCCACCCCCCGCCAAGGCACCCTATCAGTGCATTTAAACAAACCCGCCTCCAATAAAAAGACAAAACAAGAACAAGAAGGAAGGGGGGAGGGAGGAGGGGCTGGCACCCAAACTGCCAATTCCAGACTCAGGCAGCCCGATTACACGGGGCGCAGTCATCGCATCCCTACAGCCCACAGTACACGGGACACCTCTGGTTCGGGCCCCCACCCACTTTCAAAGTAATAGTCCCCTCCAACCTTGGGCACTCCCCTGTTCAGCCTCGGCTGCCCGACATCTGCAGCCGTAGCGACCTCCAGGATAACCCCACCCCCTCCCCTCCACACAGTGCTGGAGGGATGAAGCAAAATAAACAGATATGGAGGGGAGATCCCAGGTACCTGCAAAATATAGCCAGGCTGACCGGTAGTACCCCTCCACCCCCTTCTGTTGGGGGCTAAAGAACACACAGCTAAGGTAAAAGAAAAACATTCTAATTCCCCTGCAAGACTTAATAAAGTATCCCTCCAAAGGATACATAAGACGGGTGAGAGAAAAAGAAACATGTTCATCATAGAGTCCCAGGTCTTGTCAATAGTAGGCAGGAGAGGAGGGCTCAGGATAACGGGAAACTTTGTTACGCTGCCATAATGGAAGCAATTAGTGCCTCATGAGGGAACAAAAAGACACAAAGTTACTTGGTGTCTGCAGCGCCATTCCCAGCACCTAAATTACCCAACTGTTATATCCATTACTACACTGTGTTTCCCCAGTCTTCACTCTCCGACGGGAGTTTCTCATAACTATTCAGATAGCCCCAGGAAATTTCATGAAGGAGACGCCGACGCTGCTTTCTTTTGGGTGTGGAGCTGATTCACATACTCTTCAGCTGCAGAGGCCGAGTCAAAGGTGCGATGGGCTCCTTCACAAAGCACATGAAGTTTGGCGGGGTATTGAACAGAAAACCGGATTCCCGCCTCGATGAGCTTTCCGCACAGGGGGGCATACTCTCTCCTTTTCCGGCTCAGCGCCACTGAATAGTCTTGTGCCACGCGAATTTTAATGTTGTTATAAGTCACTTCCCCCTTTTGCCGTGCTGCCCTGAGAATCAGTTCTTTCTGCGGGTAATAAAGAAACTTGGCTAAGACAATTCTAGGGCAAGGGTCTCACGTTTGCTTAGCGCCTACCCGATGCACCCGTTCAATGCGTAGCTTGCCTCCAAGCTCACCATCACCCACAATTTGCGTGACCAATACCTCCAGGTAGCCTCGCAGGTCCTTGTCCAAGACGGTCTCAGGAATCCCCAGAAAGCGCAAATTATTTCGTCGTGACCTGTTCTCCAGGTCATCAAGCTTGACTTCTTGTTGGGATATTTGGGATTTTAGGCCTGCCACCTCCGCAGTCAGCATCTCCACCTTCTCTTCCGCCAGTCCCACGCGGTCCTCCGTCTCTCGTAGTCTATTGCCCAGCGTATCCACTGAGGAGCGCAACCCATCCATTTTGTCATGTAAGGCATTAAACTGGGGTAATAGAGCCGTCGCTACAGCCGCCGACATCTCATCCAAAGAGGCAGGAGACTTGGGTGAAGCCGGCATCGGGGCTGAGTCCGCCATCTTACTCGAGCTGGCCCCCCGTTCCCAGTCTCTCCTCATCGTTTTTACCGCTGTCGCCATGCAGTTCGGCCACCCCAACCGCACTATGAGGATCCACAGGCACTCCGATTCAATTTAGTTACCTACTCGTCGGGTATTTGCAGTTTTACACGGTACTTAATCGCTGGCTTAGGCTTAGGGCTTCAGGACACGCTCAAGATGCGACCTCTACCCTGTCCGCATCACGTGGTCTCTCCACAAAATATTCTTTAATCTCAACCTTTATGAAATCACAAAAAAATGTGTCCTCCAACAACTCCCTTGGGAAATACCATCCCACCTTCCGAGAGGCCTCCTGTCCCTGTGCCAAAGTCAAGAATACAGCCGCATGATCTGATACCGTAGTAGCACAGATGCCAGCCTCCCCTACCGACTCCACTAAAGATCTGGATATTAACAGGAAGTCAATTCGAGAATGCGAATTGTGTGGAAGAGAATGGAAGGTAAAATCCTTATCCGTGGGGTGCAGGGTCTGCCAAATATCAGATAAGCCCAGGTCCTGCATCAGGGACAAGAGGACAGAAACTGCACTTCCAGGCTTGGGAGATCTATACGGCTGTCGGTCCAACAATGGGTCCAAAACCAAGTTGAAATCCCCTCCCAAAATCATGGGGTGGGATCTCAACTCATAAGCTTCTTTCGCAACCCTCTGGTAGAAGGAAACATCATCGCAGTTTGGTCCATACACATTCAATACAGCCAACTTCTCACCATTAATATGCATTAAAACCTTTGCCCACCTTCCTTGCGGGTCCGCACAATCCAACTCAAACTGTGGCTGGAGAGTTTCCCGCACCAGTGTTATTACACCGTTCTTCTTTCCAACTGCTGCGGCATGCACCGCTAACACATAGTGCCCCTTACCCAGTTTCTTTGCCTCCTCAGTGGTCAAGTGGGTCTCCTGGAGTAGAACTACATCGGCACCCTGCTTAGCACAGTACAATAAAATTTTCTTTCGTTTGATTGGATTGTTAATCCCTTTCATGTTCAGAGAAAGAATCTTAAGGGACCCCATAAGTCCTAACATATAGGGCTACGATTGTTCTAGGGCACCCAGCATACATCACCAACCCCCAGCTCAGCTTTTTACTCTCAGCGGTTTCCATTGAAGACAGCATTCCCCACAACCAAACCCACCACCCTGGGTGAACCATCGATTCCGCAAGATTACCCCTCTGAACTCCACCCCCACATTATGATTCCCTCACTCTCAACCCCCTCCTCCCCATACTTCAACACAGTATATCACACACTCAACCCGGACATTCAAACCCCATGATCAGCCCGCACCCACATACATCAACTCAAGGCCCCCTATACAGGAAAACAATTACCCCAACCACACCCAAACATCAGCAGTACAAGGCCAGAGCTGAGTATCGCCGCTCAACAGGCCATAACCCAAGTCTTTTCCAGCACTGCCTCCAACGGCTGTCTTCAACGCATTACTGCAGCTTCCTGCTCCTCAATGAAGGCGAGGAGAAGCTGAGGGTCCTCAAAGGTCTGTGTCTGATTATGTAGAGTGATTCTAAGCCTGGCAGGAGAAAACAATCCATATCGGGCTTGAAGGCTTTGTAGGCGAGGTCTTAGCGCCAGCAATTGCTTCCGCCGATCCACCGTAGGTTTATTAAAGTCCGGAAAAAAGGCTATATTCAATCCCTCAAACTTCAACGGTGCCAAGGCTCTGGCCACCGTCATAACTTGCACCACTTGCTGATGTCTCAACAGCCTTATGATGATAGGGCGCGGTCGCGATGAGTGAGGGCCCTGTTGTGAAGGGACTCTGTGTGCCCTCTCAATCTCGAATGGGCGATCAAAGGTAATCCGTAGAATCACAGGAATATTTTTACAAAGGAAGCCCATCAAGTCCCGTCCTTCTGCCCCTTCAGGTATCCCAACTAGTCTGATGTTATTCCGATGCGCCCTATTGTTAAGGTCCTCAAGATTGCACTCCAAGATAGAAATGCGCTTGGAATTAGCAGCCAACTCCTTCAAGCGCTCCTCGTGCACCTCTAACCTCGTAGAGAGTCCTTCCATCCTTTCAGAGAGCGTACTGAGCTGTACCTTCAGTTCTTTGAGCTCCACCACATCAGCCTGCACCCCGTTCAGGGTTTCCCCATTCGCGGTGACCAGCTCCCGCACAGCCTTGATTTCAGCCAAAAGCTCTTGCAGGCCTTCCAAACTCTCCTTCGTGCCAGCGGCCTTCTGCGGCGAAGGGCGATCGGGTTTCAACCACTTGGTTCCCGCGTTCGCCGGTGAACTGAAATCCAGCCTGGAAGGTTTACTGGACGTCATACTGGTATTCTCGTTTCCACAAATACTCCAAATAAAGTATTTCTCCATGGAGGGGCAGGATATCTTTCAGGATTCCGCGGAGGAAAAGATCAAGCGGCCATCTTGCACCGTCTCAGGCTCCGCCCCCCCCCCACCTAGTAAGATCTTTAATCAGACCCCTTATGCTTTATAATGAAGACCACTAACCATTTTAGTAGCCACCCTCTGCACCAACTCCATCCTTTTTATATCTTTTTGAAGGTATGTCCTCCAGAATTGCATGCAATGCTTCAAATGAGATTGCAGCAGAGACTTATACAGGGGCACTATTATCTCCTTTTCTCTGTTGGCCATTCCTCTCCCTATGCACTCAAGCATCCTTCTGGCTTTTGTCATCGCCTTTTCTACCTATTTATGGTTTATTTAAACACTTGATATGCCATCTTTCTTGACAATCAAGACAGTGAACAATAAACATCACCATTTTAAGATCATCAGAAACAATCACACTCAGGTCCCGCTCTGCTTTCATGGACAGAAGTACTTTGCCCCCTACACTGTACCGCTCCCTTGAATTTTTGCAGCCCAAATGCACAACCCTGCTTTTTTTTTAACATTCAATTTCAGCTTCCAAATTCTTGACTGTTCTTCAAGCTTAGCTAAATCCCTTCTCATGTTATCTACTCCTTCCTGGGTGTCTACTGTATTGTAGATTTTGATATCATCTGCAAAGAGGCAAACCTAACCCGACAGCCCTTCCACAATATCACTAACACAGATGTTAAAAAGAATCAGATCAAGGACAGATCCCTACAGTACACCATTGGTAACATTCTTCTCTTCAGAGTGAGCTCCATTTACCTGCACCCTTTGTTGCCTCCCACTCAGCCAATTTCTAACCCAGTCAGTCACTTTAGGGTCCATCCCTAGGGTGCTTTATTTGTTTATAAGTCACCTGTGTGGAACGGTGTAAAAGGATTTACTAAACTCTAAGTACACCACATCTAGGACTTTCCCTCATTCCAACTCCCTGGTCACCCAATCAAAGAAATCAATCAGATTTGTATGACAAGAAGAGCCTCTGGTAAACCCATGCTGCCTCGGATCCTGCAATCCATTGGATGTACATGTATCCTTTCCAGACCCATTGCTTTGTCTACTTTTAGTTTAACTAGTTTCTCATGAGCACAGTCTTCTGAAAATCATTCAAGATCCCCTTCACTTCTGTTCCTACTTATGGGTGTTTTCTGAGGTCCTGCTCCTGGCCCTTCATCTTTGAACACAGAAAAAAAGATATTTGTTAAGCAATTCTGCTTTATCCTCATTAACTTCTATATATTCCTTCCCTTCACCCTCGTCTGAAATATCACTTACAAATATATCTGAAAAATGTCTTACCCCCCATTTTATTGCATTGACTATTTTTTTCTTCTTTTTGTATGAGTCGTATCTTTGCTTTCCTGACCACTTTCCTAGCTTCTCTAAATTTTCCAAATATTGATGCTTGTCATCATTTGTCTGTGATCTCTTGTATTTTATAAAGACCACCCTCTTTTTCTTCACCTTTTCAGCTACTTCTTTTAAGAACCATAGTGGCGTCCTTTTTCTTTTATGTTTATTTATCTTTCTAACAAAAAGATTTGCTGCACTTAAAATATCCCCTCTCAGTTTTGCCCATTGCTTTTCTACGTCCCCCAGCTGTTCCCATCTCGCTAACAGCTCCTTGAAGTATTGTACCATCTTGGCAAAGTTAGTTTACCTAAAGCCTAAGACCCTCACTTTTGAATGGTCAACCATCTCACGCAAAGCCTCCTCCTGCTTTGGTAGTGAAATTGCTGATATATAGCTGCACCTGGGGCTTCTTAATTACTTGATGGAGATTCATATGGTATGTTCAACTCCTGCCACTCATCTTCTGCTTTCTGCCTCGCCAAAATTACAGCTTCTAATGCATCCCCTCATCTTTAGAGTACTCCTCCAACTGGTCTAGTTCTTTCTTTCTTGGAAAGCCATTCTATACTCTGCTTCTGCTTTATTACTAGAGGAGCATGTCGTCTCCTCAAACCTAGTCCTTTCTTAATCTGCAGGTAAGAAACAGAAAGGGATCCATAATATCTGAAGCATGTACAATGGTAGCACATGTGTAGCATTCATGTGTCCATGGGACCCCTGAACAGAGGGCTAAGACTACAGCATAGTTGCAACCTGAAACACATGCATTAAATACTGCATGTCCTGTGGTCTCACAAGATTTTTCCAACAAGTCCTCAGTCTTGGGATTCCACCAATCATACCCTTCCATCAAGAATGGGATAGTAGTGAATGTATGGGGGAGGAGGCATGACCAGCATGGAAGCATAGTTCTGGTGCTCCATGCTGTTCTTGCTTCAGTGCCTAAGAGAAAAGGGAAAACTGGGAAAGAGACCTTGACTTCCTGATCATCTCAAACTGTAACTCCAGTGAACCATTTTGCAATGTCCAGGCAGGGCCAGACTGTCCACTATGCAGGCTAGGCAGCCACCTAGGGTATTTTATTCATACTAATCTGGCTATCGGTAGGCAGGGGTAATTTGGAATCTTTAAGCTCTATCTGCTCTGTACTCAAGGGCATTTGGGCTACTTATGTCTTTATTGGAACCTCTCTGCTGATATGCCCTATCTTCAGTCTTTTGCTAGTATCCTTCAAGGATACATTGTTCCGAACCATGCACTCTTGGGCAACTGTCAGATTTCCCCGGTCACTATTTACAGTGTTCCCATCTCTGCTGAATGCCTCTGGCATAAACAGCCCTGCCCTGCCTCACTCGCAATCTTTCGTGCATGTCATCATCAATACCGTTCTATGATTCACGCTGCCAAAAAGTCTTACTATTCTGACTTTATCACTGCTTCCTCTAACTCCTCCTGGCAGCTCTATCAGGTTCTTTACTTTCTCTCAACAATCCTGTCCCCCACTTTGGCTCCTATGCCTCCTCCACCCGCTTCAGACCCAACTTCCTTGGCCACTTTCTTCTCTGCAAAAGTTCAGTCCCTGCACTTTACCTTCCTGTCCTGCCCTGCCCCCTTTTCCCCCATTCCTCTTCCCCCTCTTCTTCACCCTTGCCCTCTCACACTCCTGGAATTCCTTCCGTCCCATCACAGCTATTGTACTCTCTAAGGCCCTCACATCATGTCCTGCCCACTCGACCTCATTCCCTCCTTCTGGCTTCCGGAACCCTCACTTGCACTTATGCCATTCATCCTCCACATAGTGAACTCAAGTCTTACCTCTGGCTGTTTCCCCACTGCTTGGAAACATGCAATCATTCGACCCATCTTGAAGAAGCCATCTCTTGACCCTCTACCCTTGCAAACTGGGTCCAGTCTCCAATCTCCCTTTTCTGTCAAAGGTTCTTGAAAAACTGGTTTTCTCTCAACTTTCTACCCACCTCGATTCCACATCCATTCTTCACCCCCATCAGTCAGGTTTCAGAACAGGCCACAGTACTGAAACCATTCTCCTCTCTTTCCTCAATGAACTTCACCAATCACATGATAGAGGCAATCTCTCTCTTGAGGTTTCTTTGGATCTATCCTCCGCCTTTGATCTCCTCTCTCACTTGTATGATGCTGGGATTCACGGCACTGCCCACCACTGGTTTCATTCTTTTCTTTCCTGCCGTGCCTTTTCTGTTCAGGCAGCATTTATAAAGCACTAACAAGTGTATGCAGTGCTTTACAAACACAAAAGAAGACAGTCCCTCTTCAAAGAGCTTACAATCTAGAAGACAAACATATAGGACAAAATAATATGATGAGAATAAGGACAATAGGAGGGGATTAAGAATCAAAGGCAGTCTCAAAGAGGTGAGTCTTGAGCTTGGACTTGAAGAGGGTGAAGAAAAAGATTTGACACAAGGACAGGGGCAGGTTGTTTCAGGCATATGGAGCAGCAAGGTCAAAAGAATGAAGCCTTGAGTTAGTGGAATAAGAGAATGGCATAGAGAGAAGGAAGGTAGAAGAGGAACGGAGATAATGAGGAGGGATATGGGGAGAAAGGAGAGAGGAAAGGTAAGGAGGAGCAGCAGAGTGCATGCATTTATGTGTCAAGTTAAGTAGCTTGTACTGAATATGGTAATGGATAGGGAACCAGCGAAATGACTTTAGAAGAGGAGTAATATGGCAGTAACATAGCTGGTGAAGAATTAACTGCCCAGCAGAGTTTTGAATGTATTGTAGAGGGAAAATATGAGATTGAGGGAGGCCAGCAAGGAGGAGTTTTCAATAGTCAAACCGGGAGATAATAAGGGAGTGAACTAGAGTCTTAGTAGTAGAGGCAGAGAGGAAAGGACGAATCTTGTTAATGTTGAAGAGAAGAAAGCAACAGGATTTAGCAATGTGTTGGATATGAGATGAGAATGACAGGGAGGAATCAAAGACAATCCCAAAGTTATGAGCAGAGGAAACAGGAAAAATAGGAGCATTATCAACAGTGATGGAGAAAGGAGGAAGGATGGATTAGGGGAGAAAACCAGAAGCTCAGTTTTGGCCATGTTCAATTTTAAATGGTGCTGAGACATCCAGATGGCGATGGTACTGGAGAGAAGGAGAAAGGTCAGGTGAAGAGATATAAATTTGAGAATCATCCACATAGAAGTGATACTGAAAGCCAAGGGTTGAGATAAGGGAATCAAGTGATTGTGTATGAAGGGAGAAAGGGAGTGGACTGAGATTGGACCCTTGGGGAACACCAACTGAGAAAGGGATAGCAGAGGAAGACATATCTTGAGAACAGACTCTACATGAGTGATTAGAGAGATAGGAAGAGAACCAAGATAGAACAGAGTCTCTAAAGCCAAGAGAATATAATGTAGCAAGGAGAAGAGAATGGTCAGTGTTATCAAAGGCAGCAGAAAGGTCAAGAAGAATAAGAATAGAGTATAGGTATTTAGACCTTGCCAAAATAAGCAGGATGCATCTGCACAGGGTGTGGGGCAATGGCTGGGACATTGTAGTGCCCAACCACCACCTACGTGGACAGGGTGTCCACAGCATGTCATGCTGGGAGGTCACTCTCACCCTGACTGAGCAGTGACCATTGCATGTCTTGGTTCCTACATAGTGATAAACAGTGTTTCTCTTAAATGATATCTGTGTGTTCTGTGTTCTAATCAGTGAGATAACTGCTTGGTGTTTGTGTGTAAATCCCACTTCTGGGTGCACATAGTTCTTCTAGGAACATGGACTAGCCAGCGGTCTATCTGCAGTTAGCATGTGTATGGCTGGAGCACCTTGCAGGGTGCAACAGGTGCAGACTGACTGTGGTCTCTGCTGGTGAATGTTAGATCATGGTGGGGGACATCTGAGATTTTCCAGGCCTACTGCCTGTCTGCCAGTGCCCTTGTGCTAAGTACAGATCTGTATCAACTACCCTGGATGGCACCCTTTCACCAGCAGGGCTGGGGTTGCTGGTCCCACAGCACTTCATCATGTCCCTCAACTGCCTCCATTGCAAAGATGTAGAGTGTGGGTCTGTTGGAGGCAGATCCTGCCCACCACCCTGACCCAGAGAGGGCGGTTTGGTAGGTGGCGCTACATAATCTACATGTGAGTCCACAACCCCCCCCCCCTGCTCTTATAACAGGTGACCATAGCAACCACATTGGATATGCACTATTCTGGGTGTATCATGGTCCACAAGTGCTAGATGTGACAGGGAATGCAGATGGATAAAGGATTATCCTAGGTGTGTCTGCAAGGAATACCTGTCACACACTGGTACTGATGGGTACCTGCAACAAAGCCTATCTCAACCAACCTGGGTACTGCCGACCTCGTGCTGGGTGCCCCACCTCACCCTCAGGGTGAGCACAGAATCCACACAATGGCATGGTCTGTAGCTACACTGTGCCAGTAACACACACAGTCAGTTCCCCCTACCAAGCTGAGGTGCTGTAGAGGTGCATACCCCATCTGGTGCTCAGATGTAGACTGCTGTTCTGCATGTGCATTGCATCATGGGTACTGGTGGGTTTACTCTATCCTGGTAACCACAGCAGACATTTTGTGCGGTGACCTGCAGTCTTTCTGTAGCCAGCCATTGCTGTGATAAAAGCCATAGAGGTGTATCCCACTGGTTAATACAATGACTTCCTGTCCTTCTATCTGTGTCTGTCAGCTGTGTGGCGTCCTGTCATCATGTGCAGGCTGTTATCCCATGTCCTGCACTGGTACCATTTTCTGCATTGCGGCTCTTCATGCTTTCCTCACCTGTGTCTGCTCTGCATGGCACTACTACTCCTCTTTCCTTCTATCATTGCAAATATCTTGCCACCTCTACCTCCACTGGAGGACACGTATTCCCATCCTCTTCCACCCACTGTCAATGTAGCACTTTACATTACCAACACCCTGTGCATTGGTAAAGATGCCTCCAATATGTTTGTCCATTTTACTGGCTGCCACTTCGGCTGCACGCAGATTTGGCAGGTCCATCAGCTCCCACCTCTACTTCCTTCTATCACTTGTCCATGGCCTTTCCCTGGTGCTCTGTGCAGTGTTAGGGTTACCTCTGTTTTTTGCCCTTACATTTCATGCTTGTCAACTTGGGGCACCTTACTGCCCTTAGGCACCATATCCTGGGTCACCTTAACATCCTTAGGGCACCTTAAGTTAAGGCACCTTATAAGGTGTCTTATAGGGTGCCTTAACCTAAGGCGCCTCATAAGGTGCCCTATAAGGCACCTTATAAAGCGCCTTGTCAGCCTTCTACTGTGCTTTTTTTTCAGCTTTAACGTGCAATGTCCCGTTAATTTGTGCTAACTGGCCAAGGCACCCTTTAACGCGCGTTACACGGCCATTGCTGCCTTAATGCCGGTACCCCATTTCCTTATATGGCATTACTCATGTTAACGCTGCACTTATCGCCGGTAACATTACCGCGGTTTAGTAAACATACCCCTTAGTTAACATTAGTTCATTCCCCCTTCCCTTTTCTTATTTGTTTTTTTTTGGGGGGGGAGGGGGGTATGCAGCTTCTATGATATTGACATTGTTTCTTTTTTATTTTGTAAATTTTAAATAACGTGAGCTTAGAAAAAAGACTCAGAGGGATGCTGGATTGTTGCAATGATCAAGGTGGCTGATAAGGGGTTATATTAGTGAATATAAACCTCAATACTTCCATCAAGTGACTAGGCAGCTAGTGTTGGCAGGTAACTACTCAGTTATCACGAGGGAGATTTTCTTAAACAGAAAATCAAACTCTAAATTTAGATCAACCAAAGTTGCACAACTGTTGAGAGATGCTTGATTATATTCTGGTAGGGCCCAGGAGACTTTAATCCTACCAGCTTAGAATGCACTATTTTCAGCACCACATAAGTCATTCTCTTGTATTGATGACGTTTTAGTATCCAAGTCACTGTTTAATTCTGTTGCGGGCACAAATATTAATTCTACTAACATTTCAGATCATGCTTATTTCTCTTTAGAGAAGGATTTTTTTCTCAGCAAATCCAGTCAGAAAGCAGCTGGGCTTCATTCCTTCTCTGCTGTAAGACTCCACTTTTATACAAAAAATTAATCTTGATAAAAAACATTTCATTTGACTTGTGTGGGGCACCTCTAAAGCATATTTCGTGGTAGAGATTACTAGTTATACTGCTTTCAAAAATAAGGAGATAAGGGTCATCCTTAAACAGCTGGAAACTGAAATTAGGGTAATGGCGAGATAGCACATGGATATCAGTGCAAAGGACCTATTGCCTTAATTTAAAAAACGTATAATTTCAAGATAATACGTTACTGAGCCATTAAGTAGGGAGGTCTCTATTTCTGGTTAATGCAGAATACAGTAGTGATACTATCCTAAAGCAAAGAGGGAAGAAATGCTGTAAATAAGAGTAATTCCTTGGTGCAAATGCAAACGGAAATAGAGGATCAATTCCTGACTTATTTTTCTCAACTTTATTCATCACAGTCCTCTTCCCCATACTGTGTTAGTCAAGATTTTCTAAACAGATTGCCACATTCTATTATACACTATGCTGCCAAATTACAATTGGATAGCCCTCTATCTCTGCAAGATATTTTGAAAACTATCAATGTGCTTAATTTGCAGAAAACCCTTGAGAGTACTGGCTCCAAAGTTGTTGCATCTACTATATATCAGAAATATCTGGAGCGGAGGGTGGCACAAGAATTGTTCACAGAAGCCATTATCACACTGTTGGGCTGTCCTGGAAAGGATATTTTATATAACCAGATCTACAGGCTAATTGTCTGATCAAATTTTCTCTGTAAAACCTATGTGGAAAAATATCCACTGATCCAATTGGCTTTATGAAGGAGAGATTTTTTGCCAATAATAGCAGAATATTTTGTCATATTATACATGCGCCTAATTACACAGACAGTACAGCAGTGGCATTATCTTTTGATGCAGAAAAAGCTTTGACTATATAGAATGGCAATTCCTCTTTAAAACCATGGCATGGTTTGATTTTGGTGAACAGTTCATTTCAATGGTCAAATTGTTATACTCCTCCCCTACAGCGAGGCTCTGTATTACTAATGAGTTTACCAAAATGTTCTCCCTTGCAAGAGGGAAAAGACAAGGGTATCCTCTATCACCTTTACTGTTTGTATTAGTCCTTGAGTCTTTACTTATGGCTATTAGAAAACAGTGGAGGAGTAGCCTAGTGTTTAAAACAACTGCCCAGATCAAGATCAAGGGGTCAATTCCCACTGGCACTCCTTGTGACCTTGGGCAAGTCACTTTACTTTCCATTTCCTTGGAAGAAAAGGCCTGGCAATTTACTTCTGGTGATACATTGCCAAGAAAACCCAGAGGCAGCTCAATTGCCATGAATCAGCACTGACTTGACAGCACTAAATAAAGAAAAAAGAAATTAGAAAACAAGTAGCTGTTAAAGACTGACAGTTTGGCGAGCAGCACCATAAGCTTGGACCAGTACAGCTGTGTGTGTGTAACTGGGAGGCTGCTCTTTGATAAGCATCAAGGCTAATCGTACCATTTCCATCAGAGTTAGTGGAAGCGGATTGGGCACCCTAGGTGAACCTTAGACCCCCTCCCCTGAGATTTTGATAAACTCTACTAACATGATCATTGAAACAGCACCCCTCCCACGACAATCCTGTAAAAATGCAGATTCTTCCAAATTCATCCAATTTGTAGCTACTCAACAGGCTCTTATCATTATAAGTGCATAGAGCTGAAACAATTTTCCCTTCTGCTATGGCTACCAAAATGACTGCAGTCTAGTGGAGCTTCCCACGTCATGCTCAAGTGAGAGAGTCACCCCTTTAGGGTTTGAGGTAGTCGGTCATGAGCATTTAATCAATCTCTTTTCCTCTCAATCTTCAGATTTTCTACAGAGAGGAGAAAATCCATCCACCATCTGCTGGAGACAAAGAAATACTGAACAGACTTCAGGTGGTTGAGCTGGATAGAGGCACGAGAGTGATGGCATTGAAACCTAGGCTTTTCATTGGTTCTTTGTCTCCACCAATCTGCTAGTAGGGGAACACAACCCACTTGTCTGGACTTGTCTAGCAGGATGATATGGAATGGAAGAGTTCAACAGCCTCATGCAACCTCAGTGCCTCCACCCTCCTCTTCCTTTCTCCCCTGCTCTCTTCTGAAGATTGCAGAAGACTCTCAGAGGGATCTGCCTGTCAACCATCTTTCACACAGTGCTGCTAAAAAATAAATTCAGCCAATCAAGAAGTTTCAGGGGAATAGAGCTGAACCCTGCATGGATCCTATGCATGGGGCTCTCAGGTGGTGAATACCAAGGCCTGACCTCGTCATTGGGGGGCTTGTTGGGGGCTCTTAGTTCCCTCTCTGAGGAAAGCAATTCAGGGCGGACTGCTAGCGACCTTTGGTGCTGTGCAGAGGTTTCCCGCCATTTTCTGCACACATTAGTAATATTTTTGCCTATTGTGCACCTGGGGGGTCAAGCTGTCCTAACGGGTGTTCCGCCCAAGTGGCTCCAATATGCTCTCCTTCCCTAGTGCCTTTAACACACATTCTATAAAGTGCAATTAATGTGTGCTTGTAGGTCAACACAGCCTTAACGCACGCTCTGGTGATACTTACCCTAACTCTCTATGTCTTCTTCCAAGAAACACTGTTTGACATGTGGCAAACAAGGAGCATCATCCTTGGATTCTGGAACTTGACTTTCCTGAGTTGTGCCTGGAGGGCATGCTTTTCCCCCTCTCAGCTGGAGGATACTGTTATGTTTATGTTTATTCAACCATCCTTCACTTAGCGCTTAGCGCAGCAGGGCAGTGTACAAATTAAAAACAAGTTAAAATAAAAGATGGAAAGGAACACCAAATTCTTGACAGAAAAGGGTAGGACATTCACACTGGGGGGGGGGGGGGCGGGGGGCGGGGCGGGGCGGGGGAGAGGGCAGGGGGAGAACATAAGATAAAAGCCATGGCCATGGTCACATAACAGGCAGGTCATATGCAGTATAGAAAAGATGGGTTTTTAGGAGAGCTTTAAACTGGGAAGTTTCGAGCCAGAGGGAAGGGGGGAGTGTGTTGCAAGAGGCAGGAGCAAGGAAATAAAAAGCTGAAGAATGGGTGGATTCTTAATGGGCCTGAGAAGCAGAGGGAAGGTATAGGTGGTTTGCGTGGATGTTGCGGAGGAGATGGTGCAGGGAGTGAAGGAGCAGAACATTGGGAGCCTGTGTGTAGCGCTCAGTGGACCAAAGTGAGAAGTGAGTCAGTGTTTAACAGGGAGCCAATGGTAATGGACTAGGAGGGGAGAGACGTGCTCGAAACAAGAGGTGTGTATGAGGATGCAGACAGCAGTATTTTGAATGAGCTGGAGCCAGTGAAGTTGATATTGGGGGAGACCTAGGAAAACAACAGCAGAAGGGTAGACAAGGAAGAAGCAGAGAGGAAGGGGCAGACAGTGCGAATTTGATGAAGTGCGTGAAAAGAGCAATGAGTTAGAGCAGAGGTTCCCAACTCCAGTCCTGGAGGGCCAAACACCATTCAGGTTTTCAGGCTGTCCCTAATGAATATGCATGAGATACATTTGAATACAATGGGGGCAGTGCATGCAAATGCATCTCATGCATATTTATTAGGGACAGCCTGAAAACCTGAATGGTGTTTGGCCCTCCAGGACTAGAGTTGGGAACCTCTGAGTTAGAAGCAAGGTGCGTGCAAAATGGGAAAGAATCTAGTAACTCCTTGATATTGTATTGAGTCAACCAGGGAGACTGGGGAACCAGGGAGAGTAGGAGCCAATGTTGGGAGAGAGCTGCCGAAGGAAAACCAGATAGCTGCGGACTTAGAAGGGCTGAAGTTGAGGAAATTATCGGACATCCAAGTGGAAAATACTGGAGATGCAGGCGTTGAGAGGTGTGAGATTAGGGGAAGTTGGATTAGTATGTGAAGCAGAAGAATATCATTGGCATAGTGCAGGATGGCGCTAAGGGTAAGGATTCTCAGCTGGCCAGGGGCTCCGGTGACCATGCTGTGAGCCACTCTTCATCCTTTAGGGGGCCATGGTGGCTATGCCTCCTGGTATCAGGGAGCCTTTTCTGAGTGGAGAGCTTCTGGAGTCTGGATTGTCCTCCCCAGATTTCTTTTCCTTTTTGCAACAGGCCTGGTACTTCTGGTGTGCAAATTCAGACCCTGCAGCCTCTGGGTGCCCCAGGATGCAGTCTCATACTGGGTAGATTGGAAGCCGAAGCCCTGTTTGATTGCCTTTGGCTATGTGTCCCCGATGTGGGACTCTCCCTGAAGATGAGGAACACTTGGAAGCTGTCCGAGATGTTGACTATGCCTCAGACCAAGATGAATCAGTATTGGGTTCTGATGTAGAGGAGGAACTCCTATCACCTTCACAAGACTATGAAGAGGCCAGCATGATCACCTGTTCCAGAAGGAGGAACTGCTGGTATTGATTTCCAGGGTTTCATCCACCTTGAACTTGGTTAATGCTTTTAGCATAGAGCAATAGCTGAAAGTACACCTGCTTCTTCAAGGGGTATGATATTACTATCTTCCCATTCATCAAAAATATAATCCAGTCTGAGTAGAACTTGCCCGACTCCCTGCCTAAAGGGCCCATAAGAAGATCTACACTCTCCCAGAGGAGGAGTGCGGTAAGTGGTTTGACATTCCCAAGGTAGATGTACAGGTCACGGCGGTTACCAGACGGCTTGGAGCAGAATGAGGGTGTGTCGCTGTGAAACCCGTATAAAGTGGATTTCCGAAAGCCATGTGTGCTGACATTGGACGTCACTAACCGCGTAAGCCTAAGTGATGTTTCCCAGTGCATATGAACGCTGATGGTGAGTGGTGAACCCATGTAGTGGCATTACAGTGCACAATAGAGTGAGAAGAGTGTCTGAAAGCCTGTACCCAAATCGTGCAGAGGTAAAGCATCGCTGGACCGGCAGAGAAGCCATGTGGGCTGTGCACATGCTGTTCCAGAGGTGGAGACGTGCACGCTATGCCCGGGAACAGTGGAGGATGCGGCAGGCAGTGGGTATCCATCAGCAGGCTGTAGCCCAGCACCCGAGATGCAGGTACCATGCCCGACATGTACCTGCAATTGATGGAGGAGGAGGTCTACCAGAGATACAGATTGGATGGGGTAACGATAACTGAGTTGTGCAGCATACTCTGTGTGGATCTGGAGCCTTCCACATCCAGAAACCAGGTCCTGCCAGTGGCTATGACAGTGACCACTGCCCTGGGATATCTGGCAACTGGCAGCTTCCAGCATGTGATAGGGGTGACTGTCAGAATCACGCAGTCCACTGCCAGCCACTGCATAAGTAGCTTCACCAGAGCCCTGCTGCGGAGGATGAGCCACCTCATAGACTTCTCCCAGACACAGCAGATACAGAAGGAGACCATGCAGGCATTCTACAATATTGCTGGATTCCCATTGGTGCTTGGACGTATAGACTGCACCCACATTGTTCTGCGGGAACCACGGTTGGAGCAGAGGTCATACCAGAACAGGCATGTTTACACATTGATGAACACTCAGGTTATTGTGGATGCCAACATGACCTTCACTGATATGTGTGCCCACTACCCAGGGTCCTGCCATGATGCATTTGTCCTCACCCAGTCCAGCCTGGGACAGGAAGCAGTCAGGGGTCAGCTCGGAGAAGTGTGGCTGCTATGTGAGTATGCACATGTGTGAGCCCCAGGACAGATCCAGAACAAATGGTTGCTGTAGTATGATACTATGTGTAATGCAAACAGGTAGAGATATATGTGTTACGTATACATGACAACACATGATGGCCACTGTGTGCACATGTGCTGCCATTCCACAGATTTATGCACACAGCAGGCTAAGACACACATTGTGGAGACAACCAGGGGAAGGCCCTTGGCCGAAAGCACATGCACCAACATGTGGCATGTGAAAGAGCATGAGCTGGTATCATGTAGTGCAGCCACATGGCAGCAGCATGTGTAGGGCACATCCATGTTTGCCCCCATCCTAGCCAGCAGACCCCCAACCACATCTCCATGCCATGCCCTTGCCCCCTTCCAATAGGCCAGCCTATGTCACCATCCCCCATTGCCCGCTCCAAATGTCTGACTGCCGCACAAGCCATATGTTGGTGTCCTCTCACTACCACAATGTTGCTGACTGTTAGATATTGCACCCCACCCTGCTAGTAGATAGTGTGTTGTATGCTGTCCATAGCAGCTCATAGATTATAACCAATGCATGTCCTATGCTCATGTGCACATCTAACATTGCCCCCACAGATGACCGTGGATACCTCTGAGGACCTGGTTGCTGACCCCGCACATGCATTTTGCAACCCACCTTGAGGCCACGGCGTCCACAGTGCACACTGCATGCCCCCCCCCCCTTTGCCCACCTCTAGCCAGCTCTGTTCTCCCCTTCACATGCCCAGCTGTGTCCTACCGGCCCCCCTGGGCAATGGGCACCCATAGGGGGAAGTGTGGGCAGGTACCAGATTTCTTCAACTGGATGGGCCTAAGGATCTTTACCAGCTATGACAGCATGATGATATATGACTGGATGTAATGAGCTAAAAGTAGATACCCAGGCCTCCAAGGTCACCCTTGGCTATGCTGCTGATTGAAAGAGGCTGGAGTACCAGGAAACATGGAATGTGAAAAGAATAATGAGTGTCTCAGGAAGATGAAGATGGATGGTTACAGGGTTAATCCTCTCTGTAATGGTATATGGGCTGATACACATAGGGCCCAACTTCATGCAAGGGTTTTAAGCATAACGTCTTAGAGGACAACCAGACTTTATGGTCCATCTGATACTGAAACTTTAGTTTAGTGCACCTGGGGCCATCACTGGTGGTGTGTGCCCCTCTACCGAAAATCTGTACCATGCCCCGGCCAAGTGAGTGTGCACACCTGCACATATTGGGTGCTGGCTGGTACACACACAGGATAGTGGCACCATGGGATGGCACGGCTGCCCCAAGCACATTGCCATCATTACATATGGAGAGTCTACCACCAGATGGTCTGCCTGTACCTGACTGTCAGTCTAAGCTGCCACCCCCTGCTTCTGCTGGGCTCCGCTGTGTACCCCACTGACCTTCCTCGGCTGCCAGCTGATTTGATCGCTTCCAGCGCAGGGCCTGAGTGATGGTGTCATCAATGCACAGATATTCCAGACGGGCAATACACGGGTTCATGCATACTTGCTGTCCTGCTTCTCTGGCCACTGGTTTGGACACATACATGGGTATTGTGGGCCAAACGTAGGTGCTGAGCCTGGGTTCTGGACCCCTGTGCCTACCTGTCTATGGCATGCTGGGAGCTTGCTGCTGTGCTTGGTTTGTGCTGCATTTTCGATGCTTGGTCATTTTGGAGGTGCATGACTCATGATTCAAGCACTTTTCCTGAGCGGGTATCTTTCTACAGGTATGGCATGCCTCAGCACCTTGTTGAAAATCAGGCCCCATATTATGAATATTAAGCTTTACCCTGCAAGTAAAAAAATGTGCTGATGGCTGAGTTTGTGTGGCTCTCGGGATCTATTAGTTGGCTTTGACTGCTGCTGAACTCTGCAGGCCCTCAGAAGTTACCACCCCAGGTGACTTCTAGACTTGCCTAATGATTGAGCCAGCCCAGATTTCCATGTGCCGGTCTGCAGATAGATGACTCCCTGTGAGATGTAGGTACAAGTGTAAAAAAGGTTACTTAGCTGTCCAGGGCCACGCAGATCCTCTCCCAGACCATCTGTGCTACAGCATGGGGCACCTTGTGGCCTTCAGGGTGGTATACTATGTCCTTGTTTGCCAGGACCATGCACACCAGAAGCAAAGTCTCAGCATCTGAGAAATTTGGCTGTCTCCTGGTTGCCATCTTAATGTTCTCCAAAGAGGGCACACTATTGAGCATGGGAATGTGTGGGGACTGGAAACATGTTGACAAGGTTCCACAGAGGAAGATGTGTCATACGCATTTGGAATTCATTTGGGGACATATATTTTGCTACCAAACAGAACTTAAACATACAGTGTCCACACATACAGCGTCGGTTTGATATAAACAAATGTGATATGTTATTTTTACAATGTAATATAATTTTTGTATTCCACTCATCTACCACTCTGTAATATAATTTTGCATGTAATAACTTTCTGACTCCCTTTGTTGTATATCTGCATCCTGGAAGGAGAGACTATGTGGCTAGTAACACGTAGGCTGCCACAGGTGCGGAAGTGCAAGGAGTGGAGTGAGACAGTATTAACCAATGAGTTATAGACATGCTGGAAGAGGGAGATAACATATTGTACTATAAAAGAACTGTGAAACAGAGGATAGGTGTGTCTGCTTGTGCAGGTATCCATTCTTGTACGAATGTAATAAAGGTAACCCTTTGCTTCACTGAGGAGTCTGTTATTGTGTAAAACGTTATGCTTTATTACACTTTGCATGTGCATCTGCCCCTCTTGCACCCTCTATATTTTTCACATCTCTGGCCCATCAGTGCAGATGTCCATATAACCCCATTCGAGAATGCAGTTGAATATCTTTGCCACCCCTTTGGCCTAGTGATTTTTCCATATGCACATACTGCTATTTCATAACACATACTGTATATGGGTCTATCACTGCAGGATGTTTTTAATAAACACTTCCAATTTTAGGGGCAGAGATATGTTGATTTTACATTGGTCTCACACATGCACATGCTCACTTCTAAAATAGACATGAATTGGCAGACGTTTTACTTTGATGTTGCTCCAGTCATATAAACCGCCTTTCTAAAATGCGGTTTTAATTATATGCTCTCTATGCTTCCATTAGCATTACCAAAGACATTTTTCAAACTACAGACCATACCGAGGGTAATTTTGTAAAGTGCAGCTTGATTTCCATGCATATTTACTTGCATACATCATGGTATAATATTATGCTATTATTAGTTTGTAAACCACATTGATATTATATGAACTGCAGCATTTCAAATATTTAATAAACTAAACTAAACTAAAGCTTCAGTATCAGATGGACCATAAAGTCTGGCTGTCCTCTAAGAAATTATGCTTAAAACCCTTGCATGAAGTTGGGCCCTAGGTTTATCAGCCCATATACCATTACAGAGAGGATTAACCCTGTAACCATCCATCTTCATCATCCTGAGACACTCATTATTCTTTCCACATTACATATTTCCTGCTACTCTAGACTCTTTCAATCAGTGGCATAGCCAAGGGTGGCCTTGAAGGCCTGGGTATCTACTTTTAGCTCATTACATCCAGTCATACATCATCATGCTGTCATAGCTGGTAAAGATCCCTAGGCCCAACCAGCTGAAGAAATCTGGAATCTGAGCTGTTACTAACTGTGAGCAACAGGAGCCTGTTCCTCTGCATAACACTGCAAAGTGTTTCCTATATCATGCCAGCACCACAAGCATTTTCAGTACTTGTTGGTAGCACTTCCTGATGCTGATCTCATGAAAGCAGCAATTGGCAGTGTTAGTCTGTCAATACTGAATGGTACAGAAAATACTTTGTAGTCAAAAGCAGTGGGGCAGGCTTCTTTCACTTACTTAATTCAAGGGAACATTACAAGATACGAGGAAGCAGGCAAATACTGTGTAGCGGGAAGATAGATGGGAAGAGGCAGCTTCTGGAGAGATGGAGGAATATAGACAGTTGGGAAATGATAGGAAAAGGATGGGTAGTGCAAAGGGTAGATGCTGGGAAAGAGGGATAGGGAGGGGGAATAGATGCTGGGAAAGAGGGATAGGGAGGGGGAATAGATGCTGGGGAAGAGGGGAAAGGTAAAAGGGAGTGGGAAATGGTACAAGAGGGCTGATACTTGGGATATGGGATTGAGGGTAGGAGCTCAGATGGGAACTCAAGTATTGGATAGGAAATCAGAAGGGCATAGACTCACAAATTGACTGAAGATTGGGAAGAAAATGAGCTCTCAGGGCTTGGATTGTTGCAGCCAATCAGCTGAAAATGTTCTCATTCTCTCACTCACCCACAGAAGGAAGCACACAGACAGGCTGGAATGCAAACAGGATCTTTTAATGTGCACACAGGCCCAGACAGAGAGCCGGTACCCTCCACAAAAATCTGAGCCCTGAAGGACGTCCTACATTGTCTTATATACAGTACATTTTTAAACTCATTCTACAATCTCATTTGTCTCGGGTATTTCCTGTCCACCAATCAGCAGCCCCTGGGGAAGGTGCCTGGGTGACCTGTCCAAACCGGTATGCTCTGGTCTGCTGATTTCTGGGCAAGGGGGTATTGTGCTCAGGCCTGGAGGGGGGAAGGGTGCCTACTGAAACCTTTATGTCTTCTCTTAGCAAGCTGATCACTATGTAAAACCTCATGACTTGGGGGAAGGGTTACCCACAGCTAAGCCTCATGGTTGCCTCAGGATAATAATAAAAAAGGGGTACATGGGAATTAGGTTGAGATAAAGTGGATACTGTGGAGCCTATTGCCTGCAGCCTGCCTAAAGCCTCTTGAGTCAAGATCCTGAATTAAAGCTGACAGGTTTCTGCTGTACCTCTCTAACCTGGTGACATCACAGAAGTTACCTGCTTTCCATGTGCCTGTTTGTGAACACTGAAGATCCCTTGTTCTTTGTTCTGCCTATATGCTGAGAACCTGACTTCTAAGCCTTTGTTTCAGGTTGAGAATTGCTTTGATGACCTGGAAGGTGAAACATTGTATTAGGCCATTTCTCATCATGGATTCTATTATGCATGTGACTACCTCCTAATAGCTGCTTTCTCATTTGTTTAACCTCTCAGAGGAGCCCTGGTCTAACCAGTCCCAGAGATGTACATGTGCCAAGATAACGACTCTACACAAGTTATGCAAAATCAAGTATGCAGAATCAAAGACTGCTTATTGCTACCTAGGTACTTTTGCCTTTTGGTTACTGCCACCTAAGACAAAGACTGTGATTTTTGCCAACAAGCTTTTTGGCATTTGATTTACAAAGGCTAGTCTGCCTTTATTAAAGGTCAAGCCAAAGATTGATGACATACCTCATGTGCTCTGCACTCTTTTATAATCCTGGTACATGAGAAGAGTCTAATCCCTGGGCTACACGAAAAGCCTGTGTGTTCAATGTGTGCCTTTGAGTCAGTGCTGACTTCTGGCGACCCAGAAGCTCCTGGGTTTCTTGGCAGTGTGACTGGAAATAGATTGCCAGGCCTTTCTTCTGAGTCAATGGAGAATTATGACTTGCTCAAGGCCAGAAGGAAACAAAATCTGCTTTTTTCAAAACCACTTAACCCTCCATAGCCCATGTTCCCTGTAAAATAGTTATCTCCAAGTTATAATGCCCTGTTCAATGTAATTTCAGTTTGTTCAATGTAAACCGCACTGATGCAGAATAGCGCGGTATATAAGAGAATGTAAATAAATAAATAAATACATAAATAACAGTGCTGTTCCTGGAACTAGACTTGAACCTGACTGTATTCCACATGCCAGATGGCGCTATAACCCATTGGTTTTATCATTTTATGTTGGCTGGTGGGGTCAGAATGATAAAAAGATTTACTTTGCTTGAATACGTGCAGGGTAGACCACCTGAATTTTGGTAATTAGTACTAGGAGTTGTTCACATAAGAATTTGCTATTGATTGCTGGTATGAATCATCCTTACCTCATGTTTGCATATTTAGCTAGAGTTTGTGAGAGTGCTGTTTTTCTGCCATAATAAATTCTAATATATAGAGAATTAATCCATAGAACCAAAAACAATTCTGAGAAAGACAACCCTAGATGTAACAAGTGAGCTATATCTATATTATGGTATGCAAGATTGCACAACATGGTATTTTGATTCTCTAGGAACTGGGGGGGGGGGGGGGGGTCTGGGGACAATAGAGAGCTCTGGTGAGATATAAATTGAGAGAGGGGCCTGAAACAAAGCTAGCAGTCCTTAAGGACTTATTCAGACTCGACTACCTTAAGGAAGCTAAGGCAGAGGGGTGTGGTAGAGGCAGGCATGATAAGCAGTATGTAGTGACAGCAAGTCTGGGCGTGCCAGGGGAGAAGAAACTGGAAAATCCAATACCCTTCTAGCAGAAGGCAGCAGGAAGTGATATGTTCTGGGGGTAGCTGGAGGAAATGCCAGAACACCAGAGGCTACAAGCTAGAATAGGCTTTGTGCTTTTAATTTAGACTTTATCCTTGCTTGTAGTTCAAGGAAAGGAATTAAAGGGAGCCAACCTGTCAAGGAGCCAGACCTGGGTATTTATTGAAGGCACTAGCTACTATGAAGTACTGTATATCTCCGAGGCAGCAAGGGAGGAAGCCCAGCTGAGGAATGTATGTGTAAGTTGGGAGAGAGAGAGAGGAGAAGCAGACTGGAGTGTGTTGGGTATTCTGAGTGCTGAAAGCGCAAAACATGAGGAAATGTGTGTTCACCAATCTGTATGAGAACCAGACTGGGGAAGCGGCTGTTACTTTAATTTACTGAAAGCTTGTAACTCAGAAGAGGTATTAACCGGTTGCTCAAGACAATCTGCTGTCTGAGATGAAAGATGAGCTGGCACCCACCCTGATAGGCATCACAGATGGATGAGTCTTCTCAGAGCTCTACTTACAGAACAGGAAATCCCCTCACTCAGCACATTGGTCAGGTGCTTGCCCAAGAATAATGAAAGCAACATATTCCCAGGCATATACTTTTTTTTTTTAAATTTTGCAATGCTGTTTATAAGCAACATAAATTGTAGCAGGTTAATTATGTAGCTTGAGAATATAATATAAAACATCCCAACTCCTGACACTGCACTCTGGAACAGCATGGTATTAAATATAAATATACATTCTGCAAAAGACAAAAGGGATTCAAGGTGATCACACACCTAGGAGCAAAAGAAAAATTGTTTTCAACTGTGCTATGGTTCTCAACATATCAAAAATAATTTCTGATTCTTTGCATATTGTACTGATTAGAATTCTTCAACAAAGACCTGATGGTATATATCCAATAGGTGATTGTCCAAAAAGGAGGGAACATATATTAGTGAAGAGAGAATATGCAACCAGTGAAGGGTGTTCCAACAAGGACATTATTTTAATACGTGTGCCTGTATAAAGAGACAAATAGCATCATATGAAATAACTCCATGAAGGAAATGAGATATAGTCAGAGTTAGAGTACATTGCTTCATTGATACAATATTTATTCATGCAGTAGGGAACTATAAAACCTCCAAATGCCAAGATCTAGCCATATGTTTATATCTCTTGGTGAAGTAGGTTGTGAAAGATCTGTACATCATAAGAACAAAGATGTAGCTGAAAAAAAGATTATGAAGAAAATACTTTGAAACCAAGAAGATTTAAAAAAAAATGTGAACTACATCTAATTTATTTCCTTTTATTCAAGTATTTTGACTTGTTGTTGTTGTTAAGTGCCGTCGAGTCGGAGTCGGCTCATGGCGACCCTCTGGATAGCTATCCTAAATTGTGTTCGGTCTTCAGTCAGGCGGCTCATTGACGACAGACTGGTACCCGTAGCTGCTGTTATTGTAGCGATCCATCTCATTGCTGGCCTTCCTCTTTTGCGTTGACCTTCTATCTTGCCAAGCATGATGTCTTTCTCTAATGATCTCTCTCTTCGCATGATGTGTCCGAAGTATGAAAGCCGAAGTCTTGTCATCTGAGCTTCTAAAGAAAGCTTAGGTTTGATCTCCTCTAGTCCCGACTGGTTTTGTTCTTCGGGCAGTACATGGTATACACAGTATTCGCCGCCAGCACCATAATTCAAAGGCATCAATTTTCTTCCTGTCTGTCTTTTCACTGTCCAGCTTTCACATCCATATGATGTTATTGAAAATACCATGGCTTGAACAAGTCGAATCTTTGTATGGAGAGACACATCTCTGCTCTTGAGAATCTTATCTAGGTCTTTCATAGCCATTCTGCCAAGAGCAATGCGTCGTCTGATTTCTTGACTGCTTGTTGCTTCTTTATTGATAGTTGATCCAAGTAGGTTAAAGTGTTCACAATTTCAATTTCTTCTCCTTCAACGATGAACCTGTTGATTATGCCAGTTGTCATGATCTTTGTCTTCTGTACATTAAGGTGCAGGCCCATTTTGAGACTATGTTCTTTGATTGTGAGAAGCAAATGTTTCAGATCATCTTCGCTTTCAGCCAGTAATGTGGTATCATCAGCATAGCGAAGGTTGTTGATGAGTCTTCCACCAATCTTCACACCTCTGTTGTCTTCATACAGTCCTGCTTCTCTGATGATTTGTTCTGCATATAACTTAAACAGGTAGGGGGAAAGTATGCAGCCTTGTCTTACACCTTTGCTTATTTTAAACCATTCTGTTTCTCCTTGTTCCGTTCGAACTGTTGCTTCTTGATCAATGTACAGATTACGCAAGAGAACGATCAGGTGTTCTGGTATACCCATGCTTCTTAATGTGGCCCAGAGTTTCTCATGGTTTACACAGTCAAAAGCCTTGCTATAGTCGATAAAGCACAAATAGATATCCTTTTGGTATTCTTTAGTCTTTTCAAGGATCCATCTCACATCCGCATGATGTCTCTCGTTCCTCGCCCTTTCCTGAACCCTGCTTGCACTTCAGGTAGTTCTTGTTCTAGGTATGGCTGTAGTCTCTTTGAATAATCTTCAGTAGAATCTTGCTGGCATGTGGGATCAGAGCGATTGTGCGATAATTTCCACAGTCAGTTGGATCACCTTTCTTTAGTATTGGTATAAACACAGATCTTTTCCAGTCAGTTGGCCATGATGTTGTCTTCCATATTTCTTGGCAGAGCCTTGTAAGTACGGTAACAGCTGCATCAGATTGCTGCAATACTTCTATGGGAATGCTATCAATGCCTGGTGCTTTGTTCTTTGATAAGGCTTTCAATGCTGCTTCAACTTCTTCTTTCATCACCAATGGTTCCTGATCATAAGGTATAGGTTGAAACGGCTGTTGGTCCACTTGATCTTTATCATATAAAAACTCTGTATATTCCTTCCACCTTTTCTTGATCTTCTCAGCATCATTCAACATAGAACCTTGAGCATCTTGTAACATTCCAATTCGGGGCTGGAACTTTTTCTTTAACTCTCGCAGCTTTAGGAAAGCCGATCTTGTTCTTCCTCTAATAGTTTCTGCTTCTATTTCCTTGCAAGTGTCATTGTAGTACTTTTCCTTGTCCTGTCTTGCTGCACGTTGGAAATCTCTGTTGAGTTCTGCGATTGTCTTTCTTTCTCCTTTGGCTTTAGCTTCTCTGCGTTTCTGGGCAATTTTCAGAGTTTCTTCCGTCATCCATTTTGGCCGTTTTTGCTTTTTCACCTTTTGTAGAGACTTCTCGCTTTCTTCCAGCACAACCTTCTTGATGTCATTCCATAACTCTTCCGGAGCTCTGTCATTTGTATCTAAAGCAGCAAATCGATTTTGCAGGCAGTCTTTAAATTCCAGTGGTATATTCTCAAGGTCATATTTTGGTGCATTCATGAGTGGTTTGCTCTTTTTCAACTTTAGCTTGAGTTTGCATACTAGTAGTTGATGATCTGTACCACAGTCAGCTCCAGGTTTTGTCTTTGTTGATGTTACAGAGCTTTTCCATCGTTGACTTCCACAGATGTAGTCAATTTGATTTTATACAATCCATTGGGTGAAGTCCATGTGTACAGTCGTCGCTTGTGTTGCTGGAAGAAGGTGTTTGAGATGAATAGATCATTGGTCTTGCAGAATTCTATCAATCTTTCTCCAGCTTCATTTCTGTTGCCAAGTCCATATTTTCCAACTACTTTGCCTTCTTCTTTGTTGCCAACTTTTGCGTTCCAGTCACCCATGACTATCAGGATATCCTGTTTGCATGTTCTGTCAATTTCAGCTTGTACTTGTTCATAGAACTCTTCAATTTCATTCTCTTCTGCAGCTGTTGTTGGGGCATATACTTGAATTATAGTTGTGTTGATAGGCAATCCTCGTAGACGAATAGAGATTAAGCGTTCGCTGACTGCATTGTATTTCATTACAGTTCTTGCAAGTTTCTTCTTTATTATAAATGCAACACCATTTCTTCTTTGTCTTTCATTTCCAGCATAGTAGACCATGTGATCATCTGATGCAAAGTGCCCGATGCCAGTCCATTTCAGTTCGCTGACACCCAACAGATCAAGTTTTACACGTTCCTTTCATTCTTGACCACCTCCAACTTCCCTTGGTTCATGCTTCGTACGTTCCATGTTCCAATGTGTAAGACATCTTTACAGCTTCTGACTCTCATTTCATGCGCAGCTACATCAGCAGTCAGACTTCCCGAGGGCTTTGATCCAACCACATCATAAATGCTGGCTTTACTCTGAAAAGTCTTCAGCTCTTCTCCAGTAGCTAGTTGAGTGCCTTCCGACCTGGGAGTCTCATCTTCCAGCACCATAGCACAATTTGTTTTGTTGTAACTATCCATTGGGTTTTCATGGCAAGATACAGAAGTAGATTGCCGGGCCTTCCTTCCGCGCAGTTTAAGTTTGGTGTTGTTGCCGTTGTCACAGAAATGTGATCCTCCGCCGTCAACACTATCCCATTCTGCTGCTGCCCAGATGGGTGGTTTGTCTTTGTCTGGCACCTCAGCTGAGACCTGTCCATCTTATACAGTTCAAATAACCAAGGAATTCAATATATATGAAAAGGAAAACTATAGAAAAAAAGTTATAGACGAGCCCACATCAAGGAGAGGTTAGAAACATAAAAAAGAAAAATAGGAAAAAGATTAATAATACTGATCCCTAATATCCTAAAGACTCCAATTAAATCTTAACATCCTGGGTAACAAATCAAATATCTTCCTTGTACTTCAGAAAATCTTCTAACTGCTCAGGAACAAAAAAAGTATAGGAATTATCTTGAAGCGAAACAGACAATAACCAAGAAATTTTAGAAAGAAAATTGCCCAGAGGGACAATAAATGATGCTTTAAAGCCAGAAAGGCCTTACATCTCATTTATTTAATTTATTTATTTATTTAGATCTTTTTTTATACCGCGCTCTTTAGAATCAGTGCAGTTTACAAGTAACATCAAATTGTACAATGCAGGCTGAAAAACATACATTGAACTTTACAAAAAACAGGAATTTCAACTTGGGATTCAAACAGGGGTAACTATATGCAAATTGAGCAATTGTGCCATGGGTATATTTGTGTTGTTCTGGACATATCTTGGAAAATAGTAACCATTTGTCCATAAAATAGTTCATTCTTTTTTTGGAAGTACAATTTCAAAATAATATTTTATCCATTTCAGAATTAAGGGAAAATATATAAACTGTCAATTGAGGAAATTTGTTCCAACTCAACTGCCCCCTCCACATTAGATTAAACATTAAACAGGTAGTAAACATTATTCAAATGCAAAGAATCAACATACTGATAGGCTAACACCTCATTAAGATACTTTTGAAATAAAATAAAAGGGGATAGATATTGAGTTACAGGAAAGTTCAAGCAACGCAAGGTTTTAACACTAGCCATATTCTCTAAGATTTCCAATCGATGATGTGTTGAAAAACTGTCTTTCATAGATGAGGTAATCACAGCTTGCATTGTAGACAACTGAGATTCAACTTTAATAAGTGGAGAGTCAAGTGATGCTAAACAAACATCCACTTGAGACAATTTTGCAACTGATTCTTTTGTAAATTCGGAAAACTGTTGTAAATAACCCTGCAGGGTGACTTCTGTATGAGAGAAAACCTCCCAGATGTCCTTTAAGGATATTTTATCCCATTGAACAAGCTTCTCAGAATGTTCAGGGTCAGACACTGAGGCAGTTTCATATGGAAACTGCACAATTCCAGGCAAAGGCATCTGGAAATTTTGCTCTAAGAAATTTAAGTCTCCCTGGGGTTCAGGAGACCTAGAAGACTCTCCCACTTCCTGGAAGACAACTTGAGTGTCCAGTTGTTCCAACCCAGGTTGCAGGGGTGGAATTATAACCCTGATAGAGGAGCCAAGAAAGAAATCAGTACTAGGAGAAATGGGGGAGAGGCCCTCTTTAGCACCAGACACAAGATGCCTATCCATAGGCCAGACAACTATAACAGCTTTAGCAGAATTAATACTCACAGGGAAGTTCTTCTTCATTTTCTCTGTTCCTATGTATTCCGTTCCTCCTACACAACCCAAAGGAGGTCTCACTCTACCAGTTTCCACATAACTCACATTAGGCAAACAAATATAAAAATATAAAAATGAAAGGAGAAAAGAGCCTCAGAATCCAGTGAGGTGAGAAAACTGACACAAGCTATATAAGCTCAAGCCCAACCCTCTTGACATCAGTGTCTCTGAAAAACACCTTCCACCAATTTTTCTAATTATAATCATCTCCTACGTTCTCTCAGAGCATATCTTGTCTATAGTACAGTTTCTCAAACAACACATTGTGCATTAAATGCCCTTAAACAAAAAACACTTATCTCTTCATGATGTTATTGCTTGCCACGTCTGTTAAACTGGCTCCCCACGGAGTGTGACCTGCCCCTTTGGAGATGCCCCTTTGGGCATGCACCAGTTGGCATGTGTCCATGGCCGTGTCTCATAGAGGGGGCCATGGTCTTAAAGGTCCCAAAGATGATGTCAAAGTCACACTGAAGCATACCTCAGGTCCCGGGCTCAAGTCTTGTAGAAAACAAACAGCAAGTTTCTCTACTCCTCCCAACATCTAATTTAATATGCTTTGTTAATTCACTGGCATGGATGAGTAGCCTAGTGGCTAGAGCAACAAAACCAGGAAAATTAGTGTTCAAATCTTGTTTCTGTCACTTGGGCAAGTCACTTCACCACCAAGTACAGGCTTAGAGACTGATATTCTGGAGTGTGGAACAATTTTGTAAAAGGATTTATGTGAAAAATTCAACATTTTCTTAAACAAAGCACTCTCTTCACAAAAAAAACCTTTGCATTTTTATTAATTTTACATAACACATTCTGGTACAAACAAGAATGTTAGAAAAATAATGGTACATCAGTATCTATCAGAAAAGAAAAATAAGAAAACTACACAATAATCATCACCATCAATTTAGACCACAATATAAGTGACATACAGAGGTACCAGGAAATAACAAAGCATGGAAAAATAGTTACCTGTCCCTAACAAAAAAAACCCAACAGTTTTCATGGCAGGCTGAGAACTAACGCATCAGCCATATTGGACAGTGTTAACCACAATCTCCTCTCTAGCCACCAGGAATTCTAGTAGTTGTTCAGATAAAAAAAAAGGAAACACCTGATCTTTATAGGTAATTATATAACAAGAAGGAAATCTTAAAACAAAAGTCCCACCAAGGGAGAGGACCCTAGGTCTAAGACCGAGGAATTCCTTTCTCCTCAGTTGGGTAATATATGAGAGATCTGGGAAAATACACACTTTAGAGATTTGAAAAGGTGCATTGAAATTCCTGAAATAAGAACGAAGAACTAGAGACATATCAAGCTCCAAGGCCAGAGTCATAAGCAGAATCCTCCAGGAAAGCAGTCGGGTCCCCAGGACCTCGTGAGGAGTCACCTGAAGCAGAACCATGAAGCTCAGCACCCAAGGACAAGTACTGAGCTCTAACGATGGGGGACAAGTTATCCCCAGGGAGTTTAAAGACTTCCTGGAAATACTTGCGCACCATCTCAGAAGCAGACAGAATAGGAGATTTAGGAAAATGTAACAGTCTGAAGTTATTCCTACAGACTTGATTTTCTAGATATTCTGTCTTCCTGGTGAGCAAAGTCTTATCCTTGACATGGGCAGCACACAGCCCTTGAAACTGACCCAGCTCTGTTTCCACACTGGCTAACTGACCAGCTTGTTTCTTTTGATTCTGAGAAGCCTCAGAAAATGCAGTTTTCAAAGATAAAAGTTCCATGCTCGCAGTTCCCACAACAGTCACAAGAGAGGTATTCATAGTTGCCATGGTGTCCCATATCGTTTCCAATGTTATTTTAGCAGATTTAACTAAACCCCGCTGACACCAGAATCAGGTCATCTCCTCTACTCGTTGCTAAAGAATCCCCACCAGAGGATGTCAGCCGCAATGAGCTCCAGTTCCAAACACAGCAACAGTAGAAGAAGGAAGATACCTTTGCTCTGTAGCCTTCTTCCCCCACCCCATCCTGGCAAGCTCATTGGCAAACTGGCGGGGAGCACTCCGAAGACCATCTCTGCACTTCTGGGTTGTGGCAGGGGGGTTTGCTGCTCCGGGAACAGCCATACCCCAGATACGCCCATAGCAGCGGGAATCACATCCGATGGCCCCGCTGAAGACGCCGCTCCTGCCGTGGTTGAGGAAAGCCACATGCCACCAGCATCTTCTGGCTCAGAAAGTTGTTTTCAGCCAAGCCCGAGGGTAGGTTGGCTTGCTTATGCTTTTGTTGCCCCATCACCTCTCAGGAGCCGTGAATCCAGGGCAAACAAGAGGTTAGTGCAGAGCACCCTTGCCATGGTAGATCCTTGCAGCTCGCACAAAAGATTTTTTAAATTCCACAGTAATAAGCTGTTCTGATGCAAATTCATGCAAAATTGCCCTTTAAGGGGCTTTTTTTAGAAACATAATTTGTGCCTTGGATGTCTGAAAATGGGCTTAGAAACGTCCAAAGCAAAGCAACATCCCTGGAGCCATTTTAGAAGCCGGGTCTGTGGATGTCCCCAGTGTAAGGACATCGAAGTTTGAATGGGGGCATGGTGAAGGCATTGCCAGGGTGTTCCTAAGAACTTGGAAATTTCTGCCCAATTTCAGAAATGCCCTGGACATTCTGAGCTGCGTCAAAAATTATATCTGCTTCACACATGAACAGGCATCATAAAAGTGCTTGTGCTAAGCAAACATCTGGAGTATGTGGACACTAATGAGGAATGGGGGTTCATGTTTTCGTTTTGCCATGCCGCTGGACATCCCCATGTGGAGCCTCGATTGAGTTGGATATCCACGCTCCATGGCTTCCTAGCCAGGTCATCTATATGGATGCAGGCATGGGGGTCCACATTGAGGGCTTTAATGTTTCTAAAATCAGGCCAAAACCTAGACTTCCTTGGCATTTTTCTGGGCATCCAGATTGCACTTGGAGGCCCTTTCTAAAATGTCATCTCATGTGTTGTAGGAGAAAGAAGAAAGGTGTTAGGCTAGTTGGTTGTTTGGTCTGTTATGTGCATTTATGAAAAATGATTGTGCTAATTTGTACAGTTGTAAACTGTTCAACGCCTACGTGGATCAGCAGGTACTTATTGCATAAAATGCATACATTAATTAAGATATTAATGTATAATTTTGTGAAAACTAGCAAGAGAAAAGATTTTGCCTGTGAGTTCTTGCAAAACCCCCCAAAAAACTATACCTCACTGAAGTGTAGTTATTTCTTTTAAAGGCGACAGCAGAGGTTTTGGTGCAAGGTCAGCAGCCCTAGATTCTGAGACTTTCCCAAGGGGATCTCAAATCTCTGCTAGATAAATGACTCACAAAGGCTTGCTCTCAGCCCAGGCCTGAGGCTAAAAGTACAAAAACATGTATACTCACCCCCTCCAAATCCCACCATATCCCAACTAAGTCTAGCAGATAGTCACTAGAGGTCAGGAGATATCATTTTTTAAAATGGTAACTATGGGGCAGGAGTATTCCTAACTCCTTCTGAATTTCAAATATTTGGGGTGAGTCAGAGCCCAGTGGGGTAGAGGGAGACTAGGGAATCCTAGTGCCTCAATGTATTTTGCAAATGGTGTTAGGTTAGGAACTTAGGAATATTTGGGCTGAAATTGTTTTTTTTCCTCATTAAGTTCCATAGAGGGACAGGGGCTGGGATAGGGGCACTAGTCCATCAGAGATTGGGTGGTCTAGGGGACCCTGGATTTACTTTGTTGAGATAGGGAGGGCTTCGTAGGGGTAAAGGCACATGCTTTTACACTGTTCCAAACCAAGACCATTAGAAAGGGCTTCATGGGCCACTGACCTATCAAGGATTTGAGGCCCTCCAGGGTCCACAGTCTTTTTCAATACCTGCTGCTGAAGCACAAGGGTTAATTTCTTTAAACACTTTTCACATTTTGCCATGACCGAGAATGTGCACAAAATTTTGTGACATATCTAAAACTAGAGGATTTAAATGATTCAGAAACTTATTTATGTCCTATATCTAAACAGTACAAAAATGGCCAGTAAGCTGCAAATATTTCTCACTTAGTACATTAACTTGTTAGACTGCAGGCTCCATGGTGCAAGGAAATATCTATTATAGTCAACTGCAATTTGAGTTTGGAAAAGTGAGTAATCAAGTCTGAATCTGCTTGAATATGTAGAAACAAGCTTAATAAATAAGTATGGATGATACCTTTTATTGGGCTAACGTAACACATCTTTCAAGACCTATGCTACCTTTATCAGGTCTTTCAGTAGCTGGATATGACTAAAATCCATTGATGGAGCTTATGATAGACTGTGGCTTAGTTGATTTTATAGATTAGAAATAAAATAGCTGATATACTGACCATATTTTTTTCTTGCATACACCAATAATTTTAAATTGCCAGATGGTGATTGGAGTGTCTCATCTGTGGAAATAGTGGTGTGCTTTTGGTCTCTCTTTCTCAGACACAAACCCATGAGGGAGGGGGCAATACTAGATTTAGTACTTACAAAGGGGAAATATGTTTCTTTTATCATTTTTATTCTAGCAGTTTCCTTCTGCTTCATTGGGTTTTCAACTTAATCTAAACCATCCTCTATGGAGCTACTGCTCTAGGAGTTTTCATTCACATTTACCTAAAGGTTTTGCATTACAGATCTTTAAAAAGTGCCAATATTTTAGATTTTATAAAAGCATAGGAAAATTAAAATGTTTCCAGCAAAAGTCAATAGAAACAGCTAGGATCTTTTTGCATTTGTAAAGAAAGTTCTGGAAAGGGATTTTATACATGTCTCTGCAAATCTTTCTCTATTTATATTTTTATCTAGCTGACTGGAACATTCTAGAATTAGGAGGTCATTTCAAAAGCATCTACATGTGTAAATAGTGTAGTTTGGCTATACTGTATATATAAATAGCAATTTCAGAAAACCATTGTTTACATGTGTGAATGACCAAGAGGCCAAGATGGAAGGGGACCCGTTGTAGGCATGGTTTAGGTGCCAAACTGCTTACTGGCCTGATTTTATAAGGAGCCATGTTAAGATACAAGCTATTTACGTGCGTAAATATCAAGGAATTTATGCACTTGAATGGGTACTTATTTGCATGCATAAGGCAGTTGCTATTCCGTAAGCACGCGCATAAGTCCTACTGTGCATACTTTCAGTGTGGGCATGCAAAAGGGGTAGAGTTTGGGAGGAGCATAGGAAGAGCTCAAGTTTACATGCATAAGTTATAAAATACTACAACTTATGCATGTTTTTAAAACACTAGACATGAGCATTTATGCCTGCCTTTAGAGCAGGTGTAAGTAGCCGTGCCAAGATTTTTATAGCACTTATGCCCTTATTTTATAAAGTGCACATGTACTTCACTTCACAAAACCAGCCTCAAATACACAGGTGCTAATGCACGTTAAAATCCATCCTTTAAGGAGGTAATTTTAAAATCTCTCATGCAGTTAAACCACTACAATGAGCATATGTGGGGGCTGATTTGATAAAGTGAAGTGTGTGTACTTTACTGACACACCTTAACCTAGTTGTAACAATAACACCTGTTCTAGAGCAGGTATAAATGACCATGCCTAGATCTTGCAGACATATGCATAAGTTATAATATTTTGTAACCTATGATGAGGTCTATTCCGACACATCCCGTTGGGATGTCCATCTGCACTATTCACCCCCCTTGCTGACCCCCATGAAAGCCTCCCCATATGAACAATGAGTTTTTATGTGGAGGCTTAGATGGGGGCAGGGTGGGCAGTGGGTGGTCCATGGCCCCAAACATACAGGGCCAATTCTGAAGTTGGCCTTGTATGTCCGGGGCTGGCAGACTGGATGGGGAAAGAAGGCCCAGATGGTGGAAGTGGGGCGAGGTGGTGCAGGGGATTCTCTGTAGCCTGACCCTGGCCATGGGAGGCCAGTTCAGGGATCCGGCTTCGGGGAAAGGAACAAGTGGCTGGCGGCCAGGGATCACAGTTGCTAAATGTAGCCGCGGTGCTATGGCAATGGGACTGCATGGCATCGTGGCTCCATGCAGGAGCCTGACTGATTTAGCCAGGCAGGGACCTGTACATTTAGGCCGATCTGCATTGGGCCCCAGCCTGCACCTACAGGCCCAGACCCGATTCCAATCCCGCAGGGCACGGCTAGCCCCCGCGCGATCAGAATCTGGTCTGCTTCTTTGCATCCCGCTTCCGATCCGGCACACAGGGATCTGGACAGCCCACTTGAAATGTGCCTCCGTTCATGTAAATTTTGTCCCCGCCTATGCTTTTCTCAAACTCTGCCCCATGCACACCCAAACAAAAGTATGCGCTAAATGATTTATGTGCATTTTTATAGAATTGCAGTCACCTAAAGCATATGCATCAATCCTTTAAAATAGGTACCTACATACATAAATGGCATGTAACCTCCTACACTGACCTTATGGAATTACCTCCTAAATGTGTATTTCCATTTAAAAATGAGAATACACCTATAAACATAAAGATTTTCCCTTTGGCTTTTTCATCTTCTTGGACCAAGTGCAACTTTTATTTAAAGTGCTCGTTTTGGCCAAGGGTTAATATGAGTGATTAAGGGGGTTCATGTCTTTGAATCCTTTGTATTCTCTCTCTGTCTTTTAAAAGAAACAATCCTTTCACAGCTTTGTTGCTTAATGGGGCTACTGAATGTATAATTGGGGGCACTTATATCTGGAAGTTGTGAAATTGTCACTCCCGTGTATAAATATCAGCACCTATATGTGGAAGCTGCAGATTGATGTCACTCTTTTATTCCATGTGTAACTTTGTGACACTGCTGCTCCCGCTGAACGTAGCATCGAATACATGCGCGTTTGCTGGTTTCCTTATGATTTTACTAAGGACTCTATGATTGGCAGAGCTTTTGGTAAAATACCAGGGAGACTGTGAACATCCCAATATGGATGTTCTGATTCTGCCTTGACTTCCTATGCAAAATGGGGCTTTTAATGATTTTGCTTTGATTCTCACATTAAAAATTGTAGCTATTTTATATTGGGGCTATTCTACCACTTCTTATACTCTGCAAAGCACATTAAAATAAAGTTCAGAGCGAGGCCATTTATTCCACCACTGAGAACTTAAAACAAGGGGCCACATATTACTACTGCTGAGTTAGCCTGATGGCTCAGTGACAGTGCTATGCACTTCCCAGCAGAAGACATTGGTATAATTTGCAAGCCTGCCTCCTGCACATTGCGCTGCCCGGGTTTGGAGATGTAGCAAAGGCAACATTCCCAGTTTTTGCAAAGAGGAAGTCTCAGCTATCTCATGTAGCCATACTCCATGTACTTTGTTTATTTAGCAATGCTTATATACCATTTTTCATTGGGTCAAAGTGGTATACATTCAGGTATGGCATATATTTCCCTTGTCCCTGAAGGACCCATAATCTACCTTTTGTACCTGGGCAACAGAGGGCTAAGTGGCTGCCCAAGGCCACAAGGAGCACCTGTGGGACTAGAAACCCCAGTCCCTCTGGCCCAAGGATGCTGTCTTCCAGTGGGATTTAAATCCCCAGCCCTCCAACCTGAGGCAACTTGCCCCAGCCACTAGGCCACTCCTCTCTCATACCAAGTTTCATCAGGAGTCATGATCCTGCCTGCGATAAGATCATTTAAACAATATTGTTTCTTCCTATTTTCAGGCTTCGAAATAGGCGCATACAAAATTAAAACATTTTGCCCCATTTTCAAACTTTCAAAGAGGCAACCACAGAATTAGCCAGTATTTCTCCCTCTTCTCAAATTTTCCAAAACACATACAGAGTCTTTCTCCCTCTTTGAAAACACATTTAATTCCTGCTCACCTGCACACCAAGAAAGCCTTCCTATTTCCATAATAGGTGATGTAATGGTGTTACATTGGCCACTCTCCAATCTTCAGGTACTATAGAGGATTTTAATGATAGTTTGCAAATGACTAATAATAGGTCTGCAATTTCATTTTGAGTTCTTTCAGCACCGTGGGATGAATGCCATCCAGTTCAAGTGATTTAGTACTCTAGTTTGTCAAATTGCTCTATTATATCTTCTATGTTCACTGAGACTTGTTCCAATTCCCCTAATTCATTATCTTTAAATATTATTCATGGCATAGATATCTCTCCGCTATCTTCTTCAGTAAAGACCAAGGCAAAAAATTTATGTAGTCTCTCTGCTATGGTCTTGTCCTCCCTTAGTGGCCCTTTCAGTCCTCTCTCTTCTAATGGTCCACCTGATTCTCGTACAAGCTTTTTGTTTTGAATGTACCTGAAAAAGCTTTTGCTTCCATAACAAAATTATTTTTCATTTTTCTCTTTTCCTGCCTTATTAATGCATTGCATCTAACTTACTAGTGCTTATGCTATTTTCTGTTTTCTTCATTTGGATCCTTTTTCCATTTTTGAAAGATGTTTTTTTATTATATAACACCTCAACTTTAAACCACACTGGTAGTAAGAGAGATTACCAGAGTGAAGCAAACCCCCGATGAAGCGGTGTGTCTGCGAAACGGAGATCTTCGTAGGTTGATGGCTAATATGAGGTTTCCTGGGAAAGGCTCCTAAAGTTAAGTAACAGTAGCGGTTGCAGCTTTGTTTGAAAGATGATTGATTTATTTAAGCTTTGATTTGCTTTGTTTCAGATAAAACGCTGGCTGTTCAGCGCGTACCATAGTGTGCCATAGAGAATCTGCTGCAGATAAAGTGCTGACCGTTGAGTGTGTGTTATAGCAATTTATATAGATACAGCATTGGTTGGGAAAGGAGTTATTGGCTATATATAAAAAAAAGCTACCAGTTATTTACTATATTGTTATGATTTATATAGTATAAGTTGATTTAATAAAAAGTATTGTTAGAGATGTAGGAAAGAGGAGTTTTTTAGACCGATAATGGTAGAAGGTAGCAATTCCCCTTTAGGCAAGTACTAACTGCCGCAGAGCGGGGGAAGCAATTCCACTGAGGTCTTTTCTCTTCTGTTTTAATTTATCTTGTTTGGTTTTCTTTCAGGATCTTGGATTATATATTTTGGGTGCTGGGTTTTTTTCATATAATTTGTTAAGTACTTCAGTGGGTGTTTTTTTGGTATAGTTATGGTATTAATTCCTTAAAATATGAAATACATATGATCTAGGCTTCCAAGATGGTATTTTTAAACACTGTCCATGTCTGATGTAAACTCTTAACCTTTGTAGCTGTGCTTTTTAGTTTTTTTTTAACCATTTTCCTCATTTTTTCAGTCTCCCTTTTGAAAGTTAAATGTTGGCGCAGCAAAAAAAATAGGTAATTGGATTTAGCTCATGCCTTTCTCAGAAGTTCAAGGTTCAAAGTTACATTCAAGTACAGTAGGTATTTCCCTATCCCCAGAGGGTTTATTCTCTACGTTAATACTTGAGGCAATGGAAGGTTAAGTGACTTTCCCAGGAGCACAATGAGCAGCAGTGGGACTTGAACCTGGCTTCCCTTCTACTACTCTAACCCTTAGGCTATTCTACTCCTCCAGAAGATTTTCTAGCTGTTCACCTTTTATTTATTAAATCAAAATTTATCATGTTATGATCACTATTGCGAAGTAGTTCTAACACCATCGTGTCTCATACCAGATCCATGTTCCACTAAGGATTAGGTTCAAAAGAGCCACCCTTCATGTCGCTTCCTGAACAAGCTATTCCATAAAGAAGTCATTTATTTCATCTTGTAACTTTGTCTCCTTAGCTTATCCTGTTGTGACATTCACCCAGTTTATATTAGGGTAATTGAAATCATCCATTATTATTACTTTGTTGCCAATTTTGTTAGCTTCCCTAATTTCTCTTCACATTTCATCCTCTGTCTATTCATTCTGGTCAGGTAGATGATATAACACCCTTGTTGCTATTCCCTTCCCCTTCTCACATGGAATGATTCTACAGTGCATTTTGTTCTTGCAAAACTTTTATTTTGTTTGACTTGATGTTCTCTTTAACATATAGCACCACCCCTATTCTATTCTATCATTGTGATATAATTTGTACCCTAGTATTCACAGTGTTCCATTAGCTATTCTACTAGGTCTCAGAGATACCAATTATAGCTACCTCTTCATTATGTTCTATATACATTTAAAGTGGCATTTTATAAATGATGTCTGTGCATTCTGTGACATCCAAGCCAGAACGTCTGAAAAAAAGGCAGGCATGCCAAAGTTCAGGTATAATTTCACAAATGTGGACATGCCCAGTATGGATGTCTGTGAGGGCCTCTACATAGACATTTTCAGAACATCCTTGCAGGCAATCATTATTTAGAAATAGCCTAATGGTTAGAGTAGTGGACAAGGACCAAGGAAGCCAGCGTTCAAAGACCACTGATACTATCATTGTGATTGTGCAGAGCACTGGGGATGGGAGCATGCCATCTTCTCTACACCCTCTGGATGTTTTACAACCAAAACAAGCACTTTCCTGATACCTTTTCATGCCTGGAGCAAGTATAACCTGAGACATGGCTCCAGATATCTAGGATGTTTCTGAGATCAGGCAGTGATATCCAGGTTTTTGGGAATGCCTTGGCCATGCCTCCACCATGCCCTTGTTCAGACTTGGACATCTTCATGCTGGGGATGTCCACAGACCTGAAGCCTAATTGTGACTGGAGGAGATATAACCTGAGATGTGACTCCAGATGTCCAGGGTGTTTCTGAAATCAGATAATGACATCCAGGTTCTTGGGAACACCTTTCTCTCCCCCACCCCTCCATTCAGACTTTGACATCCTTGAGCTGGGGATGTCCACAGACCCAGCTTCTAAAATGCCTCTGAAGACATCTCTGTGCTTTGGACATCTCCATGCCCATTTTCAGACATCCAAAGCACAAACAGGGCTTCTAAAATACCCCCTTATTTTACTTTATTATTTGGTTACTTTAATTCTGTTAATGGTTTGTATATTTTTGCTTTATTTATTATAAATTTATAAATGTTTTTATGTATATTATGATTTTGTGAACTGATTTGAATGGTTGTACAGGAAGGCAATCTATAAATGTTTATAAATAAATAAATATACTTTAGCTCTCCCATTTTATTTTTTAGACTCCCAGCATTTTTATAAAGGTATGTTAAAGTATGCTTTTTTGTTCATATTGACAACCTACTTATCAGTTGATAGGATTAATATGGAAATCTTTCAACTCTGCCTGCTGTTTACTTAAGGCACCTGAACTACTTTTACCTTTATTGCAACTTCTCTGTCAGGATGCCCTAACCTTACTTTTTTGGTAGTATCCTTCAAGAATACATTATTCTGAACCCTGCACTCTTGGGTGACTGTCAGCTTTTCCTCAATATTTATTTATTTAACATCTTTTATATACCGCGCTATTTGTTATCAGCGTGGTTTACATTCAACAAAGGTTGCACAATTTAGTCAAGACTAGTTTGTGTTTACATTATAACAGGGAATAAAACTTGGGATAAACAGGGTAACTATATACATATTAACATAGAGAATAAGATTATAATATGGCTGGTGTTGTCATAAAACTATAGGCAGGGCAACATTTACTTGAGACCCCTTTGTTTATGAAGTATTTGGAGAGTCAGTGAGGGTTGGTGGGTGAATGATTGGTGGTGGGGTGGGTGCTTGTGCAAAGTGTAGCAGGAAAATGTGATGTTTGATTGCCTTCCGGAACTGAATGAGGTCTTTAATCGATCTTATTTCAGGTGGGAGATCATTCCAGCATTTTGGGGCGTAGAAGGTGAAAGCTCTTCTCCTGGTTGTTTGGGTGCACTTAATGGAGTCTTTAGGGATGATCAAAGTGTTGTCTGTAATTGTCCTCCTCGTTCTGTTTTTCGGAGTAAGGGTGATAAGGTCGTTGAGTGACGTGGGGGCTAGATTGTTGATGATCTTGAATATAATGAGTAGAGTTTTGTAAGTTAACCTGCAGTGTATTGGCAGCCAGTGGAGTTCCTTAAGTATCGGGGTGATATGGTCCGTTCTGGCAAGACCACAGAGAACGCGAGCTGCAGCGTTCATCACAAGTTGCAGTGCGTTGATAGTGTTCTTGGGGAGACCATACAGGATTACATTTGCATAGTCGAAGTGTGGTAGAATGAGGGCCTGAAAAATGGTTTGGAAATCATTAGGGGGAAGCATGGGTCTAAGGTGCCTTAGTGTTCTGATTTTATTGTATATGGTCCTGGTAGTGTTTCGTATGTGCTCCTTAAAGTTAAGATGCTGGTCCAGAGTGATCCCGAGGTAGCGTATGGTGGGTTTACTTGGAAGCTCAGCATCTCTTACTTTTAGGAAAGGTGGGGGGGGGGGGAGAATGTATTGTTCCTTGAGATGAACAGAACTTCGGTTTTCTTGAAGTTTATGCGGAGATTTTGGGATAGTAGCCAGTCAGTGATGGCGTCGAAGCAGCTGACAAGGTTGGTGAAGTCTGGGTGTTTGACTTTGAATGGCGTAAACAGCAGGACGTCGTCTGCATAAATTAGAGTGGAAATATTGTAGGCGCGGATGATGTCACATATCGGCTGCATGTAGATATTGAACAGCAGCGCAAATAGAGATGAGCCTTGTGGCACACCTTGTTGTTGGTGGAATGGTGCGGATTTGATGGATCCAACCCGGACATGTTGCCAACGATCCGTTAGGTAAGACCTACACCATTCCCAGGCGAGGCCACAAATACCCTTCTCCTGGAAAAGGATGAGAAGTTGATTGTGATTGACAGAGTCAAAGGCGGGGGCGATATCCAGGAAGATGAGAGCAAAACCATTTTCAACATTGTCTATTCCTCTATTCAGAGTATTGGTTAGGGTGGTGAGCAGAGTTTCTATTCCATGAGATTCTCTAAACCCGTGTTGACAGGGGTCAAGTGGGGCAGCTACGTCAATTTGATGTTGGATCTGTCTTTGGACCACCTTCTCGATTATTTTGGCTAACAGAGGTATACTTGAGATAGGGCGGTAGGAATCAGACTTCAGTGGGTCAAGTCTGTTATTCTTCAGAAGTGGTCTTATTGAGGTTTGTTTGAGGAGTGAGGGGAATGAGCCTGTTGCAAAGGATTGACCAATGATGTTTGTTAGAATTGGACTAAGCTCAACTCGCAGGGCTCTGACCCAGTATGTTGGACAGGGGTCATTTGGAGCTGTAGAAGTGTTGATGATGGTGATGAGGTCTTGGATGTTTTTCTCGGTTGGTGAGGTAAACTTTGTGATAGGTGTTTGTAAGGCGGGAGAAAGACAGGGTGTGGAAACTGAAGCTTTATCGGTTAGGAGGGTCTTGGATTTGAGGTAGTCAGCATATGACTGGGGGGATATAGGATCAGGGTGAGTAGGAGAGGGTTCCTTAATTAGGGATTTTGCTAGGTTGAAAAGATCTCTTGGTTTGTTAAGGGAGCGGAGTAGGAGCTTGGAATGGTATTCACTCATTCTGAGGTATATTGTTTCACGGTAGGACTTCAAGTGTTCTAGATATGTTGACTTGTCGGCTTGGGAGTGAGAGCATCTCCTTCCTTTCAAGCTTCCTGAGGGAGAGGAGAGATGTCCGAAGTTCTGTTGTGAACCACGGGGCTGGATGTCTTTTTCTTTTACTGGGGGTTGCTGATTTGTCCATGGCTGGTAGTTCGGCGAAAGCTTTCACGGTGGTGTTCCAGTTGGTGATTAGTTCATCAAGGTTCAGTGATGTTTGTTTGAGAGTAGGAAGAGCGTGTTTGGTGAACTCATCTATATCTAGCGGTCTGAAATGAGGAGTCTTAGAGGGTTCTGTCTTGGCATCGTTGGGAGGAATTTGGACTAGATGCGAGGGAATCTGGAACGTGATTAGCTTATGGTCAGACCAAGGGACAGGGGTGATAGCGATGTTGAGGTTGGGCTTGTGACTTGTGGCAGAATGGGGAGCGAAGATTAGGTCAAGCTGGTTTCCTTTGAGATGGGTGGGGGCGCTCACTAGTTGTTTGAACCCGAGAGCTTGCATAGCATCCAGGAAGGCATCTGCATGGTTGGACTGCAGGGAGGATAAGTTGAAGTCTCCGAGCAGCCAGTTGGGGTTGCGTGGGTTGACAGGGTTGCAGGCTAAGTCGATGAAGGTAGAGATGTCCTCTGGTGGGGAGGAGGGAGCTCTGTATATGAGGTTTATGGTGTTGTATTTATTGGCAATGGTAACCATGTCTGTGTGCATGGTGCTCTTGGAGGAGAGCAGTTGAAATTTTATCTCTGTTTTTGCAAGGATAAAGACTCCTCCACCTCTCCGGTTGGTTCTATAGCAGGAGTGGATGGAGAAATTAGGAGGGATGAGTGGATTTATGAGAGCTGTATCAGTGTCAGTGAGCCATGATTCTGTCACCATGAGAAGATCTAGGTCATGGACCGATATAAGGTCAGAGATGACAGGCCATTTCTTGCGCAAAGAGCGTGAATTTATGAGGGCGCATTTCAGGAGCTGTTGTGTTTTTGAAGGAGCTGTTTTGGAGTTATCAGGATGATTGAGGGCAACATACAGTAGGTGTGAGTGTCGAGAGTGGTGTGGGAATCCAGTGGCAGAGTGGTAGGGGTTACCATGATTTTTCTTGCCCAGGTGAGGTAGGGTAGGGATGTAGCTATATCCATTTAAAAGGGCAGTAGAGTTTTGGATGATGTTTGCTAGGAAGTATAAGATGGTGAGAGTGAGTAGTGGGAGGGCCATGGAGGCTTGGTAAATGCTGAGTCAGATTTTGTGGTGTGGATGTGGTGATTCTGCTTATTCGTGAATAAGGTAAAGAGTGAGAATGATGTAGTGTTAACACATAGAATAAAGTGCAGAGGAAACAGCCAGTGAAATAGCAACACGATAAGGGATTTTACAAAGTGAATGGAAGCAATCGAGTGGTAGTAGAGGTGTGCTAACCTAATATATAGGAGGAGTAACACAGTAGCACAAAGGAATGAATACTTTGTAGCACAATGGGGTGATTACTTTGTAGCGATATTGCTGAGGGAAGCGCTTGAGAGCAAACAGCAGAGAAATCAAAGTTACAGAGAGTACCTTGTTCAGAATTTGAGAGATGCTGGGAATGAGCAGCGGCAGGTCTCAGCAAGTTGATACAGGAGATAGACCTGGAAAATGGCCTTTCGTGCCCCGCCTAAGGGCCACACCAAAGGGCCCTCTGGCGAGGCCCTCAGTCGCGGGCACGCAGGCGCGGGCACGCCTGGGACATGCAGCTGTTTTTCTACAGTGCTGCAAGGCTCCGATTGGGCTGTGGGAGCTGCGGGAGGGGCAAATGTGCTCTGGCCTCTCTCTGTGCTGATCGGGGGTCTGGAGAAGCTGCGATGATGATGTCCGGTGCAGAGAGGGACTCCCGGCAGCGTGCAGCTGCTTTTCTACAGTGCTGCAAGGCCCCGATTGGGCTGTGGGAGTTGTGGGAGGGGCAAACGTGCTCTGGCCTCTCTCTGTGCTGATCGGGGGTCTGGAGAAGCTGCGATGATGATGTCCGGTGCAGAGAGGGACTCCCGGCAGCGTGCAGCTGCTCTTCTACAGTGCTGCAAGGCCCCGATTGGGCTGTGGGAGCTGCGGGAGGGGCAAACGTGCTCTGGCCTCTCTCTGTGCTGATCGGGGGTCTGGAGAAGCTGCGATGATGATGTCCGGTGCAGAGAGGGACTCCCGGCAGCGTGCAGCTGCTTTTCTACAGTGCTGCAAAGCCCCGATTGGGCTGTGGGAGCTGCAGGGGTGGGGGGGCAAACATGCTCTGGCCTCTCTCTGTGCTGATCGGGGGTCTGGAGAAGCTGCGATTAGGGTTGCCAACTGGCCGGTTTTCAGCCGGCCTGGCCGGTTTTTCCATGGCCAGGCCGGCTGCCGGCGCAGATGTAAAACCGGCCCTTGAAAAGCCGTTTTTTTGCTCTGGCCACAAGATCGGGAGTGGCCAGAGCAAAAAACCGGCTTTTCTTCCGACCGAAAGTCCAAAAAAAACCCCACCCAGGGCCGGCCCACACACCGGAGGGCTTCAGAGGGAGCAGGGTAAGCTCGCGTGAGGCCCCGGCTCCCTCTGTACAGCCGCCAGTGTGAAGAGCCTTTTCCTTCACGCTGGCGGCTGTATCTGTAAAGCCGCGATTGCTGGGAAAGGTTAAAGGCAGTACCCTTTAATCCTTCCCAGCATTCGCGGCTTCACAGATACAGCCGCCAGCGTGAATGAAAAGGCTCTTCACGCTGGCGGCTGTACAGAGGGAGCCGGGGCCTCACGCGAGCTTACCCGGCTCCCTCTGAAGCCTCTCAGACAGCTGCGGTGCTGGTCGGGGGAGGGGGGGTGGTCGGGGGAGGGGGGGGCCAAGGACTGCATGGGCTGTGATTGGGGGGGGGGACCTGGACCGGAAAAGGGCTATAGGGGGGGGGGTACTTGGACTGGAAAGAAATGGGCTGTGATGGGGGGGGGCCCTGAACTGTAAAAGGGCTAGGGGGGGGGGCCTTGGGCTGGAAATGGGTTGTGATGGGGGGGACCTGGACCGGAAAAGGGCTATGGGGGGGGGGGGACTTGGACTGTAAAGAAAGGGGCGGTGATGGGGGGGGACCAGGACTGTAAAAGGGCTATGGGGGGGGGGACATGGAATGGAAATGGGTTGTGATGGGGAGGGGGACCTGGACCGGAAAAGGGCTATGGGGGGGGGGGGACTTGGACTGGAAAGAAATGGTCTGTGATGGGGGGGGGGGGACCTGGACTGTAAAAGAGCTATGGGGGGGGACATGGACTGGAAATGGGTTGTGATGGGGAGGGGGACCTGGACTGGAAAAGGGCTATGGGGGGGGGGTAACTTGGACTGCAAATGGGCTGTGATGGTGGGGTGGGGACTAGGACTGCAAATGGGCTGTGATGGTGCAGGGGGACTTGGACTGCAAATGGGATGTGATGGTGGGGGCTGGGACTGGAAATGGCCTGTGATGTGAGGGCTAGCACTGGAAATGGGCTGATGAAGAGCTAGAATAGGACTGGAAATGGGCTGATGTGGGGCATGGGAGAATGGGACTAGAAGGGAGTGGATGCTGGGTGGGTCTAGAACTATAAGGGAACTGATTTTGGGGGAGGACTAGAATGGATGGGGAATGAGAATGGAGAGGGGAAAAATATTTTGTGTGGAAGAAAAGTCTATGATGGGCTGGATATTGGGAGAGTAAGAGGGGCTTGAAAATGGAAGTGTGAAATTTATATGGATGATAAAGGAATAAGGAAAGAATTGGGGGAAAGAGCAAAAGGGAAACAATCAGTATGTTAAAGCAGAAATAGAGAGAGAATGGAAAACATCTAAAAGAGAAGAAAGGACAAATGGATAGCTCGCTGACGACACGAAGAAACCAGAAGAAAGTGACTGGAGCAATTGCAACTGAAAAAATGCCCAAACAGAAGGTAGAAAAATACTTTTTATTTTGAATTTATTAACTGGAATATGTCTGGTCTGGGAAGTGTGTATTGCTAAAATCATTGCGTTTTTGTTTAGTGCAAGAGGAAATTACTTTATAGTTTTATTTCTCCAGTGTTGTACATTTCATGTTTGGATTTTGGGTTCCCAGTTTAATTATTATCTGACCAAGGAACTTAGCCTACACATATCCTCGGTAATTTATGTGGGTGGGGCTGGGGGCGGGGCAGGGCTGGGACTAGGGGCAGAGAATGGGTGGAGCATGGCGAGCCACAGGTGTCGGGTTTTTCTCGGTGAAAAAGTTGGCAACCCTAGCTGCGATGATGATGTCCGGTGCAGAGAGGGACTCCCGGCAGCATGCAGCTGCTTTTCTACAGTGCTGCAAGGCCCCGATTGGGCTGTGGGAGCTGCGGGAGGGGCAAACGTGCTCTGGCCTCTCTCTGTGCTGATCGGGGGTCTGGAGAAGCTGCGATGATAATGTCCGGTGCAGAGAGGGACTCCCGGCAGTGTGCAGCTGCTTTTCTACAGTGCTGCAAGGCCCCGATTGGGCTGTGGGAACTGCGGGAGGGGCAAACGTGCTCTGGCCTCTCTCTGTGCTGATCGGGGGTCTGGAGAAGCTGCGATGATGATGTCCGGTGCAAATATCTGATTTAAATCTACTCTATCTCCTTTTTAAATGTTAGTCCCAACAACTTGGTTCCACCTTGGTTAATGTGGAACTCATCCTTCCAGAAAAGTCCCCTTCTTCCCCAGAATGCTGTCCAGTTCCTGATAAATATAAAGCCCCTGCATCATGATCTCATCCATGCATTGAGTCTCCAGAGTTCTGCTTACCTCTTGGGTCATGCACTGGACTAGGAAGCATTTCTGAGAATGCTACCTTGAAGATTCTGGATTTCAACCTTTCTAATTAAACACCTAAATTTGGCTTCTAGAACCTCTCTCACACATTTTCCTATGTCATTGTTACCTCCCCAATACTGTCTAGAATCCCATTTAGGTAACACATAAGGTCCATTACCTTCACACCAGGCAGGCAAGGGACCCAGTGATCCTCAAGCCCACCCGCCATTCAACTACACGTACATGTCTAGTGATCGAATCACCATCTAAAGTGGTCATCCTAACCCTTCCCTTCTGGAAGAAACCACCAGAGACACATCCTTGCTACGAGAGAATATTGCATCTGCCGGAGCTCAGGTTCTGGCTAGAGAAACGTTTCCTGTCACACAAGGTATTGCTCTCCTTCCAAGTAACCTCTCTCCTCCCAGGCATCACTGAGGTTGCCAGACTCGAGGTGGGATTTTTCTGCTATGTCTCTGCAAATCTCCCCTACATAGCTCTCTGTATTCCTCAGCTCCTCCAATCTGCTACTTTGGCCTCCAGAGATCAGATGCATTATCTGAGAGCCAGAAGCTCTTTGCACTTAATGTAAAAGACAGGATTGCCCCCAGCTCACTGATCCATCTGTCCACCACCCCTCAGATATTGAATATTGGTGGGAGTGAGGTCATCTGACCAATGGGATTTTGGGAAGTTGGGTTATCTTTTCCTCCCAGGAGTTCAAGAGTAGAATAGGTGCCCCCCCCCCCCAAAGATTAAGAAACATTGGCTAGAATAAACCTCACACTGGTGGCCAGTGCCTTAGGCACTGCCCCTTTATGGGTTCAGGATGGTTTGACTTTAGCACTGACCAGTTCATTTTTTTTCTGTTTTGTTGGGAGTGATACCCTTTAAAGAGCCAAAAACATGGAAGAGCAAGACTATGCTGACTCAAAATTTATTTCTAGACAATAGGGGGCTGACATAAGGAGCAGAAGCACCAGGGAAACTGCAAAGTCAATAGTGAACCATTCCTTTGAAGTCCAGGGCAAGGTATACAAATTTTATGAGTGAATAAATTAATAAGTGTTGTCTTAGATGACAGGCAGGTTATGCCTTTCATCTAAGTGCACTACATTTAATGCTCTTCTCTGATCCAACTCTCTGGTCACCCAGTTCATCTGAGAAGACCTATCTCTAGTAAAACCATTCTGCCTCAGAGTATAGAAACATGGAAAACAATGTTCCCTGTAAAATAGTTATCTCCAAGTTATAATGCCCTGTTGATTGTAATTTCAGTTTGTTCAATGTAAACCGCACTGATGCAGAATAGCGCGGTATATAAGAGAATGTAATAAAACAATGGCAAATAAACATCATATGGTCTATCCAGTCTTCCCATCCATAATAACTACAAAAGTCCTATAATCCCTTCCTCTCCCTCAGAGATCTGTGTTTGTCCATGCTTTTTTGAATTCAGTTACAATTCTTATCTCCACCACCTTCACTGAGAGGCTGTTTCATGATCCACCACCCTTTCCATAAAGAAATGTTTCCTCAGATTGCTCTTGAGTCTATTGCCTTTCACCTTATGACGTTTCATTTCAGAGTTTCCTTACAACTGGAAGAGGGCCACCTTCTGGGCATTTATTCTACAGAGGTATTTAAATGTCTGGATCATATCATCTCTTCATAGTCCCAGACCAGCTACCTCCAGACTCTTCCAGATTTACTGCAAGACACTTTCACAGAAAAAATGTTCCGAATTTCAAAATTCAGAAAAAGTACTGTTCAGGAAAGTACTGTTCATGTCAGTGCCACTGAATGTTGAATAAAAATATATCTCACAATTTTCCTCAAAATACCTTATCTCCCCAAAAGACAAAACCACCAAAGGTCTCTTAAAACCCTTTCTTCTCAAAAGCACTTCTCCATGGGTGTTAGGAATGCCCTGGGGTTCAGTTCTCACACACAGGCTGGACTTTCCAGAAGTTAAGATGGGATATATTGTGTTGATCTCATTCATCTCCTGAAGTATACTAAATAATTGCAATGGTTCTTCTCGTCAGACCCTCTCTTAGATCTGTATCTCTTTAAATCACATCCTTTGATTAGGCTAAGCCTCTCTAGGGCATCTCCTCTCCCATATCTAGAATATTTGGCCATCAGGAGAGACAGGTCTCTGTCAGTGGTCTTCCAACAATATTGGGTGCATGGAGCGGATGCCCCTGCCCAGGACGACGCCCTCCCAACAATGATGTTCACCCTCCCCACCCTCCTGCTGTGTCCTCGTGGCAGAGGCGCATGTGGCAAGACAGCAAAGGTGTGCATGCCTCACACGCCTCCTCCGTGAGGGTCCATAAGCAGCACCCCCCTTTTTGTTAGCACCTGGAGCAGGCCACACCCAACCCCTCACCCTTGGTCTGCTGCTGGTTCCTGCAACTCCTCATTAGCTTCTCACTGCTGTCTCAGCACACACCTTGTGCTAGAACAAAAGTCCAACAAATAACCTTATATTTCAATTACCCCAGCCCCAAGACATAGGACTTTATTTATTTATTTATTTATTTATTTAGACAGTTTTGTATCCCGCCTTATCCTTCAATCAAAGCGGTCACAACACAATTGGGGGGTACATTTAACACGCGGGGATATGAGACACATACACTAATACTTACAGGGAACATGGGCAATGGAGGGTTAAGTGGCTTGCCCAAGACTTTAAATATTTCTCTCTAAATTGTAAAAGTATATACTCACTGGCCAGTAATGAACATATATTCAAATCCTCTATTTCATGGCAGCACTCTCAAGACACTTTACAAGCGGGGACTATAGAATTTTCCACATTTCAAGTATGAAAAGAACACTGGGGTCCTGCTACACTTTTTAAAAAATATCAGTAGTTAATCAGCCAGGGAAGTTCAGACAAACGACGTAATCCACAAAGCTTTTCTTCCTATAGACAGAGAATGTGAGAAAAGCCTTAATAAAATAGGCCCAAAGTGCTGAAATAAAACTGACAATATAAATGAAGGTTCTTTGACATTTGGCAACCTTTTTTTAAGGATTAGTAGATTAAACCCTCAAAGGACTATGAAACCTAGCTGAACAGATCAAGAAACTTTGAAGGCATGATTCAGACCTACAGTGAGCAATATGTTCTTTCTTTTATTGGCAACTCTGATCTCAGAGATTTAAAAAAAATATATTCCAAGAGAAAGGGTGGCAAATTAGATTTATAGAAACTCTCAATCTCCCTCAAATGTCTCATGATTGCTGTAGACTATAATTGAGTTTCAAATATACATTTATTTATAAAGCTCTTCCAAAACCAAATTTGAGAAAATAGATTTTGTTTAACAATTGATACTTTAGTATTTCTCTGAAGGCAAAAATCATGGAAGCGAAATTTGACTCTTTAAAAATTAAATGGTATTTTACTTAGGGGCATGATTACTAAAGGTCACTGCTCCCACAGAAATAAAAGGGCTGTGGGTCTAACACATGTTAAAACCTTTAGTAAACAAGCCCCTAATATTTCATTTTGAGCAAGGTCATTAACCAACAAGCTTGTTTATTCCAGGCAAATTTGAAATAAATCTGGACTAATGGACATGCACAGTGCATTTTTTTTCAAAACCCATTTTGTATGCCATTGTTATAACCTAGAGATATTTATTCCTCCTCTATCCATTCAAATAATTAGGATTCAAATCACAATCCCTTGATGCAATGCCACTGTTAAAAAAAAAAACATTTTTGAAGTGTTTGCTGTAGATGTACATATACATCTGCTTCAAGTCATTAGCTCGCTAATCAAACTGTTAATTGATAAATGCTGGAGCAAACCTTTAACACAGAAACACAGTAACAGTACGCGCAGATTAGGACAAGCTCACTTCAGCAGTAGCAAACAGGCATGTGTGCACCAAAGATTTTTGGGCTCGTTTTGGTTTGTCAGAATATATCCATTTGGTTAGTCTTCAGATATCAAAACATTTGTTTGACTGTCCTATTCATCCCCATTAAAGTCTACTAAGGAAGCTGTTTTGCAGTTCAACAGTCAGGTCAATCAAACCTACTTGAAACCTGATGACAGGCATCTCTAAAAGCATCATAAGCTATCAAGAGTGTTGCAAACCTCCCAGTGGTTTCACAAAAGGGACACAGGCTATGTATATTGGTATGATGAGTACCAGAATCCACCATCATAAGGGCAAAGTGGTGCAGAGAGTGCAACAAATACTTCAAGATAATGGAAGAGGGCAAAGCAGCACAGCTGATACAAGCACACCAAGTGCTTTGAAAGGAGTAAAATGGCAAGGAGACCAGCATAGCATCCAGATTGACTGCAAGTCCCTAACTTATACCAGGAGATCCAATACAGCATCCAGATTGGCTGGAAGGCCCTAAAACAGCAGAGAAGAGCAAACACAACAGCAGAAGAGGTGGCAGGAGCCCCGGCCGCAGGAGTGAGATGAGGTCAGCTGAGCTGTGTGCCTGTTTAGTTTGATTCCTGGCACTAAGGACTTTCATAACATAACATAAGAACATAAGATATGCCATACTGGGTCAGACCAAGGTCCATCAAGCCCAGTATCCTGTTTCAAACAGTGGCCAATCTAGGTCATACGTACCTAGCAGTTTCCCCAAAAGACACAGGTTCCACAATGCTTGTACTGGGTCAAGCATTGATATCCTGGGTCCCTTCTTAATAATGGTTTATGGACCTTTCCTCCAGGAACTTGTCCAAACCTTTTTTAAACCCAGCTACACAAACAGCCTTTACTACATCCTCCGGTAACAAATTCCAGAGTTTACATGTTGAGTGAAAAAATATTTTCTTTTATTAGTCTTAAATAGTTTACCCTGTAGCTTCATTGCATGTCCCCTAGTCTTTCTATATTCTGATAACGTAAACAATCAATCTACGTTTACCCGTTCTACTCCGTTCATTAATTTATAGACTTCTATCATATCTCCCCTCGGCAGTCTCTTTTCCAGGTTAAAGAGCCCTAACCTTTTTAGCCTTTCTTCATAGGAGCATACTTCCATCCCCTTTACCATTTAGGTGGCTCTTCTCTGAACCTTTTCTAATAACGCTATATCCTTTTTAAGATACGGTGACCAGAACTGCACACAATATTCAAGGTGCGGTCTCACCATAGAATGATATAGAGGCATTATAATATCGTTTGTTTTATTTTCCATTCCTTTCCTTATGATACCTAGCATTCTATTTGCTCTCTTGGCCGCCGCTGCACAATGGGCCGAGGGTTTTAACATGGTATCCACAATGATGCCTAAATCTTTTTCCTGGGTGGTGGTTCCTAATGTGGAACCTTGCATCGTGTAACCATAGTTTGGGTTGTTCTTCCCTAGGTGCATAACTTTGCACTTGTCCACATTAAATTTCATCTGCCATTTTGATGCCCAGTCTTCCAATTTATCAAGATCCTCTTGCAATTTTCCACAATCCTCTTGGGTTTTAACAACTTTAAATAGTTTTGTGTCAGCTGCAAATCTGATAACCTCACTTGTTATTCCACTTTCCAGGTCATTTATGAATATGTCAAATGGTTTATGGTTCTTCTCACAATAGAAACCTTAAGTACAGAGGAAGATCCTCCCAGAGTGGAAGAAACATTCATGGAATGCCTAGATAACATGCCAAGGGATATCAAGAAGAATCCAAGGATATACTGTGGTGAATGCCCCAAAAACAGTGGGAGTCATGCTGCAGTACTGGCTGCAACAGCCCAGAAGAGTTGAAGAAGACTAATGCAGCTGGAAGCCCCTTTGTTGAAAGGCTAATACTTGTGACAGAAGACTGACAGTCAATAATGAAGGATGGTGGATGTGAGGGCAACCTGTCATCCCCAAGATAGCTAGGGTTGGTTCAGCTATCAGGCTGGCTAGGTAGGTGTCCCTTTCCTCCATTAGCTCTCCATGCTTATCATTACTGATAGAAACACCATTCTTTGGTCAAAGGTATAAACAATAGGAACATTCCCCTTCTAGAACCTGTAAACAAGTAATGGAAATTTGAAAAGAACTTTGAAAAGAGAGCTCAAGGTGTGCTGATGGTAGTAGGCTGTTGGTGTTCCCCCACTACATTGGGTTCAATTTCTCCTGGTCTTGGGTTGTTAGGAACTGCATACCAAAGCAGATAGCAAAACAGAGACATATGATAAAAAGCCAAAGGCACCCACAAAGATGCAAAGCAGGAGGGGGATGAGGAGAGACCTGTCTGTGTTTGCTGTGGTTTGCAGCCCTGCTGTGACATTTTCAGCTATGGGATTTGCAGAAGACAGACCCAGGGTTTCACTGTCTGTCTATCAAGCATTTGAAGCAGGATTCGCTCAAGTGCTTCTTGCTGGCTGTTGATGATTGCTAATCAACCACCTCCCCTCTCAGATTGGTTCCAGTGTGTCTGGGTGCATGCACACATACATGACAAAAACAAACTGCATGAAAGGTGAGCATGTGCACTGAATTAGTTGGTGCCAGGATGAACAAAAAATCATGATTTTCATTGATTTTTTCCATTTGGATGAAAACGAATGCACGTCTAGTAAAAGTATTCAGTTCCACATATTGCTGTCTAATAATGTATTATCCATATGGCAAACAATTTCCTAAGGTTCATTTCCACAGCTGAAGCATTGTTTTATCCATGGAAATGTTTTTGAAAATTACCATCTCAAGTAGTGGTTCTCAACCCAGTTCTCTGGGACTCCCAGGCCAGTCAGGTTTTCAGGATATCCACAATGAATATGCATGAGAGAGATCTGCATGCACCATTGTATGCAGGTCTATCTCATACATATTCATTGTGGATACCCTGAAAACCTGACCAGGCTAGGGGTCGTAGAGGACTTGGTTGAGAACCACTGATCTAAAATATGTTTATTTTAGGGGTGGGGGCAAAGATTAAGGGGCCTTTTTATTAAAGGGTGGCAAATATTGGAGTAAAAGAGTAGCATAGCGGTTAGAGCAGTGGGCTGGAATTAGGGATGCCAAGGTTCATCTCCCATTGGTGGTCTTTGTGGCATTGGGCAAGTCATTTAACTCAGCATTGCCTCATCTATAAACTTAGGGGCTGATATTCAGTGGTGTGGATTAAAGAGGGTGAGACTCTTTTTCTGGCTCAGGCCCCCTCTCCTGATTTCTCTTTTCTCCATTTTGATGGGATTTCCAAGAGGGATGGGAAAGTGGGTTGTAATTATCTTTTCAAATTAGCTGCATGCTTCTCAGCTACAAACATCCATTCATGGTACTTTTGCAGCTCTTCTCTTTCAGATGGTCCTTTTCACAGTCAATCTTTTTTATTTTAGCTCATTTTTCACAATCCTTTTCATTCCATACATTAGATGAACTTTTTTCTGCTATCTCTTTGTCAGATACTTGGTTGAAGGATACTTTTACATTAGGGAATGTCAGTCTTCAAGTTGATCATCCAACTTGTTCTTTGGGTAAAGAAATGTTTACTCTTATGTGCAGATTAAGTGGTATATAGAAATAGCTAAATTTATTTATTTATTTATTTAACACTTATTTCTATACCGCACTTTCCCAAGTATCAAGTGCGGTTTACAATGAACAGTAAATTATATGGTATGTGGAAGCACATACCTAGTCGTTTTACATAGAACAGGTAGTAACTGGAGCAGGCCGGACTCGACGCTCCTTCGATACCTTAACTAGGACTCCGCCCTAGCTCTGCCTCCCCCACCCCACCCCCCCCTTCCATAAATACTCGAACACCAATTTTTTGGTCAAACGCATGGTCGCAGCTTTATTAACCAATACAACATATAACAGTAAACAGCTAATAACCATAATTGTTTTAGCCCAACGGAATAAGGCCTCACCAGCCATGTCTATAGCAAGGTGGGGCCCGCCTCCGCTTTCCTCACTTCTCTCCCCCTCCGGGCACCCGACTTCGCCTTATCATTAGCAAAAGCCCACCCAGGGGTTCTCCGGGTCGGGGGTACCCCACCCCCGTCCCAAGTTTAGCCAAGGCTCTGGACCCCGGAAACCTCCGGGATCCCGCCACCGGCGCGGGCAACCTCTTCCCCCCCGCGCCGCCCCAGCGAGCATCTCTCAACACTACCCACTCCAGGGCCTCCTGCCAATCGTTTAATAACAAATCCAGCCCCACCGGGGACAAATGCACCCCATCGTTACCATATAATCCTGCACAATCCACCTCCACCCACGGATGAAGCACTTGGTATCCCCCATGTGCACAGACCCAACGGCCAATCTGCCTGTTAATATTTGTAAGACCGCGAGACCAACGTCTCTGGTTGCGACAACTAGGCCGCTGTATGATGTTCGACCATATCAATATGACGCCCGGAAATAACTGCTGCACCTCTTCCAGATCTCGCTGCACTGCTCTGATCAATTGCTTGCAGGTCCACGCCGCCAGATCATTGCCACCCAGGTGAAGTAAGATGAGGTCCGGTGCCTGCCGCAGCCTCCTGTGGTGCCGCAGCAAAGGGAGCAACTGCATCCAACGAAGGCCTCGCTCACCCAGCCATCGAACCGACACTGCAGTGGGATCGAGTCCAAGATTCGTACCTGCCGGTCGAATCGCAGCTCTCCTGGCAGCCCAATGCACGTAGGAGTGGCTGATCAACCAGCAGCCATGAGGAACTCGAACTCCATCTGCAACAGAAAACACATGATGAGCCCCCCTCACCAACCCCTCCGCCCTTTACAAACGGACATATCCCCGAAACGCTTTAGAGCGCCATCGCCCAATGCGCTGCACCTCCTGATCGGACAAGCCAGCAGCAGCTGCGCTCGTGGCTGCCCCTATGCGGAAGGAATGTGAAGCGAATTGATGCGACACCTCGCCCACCTGCCGCAATGCCATGCGAAGCACCGCAGACACCTGGAAACGAGTCAGCAGCCGCTCGTCCTCATGTATAAAGAGCGCTCCCTCCGCCGCAGGTCGGACCTGCAAGTAGTTCCGCAGTGACGCCACTGCATAGGTCGGTACACCCTCCATCGCCTGCAGCACCACCCACTGGCCCCGCCCTTGCTGGTCGGTCTTTGAACGGGCCAAGAGCACTCTGATCCGTCCATTCTCCACCTGCACATGTTGTCGCTGTAACCCACTCTCTATTCCTGCCTTCCTTGAGTGCGCTACTAATTCCCCCATGCGGAAGGCCCCAAAGAAGGCTAAACAAAAAACCGCTTTGAACAGCCCCGCCTCGTATGCCGAATCCGCCACCCCTGGAAGCGCACTACATAACTTCACCAGCAAGTCGTGCGTAATTGGACGCCTGCGGTCCCGGGGCACAGGGCGTAGCCTGCTCCACCCCCGCATCAATTTCTGTGTTACAAACCCGCACCCCTCCCGTAAACACCCAGCCGCCCGTGCAAAAAACACAAACCCGGCTAAATGGGAATGCACCGCCGCCCTGGACCACCCTTTTTCTTTTGCGCCCGCTACATAACCTGTCAACATCCAATCCGATACCGCATCCAGTCGCCATCCCCGATCCCGTAAGAAGTCCTCCACTTTGCCACAGCCTGTCAGGTACGCTGACCAAGTACTTTGCACCACCGAAGCACGCAACAACCTCAGCATCTCTGCAGGCCAATCCTCCACAAGTGCTCTGGGACCAACAGGCCACGCTCTTCGGCCTCCGGAGCCAGTCTCCGGAATCGGTCCCACTGAAAACGAGACAAAGCATCCGCGATATGATTAGTACAGCCCGGAATATGCTGCGCTTTGATCACCACATTCAGCCTTAAACACGCCAATACCACCTCCCGCATTAACTCCGCAACTGGAACACATCTCGGACTATACTGGTTAACAATACTCACCACTGCCTCATTGTCACACCACCATAGTACTCGTCTGTTACGCAAACGCTCTGGCCACAATTCCAGCGCTACGCGCATGGGAAATAACTCTAGAAAAGCAATATTGGTGACCAAACCCGTGTCCAGCCATGCCTGCGGCTACCTCTCCGCACACCATGCTCCCTCAAAATATATGCCTAAACCAGCCCCACCCGCCGCATCCGAAAATAGCTGCAAGTCTCCGGAAGACATCTCAGCCGCCATCAGCACAGAAGTGCCATTGAAGTCTTGCAAAAATATGTCCCAGATCCGTAAATCTTCCTTCATCACTGGGGACATCCGAATCCTATGGTGCGGCTTCCGTACACCCGCCGTTGCCTCTGCTAACCTCCTCAGGAACACCCTACCCATCGGCATAATACAGCAGGCAAATTTCAGCGACCCCAGTAATGCCTGCAACTCTCTCAAAGTCAACTTCCTGGAAGCCATCGCACTAATACCCGCAGCTTCACCACTTTTGCTTGTGGCAGCCTCGCTACCATTTCCCGCGAATCCAGCTCTATCCCCAGGAACATGATTGTCCTGGCTGGCCCTTCCGTTTTATTCTCAGTGAGGGGCACCCCCACTTCCCGAGCCAAACTGGTGAAGCCCTCCAGCAGCCGCCTGCAGTCGCCGGACCCCTCCTGACCTATGAAGAAAAAGTCGTCCAAATAATGCACTACAGTGGCACAACCCACCTCCTGTACCAAAGCCCAATGCAAAAAGGAACTGAATTTTTCAAAGTAAGCGCAAGACACCGAGCATCCCATCGGCATACATTTGTCAAAATAGAAATGACCCTCAAAGCAGAAACCGAGCAAGGGAAAGCTACTGGGGTGCACAGGCAACAGCCGGAATGCCGATTCTATATCTACTTTCGCCATCCAGGCCCTCTCCCCTGCCGTCCTCACCAGTTCCGCTGCTCGATCAAATGATGCGTACCTGACTGTACAACTATCACGTGGAATGTGATCGTTGACCGACGCTCCCTCCGGGAATGATAGATTATGTATCAAATGGAATTTTCCTTGTTCTTTTTTGGGAATAATGCCCAAAGGAGACACTACTAAATCCGGGAAAGGCTTATTCACAAAGGGGAGTGGAGGAGTGGCCTAGTGGTTGGGGCAAGGTACTTCAGGCCGGAAGGTCGGGGGTTCAAATCCCACTAGAGGACAGCAACCTTGGACCGGAAGGACTGGGGTTTCTAGTCCCACAGGTGCTCCTTGTGGTCTTGGGCAAGCCACTTAACCCTCCATAGCCCATGTTCCTTGTAAAATAGTTATCTCCAAGTTATAATGCCCTGTTCAATGTAATTTCAGTTTGTTCAATGTAAACCGCACTGATGCAGAATAGCGCGGTATATAAGAGAATTAAATAAAATAAAATAAAATAAATAAATCCGCCCCCCCTCCCATTCCTTGGATAGCTTCTCTCTCACCACCGCAGCCCAGCAGCGAACGGAAGTAGAATTACGCGCCTGAGCCACCACCACTGTCCCTTCTACCGGGATCACAAAATCTTCCCGAAACCCTCGCTCCAAAACCTCCTTATCCCCCCGCCGCGGGTACAACCGGAGACGAGCGAGTAATGCATCTAACCGTATCGGGGTGGCTGCCAGGCTGAACTCCGTCCCGCTACTTAAGGACTGCCCCACTAGGCTGGGCTGTCCCCTTCTTAACACATCTTGCTGCCGAATGCTCCCCCCCACAGCTGGAACAGGCATGCCGGAATTTACAATCCGGGAAGGGGCAGGATGCTTTATTGTACCGCCAACAGACATCCCCCGTCCCCGTAACGACACCCTTGAGCTGTCCGGAGGGGGCAGCTGGCCGAAAGGACCGCCCGGGACCCGCAGATGCCCCGACTCCCACCTTCCCCCCGTCGCCCCTCCTCCCGGCTTCGCGGCCATCTGGGTAAGCCACAGGTTAATATCCTGCGCGCCCCATGACAGAAAACGATTTTCTTCCATCTTATCCCGAAACTTCTCGTCGTAGTTTAACCACGACCAACCCTCATGCGTCTGCGCTGCCTCAAGAATAGAGTCCGCATATGCCAACAGCATACCGTACTGATCCGGAAATGAATGCCCCCACACGCTAGCTAACCATAAAAAGGCTCGCGTCCAGTTCACGACATTTCTTGAAACCTTCTTAACATGACCCGCCTTCTCGTCTTCCTTCCGTTTCTTCTTGCTATCCCCGGACCGCCGCCGCCCTTCCAGCAGCCGGAAGATATCAATATAGCGCCGTTTTTTAATCCTACGCCGCAACTTTCTCGGTACCCCTTCCCATAACTCAGAATACACCGCCAAAGACGGAGCGCGCCCCCTCACATTGTCCGTACCCGCCTCCGAACTGCCCACTTCCTGTCTGTCCCCACCCAAAGACAAAGAGGCCGACCCCGTGGAAGACGAAGACGAGGAAGAAGTATCCGAACCGTGCCGCCGCCGATATCGGTGTTTCTGTTTTTTTAGCGCCTTGCCCCCAGAGATCGCCCCCTCTCTCCCCCTCCCCCAGTGCCCTCCAGTGGCTCACCTGCCACTACTGGTTCCTCCACCCGCTCTGGAGCCGCAGCTGCTTCCGCCGTGCCAGCCGGGCTAGTAGTCATCTGCCGCTCCGGTCCTCTCAGTCCGCTGCCGCCTGGCATCGCTGCATACGGGATCATCGCCGGTACCTGCGGGGACATAAAAGAGAAAAGCGGGGGAGGGGCCACAGCTGGCCATGCCGGCTGCCAAGCCCCTAACCAGTCCGCCCCGGAAGATCCTTGTCCACCCCCCAGCCAATGCTGCCAAGCCCCCGCCCATCCCCCTAGCTGTTCCACCGCATACCCAGCCATTTCCCCGCTCCCCCGGGGGCAGTAAGGCAATCCCCCTTGCCCCGCCGTTGCTCCGAGTCCACCCCCACCCCTACCCCTACCCCCCCACCATCCTACCCCCATAGCACCCATCATCCCCACCCCTGGAGGACCCGCTGAGTCGTGGAGACCCATAGTATCAGGCCCAGACCCCTCAGGCTGACTGTCCAGCCTTTCCCCTGCTTCCCCCACCGAAACAGCCCCCCGCTCCCCGTCCCCTGGCCCTGCCAGCCCTCCTCTAGCACTGCGCTTACCCTTTCCCCGACCCCCCCGAGATGCCAGGAAAGCACCATTCCATACCCCTTCCCCCCTCCCTCTCCCCCCTCCCCGTCCACCACCACTTCGTTTGGCCCCTTGCCCTTGTTGTAGACCCTTAGCCACCCGTTGCTGTCCTTCAACCCTGCCATCCTTCGACCGATTAGGCCCTGCAGAGCCCTTGTTCTGATTTGCAGCCCCCCGGGCACGACCACTCTCCCTTCCTCTACCCCCCAACCCCCCCCTGGCCATCGTAACAGGACAGTGCTCTTCGATCGGGCCTTGCCTGACACCGCCACACCTCCGTTGGGCCGAGATCCGTGCCACTTGCCTGGCACCACTCTGCACGCCGCCGCCACTAAGACCGACTGTCTGCGGGCTCCGTAGTCCTCCTGCGCCACGATCCGGTCAACGTGCTGTAAGGTGAGAAGGCCGCTGCCACAGTCCACGGTAATTGAAGCCGCTCCGCTCCCCAGCCACGCTCCGCCGCTCGCACGCCGCTCGCACGCCGCTCCGAAGCCTCGCCGACTGGCTCTTACTCCGGCGCCTCTCCTACCCTGCCCCTGGCCCTCGATTTCTCATTGGCTCTCCCCACGCACAACACAGGGAGAGCCAATGAATTCAAACCAAAACCCCCTTTCGTCCTCTATCCCCCCCCACCCCCCCCCACCACCAACCCTCTTCCCGCGTCTCACCGAACCGCCCAGTTACAGGCGGCCGGCTCCGGACGCTACTTTTCGCGGCCTTTATAACTATTTACAAGTAACAATATAACATTTGAACGGTAAAAAGTTAGAACGTATTTACATTATGGGTACTTACAAATTATATCATCAAAATTGTGATGGGTAAATATATTTTGTGTGTTTTGTAGTATTGTGGTATGGTTGCTAACCTGTGTCTCTTTGTGTATTCTGATTAGGTAGTGTATTGTAGTGTAGAGAGAATAAGTGGGTTTTTAGTTTTTTTCTAAATTCTTTTAAGTCTGATAGTTGGCGAATGTTGTCAGGCAGCGTATTCCATAGAAAAGGTGCCGAATGGGAAAAGGCCCTCTTGTTGGTTTGTTTTCTTGCTTTTGTGTAATCTTTTGGAACTGCTATAGTGTTTGTGTTTCTGTTCCTTTGTGATCGTTTATCTGATTCTATGTTAATGAGCGTATTGAGTACAGATGGTGCTAAGTTATTTATTAGTTTAAATGTGGTTAAAATAATTTTATATTTTATTCTGCAGTAAATGGGTAGCCAATGAAGTTCAGCCAGGATCGGTGTGATATGTTCTGTTGATTTTATATTCATTATTATCCTTGCTGCTATGTTCTGGGTTAGTTGTATCTTTTTCATATTTTGCTTTGTGATGCCATTAAGGATTATATTTGCATAATCAAAGTGTGGGGTTATGATGGCTTGAATTATAGTTATGAAGTCTTGTAGGTGTATTAATGGTCTTAATTGTCTCAGTGTCTTGAGTTTGTAATGTATGTTTTTTGTCAGATATTTTATGTGTGAATCCATGTTAAGTTTATTGTCGAGTATCACACGTAGGTATTTTATTTCTCTTTTTATGTTGATCTCATGGTTGTCTAGTATAATGGTGTTAGGAGGTGTATATGTTTGATTTTTAGTGATATATAGTACATCAGTTTTTGAGAAATTGATGTGTAGGTTCTGATCGTTGAGCCATATTGTTAGTTCTTTAAAACATTCTGTTATTTGTTGTAGTGGAGGGTGCGGGATTTTAAATGGGAGGTAGAACATTATATCGTCGGCGTAAATATGATAATATACGCCATGACGTTTAAAGATGCTACAGACTGGTTGTATGTAAATATTAAATAGTAGTGCTGATAGCGCGGATCCCTGTGGAAGGCCTTGTGTTTGATTGAAAGTGGTAGATGTTTGGTTGAGGATTCTTACTGTTTGTGTTCTGTTTGATAGGTAGGATTTGAAGCAGTTATAAACAGTAGATGTTATTCCAATTTGTTGAAGTCTGTTTAGCATTGTTAAGTGATTGACACTGTCAAATGCTGCAGAGATGTCGAGGAATACTAGGATAAATGCTTGTTTAGTGTCATCAATTCCCCTTAGTAGAGTGTCATAAAGTACTGTTAGTAGTGTTTCTACCCCATGGGATGGTCGGAAGCCATATTGGTGTTCGTCAAGGAGGTTCAATGTATCAATGAATTCCTGTAGTTGAGTTTGTACTATTTTTTCTATAAGTTTTGCCATGAAAGGAATACTCGATATTGGTCTGTATGATTTTGGTGATAGTTTGTCTAATGTGTTATTTTTAAGTATTGGTCGTATTTGAACATGTTTGAGAGATGAGGGTAAGTATCCTTTTTCTAGTGATAGATTGACCATAGGGAGGATGAAAGCAGAGAGTATTGAGAATGTCTTTTTTATCCAGTCCACTGGGCATGGATCAAGATATGATGTAGTTGTGTTGATGTTAGATATAATAGTTTTGAGAGTGGCTTTTGAAATTAGGATGAAGTTGGACCAGTTATCAAGTGTAGTGTGTGTCATTTCAGTGTGTGTTATTGGGGGGGTCATTTGTAGTTTTGTTTTATTAATATAGTATTGTGCTAATTCTTGTGGAGAAATATCTATGGAACTTTCGTCTGAGTTGTATGTTTTATTTGTTAGGTTCTTTATTATGCTGAACAATTCCCTTGGTCGGTTAATGGAATTATTGATTATGTTAGAGTAATAGTTTCTCTTAGTACTGTCTGTTGTTTCTTTATAAATATGTAGGGTATTTATGTATTTCTCATAATTTGTTGGTGTCTTGGTTTGTCTCCATTTCCTTTCATTGGTTCTTAATTGTCTTTTTAGTTTTTTGAGTGTCATATTGAACCATGGGGCATGCCTTTTTTCGGTTTTATTGTCATTGCTTTTATGTGGTGATGGGACTGGTTTTCTTTCTGCAGCCATGGAGATAGTTTTGTTCCAAGATTTGATAGATTCCTCAAGATTTGTGGGTGTTAGGGTGAGGTGTGGAATTATTTGATCTAGGAATTCTTCTTCATTGTACTTTATAAATCTCTTAGTTTGTGGGGGTTGTGGTCTTTTAGTATGATATTTGTCAGGGATGGTAATATTGAATTTCAGGAGGTAGTGGTCAGACCAGGGGACAGGTATGTTTGAGAGTGATTCAGTGTTATATAAGTTGTGGAGTGAGTTTGGTAGGAAGACCATGTCAAGTGTTTTTCCTTTATTATGTGTTTGTTCTGTTATTATTTGTTGGAAGTCCAAATTGCTTATTGCATCTAAGAAGTGAGTTGAGTGGGTGTTGGGTGTTGAGGGGAGGTTAAAATCACCCATTAGTATTACTGGGTTTGTATCTGTGGATGAGGCTAGTAGTTCAATTAGATTGTCAGTATTATCTATATTGTATTCTGGTGGCCTATATATTAGGAATATTCTTATATTTTTAATTTTTATAGTTAGCATGTCGACATTATCAATGTTACTAGATGAGACTAGTTTTGCATTGAGATTTTTCTTTACTATTATGAGCACTCCTCCACCTTTTTTATGTGTTCTATGGGTATGGAAGATCTCATATTCTGGTGTCGTTAATTGGTTCATGAAGACAGAGTCTGTATCCTTGAGCCAGGTTTCAGTTATACAGATAATATCTGATTTATTGTCATTGATGATGTCTGTAAAGATTGGAAGTTTGTTTTTCATGGATCTTGCGTTAATGAGTTGACAGGTGAGGTTTGTGTATTTCTGTGTATTGAGTGGTTGTGGTTGTGTTGGATCATATTCTGGTGCAGTTGTTATATATATAAGTCTAGATTGTTTGGGTCTGGGGTTAGGTCCAATTTTGAATGGAGATATTAGGTTGTCATAACGTGATGTACCTTGTATTATAGGGATTGGTCTATTATAATTATTTTTTATACATTTTGTTAGATCTATCAGTGTGAGGATAGTGATACTAATCAGTATAGTCCTGATGGGAGAGGGGGATTGAAAGTACATTGTTTGCTTATTAGGTAGGTTTTGTAGCCTATTGCTTGATAATGGTTCTTAAATGTTATTGTGTTAATAGGTGTGTTATATTTCTAAAGCCTATGTCTTACTAATGTTAAGTGCAGGAGGAACTATTTGGTTGCAGTATATTAAACCTGCAACTTCTGCCTTAGCAAACTTGTAACGTTAATCATGTAACGTTGGCAATATTTGTAACAGGGTTCAAATTACTATGTGTAATTGTACTTGCAACAGTATTCCTGAATGGGTCAGTAACATTAATAGCAGTATAATGGTAGCATTTGTAACATTAGTAGCAGTATAATGGTAGCTTTTGTAGTGAATCCTGCAACAGTAATCTTAGTACATCCGTAACATTGGTATCAGAATATTAGCTACATTTGTAGTAGGATTCTTAACTACTATTTATAACTGAGGATTCAGTGTAAACTATTAGCAGGGTATCATATATTATATACAGGTGTATATACTTGCTGGATTTGTCCATAGGAAACAGGTCTTTGGAAGGTAGGTCGAAACTCTTATGTTTGTACTGTTCTTTGATGAGCGTGAAGAGGTCTGGTCTGTGGAGATCGTTGTGTTGTTAAGGAGTACACGTGTTGCTGCAGAAAATGGTATCTTGCTGTAACTTTGCTGGTGCAATGTTCTCGAGGGTCTCCTTGAGCGCCACTGCCTAAGGGCCACGCCAAAGGGCCAGCTGGTAGCAGCTGCTTTTTTAAGCTGCTTTCTGCTCCTCCCACTCCCACATCCCCGATTGGGCCGGAGTAACTGCTCGGGAGGGCAGGCTGGACAGCGGGGTTGCTCTCACCCGGACGGGGAGAGTGAAGATGGTGGCGTCAAGCCAAGAGGTTTCCCGCCGGCAGCAGCTGCTTTTTTAAGCTGCTTTCTGCTCCTCCCACTCCCACAGCCCCGATTGGGCCGGAGTAACTGCTCGGGAGGGCAGGCTGGACAGCGGGGTTGCTCTCACCCGGACGGGGAGAGTGAAGATGGTGGCGTCAAGCCAAGAGTTTTCCCGCCGGCAGCAGCTGCTTTTTTAAGCTGCTTTCTGCTCCTCCCACTCCCACAGCCCCGATTGGGCCGGAGTAACTGCTCGGGAGGGCAGGCTGGACAGCGGGGTTGCTCTCACCCGGACGGGGAGAGTGAAGATGGTGGCGTCAAGCCAAGAGTTTTCCCACTGGCAGCAGCTGCTTTTTTAAGCTGCTTTCTGCTCCTCCCACTCCCACAGCCCCGATTGGGCCGGAGTAACTGCTCGGGAGGGCAGGCTGGACAGCGGGGTTGCTCTCACCCGGACGGGGAGAGTGAAGATGGTGGCGTCAAGCCAAGAGTTTTCCCGCCGGCAGCAGCTGCTTTTTTAAGCTGCTTTCTGCTCCTCCCACTCCCACAGCCCCGATTGGGCCGGAGTAACTGCTCAGGAGGGCAGGCTGGACAGCGGGGTTGCTCTCACCCGGACGGGGAGAGTGAAGATGGTAAATAAATGCTAAAAATAATTAATGAACTTATTTATACTGCTGGCCATACTCTAGGTCCTGTTTCAACTACTAACACTTTGCTTCTTTGCCTTGGTTATGTGATGATACTTATTATTCCCAGGTCTGATCATTACCTGATTTCCTTTTGCTTGTGTTATCATGAATTATCCCTTATGTTCGGTCCTCACATTAGGTACTCTAGAAATCCTCACCTTCTTAGTGCAGATAACTTCCTTAAGCACTGTGATCCTTCTACCAAAGCTTTTGCCACCTCAGTAATAGAAATCCAAGCTTCTGTGTGGACTTCAGTTTAAAGAATGTCATGAGGATAAGTATCATGGAATCTGGCTATTCTGGGGATTTTTCCAGGTATGGCCAGGATACTGGGCTTGCTGGATCTTTGGTCGGGCCCAGTATGGCTAATTCTTATGCTCCTAAGTGCCATATTGTTACACCTGGTACATATCACCCTGGGTTCCTTCCAGGGCACTACCTTCTTAAAAGATGCCATGCAGAAAGGAAATGGTGGAAATCTAAAGTTAAAGAAGATTTACTGATATGCAGAGGGCAGTTAAACAAGCTAAGAAGAATACTTAGGCAAAATGATTCATCACAATACCCATCCCATTAGCTGTTTTAAGCTTCCAAAGAGGCTTACTACAACATGGAGCCTTTCAGCCGTCCCCGAAGGAGTTCATTTAATCACAAATGCTTTTGCATTTTTATTTTTCTCCAAAATATTAAACATTCAGTAAGATCTATCTTCAACCTTCTTATTAGGTTCAGGCAGACCACTTGAGTGTACATTTAATGATCTGGAACACAAGGAGGAGCAGGCCTCCTGCGAGCAATACCAAGAAACACAAGGAGTAGGAGATGTTGGATGAACTAATGAGTCTTTTATTAATAAGGTCCTTATTAATAAAAGACTCATTAGTTCATCCAACGTCTCCTGCTCCTTGTGTTTCTTCATTTAATGATCTGGACAATATAGCCATATCCAGGTGGTATCAGCCTTAGTAGCTTTCCAAGGTTTAATATGCAAACTACATTGTCTACTGAGAAATTTCTTTCCTCTATGAGAAACTCTTTCCCCCCCAGTAGATCCATTACCAAAGGCCATACCAAAGGCTGTGCAAGTGGTGCAGCCGCACAGGACACAACTATGGAAGGGGAACCGATATCATCACTAGGCTTCCAGGAAGCTCAAAAAGAGTATGTTCCTGCACATGGCTGGAGGAAGACTGGGGGCCCCAGGTTTGTGAATCGCACAGAGCGCATTTCTAGCTTGGTGTGGTCCTGCCATTACCCACCATATTCTTTAAAGACTGCTCATCGACTGTGCTTCCTTGGCTGAGTTGAATGATCTCACAAAGCTTCAGCATTGTCATGGTGCCATCTGCATGGAGAGAGGCATAAATACAGCCACTGATAAAAAAAAGCCCTCTCTTGACCATTCTGTCCCTAGTAATTATTGTCCTCTGTCCAATATCCCATTTGTATTGAAACTTTCAGAGGAAATTGTTCACACTCAATTGCTTCACTTTCTCATTAAAACTAATAGAGCAGCTTTTAAACTAGATAATGGGGGAAAGTCGGCAGTCATTCAAGAGTGCATGGTTCATAATAATGCACAGTATCTTTGAAGGATACTGCCAAAACAGAGAATTTGGGACATCCCTAAAGAGAAGTTCCAATAAAAGTAAAAGTAACCCTGATGCCTTTAAGTAAAGAAATAAATCAAAGTAGGATTTATTACAGGAACCTTATTTCCCCACATGTATCAGCTTAGTCCCATTACTATATACAGTCCTATAAAGGAATTTTTTATCTGACCTTTACATAAAAGACACTTTATTTATTTAATTTATTTATTTTTATTTATTTGGTTTTATATACCTTTCTATTTTAGTTCAGTGTGGTTTACAGAAAACAACTTAATACATAGAACAGGTTTACAATGAACAGGAATACATTGAACAAGTAACAATTAACAGAGTTTACAATTAGAATGGGACAACAGTATAATTTATAACAGTATGAACATAGTTTTAGTGATTAATAAATATATTAACTATTTAAAGTCATTAAGGGAGAATGGAACTGAGCTAGAGGAGGAGAGGAACTAGTCAGGATTAGAAGAAGGCATGCTGGTGGTGGGCTATGTGATGTGGTCAAAGTAAAGCTGGAATAGGTAAGTTTTTATTGCTTTTCTAAAGGTGGACAGATCAGAGATAAGACGAATTGAAGCTGGGAGGGAGTTCCAGAGTAGAGGGGCAAATAAAGTGAAGGCTCTATGCCTTACATATTGGGAGGTTTTACTGGCCAGAGAGGGAATGACAAAGGTATTTGCCATGTTCGTTATCCTGCATCTGCTATCCGGTGTCCAATGTATGAGGTCTTCTAAGGCGGTGGCAGAAAGCTGGTGGAGGGTTTTGAATGCAATAAGGAGGGCTTTAAACTTGAGGTGACTGGCTATAGGAAGCCAATGAATCTGCATTAGTAGCGGTGTCACATGCTCATATTTGGAGACACCATAGATGGTCCGTGCGACCATATTCATAGCCATTTGTAATGGGTGGAGTGTGTGGGCAGGAAGACCGTGTAGAATTATGGTAGAATGATAGATGGAAGAATGATACCAGCTAATATACTAACCTTTAAGTAAAGAGCAGAGTTGAAAGATTCCAAATTACCCCAGTCAGCTGATAACCAGATTGTTAATATGAACAAAAAACAAATTTTGAAATGCCTGTTTGCAATCACTAGAGGCCCCCATATTCAGCAGAGGTGGCTAGCATGATTACAGCGCCTAACCATCCCCACTGAACACAAAACCTGGATTATTCAATGCTGGGGCCATATCAAGCCACCGGCATTGATTATCCGGGTAAGCCACACATCCCAGAAGCTAACTGGACAGTGGTGATATTGAGCCGCTACCAGGTTAGCTCCCCCTGGTAAAGATAGGCCACAGGTCACTAATCAGACAGTGGCTCAATATCAACACTGACCAGTTAGCAATGAGTACCACTCCTGGAATGCTCCAATGCTAAGCGGTGGAAACTGTGTTAATGCTGCTGAATATCCTGCTTAGAGGCATTTACATAGTTTTTAGGTCAGTAACCACGTGAATACCTTCCAGTTTGGGCCCTAGATGTCCAAAAAATACAACGAGAGCTAGAATATATAGCACTGAATGAAAGGTTAGATATAATTGACATTGTGTCCCTGTGAAAAATTTTATGTGGGATGTACTCGCAGAAACATGATTGCCAGACTTCGGGAACATAAATCCCGTTGTAACACTGCTACCCATACAACTCCAATAGTAGAACAGTGTTTAATGCTGGAGCATACTTTTGATCAATTCTATTAGCAAATTTTACAATATGTTCAGATAAGTACTGCCTGCCCTGTTACTGTGATAGTTGGAAACACGTTGGCTATTCTTGACACTTAAATTAGACCCTCTTCTCTGCATCATCATCTCATCTATGCATTTAGACTCTGAACATAAGAACATAAGATATGCCATACTGGGTCAGACCAAGGTCCATCAAGCCCAGTATCCTGTTTCCAACAGTGGCCAATCTAGGTCATGGGTACCTAGCAGTTTCCCCAAAAGGCACAGGTTCCGCAATGCTTGTACTGGGTCAAGCATTGATATCCTGGGTCCCTTCTTAATAATGGTTTATGGACCATTCCTCCAGGAACTTGTCCAAACCTTTTTTAAACCCAGCTACACTAACAGCCTTTACTATATCCTCCGGCAACAAATTCCAGAGTTTGATTACACGTTGAGTAAAAAAATATTTTCTTTTATTAGTCTTAAATAGTTTACCCTGTAGCTTCATTGCATGTCCCCTAGTCTTTCTATATTCTGATAATGTAAACAATCGATCTACGTTTACCCCTTCCACTCCGTTCATTAATTTATAGACTTCTATCATATCTCCTCTCAGCCATCTCTTTTCCAGGTTGAAGAGCCCTAACCTTTTTAGCCTTTCTTCATAGGAGTATCCTTCCATCCCCTTTACCATTTTGGAGGCTCTTCTCTGAACCTTTTCTAAAATCGCTATATCCTTTTTAAGATACGGCAACCAGAATTGCACACAATATTCAAGGTGCGGTCTCACAATGGAACAATACAAAGGCTTTATAATATCTTTTGTTTTATTTTCCATTCCTTTCCTTATGATACCTAGTATTCTATTTGCTCTCTTGGCTGCCGCTGCACACTGGGCCGAGGGTTTTAACATGTTATCCACAATGACGCCTAAATCTTTTTCCTGGGTGGTGGTTCCTAATGTGGAACCTTGCATTCTGTAACCATAGTTTGGGTTGTTCTTCCCTAGGTGCATAACTTTGCACTTGTCCACATTAAATTTCATCTGCCATTTTGATGCCTAGTCTTCCAATTTATCAAGATCCTCTTGCAATTTTCCACAATCCTCTTGGGTTTTAACAACTTTAAATAGTTTTGTGTCATCTGCAAATTTGATCACCTCACTCGTTATTCCACTTTCCAGGTCTTTTATGAATATGTCAAAAAGCAGCGGACGCAGCACAGATCCCTGGGGTACACCACTATTCACCTTTCTCCATTGGGAAAATTGGCCATTTAGCCCAACCCTCTGCTTTCTCTCTTTTAACCAGTTCCTGATCCACAGTAGTACACTGCCTCCTATCCCATGACTCTTTAGTTTTGCCAAAAGTCTCTGATGTGGGACCTGGTCAAAGGCTTTCTGAAAGTCCAGATACACTATATCAACCGACGCACCTTTGTCCACCTGTTTATTCACACTTTCAAAAAAACATAACAGATTAGAAAGACAAGATCTTCCTTGTCTAAAGCCATGTTGGCTGTCTCCCATTAGGCCATGACTATCTACATGCCGAGTAATTTTATTCTTTATGATGGTTTCTACCATTTTTCACGGTACTGACGTGAGGCTCACCAGTCTGTAGTTTCCCGGATCACCCCTGGAACCCTTTTTAAAAATTGGTGTTACATTGGCGATCCTCCAATCTTCAGGTATTAGAGATGATTTTAATGATAGTTCACAGATTACTAATAGCAGGTCTGCAATCTCATATTTCAGTTCTTTCAACCCCCTTGGATGTATACCATCCAGCCCAGGTGATTTGCTACTCTTCAGTTTATCTAATAGTTGTAATACATCTTCCTGATGTATCGATATTTCCTTCAATTCTTCAGCACCTTTAAATACCACTTCAGTCATGGGTAACATCCCTACATCTTACTCACTAAAGACCAAAGCAAAGAATTCATTCAGTCTCTCCGCTATCACCTTGTTGCCTCTTAGTGCCCCTTTAACTCCTCTATCTTGTAATGGACCAACTGACTCTCTCACAGGTTTTTTGCTACGAATGTACTTGAAAAAATCTTTATTTTGCATTTTTACTTCTGCAGCAAGCTTCTTCTCAAATTCTCCCTTTGCCTGCTTTATCAATGCCTTGCATTTGACTTGCCAGTGCTTGTGCTGTTTCCAGGTTTCGTCGTTTGGCTCTTTTTTCCATTTCCTGAAAGATGCTTTTTTGGCAGCAACAGCCTCTCTGACCTCACCTTTAAACCATGCTGGCAGTTTTTTGGACTTCCTTCCAATTTTCTTAAAGCGTGGAATACAGCTGGTCTGGGCTTCCAAGATAGTATTTTTCAACAAATACTATCTGGAGCTCTGCCTGCCTCTTGGGTCCTGCATGTGGAACAGGAAGCATTTCTGAGAATGCTATCCTGAAAGTTTTGGATTTCAACTTTCTACCGAAAGGCCTAAATTTGATTCCAGAACTTCCCTCCTAAACACATTTCTTTGTCATTGGTACCCATACAATGGTGCATTGCTACCAAGACAACAGGCTCCTCTCCAGTGCTGTTTAAAACTTTATCTAGGGGTGCATGAGGTCTGCTACCTTTACATCAGATAGGCAATTTACCAGGCAATCCTCAGTCCACCAGCCACCTAGCTATGGAAAGCCTAATGACTCAATCATCAACTATAACAGTCATCTTAATCCTTCTCTCATGTGCACATGCCCCTGAAGATACACCCTTGATATGAGAAGATATTACATCACTGAAAGAGAGGTCCTAGCTTTAGGATCACTTCCTGCTATAGCAAGGTGATGTTCTCCTTTCAGGCCATATCACTCCTCCATGGCAGCAGAGAGGTTTCTAGGCTGGAGGTTGGACTTTCTCTACTATGTCCCTGATAGTTTCCTCTATATACCTCTCTATCTACCTGAGCTCCTTCAAGTCTGCTGCTCTAGCCTCCAGAGATGAATTTTTTCCTTGAGAACAAGGAGCTCTTTGCACCTAGTTCACACATAAGACCTCTCATCAATTGTTAAGAGGGGATGCGTGGAAGCACAGCAGGGAAGCAGCTTTCATTGTAGCAGGTTTAAGACTACTTATTTATTTATTTAGCAATGTTTCTATACCGTCTTTCTACAAGTCAAGACGGTTTACATGGAACTTAGTGCAAGAACAGAAACTAACAGAACTGGTAGTGCAAGTTACTCTGAACACATAATAAACATATTAAACATATTATAACATATGCTAAGGAGGTCAGCTAGCTATGTACATGTGATGAACTATGACATGGGTAGGTGTTGGATAAGTGAGGTGACGATGTAGGAGTTATTCATTGTTTGGGCATGGTCCATAGTACTAGAGGAATAAAAATGTCTTCAAACTTTTGTGGAAGTTTTTCAGGTGTTGTATGGCTCTTATTTGTGGTGGCAGTGAGTTCCACAGTGATGGGGCATATAACGAAAAAACCCTGTTGTTAGCCCTTTGGCTGCACTTTGTTCTACCTTTTGGTATTTCTAGTGTATTTATGTTGCTTTGTCTTCTGCATCTAATGAAGATATGGGTGGTGATTAAGGATTTGAGGTTGACTGCTGAGAGTTTGTTGATGATTTTGTGTGTGTTGATGATGGCTTTATATTTGATTCTTTGCGATATAGGTAACCAGTGTAGTCGCCTGAGGAGTGCGATGATGTGCAACTGATGAGACTACCCAAGAATCACTCTTGCTGCCATGTTTTGTGCTAACTGCAGTGGATCCAATGAACTCTTAGATATATCATATTATATCATGCAGCAGTAATCCAGCAAGGGTGTGAGTAGTGACTGTCAAACTGTAAGGAAGTCTGAAGGTGATAGGAGTGGGCATAAGTGCTTTATGGTCCGTAGCTTATAGTAAATTGCTTTTGTGGTGCGGTTTATGTGTGGAAGGAGATTGAGCTGTTGATTGAGTGTTACACCAAGGTAGTTGATATCAGTTTGACTTTGATTTGAAGATTATCCACATTGATTGTAGGTGGTGGGATGAAGTTCTGGTCCCTTGTAACATGCAGATTTTCCGTTTTGTCGTGGGATTAATTGGAGAACATATTTTTTCACTCAATGCATAATCAAACTCTGGAATTTGTTGCTGGAGGATGTAGTAAAAGCTATTAGTGTAGCTCGGTTCACAAGAGATTTGGACATGTTCCTGGAGGAAAAGTCTAGAAACCATGGGATAAGCATCTAGATCTGTCTACCTTTTAGGAACCAGACAGGTACTCGTGACCTGGAATGGACACTGGTAGAAACAGGGTAATGATATTTATAGACCTTTAGTCTGATCCAGTATGACATAATTATTTATTTATTTAAAATGATTTGCTGTATCACCATTTGAATTTACATCATGGCAGTTTACAAAATTTATAAAGCCTGAAATTGCAGTAATGAAAACATACAATAATAAAACATAAATTAGAATACAACATAATAATTTAGCAAAAAAACACAAATAATAGTTGAAATACTGCCAAACTATGTAACAGAAGAAAGGGATGAATATAAAACAACAGTATAGTCTGAGACAAGAATTGAAAAAGAAGTGAATGGTAAATATTAATCTAACTAAATACCTGAGAGAAAAACCATGTCTTGACCCCTTTTTTAAACTTATTATATGAGCTTTCCAAACAGAGTTCCAGGGGGAGAGGAATGTCAGAGCTGAAGTCTAAAATAACTAAAGGCAGCCTTTTCAGAAAAGATTAGCCTTTTGTTCTTACCAATGAAAGAGAGTCACTGCAATCTATAGTGTGGCAGAAAAAGTCTCTAGTCCAACAGAGAGAGTGATACCTGCTTCAGAGGAATAGCAAATGGCTAGGGTTGTAAGTAAAATAATCTCTAGCTAAATAAAAACTGTATCTTATTATTTTTAGTTTAGCAAATAGAACACTTGGGGCCCCTTTTACTAATGCTTAGCTCGAGCTATCTGCCAAAGAGCCCATAGGAATAAAATGTGCCATGCAGCAGATAGCTCGAACTAAGGGGCCTGTTACTAAACAGCAATAGTAGCGATGGTACAAAATCGGTGCCATGGCCCCATTGAATAAAATGGGGCTGCAGCATCGATTTTGCACGATCACCGCTATCGCTGTTTAGTAAACAGACCCCTAAGTATTAGTAAAAGGGGTCCTTAGTGTAGGTATACTTTCATTATTTTAATTGCAGAATTTATCAACTATTTTTTCATTTGTTGGAACATATGAGATGATGCACAGTATACAAAAGCAATAAAAAAATCAAATACAATATAAAATCCAAAGCATAAAGTACAATACAATACAAACAAAATACTAAAAAACCCAAACATTAAATACAAAAACATTAAAAAATAAGCAAAACTAATTGCTACGACAAGTCATCTACATTATTCTGAACAAGTACTAAAAAACATTTACATTGAATCTTCACAGACTGAAATGCTTTAGGGTATGGAGGGGAAAAATTATAATTATAATTATAAAAGCCTGAGCATAATCAAGCACCACCTTAAGTATTCTCTGACAATTACATAGAAAGCCAACTTAAACCAGATAAACAACTGAATTGGGAGCCAGTGAAGAGCTATCAAAACTAATGAAACATAGTCCCACCTTTCAGTTACCATCCTGGTTGCCAGAATCTGAACCCTCTACTTTATGGATTTTTTGACAACTCCACATAGATAGCATTACAATAATCTAAATGGCTCAGTTGTTCTGAGCCATTTAGATTATTGTAATTACTTGCCTTTCCAAATCCAAGATGCATTACAAATTCAGCCTTGTAGTGCTATTTAAATGATAAGTAGTAGTAGTAGTAATACAGAAGTTATTTCTCTGAGGCAATGAAGGGTGAAGTGATTTGCCCAAGGTCACAAGGATAGTCAGTATAAGAAGCAGGATCTGAACTCTGACTTTGCTGGTTTTCAGGCAGCTACTCCTCTACTCCACCCTTTGCCTCAAGTGGTAGGACTACAAGACTACTTCTAGAGTCAAAGACTCCATTTTGAACCTATAGCTAAACAGAGAAAGAGCAACTGGGGATCACTGCCACATGTCATGCCCCTGTTAAAATCTACCACCTTGACTGTTGGTTCAAGCAGTTTAAAAAAAATGGCCAAGAAATACAATGAAGAAATAGGAGAAGTGTCAGTGGTACATCCAAATGAACAAAATTGTCCTGTGTGGGCCATGGTGTAGCAGCTGCCAGGAGAATACACGACTGTACATGATGGGCATATGCCGATGGAGAGGCTGAATGGTGCATAGCAGTATATGAGAGTGTGTTATGGGTGTGGTGCCCTGATGTAACCTGATGTGAACGCGCAAATACAGGTGTAGTGTGTGTGAAAAAATAGTCGCTGTTCCATGGGGGAGTCCCAATACCAGCTTGTATGACAGCAGTCTCAGCTGTGTCAACCACCAGATAAGCTGTATGCAGTCGGTGCAGAGGGGGCAGCCAAAATGGTCAGCGGTCCTCATAATGAAGCATAGCAGGACTGACTTACAGATCTCAATATGTATATATTAGAAGAAAGGCAGGATAGGGGAGATATGATACAGACATTTAAATACCTCTGTGGCATTAAAGCACAGGAGAATCTGTGTCAATTGAAGGGAAGGTCTACCACGAGGTGACATAGGATGAGAGTGAAAGGGGAAAAATGCAGCAGTAATATGTATAAAAAACCCTTCATGGAAAGAGTGGTAGATGTGTGGAATAGTCCCCCAGTGGAGGTGGCAGAGATGAGGATAGTATCTGAAGTGAAAAAAGCATGGGACAAACTCAGAGGATCTTGAAAGGTAGACAGGGTACCATTCTAGTTGATATGGAAGGACAGACCAGAAGAAGCATGTGGTCATCATCTGACATCATGTTCCCATGTTACGAGGTTGCTATGCAAGCCTCCTGATATATGTGCATAGAACAACTGGACAAGTACTGATGGTATTGGCCATATGGGGCAAGTAAGGACGTGTGCTGATCCCTGAAGGTAGCTATCCCAGAAGTGTGATGTGTCTGCATATACTATATATATGTGATGGAGCCAAAGATGTTTTGCCACAGTTAGGATGACATGTCCAAATCATGACCAACAGGTGTGTCAGACATCCACTGGGTCCACATGTCTCACCCTCTGCAATGGGCTAGACCAAAGCAAAGAAATGCATGTTGTTAGATGGGCATGATTGAAATATATATGGTCAGATCACATACAAATAAAGAATGACATGCATACCTTAGTCAATGCAGACCCAGGACTGTTTCTGGCAGTATATGGAGGTGAGTGTCCCACATCCTGGAAAAGAACAGGTGGGATCTGAACCCTGGTCTGCTGCTTGCAAAGACAGTGTACTAATCATTACACCGGATCAAACTAAGATCCAGTATGTTCCTGCCTGCAATGGTTGAACATGTGTGCAGCTCACCAGCACAGGAGCAGTATGTGGCTGAGTGTAGAGCATATATGTGAAGTCCATGTTGACATATCAGTGCACAATCACTGACATGTCAACATCTAATGTCCTTGACACATAGGCTGCAAGAGCATGCCAAATAGCAATGTGCTGCATGATCTGGCATACAGTCATATTGGCTGCAGGGTCTGATTGTGACATCCATGCTTGCAGACATAATGTGCTGGCCAAACAAACAATCAAGAAACGAACCTAAGCATATGTGTATCCTGATGCTGATAATGAATCCCACAGATGCAGACATTCCTGCCCTCAACTCGAACCTCGAATGTGACAGAATAGTCTGTGGACCCCTCCAATTCTCTGGAGGTCCAATAGTGTGGTGTGTGTGCACCATGAGTGCTACTGGGAATGCCTAGTGTGCCCCTGACACGAGGCAGCTTGTGTCAGAAACAAGAGGCAAAGTAACATATGAGATCCATGAATCACATGCATACAATGATCACACCAATATCATTTGTTGGGAGCCGAGGAATGACAATCAGTGAGAATATAATGTCTGATGACAGGAAGACCTGCCATGTTGCCTCATAATCTGTGAGGGAACTTGAGCTTCACCATTGAAATGTACATGTCAAAGAGGAGCTATGTAACACTGACATTGTTGGGCTGAATGCAGTGAACTATTGCCCAGACATGCTGACGAGAAATGTGGATTTTTACATTTACAGCCTGTCATATGCAGGTCATGGGCACTCACCCCATCAGTGACAAACATGGGTGCCCAGATAGCTGCCTGCTACCTATCACTTGTGGACAGCATGCACATTCAAAACCTTGCAACTGCTATACCGTGACTGAGTTGGAGGGTATGTGATGTATTTCAGTAAATGCCAGGTCCCAGCTATCACATGGCAGATGCAGCACCCTATGTCCAATGAATCTGAGTAGACATTGCAAGAAATGCTGTGGTGTGCCAAAGGGACAATATCCTCTCTGACTCTGCAAAGGATGGACAGGTGACTGCATGCATGGTGATGGGCTGAAGGATTGGGGAGGTATATTAACAGCAGTGTGGAGGTATAGCCTAATGGTCCAAGCACTGGCTTAGTAAACCAGAGGCCAGGTTTTGAGTTCCAGGAGCACCTCCTCTGTTCTTGTACAAGTCATATAACCCTCCATTGCTTCAGATCAATAAAAAATGCCAGGTGTCACAGGGCTTGTGAAAAGTACATCAACACTTCTCAGTGACTAGGTGACCTGGTTTTTACATAAATGATACAGTGCTAGAAAAATACCTGTCAAAGCATGAAATACATAGGTACACAGCAGATGATGTGCCAATCTGACAACATTTGGGTAAGGTATGCCAGCAGGGTCCCAGGACAATGACTGGCATGGACAAACAGGTTATGGGTCTATGTACAATCAAGTTATCAAGGGTATGTGAAACTACATGTAAGTCATGTCTGTCAGGCATGATGCATGTTTTTTTAGTATACATTTTGGATTAGTAGCATCTCTGTTTCTCTAAATAACAGGATTATGCCAACAGACCTGTTGCTGTATGTTCCATTAGGCTGCACTTGCCAGTATGCAGTTATCAAGTAGCAGTAACATATAATGGACTGTAATATGTGTGTCACTGTTTAGCACCTATCATATCACTGGATAACAGTTGGCCTGTGTGTGACAAAGTGAACATACACGAATGCACTGAAACATAAATATGAGATGGAATTATAACAACATAGAAGCATATTTATATCAAAAGTATGTACATTTGTGTCTGCAAATTTACAGAAATATCTGCATTCGTACATGTATATGGGGTAGTCTGGTGAAGGACAGGCCATACAAGTTGTCTTCCTAAACTATCAGCATTTGTCATGTTGCCGTAGAAGTACATATGTTCCACACAGAAGTGGATGTGGTAACTCTTTCAAAACATTCTGTGACCACTATGATGACACAGAACAGGTGAACAGCAAAGTGAGGCCACCTGCAGCGGGCATTGCGGAGATGCCTGCTACAATATATATGTCAATTTACATCCAGTGTATGTTGATGGATGCTGGAGTTCTGTTCCACTGCATGACTAGTCCAAAGGTGACCCAGATGTTTGGCAATGTATGCACACTGATGAATGTCCATGAAGGTCACACATGTTCAGGAATAACGACAAATCTGAAGCACTGTGTGCAGCAACATGTACTCTCTGAGAATATGGGAACAATATGCTAATGAACCAAAGAAGGCCATTGAGCCACTTTGTGGAAGGCATGTGTGTCCACAGAGTCTCTGCACTAAGTCCAGGATCCATAGCAACATGACGATGGCCTTCAAGCAGATCATGCATGGCTGGAATGTGCATGATATGAGTTGCTTTTCAGCTAAATGTCCATCTGTGGTCATGTATGCATGGTTGTATGGTGGGGACACAGAAAGCAAAGGCTACCCCACCCATTCCCAGACCCCTGACTCCCCAAAATCAATAATGGATGCCTGGTGAGCAGCAATGATAATGTCATGAGCACAGGTTGTATGCATTAGCAACCTCATACTGAATGAGTACAGGTGTGTTCAACAATACTGGCATCTTCACTGTCCAACCCCTAAATGTCACATAGCACTGGCCATAAATGTCCTTTTGGAAGGGCCTGGGACACTGTGAGGATAGATCTGCAACACATACAACAATCCCACTAAGAAAGGTCAATGACATGGGACATGATCTGGCAATATCTGCGGAGTGCTGGTCTACAAAGGACATGATTTTCCATACCCAACTAAAATAACTCACATCAGTTGTCACAGAAAGAACCATAATCAAATGACAGTACCATGAGAGTCACATGTAATCAACTTCAATGTAGAAAAGATCACCCCTTAGAATGCAGATAACTCACCTAATATCTTTTGTCGGATAAATAGTCAGGAGAGGAAAAATCACTCTCGAATGACTAGAACATCCTTTTATTCAATTATGGTTCTACAGAAATGCCAACAAATTATCTGGTGATAGCCCATAATCCACATGTCCAGCATCAGTGAAAAAATCCTTTGTGGAACCCCTGCACATGATGTGCATATTTTGAGCCACCACTCGGCTCTGCTTCAGGTGCAGTGGGATAATATCACTCATTTGAAGTGAGTTACTAAATCAGACGCCATAGGGCCCAAACAGTGTGTCAACTAGACAGAATGGTATGTCATCAAGGGACAGCAGGTCTCTGTGAGGCAGCGTATGTACATCACCACCCATGTTCTCACACATCAGACCCCGCATGACAAAGGCTCAGCCAGTCACACTTTTCAGGCCCTGTGTGCAGAGGCACATGCTGGGCAGCCAGAACAAGTGATGGCCCCTCCCCTGACCCCATTGATGGCATGCATGTCAATGTGTGAGTGTGTCCATCCATGATGTGTTCTGGGGACCTGCATGGCATGGGGGTGGCAGCATAGTTTCAGACACAGACATGGGCTAGAGAGAACCCTGGCCAGGTCCTGCAAGCAGTTTCTGCGGTCTCTGTGAGCATGGCTATGCACATACACATGTTTTACAATGGTAGGACATCATCTGTGTGCTGTGGAAACTGTTGACATATATCTAACGCAGGGACAGCACATCTAATAGGTGAGCTCAGTCGCTGCTAAGTGTGGGCCAACCTTGGTAGGCAGTGCCTACAGCACACATGGGCAGTAGCAGCGGTGGCTGCACTACCCACCACAATTGTCACCAATTCCATTTGGAGGAGAGGCAAGACGCGGCAATATTTCCATACACAGCGACAAAATGGCAGTGCTTTTGGGAATACAGCCAATGTCACTGCCTGCCTCCCCATCTGGGGACAGACTCAGTAGCAGAAAGGAAGGGGGCCCAAATGTGGCAGCTGGGGGGAAAGGCAGTGGGAGACCGGGTGTCACGGGGGGTGGTTGGTGACAGCTGGGGAGGCGCAGAGGCCAGGGTTCTTGGCTGGGGCAGCAGTGACCCTTGCCCCGTGCCTGGTGTACGAGTTCCTATGCATAAGTACTTACTGTCTGTGGGTAGTCATTCGTCTCATTGTAGCACTCAGACACATGCTGCCATGATTCCTGCAGCTTCCCCATGTCATGGCAATCTCATGATATCGGGAATAGTCACTTCTGCTTCCTGTAGAAGATGCTAGCCAACAGGTGGAGGTCCCCTTCAGAGAAATGTGGCTTCCTTGAATGGGCTGCGATGCTGTGCTCATGATGTATACAGCTCCCATTGATGTCAGACGTTAGACACATCGTTAATGCATGTTATGCGCAACAGACATTAACCACAACATGCATTACACAGCTGCAGCACCTCCTGCATTTACATAACATGTGTTATGGGGACATGATGCCTGCTGCATTGCTGTAGCAACTGACGGCTGTTTTATTTATTTATTTATTTACATTCTCTTATATACCGCGCTATTCTGCATCAGTGCGGTTTACATTGAACAAACTGAAATTACATTGAACAGGGCATTATAACTTGGAGATAACTATTCCTTGGTTGACAGTGCACAGCTAGTACAGAGTGTGTGACAGGCAAGGGCACGTAACCTGGGAAGGCCGATGTCAACCCACAATTGCAATATGACCCCATCCTAAAACATCAGTGTAATCACAGCATCACAGTACCTGCATAGCCACCCTTCAGAAACAGCATCTATGTGTCACGGATGTTTCTGCTGGACAGCTTCCCCCCGCCATGCCAGACATTTGGCATGACCTGGTGTTGGGAAGACACCATTGAATGCTGGACCATGATCCTCTGCTTCCCTATATGCAGCAGTTGAGATATCAGGATACGTGTCCCTGCATGCATTGGTGTACAGCCAGGCCTGGCACAGGCCTGACAACCTCATCTGGCGCCAGCTGGTAACCCTAGCCACAGTTGGGATCCCAAATTCCACTCAGGCCCCCATCAATGGCATAGTGAGCACGTTTTATACGACTTGTCTGTCTATACCACTGTATTATTTTAGTCAGCATGGTTCAAATTGTTGCCTAAATGTAGTCATGTACATGAAAAAAGGGACACTGACAATTTGGATTTAGCAGAGGCAAAGGAGGGTTAAGTGACTTGCCCATGGCCACAGGGTCTGGATGTCATGCTATGAAGGAGATTAGCTACATGAAAGGGCTCCCAATGGTCACAGAAGAAATGCTACTGGGAGTTAAACCCTGTTCTCTTATTTCCTAAGTCAGTGCTTTAACCATTAGGCTACACCTCCAAGCAGGTGCCAGACATCTGCAGGGTGAACATGCATTACCCCCTGCAATGGCCTGTACAGAGGGTCATGATCACAACTTTTATTTGTATAGACAGGATTTATTTATTTTATTTATTTATTTAGCTGTATTTATATTCCGCTTTTCACTGGGTCAAAGCGGTCAATTGGGGGATACATTTAACACGAGGGGATATGACACACATATGTTAATACTTACAGGGAACATGGGCAATGGAGGGTTAAGTGGCTTGCCCAAGACCACAAGGAGTGCCTATAGGACTAGAAATCCCAGTCCCTCCGGCCTGAGATTGCTGTCCCCAGGTGGGACTTGAACCCCCGGCCCTCCGGCCTGAAGTACCTTGTCCTAACCACTAGACCACTGCCTCCCTATTGGAACACACAAACAGCATGATCATTTATGTCTGCCAGTGGAATAGGACACTGAACTGTTCCTGACATAAAAATGAAATGACTATCCCAAAGCCACCAAGAGAGATACTGGAATTTGAACTATCATTCATCACTGTCTGAGCTAGGCCTGGAACCATTTGGCTACACGTCCTCACCATCCTGCACAGCAATGCCTTTCATCTCATAGGATGCTGGTCCCTGCCTGCAATAGGTGACATCCAAGACATGAAACACCGTTGCTCTCACATTCTGAGACTGTGGTATGACACAACTCTGGGCTTGCCTACAGCGGTACACATGCAGTACATAATACATGGAAACTGCAGTATTGTAGCTTATCAACACACACATCGTTGCAGGATACATCTCTTGTCCACAGGCCAGGGCACAGGTGAGGTCAGAATAGCTGCCCTCCACTGTTCCCCCAAAGGCAGACAAACCACACACACACATATGTCTGCTGTGCCACAGTGTGGCACTAACCCCAGAAGCAGCACATGTACACTGTGTGCAGTCCCCTATAAACTGCTACACATGTAGAAATAGGTACAGTTGCACATACACCATATGCAAACCATATACTGTAACTAACCCATGTGGTCCATTGCAGACATTCCTGGGCCTCCCTGGGGGGCCATGCACATGCCTTTCCCCATCATGAATGACATGTCGGTACTGGGCAATGCCCCAGTGATCACAGTCCCCACTATAGCTACATTTCAGCTCTGTGTGCCAGTGTAGGCTAGTCCATCCATTGGCCATGTTGCATTGCACATTCTGAACTGCTTTCTGCAAGTGATCACCAAAGGAGGAATACTATCATCCATCATATCAGGCCATGATTACACAGGGACACTGTGTGCTGCCTGAACATGACAGATGCATACTGTGTTACTGACCGGTTGCAGGGGTTGCCCTGCAATAACTGGACCCTCCATATCACAGAGATAGTCTATATCACTATCAGTGTGCTACATGTATTGTCTGTAGTGCGTGCTGCAAGTCACTTGGCTGTATGCACAATTGAGGCATGCCAGAGTATCCAGTCATATGTGGGCCTTGTGTCCTGCTCCTTTTGGCCAGGGATGGCAGCTGTTTCCCAGACTACCCGCTACAATGACTTTCTCCAGGGAGAGGAGGGGGTTACTGACACCAACCTGATAAGGGAGGAACACTAATAGTTAACATCCCTAGATCAGCTGTTAGCAGGATCTTATGGGACTTCCAATCTACTACAGCAAGCAAGCAAGCCCTAAGGTGGAAAGTATGCACCTTAAAGTAGGACCACAGCTGTAAATCAAACACTGGGCAGAGCACCAAGGAATGTCAATGTAAAGGTGATGGAAGAAAGGACAGGTGTCTTGCCATTGCAGTGATGATGCAGATGATGTCATTGCATGCCGTCTAGCTCGATCACCACACAATACCCCCAGATCTACATTGTGATCATTGCCAAGTGTGGGTTTTTTTCACACACAGGATGTGTGAGGTGAGATGTTACCGCAGCAGTGTAACTGTTCATAGCTCAGTAACACGGTGTCTGTGGTATACATAGCATGCGTCTGTTATGTTGGGTTGTAGATGTTCATCTACTTCATGCACATGGTCCATACTCCTGTGACACATGTATGAATGTCAATGTCATCCCTTGTGCACATGGCCATCAACTATGCGGGAAACATAGGTTTACATGTACATTGGAGTGTTGTATCATATAGCAGATATCATACACAGGCAATGTTGGGCTGTTATACATGTTTTGTTGACACCATCACTGCATTAGTTTGACATGCATACTGACCTTACATTGTGTGGGACACACACATGGGAACTTGAGATATGTTGGTCACTCGGACTCTGTACAGCTACTCTTCATGATGACATACTGCAAACGGGGCCAATCTGACACCAGAGGCGTACATTGTGCGTACACGTAGTTAATGTGCCTCCTATAAACTAAGTCCATTCCAGTGTCATGATATTCATGTTGCCCATATCAGGCACACTCACAGCTGATGCAGCAGGGCCCCATTTTGTCAGGGAATGCGGCATGCTGTGGTGTCTCCAACGATGTGCTGCTGCATTCTTGCCCACAGATGGTTTCACAGACATCAACATTGGTATTGCATTGTAACACAGATACATTCTTCACTCACATGTGCCGGCCCAGTTGTATGTCAGTTCATGTTTCCCATTGTTGCTTCTTTTGGGAAAGTTTTTACACTACTTTAGCACATGCATGTTCATGCTGGTGTCAGTAAATCCCCATCTGGGAGGTGTATCAGGGACATAGATGACATAGGTGTTCTTTGGCACTGGTGATGACAGTGGTGGTGGGACAGATTGGACATGCACGTGCCTCCTTGTCTACCCATCATCAACAGCAGATCTGTTCATGTCCGTAAACATGCAGACTTTTGCTGTGTATGCATTTTCTGGTTTGTGTGTCTTATATTGACAGGCAGGTATGTTCTTGTGGACATTTCATAGCTGATGTGTGTTGGGTCCTCATCATGCACCACATACTGTCTACATGCACCCATATGCAACTGAGGCATGCAGAGCATGCGAATGCATTGGGGGGTCCTACTAAGCAGTGCACACTGTGCATCTCCTGGACAGGATCTTTCCTGCTCATCATCTGTGGACAGAGCAGTGAATGTATCTAGGACATGTTGGACACACATTTGTCTCTGCTGCTGCATCTCCACACTGACCAATATATATTGTAGTATAATGATAATGTACATGGCCCACTTGAGCTTACATCCCTGAAAGGTGGCAGCTGTATGTGTGCAATTCTGCTGACCCTTCACAGGGAGCTACAAGTTTCCATACATGCATTCCCTTTAGTGGCACATCTTTGCATAGTGGTTACAGACGTGTGTTTGGCCACCCTAGGATGTGGGTTCAATTCCTTCATTTCATTTTCTTGTGTTCTGCTAACCTTACCATACATAGGGCTGCGGCTCCAGCACTGCTCCACACACCCTTCCTTCTCTTCACTGTGCACTGCAGTGTGCACTCCATGCAGCCTATCCATCATATATTATCTGATACATATGGACTCTGAGGCAGCATGGATTCACCAAAGGCAGGTCTTGTCAGACAAATCTGATTGATTTCTTTGACTGGGTGACCAGGGAGTTGGACCGAGGGCGAGCCCTAGATGTGGTGTATTTAGATTTCAGTAAAGCCTTTGACACTGTTCCTCACAGGCGACTTATAAACAAACTTAGCACCCTTAGGGATGGACCCTAAAGTTACTCCTTGGGTTAGAAATTGGTTGGGTGCGAGGTGCTCAGTTTCCTTTTTTCTGACTGCTGGACTGCCTGATTGGTTCTCGGTGCCTGTGAGGCTGCTCTGATTGGGGCAGCTCTCCTGGAGGGCTATAACTAGCTGCTCTCACCGCGGGACACCGAGGTGCTCAGTTTCCTTTTTTCTGACTGCTGGACTGCCTGATTGGTTCTCGGTGCCTGTGAGGCTGCTCTGATTGGGGCAGCTCTCCTGGAGGGCTATAACTAGCTGCTCTCACCGCGGGACGCCGAGGTGCTCAGTTTCCTTCTTTCTGACTGCTGGACTGCCTGATTGGTTCTCGGTGCCTGTGAGGCTGCTCTGATTGGGGCAGCTCTCCTGGAGGGCTATAACTAGCTGCTCTCACCGCGGGATGCGGTAGTGGACGCGTCCCTTGGGGCGTGCCTGAAGGGGCGTGACCAAAGGGGCGGGTCTGCCCCTTTGGCGCCCCTTCGGCGCACTTTGGCATTGGCGGGAGTTTTCCTGTAATGGGGAAAAGGAGGAAACGACATTCACAAGCTGTCCAACCCAAGGCCGCAAAAGTGGTTGGACCAATGGATGCCCATATTTGTGTGGGTGAATCAGCCTCTTCTGCTCAGCGGTTAGATGTGGGAGCAGAGACTGTGTCAACTGTGAGTACGTTTTCCTCAGCTTCCTCCGCCCATGAATTGGGTCTTGCTCTGCCCAGTCAAGAGATTGACCAATCGCCCATTTGACATTCCCTCCCAGTGGAGGAAGGGGAAGGTGAAAATGGAGCGGTATTGTTGCCTGTTTCTTTTTTGAGAGTTGATTCTTCTTTGGAGGATCTACCTCCCCCCCTTCCTTCGGTGGTAATGTTTGGCCCGGTTGGGGAAGCCCAGGTACCACCGGCTGATCTTTCTTTAAAGGACATTTGGGCTGTGGTTTCTCGAATGGAGGTGGCCTTAGGTGCTTCCCTACAGAAAGTTTCGGACTTCTCGAAAGAAACAGTTAAAAAATTATCGGACCATGATAATAGGTTTAATTCATTGGAGAGAAGGGTTAAGTTGCAGGAGACAGATAAAGCATCAATAAAAGAGTTCTAGCCGATTTTGTTCAGGACTCTTGCTTACTCCATTGCCAGGATGAGAAATTGGAGAACTCTTTACGCTCAAAAAATTTGCGGTTATTGAATTTTCCACGGACACACTATTTGTCTCCATTAATCCTGTTTCAAAAATACCTTAAGGAAATATTGCTGTTAACTGATTTTAGCTCTATTGATGTGTCTAGAATATATTATGTTCCTTCGGGAAGATTAATTACAGGAACGGGTGGAGAGGGTGAGGAGGTGGTTCAATTTGATCAGATAGCTTCTTCTACCCTGGATTTATCCGCTTTTTTGGAATCATCTTGTGATGATATTTCCTCTAGGGCTACATTATTGGTTTCTTTAGTTTTAGAGAGAGACAAGGATAGGATTTTACATGCTTATTTTTTAAAGAAATCTGTAAAATTTTGTGGACAGGTTATTCAGATGTTCCCTGATGTTGCCAAAGCCACGCAAGTGTGGTGTAAGGCCTTTTTAGAGGTCTGCCTGCGTGTATTGGCTCTTGGAGCTGTTTTCCACCTTAAATTTCCTTGTAAATGCCTTATTACCTTTCAGGGTAAAAGATATGTTTTCTTTGAGGTAGATCATCTGTTAGGATTCTTAAAAGATAAGACGTAGTGCTATGACATTGTTTTCTTCTCTTATTTTTCCTGTTAATCTTTTGACTTAGTTAAGTGAGCTAAGATGTATTTATCGGTAACCAGTTGGGGTTTTGTTTTGGGTTTTTTTCCTAATTTTAATACTGGCATGTCCTTGATGTGGGCTAAATTTTAGTTCTTCTGGGCTATATATGTTATATGACATACAATGTGTGTTATGTTTGCTTTTCCTGTATTGTATATTAAATATTCTATAAATAAAAAATAAACAAAATAATTTGGTTGGGTGGGAAGCGACAAAGAGTACAGGTAAATGGAGCTCACTCTGAGGAGAAAGATGTTACCAGCGGTGTGCCCCAGGGATCTGTCGTTGGTCCGATTCTTTTTAACATCTTTGTTAGTGATATAGCGGAAGGGCTGTCGGGTAAGGTTTGCCTGTTTGCGGATGATACCAAAATCTGCAATAAAGTAGACACCCAGGAGGGTGTAGATAACATGAGGAGGGATCTAGCTAAGCTTGAAGAATGGTCTAGAATTTGGCAGATGGGATTTAATGTTAAAAAATGCAAGGTCATGTATTTCGGCTGCAGCAATTCAAGGGAGCAATATAGTATAGGGGTGACATACGTTTGTCCACTAAAGAAGAGCAGAACCTAGGCGTGGTTGTGTCTGATGATCTTAAAGTAGCTAAACAGGTAGAAAAGGCGACGGCAAAAGCTAGAAGGATGCTTGGGTGCATACGGAGAGGAATGGCTAGCAGAAAAAAGGAGGTGATAATGCCTCTGTATGTCTTTGGTGCGACCTCATTTGGAGTATAGTGTACAATTCTGGAGACCACACCTTCAAAAAGATGTGAACAGGATGGAGTCAGTGCAGAGGGTGGCTACTAAAATGATTAGTGATCTTCATTATAAAGCATATGAGGACAGACTTAAGGCTCTTAATATGTACATGTTTATATGTAACTACTGTGATGCAGCGGGGACTGATGAAAGCCCTGGTGAAGGAAATAAAACTGTTTCACACAGAGAAAAAGATGTGCACAGAGTGCAATGTTCACAGGGACCAGCTAGAGGGAGCAGGAGTGCAGTCAGAAAGACTGGAGTGCCACGCCCAGCTGGTCAGGACCACATGACAAACAATTCACATGCTTCAAGGAGAGGAGTTCTTTATAAGGAAGAACTGCCTCAAGCTAAACAGAGAGGACCAGGTCGGATTCAGGGAGGACCGGGTCAGGTCCAGGAGAGAGGACCAGGTCGGATCCAGAGAGGATCAGGTCAAACCCAGAAAGGAGGACCAGGTCAAGCTGGAAGAGAATCATCTCAAGCCAGAGAAGGACCTAACAGAGAATCTCCAGGAGCTAACAGGAAGCCACAAGGAGCCAAGGAAGGACTGGCTCAGGTTGGTGAGAAAGCTGTTGGCTGGGAGAGGAGAAAGCCTTACAATGATTGCAAGCAAGAAGCAAGTGGGAATCAGCTGGGAAGGAAAAGCCAGGCTGAGCACGGAAGCCAGGATTTGGGCTGTTGCAGGAGCAGGCACTTACCAGGAGAGCTGTTCCCCCGGTTGAAAGATAAAGCAAACTTTCAGAGAAAGGATTGGCACGAAGCTTCTGAGGGGAGGAAGCAAGCCAAAGGAGAAAACCTTTCACCACCAGGCTGCTGCAATAAAAAGTATGGAAAATATATGCCTAAGAAGAATGCTGTGAAGGATAAAGGTTTATATAATGTTGATATAAAACCTCCAAGAAGAAGGGATACTTGTAAGCTCAATATAGCACAGGGCCGACGCCCCAGGTTAGGCCCAGAACATTGGGACTTGCTAGAGCAAATATATAAAACCCCTGAATATGGTTTGCATGAAACCAGGGACACTGAATCAGAGGTATCGGATTGTGAGCAAATGCAAGTGGATCCCATAGAAGATGTATCTGACCATGACATGGATTGTACATTGTGTATTTCAGGAAGTCTAGAAGCTCTGCCAGGCTTGTGATCTGTTTAAAGCACCAACAGAGCATTCTTGGTTTATTTAACCACCACCATTCCTGTAATATATGATAGTTTTGTTTGAAAAACCTAAGTTTGTTATTCTACCTGAAGTAAGGACTTTTGCTTTCACGTTGTAACCCAATATTTTTGAACCTCAGCAAAGATGGGAAATAAAAGCCTTATTTTTCCCACCACTCTGCTTAAGTATTTCATTAAAGATTTGGAGCTCAAGGAAATTACAAAGACCAAGAGCCATTTGGGCCTTGTAAAAGACTCTCAAATCTTAACTTTATATTTTTATGTCGCACCTGCCCTGGCGTCCACTGGCCACCAGGGAAGAGTTGCTGACACTACAGACTACAATATCAGCTGCCTGAGATCTACGGTCTTACACCTACGGCTCCATTTTTCATGGGCACCATGTTTGCACATCCCTCAGTGCATCTTGTACTATCGGAGCGCCTTAGATCGCAACCCCTGTGGACGCGCTGGTGCTTCCCATCGGCTGTGACGTTAACGCATGGTAATTGGCCAAGGTGCCCTGTAACGCATGTTAAATGGCCAGGGCGCCCTTTATCATGCATTAACGTCCCATGGTTACCTTATTGCAACACGGCCCACGTCCTTATATGGGGGTCGGTAACATTAGCGCTGCACTTACTGCTGGTGACGTTACCGCGCTTTAGTAAACATATCCCTTAGTCTTTAAATCAGAAAGCTCTGTCTTCAAGGATCCAATATCTTCAGCATTCTTTATAATCATATTACCTTGAACTTGTGCTGAGATACCCTATAGTTGGGGTACTACAGCTTCCCCCAGCTTGGAAATAGCACTACAAATGGTCTCTGGGTGTTTCAAAAGGAAAGAGTCAGGTGGAGGAGTCCACTGCACTCTGACTGACCAAATAGTGAGGAAATCGCAGATCCCACAGCCTGGTGTCCTGGCCGTATTGGAGCCCAAACCCTCCAAGCACTCCTCTGCTGGCTAATGGCCCTCTCATGGCATTACCAAATGTCATAGTACCTTGAGGGCACTTACCCCCATTGGGCACAACATCCACACTCTCTGGAAAGGATATTGGCCCCATCGTCTCCTGGAACACAGCTCAAGCTGGAGGCAAGAGGGATATTCAGGACTTGGATGAAAGGATGACATCCAACCCCAAAGAAGACGTCATGCCTTCTGACTCTAGCGTTGACACTTCCAGGGAACTGCCTGAGACATCCAGATGCTGCTCCGATCGGATCACAAAGGAGTCAAGCATACCCGACATAATGAATGGTAAGCCAGAGGGGATTTCATGGGCCTGGGGAGGCTTCATGATTGCTTTCCTTTTTCTCTTAGACATTCTAAAGAAAAAAATTTGGAGTGCTAACATCTGGCTGCTGCTATCTTGGATCCCCCTGGGTGGGAGCACATCCCTTAACTTTAATGTGGCTTAGTACATTCATCCCTTAATAGAAAAGATCATATATGGTCTTTGGAGAACTAAAGCAACAACTGAGCTTTCTCTACAGTTGCTTCTACTGTACCTCATTTTCAGCACATGGAGGATAACCAGGTGCCTAGTTAAAATGCTTTTTCTTAACACACCTAAACTAAGGTGTGATCTCTTATACCAGCCCTAGATCAGGCGTAAATGATTGTGTCTACTCTTTGCAATTGTGAATAAATGATTATATTCTATAATCCAATGCACATACTTGCTTTAAGCCGCCCATACTCCATCCAAGTGCATGTCCACGGTGAGGTATGCACCATGCAAACAATGTGGGTATGCTTGGGGGTATTTTATAAGAGGTCATTTACACATGTACGTATGTGACTGCATATGCATGTAAATGACTGTTAGCTCCTAAAACTATGCACCACCTGATACAATGACTCCCCAACTGTCCAGAGGAGGGATAGTTGGGCTCAGAATAAAAAAAATGGTCTTGCACATGGAATTTCCTTTCTTATGGAAACTCAGTAAGACAGCATTATTTTTAACCTACTGAAACAGTTTCTTACTTTTATTTCTACTTTAGAGTTAATAACGCTTTTCATATAGTTGCTTTTTCATAGTGGGTAAAAGGGTGATACAGTATGTGACTCTCGGATTTATTTTCTTGAATTGAAATGCAATAGCTTCATCTGCATTTGACAATTTTTTTCATGCGATTTATTGCTGATTATAATGAAGCTCTCTGTAGGTATGAGTGATTTTTTAATGAATACTTTGGGAATAAAATAAACAGAATCTAGTTGGTTTAAATTTATTTCTTAGGCTTTCAGCTTCAATTCCCCTATCAAATGGAAAAGAAACTGTTGCCTAAGTGGTGTGAAGGGGGAAGCTAATATTAGATGCAATCATGCATCCTGTGCTCTGACTTTAAATAACCCAGACAGCGTCTGGAAGAAGCAAAGGTGCTTTCGTGCCTTTCAATTTTATAAATTTTGTGTGAGAAATGATAGGATCTAAAACTCACAGTAACATGTATTGTACGTCGTGCGTGTGCTACAAAAAATGTCATAGGCACAGTAAGGGGGATGTTTACTAAATGATTGAAAGCACATTGATGAAAGTTAAAGCACACTAAATGCTTAGTGCCCTGTTATTTCTATGGGCGCAGTGGCGCTTAATGCACATTGACTTCATTAATGCGCATTAACCTTTAGTAAGCATGCCCCTAGGTTAACGTGAGTTAAGTGCCACTGCACCCACAGACATAAAAGAGCTGGTGTACTTAATGCGTGTTCATTTTAATAACATGCGTTAAAACCTTTAGTAAACCTGCTCCTAAAATGACCCAGGGCAGGTCATTTTACAACATCAGCTGTGAAAGTACCTAAGTGCATGCACTGCATCTGTTTTATAAAGGCGACATATACACCTATGTAGTCTTAGAAGATCGCCTCCTTGAAAGCTTCTGCGCAAAGTTATACCAACTCTGAGGCAGGCATAACTTTTGTGCAGCTATTTTATCACATGCATGTGAAATCTCACACCTCAGGACAACCTTTAGCACATTATACCACATAAAGGCTTTTTTTGTGTGTTAAATGCAGTTTTGCACAAAAACAGCTTTTAAAATAATCCATTGAGAAAAGGCATGTAGTCAAGGGTGGGCCTGGGCGGGCCATGGCCCCTACACTTTGGCAGTAGGCCCACCCAATTGGCAGCAGCAAAACAGTCGAATGAGAGGAGAACTGGAGGCAGTGTCAATGTTATCACTGTCTTGTGTCCACCATGTTAATCCCATCACTCCACCCGAAAAAAATAATTCCCTGCTACACCACTGCTTGGGAGGCTAATTTAATATATATACTGGCGAAGCATGCATGCACACAGATAAATGGGACCACGTAAAACTGCATCATTTTATAAAATGTACTATGAAACTCCCATTTTTTATTAAATATGCATATTTATGGACCCCAAAGTATACTTGTGAAGCAGCGAAGTGCAGACAATGAATAATACCAGGAGTCAATTTACAGGGTCCAAGCCAGTTTATTGTGCACAAGGCCCAGTTAGTCAAAGCTTCAAAAAGGACTGAGCAATGTTTTTACAGAGATATCCTCATTTATACATTTTTCTTCAGTTTGATACATGCAAACTTTCTATTGGTTCCAACGCCCCCTGCACCTGTCCAATCAGAGATCCCTCCTGGGCCTAGCACCTAGCTCCCTCCTCTAGGACTGTTCTAACAATGGTGCAGTTTCTAGGTTTGGATACTTCTCTACTGCAAGGTCGTCCCTGGCTCTAGGAATGCAAGTATTGAAACATTTCTATTTTCACAGCACAAGAGAATAATGAAAGATTTATGCATTCATGAAAACTTCTTATTAAGTAGTTTAAACAGTTTTCTCAAACTTTTACAGACTTTGGTTCTTTACTGAGATGGGGGATGGAATCAGGGCCTAACTTACAGGCCTTTCACATTTGCAGACTATTATAGGCCATAGCCTGCCACACTTGTAATAGTTCCAAAAAATATCCTATAAACAAGGTCAGAAGAAACATCAAAAAACAAAAACCCCGTGTAACAAAGCACATAGATCCCCTGTTTTTTTCAAAATTTTTGTCGGAAATGCCAACACAGTATACGGGAAACACACCCGACACCACTGTGGCCGTTCCCTTTTCATAAAGTGAAACTTTTTTGTTAAAAAACGCTTTACTTAGCTGAAAAATATAGTTGAATAAGTAGGCTGCTCATCAAACAATCCATTATATGCTGTACGCCAAATGCCGACGTGTCACGTTTCGGGTGCATCCAGCTACGGCACCCTGCTTCAGGTGAGGCAGTACGCAGAAAATCAGCCAACTACGAACACCAGAAAAGGGGAGCTATTTAAACAGTCCTTTCTTCAATCACGAGGGCAACAGCCTCCAATCACAAGTCCCATATATAAAACAGCCAACAGTTCTCAAGCCAGGGCCGGCCCGTCCATTGAGCAAGAATGTTTTTTGCACAGGGCCCCGCGTTTCAGGGGGCCCCGCGCAAAAAACATCTTGCATCCCATTAAAGTTTTAAAAAATCATAAACCGGCTGCCGCTGCCGCCGTGGCAGCGGCAGAATAGAGAATCCCGCTGGGCCCATTTACATTCCTTAGCACCCCCCCCCCCAATAAGCACAACTAAGTTTTAAAAAAAACAACCCCCAAACCGCCTGCTGCTGCCGCTGCCGCCGTGGCAGCGGCAGAATGGAGAATCCCGCGGGGCCCCCCTGTCCAGCAGTCTTCTCTGTGGCCTCCGTCGGCTGTCAGAGCTGCGCGAAGAGAGAGAGCTTCTCCTCTCGCAGCTCTGTTAATCACGCCGCGGGGCTGATGGGATTTCCCAGCAGCCCCACGGCGGGATTAACAGAGCCGCGTGGAGGGGAAACTCTCCCTTCGCGCGGCTCTGAAAAGCCCGCGCTGAGGCCGCATCAAAGACTGCCGGACAGGGGGGCCCCGCGGGATTCTCCATTCTGCCGCTGCCACGGCGGCAGCGGCAGCAGCAGCCGGTTTCTGGGTCTTTTTTTTTTTAAACTTAGCTGGGCTGGGGGGGGGGGGTAAGGACTGTAAATGGGCTGATGGGGGGGGGGAGGGAGGGAGGGAGGGGGTAAGGACTGTAAATGGGCTGATGGGGATAGAGGGGGAGGGGGGGTAAGGACTGTAAATGGGCTGATGGGGAAGGGGGGGTAAGGACTGTAAATGGGCTGATGGGGAGGGGGGGTGGGGGGAGGAGGACTGGAGATGGGCTGATGGGGAGGGGGGTAAGGACTGTAAATGGGCTGATGGGGAGGGAGGGAGGGGGGGTAAGGACTGTAAATGGGCTGATGGGGAGGGGGGGGGTAAGGACTGTAAATGGGCTGATGGGGATGGGGGGGAGGACTGTAAATGGGCTGAGGGGGAGGACTGTAAATGGGCTGATGGAGAGGGGGGTAAGGACTGTAAATAGGGAGGGAGGGAGGGGGGTAAGGACTGTAAATGGGCTGATGGGGGGGTTAGGACTGGTAATGGGCTATAGGGGGTTCGGACTGGAAGTGGGCTGATGGGGGGGGGGGGTTAAGACTGGGAATGGGCTATGGGGGGTTAGGACAGGTAATATACTATGGAGGGGCTAAGACTGGAAATGGGCTGATGGGGGACGTTATGACAGGTAATGGGCTATGGGGGCTACAACTACAAGTGGGCTGATGGGGGGATTAGGACTGGAAATGGGCTATGGGGGGGGTTAGGACAGGTAATGGGCTGATGGGGGGGTTTACAACAGGTAATGGGCTATGGGGGGGCTAAGACTACAAGTAGGCTGATAGGGGGTTAGGACTGGTAATGGGCTGTGGGGGGCGTTAGGACTGGTAATGGGCTGGGGGGGGGTTAGGACTGGTACTGGGCTATGGGGGGGCTACGACTACAAGTGGGCTGATGGGTTAGGACTGGTAATGGGTTGATGGGGGGGTAAGACTGAAAATGGGCTGATGGGAGGGTAAGGACTGGAAGTGGGCTGATGGGGGGGTTAGGACTGGTAATTGGCTATAGGGGGTTCGGACTGGAAGTGGGCTGATGGGGGGTTAGGACTGGTAATGGGCTATAGGGGGTTCGGACTGGAAGTGGGCTGATGGGGGAGCTAGGACTGGTAATGGGATGGGGGGTTGCTAGGACTGGAAATGGGCTGAGTGGAAGGGGGGCTTGAACGGCAAATAGCTGATGGGGACAGGGGCTTGGAATGGAAATGGGCTGAGTGGAAAGGGGGCTTGAACTGCAAATAGCTGATGGGGAAGGGGGCGTGGAATGGAAATGGGCTGTGAGGAGTGGGAGCTAGGACTGGAAATGGGCTGAGTGGGGGGAGGGCTAGGACCGGAAATGGGCTGATGGAGGGGCCAGGATAGGACTGGAAATGGGCTGTTGGGGGTGCTAAGGTTGGAAATGGGCTGTGGTGGGGGCTTGGATTGAAATGGACTCATGGAGGAGCTAGAACTGGAAGTAGGCTCATGGGGGCTTGGATTGGAAATGGGCTGAGTGAAGGGGAACTAGGATTTGACATGGGCTGATGGTGGGGCTAGGAAATGACGAGAAATGAGCTGATGAGGGGCTGGGATTGGAAATGAGCTGATGGAGGAACTGATAGGACTGGAAATGGGCTGATGAGGGGCTGGGATTGGAAATGAACTGATGGATGGACTCGGATAGGACTGGAAATGGATGGGGGAGCTAGGACTGGAAATGGGCTGATGGTGGGGCTAGGATAGGATTGGAAATGGGCTGATGGGGGACTAGGACTGGAAATGGGCTGATGCAGGGACAAGAAGGGAGCAGATGCTGGGTGGGGCTGGAACTAGAAAGGAGCTGATGTTGGGGGAGGATTAAAATGGGATGGAGCTGGGAGAGTGAAATGGAGAGGGAAAAATATTTTGCGTGGGAGGGAAGACAAATCTACAATTGGCCGGATATGGGAGAATAAGTGGGGATTGAGGATGGAGGGATAAAATTTGAGTGGATGAAATAGGAATGAGGAAAGAGCAAAAGGAGAAAGATTAGCATGTTAAAGCAGATGTAGAGAGAGAATGGGAAAAAAAAAAACAAGACAGAAGAAAGGACAAATGGACAGCAGATGGAGAGTTAGCAGAAGACACGAAGAAACCAGAAGAAAGTGGCTGGAACAATTGCAACTGAAAAAAATGCACAAAAGGTAGAAAAATATCTCTTTATTTTGAATTTATTAACTGGAATATGTCAGCTCTGGGAAATGTGCATCATTAATTTTTGCGCTTTGTTTAGTACAAGAGGAAATTAATTTATAGTTTTATTTCTACAGTGTTGTTGTATATTCCAAGTTTGGCTTTTGGGGTTCCCAGTTTAATTATGGTCTTCCTGTTTCTAAATTGTGATTCCTTGTTTGGTGATGGTCTATGTTCTGCATGTGTAACTGAGCTGAGGTATACTGTTTATATAATTCCTATTTGACATTGCCACTTGTTCTTTCCCCAGTAGGTCATGTATTATTGTTCTCTGAAATGTATTGGTTTAATATTTGCAGTGTTGCCTTTTGATAGTTAGGGTATGGTGCTTTGTGAGTCCTGGTAGTGCTGTTAGGATACGGCGGGTTTGCTATGGGTTCTAAATGGGCAGTGTTTGTAGTAGTTCCTAATGTGCCTGGCGGTTGGTACTGGATTATAGTAATGTAGAAACCTTTTAGTCTTTCTTTATCCATATACTCATTAAGAGGCATGTTTACTAAAAGTTAGTGTATGGTAACATTATGCAAATATTTATGCAAATGAGGCACCTTATGCAAATGAGGCCCCGCACCGAGTCTCCGCACATGGCCCCGCACCCCCCTTGGGCCACCCCTGTCTCAAGCCATTCACAAAAGTGAGTTAGGGGAGGAGCCATCAACAAGGGAACCCCCTAATAATATGAAAGGCTGAGAAACAAAGTGTATGACATTTTAAATCACTCCATCATGTGCCAGTCCTCATATGTATTGAAACCCAATGGGAAAAGCCACATTAGGTAAAAACACTCTTCATTCAAAGCACAAAAATGAATTGAATCAGGGGAGGAGCTACCGATAGAAAAAAATCCCGGCCATTCAAAAGAGCCAAAGGCAGGATCGCTCTTTAAATCACTCCATCGTATGCCAGTCCACTTGTGCATTAAGACCCAACGGATGGACCGTATTAAGGAGAAAAATCCAACATTGTTCAGATCGTTGTAAAACTTGAATGTGGTTTCCACCACGCGGGTTTAAAGGTGTATAGTCCAAAATTTGCCAATGTGAAGAATCAAAAACATGGGCTTTTTGCAGACAATGCTCAACCATGAGCGCTGATAAAGATTTTGTATGAAGGCGTGAAGCATGCTCTCCCAAACGTACTTAAAAAGTCTAATGGTGCGACCAACATAGTACAGATCACATGGACAAATGACAAGATAAACCACAAAATCAGTAGCGCAAGATGTGCGCCAACGAGAACTATAAGATTTTGAAGTACGCTTGTCAAGCCATGCGGATTCCTCCAATGTATTCGCACAAAAATTGCAACATGTACAGGCAAAATGACCCGGATCGGGATGCGATTGCAGAGGACGATCAAGCTCAGACGTGGTATGCACCACAAGATCTCGTAAATTTGCTTTACGGGAATAGGCCAGCTGTAACTGTTTATCCCGAAAACAAGAATGTACCCCCAAAACGGGCCAAAATTTATGGAAGAGTTTGGCCACTAACGGTGTACCCTTCATAAAAGGAAGTACCCCCGTTATTCGTTCAACTGAAGTTTCAGAGGCTGAAGGGGAAACATCTATCAGCCATTCCCTATGAGCATTGTCTGCAAAAAGCCCATGTTTTTGATTCTTTACATTGGCGAATTTTGGACTATATACCTTTAAACCCGCGTGGTGGAAACCGCATTCAAGTTTTACAACGATCTGAACAACGTTGGATTTTTCTCCTTAATACGGTTCATCCGTTGGGTCTTAATGCACAAGTGGACTGGCATATGGTGGAGTGATTTAAAGAGCGATCCTGCCTTTGGCTTTTTTGAATGGCCGGGGTTTTTTTCTATTGGTAGCTCCTCCCCTGATTCAATTCATTTTTGTGCTTTGAATGAAGAGTGTTTTTACTTAATGTGGCTTTTCCCATTGGGTTTCAATACATATGAGGACTGGCACATGATGGAGTGATTTAAAATGTCATACACTTTGTTTCTCAGCCTTTCATATTATTAGGGGGTTCCCTTGTTGATGGCTCCTCCCCTAACTCACTTAGAAACATAGAAACATGATGACAGAAAAAGACCACAAGGCCTATCTAGTCTGTCCTTCCATAACAACAACTACAACAGTCCACTTTTTACCTTTAGAGATCCTCTGTGTTGATCCCATGCTTTTTTGAATTCAGTTACCGTCCTCATCTCTACCACCTCCACTGGGAGACTATTCCACGGATCCACTACTCTTTCCGTAAAGAAATATTCCCGCATATCACTCCTGAATCTATCTCCCTTCACCCTCATCCCATGTCCCCTCGTAGCAGAACTTGCTTTCAATTGAAAGAGGCTCTCTCCCTGAACATTTATGCCACGGAGGTATTTAAACATCTCAATCATATCACCTCTATCCCGCCTTTCCTCTAAGGTGTACATATTAAGATCCTTAAGTCTGTCCTCATATGCTTTATAATGAAGCCCATTAATCATTTTAGTAGCAACCCTCTGCACCGACTCCATCCTGTTCACATCCTTTTGAAGGTGCGGTCTCCAGAATTGCACACCATACTCCAAATGAGGTCGCACCAAAGACTTATACAGAGGCATTATCACCTCCTTTTTTCTGCTAGCCATTCCTCTCCGTATGCACCCAAGCATCCTTCTAGCTTTTGCCGTCGCCTTTTCTACCTGTTTAGCTACTTTAAGATCATCAGACACAACCACGCCTAGGTCCCGCTCTTCTTTAGTGGACAAAAGTACTTCACCTCCTATACTGTATTGCTCCCTTGGATTGCTGCAGCCCAAATGCATGACCTTACATTTTTTAACATTAAATCCCAGCTGCCAAATTCTAGACCATTCTTCAAGCTTAGCTAGATCCCTCCTCATGTTATCTACACCTTCCTGGGTGTCTACTCTATTGCAGATTTTGGTATCATCCGCAAAGAGGCAAACCTTACCCGACAGCCCTTCCGCTATATCACTAACAAAGATGTTAAAAAGAATCAGACCAAGGACAGATCCCTGGGGCACACCACTGGTAACATCCTTCTCCTCAGAGTGAGCTCCATTTACTTGTACTCTTTGTCGCCTCCCACCCAACCAATTTCTAACCCAAGCAGTAACTTTAGGGTCCATCCCTAGGGTGCTCAGTTTGTTTATAAGTCGCCTGTGAGGAACAGTGTCAAAGGCTTTACTGAAATCTAAATACACCACATCTAGAGCTCTCCCTCGGTCCAACTCCCTGGTCACCCAGTCAAAGAAATCAATCAGATTTGTCTGACAGGACCTGCCTCTGGTGAATCCATGCTGCCTCGGATCCTGTAATCCGGCGGACTCCAGAAACCTCACTATTTTCTCTTTCAGCAGCGTTTCCAATAATTTACTCACCACCGAAGTTAAACTAACCGGCCTGTAGTTTTCAACCACATCCTTACTTCCGCTTTTGTGTAAAGGCACCACATGAGCCTTGTCAGACGGCTGCCTGGGTGAGAATCTTCACACTCTTGGCAAGTGCATATTTCTATATGATTTGCAAGGTATTGTGGGCAATGTAGTTCATTCACACCAGACACAGCTGCTGACAATAATTTAGTTGTGCTCTTGGGTAAAGCCAATAAGATATTTATTTATGGGGTTATTTCTCCCAACACAGATATGCTTGGTAGCACATAAATTAGGTTACTTGCTTTCAGTGTTAACTTGGAAAAACAAAGTCAAAATCAGGAAAACAACAAATGAAAAGCCACAAAGCAAGAAACAAACTGTTCTTTTCAGGTTAACTTCTGATTACTTCCCACATAGATACAGAAGTGATTCTCTCCTAGCTCACAAGCAATTAGGTGAGGCTTAATTGCTAGCAGTTACCAGCTGAAACCCCTTAGCTGGCTTGCCTTCCACTGTGTGGGTCAAATCCTGCTTCAGGAGCTTTTCTGGGTAGATTAAAGAACAAATTTGTATTTCTTTGTGATGGTTGCTGTACTTTATAACAGAAAGTTACCAACGGAGTTTAGATAGAGAGCAGTCCATATAAACAGGATCCTCATCTGCTATTATTCCCCCTTGTTCAACAAGCATGGGTTCAATATCATGGATTGGCACAGATGAATCTCTCAATGGAGCATTTTCAGGAGAATACTTGTTTCCCTGCTGTCTTTCAAGGTTATAGCTAGGGCATAGATCAGTGTTCATACCTCAGCTTCCATTGCTGCTAGAGTTCCTCTCTATATAGCCTGGCCAGTATGTAGTCCAGTTCTTATGTCCAGCCTTCCAATCCAGATCCCTGGACACTGGATCTCTCTTCACATACCTTCTGGCACAGGTCTTAGGGTCCCTTCCACGTGCAGCCGTCTCCCTCACAGGTAGCCTCTGGTGATTCCTAGCTCTGCAGCACCATTCCTCTGGCTTTCCCCAGTCCAATGGTGTATGCTGGCCCTTGGAATACCTCCCAGTATACGTACTGCTTTGGACTCTTCTAGACCTCTCAAAGGCTTTTCTCTTCCTTCTTCCAAAGGATCTCTTTCCCTCTCTGTCCGTCCAGTTTGGCTTCTGCTTCTGATGATCCTTCAGGTAAAACTGATGATCAAACTCAAGCTGATTCTCAGGATACTGAGGACAATTCTCTGGATATCCAAGGTGATCATGAAGATGGTCATCTGTAGAATAAACTCTACTCTTATTCTGCCTGGATGAGTGCTCCTCCCTAACACAGCGCAGCTGTGCTGAATCAGGCCCTGCCCTTTGAGATGAGTGCTTAGGGATTACCTCATAGCCCTCCTGATTGAACACATGTTTCCCCACTTCAGCTCCTCTAATGGCTGTTGGAAACCTGGTGCATTCTGGGACTGGTAGTCTTTTATGGCAAAATTCTGTTTTCTCATTTCTACCAGCACTGACAGGTTGCTTGTTCAGAGACACTTCACCTTTTCTATAGCCCCTTCCTGAGCTATGATAAGCTTCCTTATCACATACCCCCCCTGCTTAAGTTATTACGGACTGGTGTAACTGGTGAAACTTCTTCTCTACAGTCCGTAATCCGGGAAAGGGCATCCGCATTCTTGTGTAACTTCCCAGCACGATGTTCAACTTGAAAATCAAATGCCTGTAAGGCCATGTACCAGCGTGTCAACCTGGCATTGTGGTTCTTCATTTGCTGCAACCACTTAAGTGGGGCATGGTCCGTGACCAACTGGAACTTTCTCCCTGTAAGGTAAAACCTTAACGCCTCCACTGACCACTTGATAGCTAAACATTCTTTTTCTATTGTGGAATACTTTTGTTCAGCCGGTGACAACTTCCTGCTCAGGTACATCACAGGATGCTCCTCCCCTTCGTGACACTGGGATAGAACCGCTCCTAGCCCTACGTCCGATGCATCCGTTTGAACCAGAAAGAGTTTCTTGAAGTCCACCCCTTTCAGTACCGGTCCTGTACACAATTTTCCTTTTAAGACTGAAAACGCTTTTTCAGCTTCAGGTGTCCACTTTAGCTGGTTTGGACAATTCTTCCGCAGCATATCCCTGAAAATTGCACTTTTCTCTGCGAATTGCGGTATAAACCTGCGGTAGTATCCAATAAGTCCTAAGAAACTTCTTAGTTGTTTCTTTGTTGTTGGAGAAGGAAAATTCCTGATGCTATCTACTTTACTCATTAGAGGTTTAATTTTTCCTCTTCCCACTAGGTGGCCCAGGTATTTTACCTCCCTATTTGCAAAGGCACACTTCTTCGGGTTTAAAGTGATTCCCGCTTGCTTCATGGAGCACAAGACTGCCCTGATCCTCTTTAGATGCTCCGCCCAGGTGTTACTATGGATTATGACATCATCCATATATGCAAAAGCATAATTTTGGTGGGGTCAAAGTACATGATCCACTAACCTTTGGCAGGTAGCCGCTGCTCCATGCAGTCCGAAAGGCATCCTCTTGAACTGGAAAAGGCCAAAGGGGGTGCTGAACGCAGTCTTCGGCTTCAACTCCCTGGTGAGAGGGATTTGCCAATATCCTTTTGTCATATCAGGGTGGTTAGGTATTGAGCTTGTTCAAGCTGGTCCAACAGCTCTTCAATTCTTGTCATTGGATATGCATCAAAAACTGATATGGAGTTTACCTGCCGGAAGTCAATACAAAATCTTAAAGATCCATCAGGCTTCGGCACCAGGACTATGGGGCTATTCCAGGGACTCTTTGACTCCTCTATTACTCCCATGTCCAACATCTCCTGGACTTGTGCCACTACTTCCTGTCTCTTGGCTTCAGGCAAGCGATATGGCCTTTGACGAACTAATTTCCCAGGTGGAGTTATTATTTCATGGGCAACCAAATGTGTCTCCCCAGGTATGGGTGTCAACACATCTGGGAATTCTTTAAGCAACTTCCTAATTTCTTCCTGTTGTACCACTGTCAGGTCCTCACCTATTTGGGGCTCTGATTTTTCTTTACAATCAGATACCTGGGGTCCCAAATCTTCCTCTTCATTCACCTCCCTCTCTCGGGCACAGGTGGCAGCTAGGCTTTTAACCCCTTTGGCATCAGTAGAACCAAAGCCTTTGGTTCCACGTTCAGAATTCTCCAGGGATGTGACCTCCTCCACAGGTGGAAAACCCAGCCTCTCACAGATCAATTGGGCAATTCTGTCTCCTGTCTTCACGTGATAATCATTCTGTCCAAAATTAAACAACAAAACTTTAATATTGCCCCTGTAATCGGGATCAATTACTCCCGCACCCACATCGATGAAATATTTAAGGGCTAATCCGGACCTTGGGGCTACTCTCCCATAGCATCCAATAGGTATTTCCACTTGGAGACCGGTGTCAACCAGGGTTCTCCCTTGGCTAGGTACAGTCACATTTTCTATGCTGCACAGGTCAAACCCAGCAGCTTGAGGGGTTGCCCGCTTAGGAGCTTGGGCCTTCTCTGTGACGCTATGGTACTTTAGGACGAATGTCTGCTTTGGGGTAGCTTGGTCTTCTGGACGCTTAACCATCTTTTTAGCTGGGGTCTGAGGACTTCCAAATAAAGGCCCGGGAGCTATTACCATTAAAACTTCTCCCTCCTTCTTTCCTAGTCCTTCCACTAGACCCTGCTTAAATCTTGGCCAGTCTCTTCCTAGAACCAAATCAAAGGGTAGCCTAGGCACCACTGCTAACAGGACTTCCTCTTGTTCCCCCAGGCACTTAACCTTTAGCCTATAGGTGGGATATGATGTTGCAGCACCATGAATGCATCTGATGTGAACTTGGCTTTCAGGGGTTCTAGGCACAAATCCTTCTTGGGCCTCTATTCTCTTCCAAAGCCTTTTTGACATCATACTCTGGTCTGCCCCAGAGTCTAACAGAGCATTTGTGGTAATTCCTTGCAGATCAGCCATCAAAAGAAATCCTTCTTTGGGCTGTTTTAAATCCACACCCACTAAGCTAGTGTGTGTCTGGCATCTCTTTTCTAAATGTCCCCATTTTCCACACTTGAAACATTTCTTTCTATTCCACTGTGTCATTGGGTTTGATACAATACATTCATTTTCAGAAACATTTTTAATTATTCTCTTTTCTGATACAGCACATCTAGCCTCAGCACCAATCTTCAGAGGGCCACCCATTCTATGGCAAGCCTGCGTGGCTTCCAAGAATCTCTCCGCTAGCATGGTTGCCTCTCCAAGATTTTGGCAATTTTGCTGTATAAGGAAAATGTGCAAATCTTTAGGCACCCCAGACATAAATTGTTCAAGCATTATAATATCTAAGAACATTTCTACCGTCTTTTGCTCAGGCTCCAACCATTTTACAGCTAAACCTCTGATTCTCTGACTCAGAGCCCTGGGTGTTTCACCCACTCTCAATGTAGTAGCTCTAAACATTCGCCTATACTCTGAAATAGACAACCCTAGGCGATCTCTAATAGCAGCCTTTACATCCTTATAATTCAAAGCCTGGGCTGCTGGCATTGCTCTGTAAGCTGCAAGCGCCTCTCCAGTTAATGAGGCTGCCAGCCTTACTGCCCACTGGGTCTCTGGCCATGCTAAAGCTTGTGCCACTCTTTCAAAAGACTCTAGAAAATCATCAACATTATCATCTGGAGTTAATTTCCCAAAACTAAATGCCCCAATCCCTTGATTGAGTCCCACACTGTCCACATGTGGTGTACCAGTATTTACTGCTGGTCTTGCATCTGTTCCACTTTGGCTCTGCAGCTGAACTAGGGCTTGCACCAGATCAAGCACTGGCCTCTGCTGCTCCATTATGGCTTTCATAGCAGTGTCCTGAGCCTGCTGTGCTAGCTCCTGTTGCCTGCTAAATTGGGCTGCCATCCATTCAGCCATCTCCCTTGGATCCATCTTGATCCCTGCAAGAAACAAAGAAAAAAAAAAACCAAAGTGCACCACCTTCCAAACAGGTGTGTTTTTTTCTACTTTTTTTTTTTTCAATTACCCCTGTGCTTACTCCCATCCACCACTAGACATGCCCAGGTACTTATTACCTTGTGCTAGTGATGAATCCAGCTCTGCACAGGGTCTTTTCCTCCTGGGACATCCACTTCTCCTCCAAAGTGCAGTTGAGGGAAAATCTTTTTTTTTCCAGCTTTAAACTTGAACTTTAGTTGTAATCCTCAGCAAGTAAATCCCCTTTGTGCAAAAGCAATCCTGCCAACTACGCCATTTGTCAGACGGCTGCCTGGGTGAGAATCTTCACACTCTTGGCAAGTGCATATTTCTATATGATTTGCAAGGTATTTTGGGCAATGTAGTTCATTCACACCAGACACAGCTGCTGACAATAATTTAGTTGTGCTCTTGGGTAAAGCCAATAAGATATTTATTTATGGGGTTATTTCTCCCAACACAGATATGCTTGGTAGCACATAAATTAGGTTACTTGCTTTCAGTGTTAACTTGGAAAAACAAAGTCAAAATCAGGAAAACAACAAATGAAAAGCCACAAAGCAAGAAACAAACTGTTCTTTTCAGGTTAACTTCTGATTACTTCCCACATAGATACAGAAGTGATTCTCTCCTAGCTCACAAGCAATTAGGTAAGGCTTAATTGCTAGCAGTTACCAGCTGAAACCCCTTAGCTGGCTTGCCTTCCACTGTGTGGGTCAAATCCTGCTTCAGGAGCTTTTCTGGGTAGATTAAAGAACAAATTTGTATTTCTTTGTGATGGTTGCTGTACTTTATAACAGAAAGTTATCAACGGAGTTTAGATAGAGAGCAGTCCATATAAACAGGATCCTCATCTGCTATTATGGAGTGGAGGAGTGGCCTAGTGGTTGGGGCAAGGTACTTCGGGCCGGAAGGTCGGGGGTTCAAATCCCACTGGAGGACAGCAACCTTGGGCCGGAAGGACTGGGGTTTCTAGTCCCACAGGTGCTCCTTGTGGTCTTGGGCAAGCCACTTAACCCTCCATAGCCCAGGTTCCCTGTAAAATAGTTCTCTGTGTGCTGTGCTTTCCTGTCTAATCAATGTGTTTATACCTAAAAAATAAAATAAAATAATAATTTCCTGTCATGATTTGACAATTTCCAATCTGTAATCAAACCGCTGCTGATCGCTGGAAGTAGCGGTATACAAATGTATACTAAATAAATAAATAAATTATTCCCCCTTGTTCAACAAGCATGGGTTCAATATCATAGATTGGCACAGATGAATCTCTCAATGGAGCATTTTCAGGAGAATACTTGTTTCCCTGCTGTCTTTCAAGGTTATAGCTAGGGCATAGATCAGTGTTCATACTTGAGCTTCCATTGCTGCTAGAGTTCCTCTCTATATAGCCTGGCCAGTATGTAGTCCAGTTCTTATGTCCAGCCTTCCAATCCAGATCCCTGGACACTGGATCTCTCTTCACATACCTTTTGGCACAGGTCTTAGGGTCCCTTCCACGTGCAGCCGTCTCCCTCACAGGTAGCCTCTGGTGATTCCTAGCTCTGCAGCACCATTCCTCTGGCTTTCCCCAGTCCAATGATGTATGCTGGCCCTTGGAATACCTCCCAGTATACGTACTGCTTTGGACTCTACTAGACCTCTCAAAGGCTTTTCTCTTCCTTCTTCCAAAGGGTCTCTTTCCCTCTCTGTCCGTCCGGTTTGGCTTCTGCTTCTGATGATCCTTCAGATGAAACTGATGATCAAACTCAAGCTGATTCTCAGGATACTGAGGACAATTCTATGGATATCCAAGGTGATCATGAAGATGGTCATCTGTAGAATAAACTCTACTCTTATTCTGCCTGGATGAGTGCTCCTCCCTAACACAGCGCAGCTGTGCTGAATCAGGCCCTGCCCTTTGAGATGAGTGCTTAGGGATTACCTCATAGCCCTCCTGATTGAACACACGTTTCCCTACTTCAGCTCCTCTAATGGCTGTTGGAAACCTGGTGCATTCTGGGACTGGTAGTCTTTTATGGCAAAATTCTGTTTTCTCATTTCTACCAGCACTGACAGGTTGCTTGTTCAGAGACACTTCACCTTTTCTATAGCCCCTTCCTGAGCTATGATAAGCTTCCTTATCACAGCCTCTCTCCAGTCCTTTGGCACCACTCCCGACTCCAACGAGGCATTGAAAAGGTCAGTCAGTGGAGTTGCTAGAATGTCCCCAAGTTCCCTCAGTATTCTAGGGTGTATCCCATCCGGTCCCATCACTTTGTCTACTTTAAGTTGAGCTAGTTTCTCACTTTTGTGAATGGCTTGAGAACTTTTGGCTGTTTTATATATGGGACTTGTGATTGGAGGCTGTTGCCCTCGTGATTGAAGAAAGGACTGTTTAAATAGCTCCCCTTTTCTGGTGCTCGTAGTTGGCTGATTTTCTGTGTACTGCCTCACCTGAAGCAGGGTGCCGTAGCTGGATGCACCCAAAACGTGACACGTCGGCATTTGGCGTACAGCATATAATGGATTGTTTGATGAGCAGCCTACTTATTCAACTATATTTTTCAGCTAAGTAAAGCGTTTTTTAACAAAAAAGTTTCACTTTATTAAAAGGGAATGGCCACAGTGGTGTCGGGTGTGTTTCCCGTATACTGTGTTGGCATTTCCGACAAAAATTTTGAAAAAAACAGGGGATCTATGTGCTTTGTTACCCTTGTAATAGCAACATTCTAAGACTATGCCTTTGTTAGAGTAGCCTGAGAAGGGGGAACAGGGAGCTAGGCCCATAGAGGGTCCCCGATTGGACAGGTGCAAGGGGCGTTGGGACCAATAGAAATTTTGATACAGGCAAACCTTCTATTGGTCCCAACGCCCCTTGCACCTGTCCAATCGGGGACCCCTTCTGGGCCTAGCTCCCTGTTCCCCCTTCTCATACCCTGAGAAGAAGCCTCAGTTTGCACAGGGTTTGATATGTGATTATTTTCTCACCCTCTTTTATTCGGGCTGAGAATAATCAAAGGGGGGAATGTGGTAGGCTATGGCCTGTAAACTAGGCCTAGATCCCAACCCCCACCTAAGACTAGTGCTGAACAGAACCAGAGTTTGAGAATCTGCTTTAAACTGCTTTTGAAAAGTTTGTATAATTCCTTTATGCTGATGATAGACATGTTCCTGCATCCCCTGAGCTAGAAATGTCCTTGAAGTAGAAATGTATCAATATCTAAGACTATGCCTTTGTTAGAGTAGCCTGAGAAGGGGGAACAGGGAGCTAGGCCCAGAGAGGGTCCCCGATTGGACAGGTGCAAGGGGCGTTGGGACCAATAGAAAGTTTGCCTGTATCAAACTGTAAAAATTGTATATAAGGAATTTGCTCCTGTACTCCATTGCTCAGTCCTTTTTGGATGTTCTCCTGTCTGAGCCTGTGCACAATAAATTGGTTTGGATCGTGCAGCTGACTCCTGGTTTTATTCATTGCATGCACTTCACTGCTACAACATCACAAGCATATACTGTAGATTATGTGCATATGTTCTACGTTTAACTCATGTGCTTCCAGGACTGTGCAGAGGCATCAGCAAAATGACTCTGCAGGCATGGAAGTCCAATTGCTGTACCTGAGATATGGAACTGATCACTCCTCAGAGGGCCACTAGTTCTGCACCCCTGGTATCACTAGAAGATCCCACCACTGGGCTTCCCAACCATGAGAGGTAAGAACCTGTGAAGTGAATGACTTGGGAGCCACTGTGTAGGTATAGAACAGGTGGAGGAAAGAGGAAATAACATGTTTATCTGTCCAAGACCATGGCGTACTAAAAAGGAAGACAAATGGTTGCCCTGGATAAGGACAAATCTGGCAGGTGTGCACACATTGTGCTTAGTAATGTTAGAAATACTTTTACCTTTACCTGTATTCAATTTCCCTATGGCCAATATGACCAATGAGACTCAGAGAGGAATGTTTGTGAAGCAGATTTATTGCGCAATACAGCATCATGTCTAACAGCATTAAGTGAGGTATGCCCCTTGCTCGGGCTACCTTACTTTTATCCTTTTTCTTTGAACATTCCCCTTTCCTCTTGCTTAACCTGGCTTATCCCCTTATAGGGGTTTTCTGGCCTTCCTTAGACCTGCTAGCTCTGCCCCCTCCTTGGAGGGGGGGGGGGGGAGAGCAGCCTAGGTGTTAGAAAGAGGAAGTATGAAAAGTTCTTACAATGCAATTTTTAACTTTTTCTAACAATTTAATTTTACACATATATATATACTCTGCAAGTAGTCTCACTATATATTAAACCTAGTAAATAAAAATAAAAAAAACTAAAATGATTCATGTAAAATGTTTATATGCTGTATATTCACATCACAAATTCAACCCGAGATCAATAGCCACTGATAACTTCTATTACTGAAGACTGAAAACAGAAGTTAAAGCAGATTAGAATAGAGCTTTACTGTGAATATTTACTACAAAATCTTAGAAAAGCATATTTAAAACCAGGCACTAATAAAAAATGTAGCTTCGTTATCTAAGAATGATTTAGCTACTAAGTGAGCTATTATTGGTTTTTGTTTTTTTTACTGGCAGCAGATAGAACACATTAAAGAAATCCCATCTTAGAAAACTAAGCAACCTAACTTCATCTTTCTATGAGTTACATTAGCTTACAATAAAAAAAAATTAAAAAAACCAACCGTTTTAAGTAAGAGAAAGCCTGACAAACATAAAATACTCACATATGCAAATCTGCATTTATTACTGTATAATTTCAAATTATTCCTATGCACTATTTGGCTTTGCCAGCTTGCTTTGCAGAAATGGAGTGAGTTAGAGGAAGGAGGGGGGAGCTTTTCTTCAGAAAGTGGGTGGGGATGCGTATTTCAGGGGGTGTTAAGATCAGTATAGTTAATTTTTCAGTTTTTAAGAGAAAGTGAAATATATTCTCTAAAGCAAGATGGTTGCTAGTTTTAAGAGAGACTAGGGAAGTGGTCAGAAAAACCTCAGTCTTGCAATCTCCACTATCTCAGTTGCACAGGAGCTATGTGCTCCTTGACCTGCTGAACTGAAGGAGGCAGGAAAGGAGGGGGGGGAGGGGGACTGCTGAGAGAGAAGTGAAGACAGCTGGTCAAGGACTGATAAGCAATATCAGTTTATGCAAGCTTTTCTTATGCATGATTATTCCTTTGTAAAAACAACAAAACAACAGTTTAATTTTTCCATCAGTAACCATCTTTACCAGTGTGGACAAAAAGACAGGGCAGAACGGATAGGCAAAATGATCAATGGCATCTGGTATGACTTATGTGAATATGATACTGAAAAGCCCCAAGAATTAGCTGAATTAATGTCAAGTATTATGCAGACCCATCAGCATACCTGGTCTGATTGCCGCTAGCTCCTATCTACCCTCTTCACTACTGAAGAACGAGCATGGATCGTGCAAGCCTCCACCCGATGGTTAGAGGAAAATCCCGTGGAAGAAGCCGGCCTAGATCCCCGGCAAGCAGCCGCCACGGATTTTCCAAACGACGATCCTAAATGGGATCCGAACAGTGTGAGTGGGGCTGCAGCCCTTATTCAGTTCCGACAGGCCCTACTGCAAGGCCTGAAGATAGGAAGCCAGAAAGCCATGAATATCGGAAAAGTTTCAGAAGTCCTTCAGCGCCCGGACGAGAGCCCAGCAGCATTTTATGAACGCTTATCTGAAGCTTGCAGACTTTATACCCCATATGATCCAGCGGCCCAGGAAAATTTGCGTATGGTAAATGCAGCCTTTGTGAGTCAGTCCCAGGGAGATATAAAACGGAAACTGCAGAAGCTAGAAGGATTTGCGGGTATGAATGTGGCCCAGTTAATGGAAGTTGCTCAGAAAGTGTTTGTGAATCGTGATCAAGAACATCAGAAGGAAAGTGAACGTAAAATGAAGAAGAAAGCTGATTTCCTTGCTGCAGCTTTAGTTGAACGACGAGGAGGAAGTTTCTCTAACCGATGGACTCGAGGACATGGAAGGGGCCGAGGAGATGGTCAGCCCCCATTGGGCACAAATCAGTGCGCCCACTGTAAAGAAGAAGGACATTGGAGGAATGAATGCCTGTACTTGGACTCCGCCTCCCAGAGGGGAGGAGGGAGCACATGAAGAGCAGGGGGACGATCCCAGAGTTGGGGAGGAATGCATCACGCACAGTTCCAACAAGAAGAGGCTATAGAGGGAATGGCAGCCGAAGAGGGCTACAGCATGGATGAAGACTAGGCCAGACCGGGCTCCAAGTTTCCTCTGGGTCCCCAGGAGCCTATGGTCAGTTTGAAGATTGGGGACCAATATATGGACTTTATGGTGGATACGAGGGCCGAGCATTCGGTAGTGGCCAAACCAGTGGCCCCTTTGTCTTCGTGATCCGTCACTATCATCGGTGCTACCGGAACCAGAACCACCAAACCCTTTTTGCAGAAACGCACCTGTGAATTAGGGGGACAGAAAATAACACACCAGTTCCTGTATATGCCTGAATGCTCAATCCCCCTCTTGGGCCAGGACATGCTCGCTAAGCTCCAGGCGCAGATATCCTTTGTTGAAGGAGGAGGAATGGAAATGACTGTGAACTCGAAATCTGCTGGCCTGATGGTGCTGACTGTCCCCCGGGAAGAAGAATGGCAGTTCTATAGTGCATCTCCGACCAAGGCAGCCAGCCCCCGTATACCCACCAGAATCTCAGCTCCACCTGAGGTATGGGCGGAGGATAGTCCTCCTGGCCTAGCAAAGAATATAGCCCCTGACATTGTCACCCTCAAACCAGGAGTGGAACCAGTGCATGTGAGACAATACCCTCTCCTGCGACCTGCGATTGAAGGAATTCACTGTCATTTAATGAAATTATTAAAATATGGACTTCTCAGGGAGTGCTAATCGCCCTGGAATACCCCCCTCCTTCCAGTCAAGAAGCCTGGGACAGGTGACTACCACCCAGTGCAAGACTTGAGACGAGTGAATAATGCAGTCGTAACCATACATCCAGTAGTTCTAAACCCTTATACTCTCCTGGGACTGATCCCCGCTGAGGCTACTCACTTCACCATCTTGGATTTAAAGGATGCTTTCTTCTGCATACGATTAGCACCGACCAGTCAACTCTTGTTTGCGTTTGAATGGGAAGATCCCATCACAGGGAGGCGAGGCCAACTCACCTGGACTCGATTACCCCAAGGATTCAAGAACTCGCCTACCCTCTTCAGTGCTGCCCTCAATCAGGATCTTTCAAGTTATTCTGTGACTCCAGGGAAGAGAGTCCTTCTTCAGTACGTGGATGACCTGCTAGTAGCCACCAACTCCAAGAATGAATGCGTGCATGCCACCAGTGATCTCTTGCACCTCTTGAATGAAGCCGGATTGTGGTGAGGAGGATGCTGCAGAGGAAATGGAATGGCAGGGAGAGGAGCCCTGTTCCTTTAAATCTAGAGAGAAAAGCAGTTCCCATAGAAACCACAAGCCTCCAGGGCAGAGTATTCCGAGTGATAAGCCCCGCCCACCTAGTGACGTCAGGGCTAGGTTGAGCACTGATGAGTTGCACATGGGTAGGAAGAAAGGCGTGGTGCCTGAAAGGCAGCAGTTTAAAAGTGTTTCAGTTTTAGAACAAACAGAAACACAGCAGAGAGAAACGCAGCAGAGAGAAACAGAAAGGAAGCAGCAGCAAGATGAGCAGGCAATGTTTGGAGTCCGTGGAGTTCCAGAAGCAGTTCAAGTAAGGGAAGCTGATTCTGAAGGGAACAAGCCTGGAACCAGAAGCTTGCTGGGTTTTGAAGCAGGTACTTTAGTTCCATTGAAAAGAGGAGCTTCAGGAAGAGACCTGGCTGATTCACATGCAAGAGTAAAGGAGAAACAAAGGGTGTCTGGAACCCGGGGCAGGCAACAGTTTCCAGGACAAAGAAGTGTTTCCAGGTGGGGAAGTAGTTCAAGACAGCATTCAAACCCTGAAGGTAATGAAAATGTATTTTCTTTAATTCCTAACCAAAGCCAGGCTGAAGGCATTGTTAAAGAATTAAGAGACAGTGCTAAACGCTGTGTGCCCCTGAACTCTGGAAAGCAAACCTTTATTAAGCCTAGAACTTATGCCAGTGACTGCCAAACCTCCACTCTAACAGAACTTGCTAACTTCTTGAAAGGGAGAGAAACTCCATTGCAAGAGCCTGTGGCTGGAGACCATAGGGAACAGCTGTTGTTAAGATTGTAGGAGCTGATAAGGCAGGAGAATAACCAGTCAGCTGATATTCAGGATAGACACAGCGAATCTGGAAATGAAATGGATATAGATTTGCTGGAGGATCCTAATGGTTCATATCTAGAAGAAATGCAGTGTTCTCTGTGTCTGGCCAAAAACATGAATAGCTGCTGATTCTTTGCCTATGTAAAAGACTGTATCAGGAAAGCCATTTAAGGACTTGTGCTGTGCATGGCTTAGAGAAAGGAAGCTGTTGAAAAGAATGACAAGTGTTGGTCTTCCAACTTGTACAAAGTAAAAATCCTGTTTTGAAAGTGAATAACAAAAAGCTAATCTGGAGAACAGATTGAGCTTTAAAAGCTTGTTCCTCACGGGAAGTGGAAAGCTGATGTTTTAAAAGGAAATCCTGTATTTTTGTGTTCAACCTGTTTTCACATTCTTGTTTGCCTTATTGGAGAGTTTATCCAATTTCAGTTGAGGTTTTTGAATTCAATGCGGAGGGGAAACCCCGAAATAAAATTCTCTGTTTTGCCTATTTACCCTGTGGTCACACTCCTTGCTCTAAAAACTACATTACCCAGCAGCCTTCCTTGGCGGCCATCTTGGACAGTAATTGTAGAGAGTAAGACAGGCAAGTTCACCTGCTCCTAGGCTACCGCCTGGATGAGTAGGTGTGACAGGATACAAGGTCTCAAGAGCCAAGGCGCAGCTATGCCAAACTGAGGTTAAATATTTGGGATTCCATCTATCAAAAGGGATTCGGAAATTGGGGCTGGAGCACAAGGAAACAGTGTGTCGCATCCCTACCCCAACCACCAGAAAGCAGGTGAGGGCTTTCCTGGGAGCTGCAGGCTGTTGTCGAATATGGATACCCAATTTTGCACTGGTGGCGAAGCCATTGTATCAGGCCACCAAAGGAATGGAGCGATCTCCCCTGGAGTGGGGCCCAGAACAGGATGTGGCATTCCGATCGTTGAAGGCAGCCCTGATGTCATCACCAGCTTTGGGCCTGCCAGATGTACAGAAACCATTTCGTCTCTATGTCCATGAGTCAAGTGGGAATGCTTTAGGAGTATTGACTCAATCTCTCGGATCTTGGCAACGACCTGTAGCCTATCTATCAAAACAACTGGATGCCGTCGCAAAAGGATGGCTGCCATGCCTGAGGGCCGTCGCAGCTAAAGCCCTCCTGGTGGGCGAGGCTGACAAGCTCACCCTGGGTCAGAATCTCCAAATTACCTTACCACACTCTGTTCTGACCCTTATGGAACACAAAGGAAATTATTGGTTCACAAATTCCCGCATGCTGAAGTACCAGAGCATGTTGTGCGAGAATCCCCGATTATAGTTGATCGTCAGTCAAGCTTTGAACCCAGCCACGCTGTTGCCAATCGGACCAGGCCCTCTGGATCATGATTGCCTGGAAATAATGGACACTGTATTCTCAAGGCGCCCTGACCTAACTGATGTTCCATTGAACGACCCTGAACGAACTTTCTTCGTGGATGGAAGCAGTCTTGTCATCAATGGACAACGTCGTGCTGGCTATGCAGTAGTGACCCTGGACATGGTAGTTGAATTTTCAACTCTGGCCCCGGGAACTTCAGCGCAGAAGGCTGAACTGATAGCCCTCACTAGGGCACTGATAATAGGAACAGGACTCCGCTTGAATGTGTACACAGATTCCAAGTACGCCTTTACAATGTTACATGCTCATGGAGCCCTGTACAAGGAACGAGGGTTGATAACCTCAGGAGGCAAGTCCATTAAGTATGGTCCTGAGATATTGACATTATTGGAAGCTGTGTGGGCCCCCAAACAAGTTGCAGTAATGCACTGCCGAGGTCATCAGGCAGGGGAAGGGGAAGTTTCACAAGGAAATAGATTTGTAGACGTTTCTGCCCGAAAAGCGGCTACCACAGAGCCCATACCTACCTCTAGTACAGTCCAGGCAGCCATATTCCCAGTGCCCCTCAGTACATGGACCCCCCGGTACACATCCAAAGAGTTAGACTATTATTGTCAAAAGGAAGGGGGAGTGTTATCGGAGACCGGATGGGTAGTGCTACCACCGCCAGCCGGTGGCTCGCCTCCCGGTCCAACTGTAATCCCTGAAGCCTTGGGTCCTGCCTTTGTTCAGGCTTTTCATCAAGCCACACACTATGGAAAAACTGCAATGGAAAAAGCTCTCCAACCCCATTTCTTAATTTCATTGCTAGGACCCATATCAGCCACAGTAGCCCGTAGATGTGTAATCTATGCGAAGAACAATGCCCGGCAGGGTCCCAACCTGCTCCCACGGGCTCAATCAGTGGGAGTTACCCCCATGGGAAATATTCAGGTGGACTTCACAGAAATGCCACGTGCAAACGGATATCATTACCTGTTGGTCTTGGTTTGCACATTCTCTGGGTGGGTGGAGGCTTTTCCCACCATAACTGAAAAAGCCAGGGAAGTTACCAAAGTTCTGCTCCATGAGATCATCCCCCGGTTTGGAATACCATTAGCTAATCAGATAATGGGCCCTCATTTGTATCTCAAGTAACCCAGCAGTTAGCCCAAGCTCTGCAAGTACAATGGAAGTTACATACAGCATACAGACCCCAGAACTCGGGGAAGGAAAAACGTATGAATCGCACCCTGAAATCCCAGCTGTCCAAACTTTGTCAGGAAGCTCACCTAAAGTGGCCACAGGTTCTCCCTATAGCTCTCCTCAGGATACGCTCAGCTCCCACCAAGTCATTAGGAGTTTCCCCTTTTGAGATCCTGTATGGACGCTCTCCGCCCATAGTCCAAGGGATCAAAGGAGATATGAGTCAGATTGGATCTGAAATCACTAGACAAGAACTATTGGCTCTAGGTTCTGTTTTTCAGAGTCTCCATGCGTGGGTACAAGACCAGTTGCCCATCAATCTGACCGAGCCGCTGCATCCCTTCAAGCCTGGAGCCTCAGTGTGGGTCAAAGAGTGGAGGAAGACACCGTTATCACCTCATTGGAAGGGACCTTATGTCGTCATACTATCAACCCCTACAGCAGTTAAGGTTGCAGAATTGGAACCTTGGATTCACCACAGTCAAGTAAAGCCAGCGGCATCTACTGAACTTTGTCACTGGACATCAACAAACAACCCAGACTCACCATTGCGACTTACGTTGCGGCGACAACCACTGCTGTGAGAGTCTACAGCCCTACTCCTGCCACCCACCCGGAAGCTGGCAGGTCTACGTACGTCCGAAGCTTGAGGAATCTGCAACCCTACTCCTGTCACCAACCGGAAGCTGACAGGTCTACATATGGTGGAAGCTGTGGAGAAAGAGAACTTCAGTAAAGACTTTGTAATTTCTAGATAAACTCATTGAAATATTGTAATCATGTTACCTTTATGTGTTTATATTGTACTTGCAGTAACCCTGGGGCCCTTTGGAATGACTTTTGCCGTACCTCCCTGTGCGGCCTGTATAACTACTACCCGAATCGGGACAAAGATTACCCAAACTTTACTTTATCACTCTTACTACACCTGTACTGGTGTGATTAGCCAATGTGTATATAATGGCATGGAATTAAGTATCTGTACTAGAGGGAAGGTGAAAACTTGTTTTAACCCCAGACAAAACCCCTCATATCATGTTCTAGTGCTGCGATGGAACGACGAAGATAGGGCCCTCCTAAATGCCACATGTCAACTCACAGATCCCACAAAATCAGCCCCTCTCTACTTTGATGCTTGAGATGCCATTAATAGAAACGGTTACTATAGCTGTGGATCTGTTGACCAAGAGCGCAGTTATTACTATGATAAAAAATACATATGCCCCGAAGGAGCATATAAGTGGGGAAAATGCACCAGGACACATACCTCGACTAGTTATGTCAAAGCATCAGAAGACGCCTACTTTTGCCCCAAGTGGGAGTGTGTATATTATGCCACCTGGTCGAACAGACCTCAGGGGGAAAATGGGGATCATCGCAGAGCTAATTTAGAGAGACTACCGTTGCTGGAGCCCCTTAAGTGTCCCAAAGATACTTGTGACCCCTTAAAGCTCCTTGTGCTTGACCCTAGCCAGTGGAGGCAAGGATATAGATTTGGCTTACGAATAGCGGGTAGGGGGGTAGACCCTGGAACCTATGTGTACATACAGCTTAACACCAAGACTCGCATTTCCTCACCTTATCAAATACACCATACCTTCTATGAGGCCATGCAGTCAGAGACAGAGCTTCCCCACACTAAGCAGAATCTATTCATTGAACTAGCTGGAGCTGGAGCTTCTAGTCTCCACATTTCTAATTGTTTAGAAACATAGAAACATAGAAACATGATAACAGAAAAAGACCACATGGCCTATCTAGTCTGTCCTTCCATAACAACAACTACAACAGTCCACTTTTTACCTTTAGAGATCCTCTGTGTTGGTCCCATGCTTTTTTGAATTCAGTTACTGTTTCTTCTGTGGAGGCACCAAGATGGGAGACCAATGGCCCTGAGAGGCAAGAGAATTTAACTACTCCATCCCATATAACCAGACTGCTCTGAATAAAACCGCAAGTGAATGGGTATTGGCCAACACCATTGTCGGCCATCTCTGTCTTGTCCGCACGGGACCACAGTTTACCACACCGGTGGGACAACTGGTCTGTCTAAGCCAACGGATTTATAATGCCACAATGAAGAGAACATCCTGGTGGTCCGGTGTTAATGCTACTGAACCCCCCAACCCTTTAATCGCTTTCCCTCATCTTGCTAGGCTATGGACTGACCTCACCTCCTCCAATACTTAGGAAGCCCCTCCTGGGCTTTATTGGATTTGTGGCACCCGGGCATATGCTCGACTCCCTAATAACTGGGGAGGGGCATGTGTTATGGGAACAATGCGAACTTCTTTCTTTCTCATTCCCATCTCTCAAGGGGAACAGCTCGGCTTCCCCATCTACAATAATCAACAGAAGTGCAGCACTTTGAAGATAGGTCAATGGGACAAGTGGGAAGGTGATGAATGGCCACCTGAAAGAATTATTGCCTATTATGGGCCAGCTACTTGGGTACAAGATGGGTCCTGGGGATACCGCACTCCTGTTTATATGCTGAATCGTATTATCCGCTTACAAGCTGTTGTAGAAATTATAACTAATGAAACAAGTAAAGCACTAACTCTTTTAGCCAAGCAAAGTATCCAAATGCGTACAGCCATTTACCAGAACCGCTTAGCACTTGATTATTTACTAGCATCTGAGGGTGGGGTGTGTTGAAAATTTAATCTAACTAATTGCTGTTTGCAGATTGATGATCAAGGTCAGGTTGTTGAAGACATAGCTGACAACATCCGCAGGATAGCGCATGTCCCAGTTCAGACTTGGAATAGACTGGACCTCACTGGATGGTCTGGAACTCTATTTTCAGGGCTAGGAGGTTTGAAGACCATTATGTTTGCAGTATTAATCATAGCAGCTATGTGTTTACTTCTTCCATGTTTTCTGCCTCTTTGTTTACGTATGGTTACCTCCATCGTTGACAGTACCGTTGAATGTAAGACAGCAGCTCGGGTACTGGCCATGTGGCAGTATCAGGCCATACCCCAAAAAGAAGCATCACTTTGAAACATGTTCAATATGTGATTATTTTCTCACCCTCTTTTCTTCGGGTTGAGAATAATCAAAGGGGGGAATGTGGTAGGCTATGGCCTGTAAACTAGGCCTAGACCCCAACCCCCACCTGAGACTAGTGCTAAGAAGAACCAGAGTCTGAGAAACTGCTTTAGACTGCTTTAAACTGCTTTTGAAAGGTTTGTATAATTCCTTTAATTCCTCTATGCTGATGATAGATATGTTCCTGCATTCTCTGAGCTAGAAATGGCCTTGAAGTAGAAATGTATCAATGTCTAAGACTATGCCTTTGTTAGAATAGCCTGAGAAGGGGGAACAGGGAGCTAGGCCCAGAGAGGCTCCCCGATTGGACAGGTGCAAGGGGCATTGGGACCAATAGAAAGTTTGCCTGTATCAAACTGTAAATATTGTATATAAGGAATTTGCTCCTGTACTCCATTGCTCAGTCCTTTTTGGATACTCTCCTGTCTGAGCCTGTGCACAATAAATTGGCTTGGACCCTGAACTGACTCCTGATTTTATTCATTGCATGCACTTCGCTGCTACAATAAGAGCACACCTAAGTCATTTCTGCAAGGTGTCACATATACCCACATATTTTATTATACAATTACTAGTAGGGGCAGTTCTATCATTAGGCAAAGTGAGGTGGCAATTGCCCCCCAAAACGCCCCTGGAGTACTCACCTTATTTTGCCAGTCAGAAGTCGCATAGGCAGCAGTGATGAGTAGCAGCAGTGCTGACAGTCCATCTGCAGCATCAATAGCAGCCCCACAGCTGCAGCCAAGGGTGGCTGGGTGAGCCAGTACCATGCAGTGAGTGGCAGGTGGATTGCATTGCTTCATTCTAGGCCACAGAAAGTTGGAATATATGCAGTGCTTTTGATCCTTGCGGTCTCCTTCTCTTTCTACTGGTGTGCTTCCTGTTTCAAAGAGGAAGCAGATCAGTAGAAGAAGAAGGAAGTGGCCACAGGGCCCAGAAGTACTGAGCATGCTCTAAACCACTGTTCCCTCTAAGCTGTGCGAGTGTGCGCGCGCACACACCTCGCCAAGCGAGCGCACATACTTTACAACAGAGCGCACAAAAATTACGGCTCTGATTCTGATAGAAAACAACACAGACATCTTAAAATGTAAAAGTTATGATTGTAATTACTAGAAATTTCCCGCTTCATTTAGTAATCGTCTGTTTTCATTTAATTTGATTAAAATCAATGTGGTGTACATAGGGTTGCCAACTTTTTCACCGAGAAAAACCCGACACCTGTGGCTCGCCATGCTCCACCCATTCTCCGCCCCTAGTCCCACCCCTGCCCCGCCCCCAGCCCCACCCACAAAAATTACCGAGGATACGTGTAGGCTAACTTCCTTGGTCAGATAATAATTAAACTGGGAACCCCAAAATCCAAACATGAAATGTACAACACTGGAGAAATAAAACTATAAAGTAATTTCCTCTTGCACTAAACAAAAACACAAAGATGTTAGCAATACACACTTCCCAGACCAGACATATTCCAGTTAATAAATTCAAAATAAAAGTATTTTTCTACCTTCTGTTTGGGCGTTTTATTTTTCAGTTGCAATTGCTCCAGTCACTTTCTTCTGGTTTCTTCTTCGTGTCTTCTGCGAGCTATCCATTTGTCCTTTCTTCTCTTTTAGTTGTTTCCATTCTCTCTCTATTTCTGCTTTAACATACTGATTGTTTCCCTTTTGCTCTTTCCCCCAATTCTTTCCTTATTCCTTTATCATCCGTTTAAATTTCACCCTTCCATTCTCAAGCCCCTCTTACTCTCCCAATACCGGCCCATCATAGACTTTTCTTCCACACAAAATATTTTTTCCCCTCTCCATTCTCATTCCCCATCCATTCTAGTCCTCCCCCCAAATCAATTCCCTTATAGTTCTAGGCCCACCCAGCATCCACTCCCTTCTAGTCCCATTCTCCCATGCCCCACATCAGCCCATTTCCAGTCCTATTCCAGCTCTTCATCAGCCCATTTCCAGTGCTAGCCCTCACATCACAGGCCATTTCCAGTCCTAGCTCCCCCCCCCCAATCACAGCCCATTTCCAGTCCAAGTCCCCCATCACAGCCTATTTCCAGTCCTAGGCCCCCCCCACCATCACAGCCCATTTTCAGTCCGAGTCCCCCCGCACCATCACAGCCCATTTGCAGTCCGAGTCCCCCCGCACCATCACAGCCCATTTGCAGTCCTAGCCCCCCTAATCACAGCCTATTTCCAGTCCAAGATCCCCCTTCCTCCACCATAGCCCATTTCCAGTCCAAGTTCCCCCCCCCCCATAGCCCTTTTCCAGTCCAGGTCCCCTCCACCCCCATCACAACCCATTTCCAGTCCATGTCCCCCCCCCCATAACCCTTTTACAGTCCAGGTCCCCCCCCATCACAGCCTATTTCCAGTCCAAGTTCCCCCCCCCATAGCCCTTTTCTGGTCCAGGTCCCCTCCACCCCATCACCACCCATTTCCCGTCCCTGTCCCCCCCCCCATAACCCTTTTACAGTCCATGTCCCCCCCCCATGTCATCCTATTTCAAGTCCATGTACCGGACTTATGCCTTTTGCAGTACATGTCCCCCCCCTATCCCTTTTCCAGTCCAAGTCCCCCCCCCTTTAGCCCTTTTCCAGTCCAAGTCCCCCCCCTTTAGCCCTTTTCCAGTCCAAGTCCCCCCCTTAGCCCTTTTCCAGTCCAAGTCCCCCCCTTAGCCCTTTTCCAGTCCAAGTCCCCCCCCCCCTTAGCCCTTTTCCAGTCCAAGTCCCCCCCCCCTTAGCCCTTTTCCAGTCCAGGTCCCCCCCATCACAGCCAATGCAGTCCTTGCCCCCCCCCCCGACCAGCATCGCGGCTGTCTGAGGCTTCAGAGGGAGCCGGGGAAGCCCGCGCGAGGCCCCGGCTCCTTCTGAACAGCCACCAGCGTGAAGAGCCTTTTCCTTCACGCTGGCGTCTGTTTCTGTGAAGCCGCGAATGCTGGGAAAGGTTAAAGGGCATTGCCTTTAACCTTTCCCAGCATTCGCGGCTTCACAGGAACAGCCGCCAGTGTGAAGGTAAAGGCTCTTCACGCTGGTGGCTGTTCAGAGGGAGCCGGGGCCTCGCGCAGGCTTCCCCAGCTCCCTCTGAAGAGGAGAAAAGCCGTTTTTTTTGCTCTGGCCGCTCCCGATCTTGCGGCCAGAGCAAAAAAAACGGCTTTTAAAGGGCCGGTTTTGCCTCTGCGTCGGCAGCCGGCCTGGCCGTGGAAAAACCGGCCAGGCCGGCTGAAAACCGGCCAGTTGGCAACCCTAGGTGTACATACTGTATTCTGACATGTAGTCAAATTTTAAAGTATATATCTCCGAGTGTCATTATGTGGCGCACAAAAATTTAACCTTCCTTCAAAAGCTGCACACAGCTGATATTTTATGCGCACACAGCCTACAGAAAATTAGAGGGAACATTGCTCTAAACCCTGTGGCCTGTGCTGCTGGCTGTAGGGGAGGGATGAAATTGAAAAGTGGAAAAGCTGAAGGGAAGGCAGGGAAGAGAAAAGATATTAGAAAAGGTTGAAAGGGGAAGGTAGCCTTAAAAGCCTGTCATATTGCTGTGGCAAAGTGCAATCAATGAATAAGTCCAGGAGTCAATTGACAGGGTCCAAGCCAGTTTATTGTGCACAGGCCCAGTCAGTCAAAGCTTCAAAAGGAACTGAGCAAAAGTTTATACAGAGACATAACCATTTATACCTCTTTTTCAGTTTGATACATGAGAACTTTCTATTGGTTCCAACTTGATACATGCAAACTTTTCATTGGTTATACATTCCCTGCACCTGTCCAATTAGAAATCCCTCCGGAGCCTAGCAACCGGCCCCCTCCTTTAGGATTGCTTGAACAATGGTACAGTTCTAAATTTCGTTACTTTTCTACTGCAAGGTTAACTTTGGCTTCTGGAATGCATATACTGAAACATTTCTGTTCTTTCACACACAAGAGAATAATAGAAGACTTATGAATTCATGAAAATTTCTTATTAAGCATTTTAAAACAGTTTTCTCATTTTCCACAGATTTTTGGTTCTTTTCTAGCTATAATGGGAGTTAGGATTCAGGCCTAACTTACAGGCCTTTCATAGTGGCAGGCCATGCTAGGCCATAGCCTACCACAATATCATACTAAAATGAATGCTGTTTGTCATATTCCTCTGAAAAAATTACTTAATGAAAATGTTCTGCTTTTCAATAAAAAACAAAACCTCAAGCAATAAACTGTTTTGGAATCGCCAAGTTATTATTTGGGCTGGCAATGGCTGGGGAGGAGTGGCCTAGTGGTTAAGGCAAGTTACCTCAGGCCAGAAGACTGGGGAGGTCAAATTCTGCTGGAGGACAACAACCTCAGTCTGGAGGGAATGGGGTTTATTGCAGCATGATCTGGGATATGAATAGGGTTTGATTTCACAATTCTCTATCTCTGGGAGAAAGGACTTAGATACTAAGAGGCACATTCTCTATTGTGCGTCCCAGCCTCTGTATGTATGGTCAGAACCGGACACACAGAGGTAGACATGATTCTGATTCCACGGGGCACGTCTAGGACCCGCGGGATCAGAATCGCATCTAGGCCTGTACACTGGCTCGCACGTACAGGCCTCTGCCCGACTAACTCAATCAGGCTCCTGAATGGAGCCGCAGTCCCCAGCTGCCGACTACTTTTTCCTTTCCCCGCAGCCTGATCCCCAAGCTGGCCTCCCGCGGCTAGGGTCAGGTTGCAGGGAATCTCCTGCATCCACCTCACCTTTCAACCTCGGCCGGGCATTATATCCCCTGACCACCCACTGCCCGCTCTAACTCCACCTCCCCACTGTCCCTTCCTGCCCCCGTCTAAGCCTCCCCGTACAAACTAAAAAAAAAATCAATGTGTGAATATGACTGAAAGGGATATGAAAATAAGGAAAATCCTCTGACAGTAGGATGCAGGTATCGCCATGCATCTTCTAATACAAGGTAAAGTGCATATTATGTAATGCCGAATTAAGATTGAAATGCATTCTACCACTTTTCTATCTAAAGTGCTGTCTAAAATAGCATTAAAATCATCTTCTATTATCATCTCCCCTATTCCAAAGGACAATAACACATGACAAGCCTCCTCATAGAAGGTTGAAGACGCAGAGGGAGGTGCATAAATGTTCATTAAAGTGTATTTATGCCCTGCAATGGAGATATTAACGCATAACCAATGACCTTCCTAGTCTGATTTCTGATGCAAAATTTATAATGGTAAATTTTTCCGAAAAAGAATAGAGACTCAATTTCTCTTATTAACTCCTAGGGAGAAAATGTGATGATCAATCTATCTAGGTCGGAACTTGATGCATGAGTCATAATTTGAAAGCATTTCTTGCAGAACTATAATGTCAGTATTTAAGGATTTTTATAACTGACAATTTTCCTAGACTTAATGCGATTGTTAATGCTGTTAACATTTGATGAAGTAATTCTAATACCCATTTTTTTTCCAAAGAGATGGATACTCGACATTATTATATTTAAATCCATATCAGCAGGCGATATGAAAAGTAATTGACCTCTGTGTATCATGGAGAAAACAAAACGTTAGAAAGTAAACAATAAGATAAAGAAACAATAAAAAATAACAAGTAAAAACTCCCCAAAACCCCAACTACACACCCTCCGAATAATCCACAAACACTGGTTATACGTACCTAGCAATTTCCTCAAAAGACATAGGTGCCACAATACTTGTACTGGGTCAAACATTGATATCCTGGGTCCCTTCTTAATAATGGTTTATGGACCTTTCCTCCAGGAACTTGTCCAAACCTTTTTTAAACCCAGCTATACTAACAGCCTTTACAACATCCTCCGGTAACAAATTCCAGAGCTTGATTACACATTGAGTGAAAAAATATTTTCTTTTATTAGTCTTAAATAGTTTACCCTGTAGCTTCATTGCATGTCCCCTAGTTTTTCTATATTCTGATAACATAAACAATCGATCTATGTTTACCCCTTCCACTCCGTTCATTAATTTATAGACTTCTATGATATCTCCCCTCAGCCATCTCTTTTCCAGGTTAAAGAGCCTTAACCTTTAAAGCCTTTCTTCATAGGAGTATCCTTCCATCCCCTTTACCATTTTGGTGGCTCTTCTCTGAACCTTTTCTAATAACGCTATATCCTTTTTAAGATACGGCGACCAGAATTGCACACAATATTCAAGATGCAGTCTTTACTATGGAACGATATAGAGGCATTATAATATCTTTTGTTTTATTTTCCATTCCTTTCCTTATGATACCTAGCATTCTATTTGCTCTCTTGGCCGCTGCTGCACACTGGGCCGAGGGTTTTAACATGTTATCCACAGTGACACCTAAATCTTTTTCCTGGATGGTGGTTCCTAATGTGGAACCTTGCATCGTGTAACCATAGTTTGGGTTGTTCTTCTCTAGGTGCATAACTTTGCACTTGTCCACATTAAATTTCATCTGAACATAAGAACATAAGATATGACATACTGGGTCAGACCAAGGTCCATCAAGCCCAGTATCCTGTTTCCAACAGTGGCCAATCTAGGTCATACGTACCTAGCAGTTTCCCCAAAAGACATAGGTTCCACAATGCTTGTACTGGGTCATCTGCCATTTTGATGCCCAGTCTTCCAATTTATCAAGATCCTCTTGCAATTTTCTACAATCCTCTTGGGTTTTAACAACTTTAAATAGTTTTGTGTCATCTGCAAATTTGATAACCTCACTCGTTATTCCCATTTCCAGGTCATTTATGAATATGTCAAAAAGCAGCAGACCCAGCACAGATCCCTAGGGTACACCACTATTCAACTTTCTCCATTGGGAAAATTGGCCATTTTGCCCTACCCTCTGCTTTCTATCTTTTAACCAGTTCTTGATCCACAATAGTACACTGCCTCCTATCCCATGACTCTTTAGTTTTGCCAAAAGTCTCTGATGAGGGACCTTGTCAAAGGCTTTCTGAAAGCCCAGATACACTATATCAACCGACTCACCTTTGTCCACCTGTTTATTCACACCTTCAAAAAAACATAACAGATTAATAAGGCAAGATCTTCCTTGTCTAAAGCCATGTTGGCTGTCTCCCATTAGGCCATGACTATCTACATGCTGAGTAATTTTGTTCTTTATGATGGTTTCTACCATTTTTCCCGATACTGACGTCAGGCTCACCGGTCTGTAGTTTCCCGGATCACCCTTGGAACCCTTTTTAAAAATTGGCGTTACATTGCCAATCCTCCAATCTTCAGGTATTACAGATGATTTTAATGAAAATTCAGATTACTAATAGCAGGTCTGCAATCTCATATTTCAGTTCTTTCAACACCCTTGGATATATACCATCTGGCCCAGGTGATTTGCTACTCTTCATTTTATCTAATAGTTGTAATGCATCTTCCCGATGTATTGATATTTCCTTCAATTCTTCCGCACCTTTAGATACCACTTCAGTCATGGGTAACATCCCTACATCTTCCTAAGTAAAGACCGAAGCAAAGAATTCATTCAGTCTCTCCGCTATTGCCTTGCCGCCTCTTAGTGCCCCTTTAAACCCTCTATCATGTAATGGACCAACTGACTCTCTCACAGGTTTTTTGCTACGAATGTACTTGAAAAAGTCTTTATTTCACGTTTTTGCTTCCGCAGCAAGCTTCTTCTCAAATTCTCCCTTTGCCTGCCTTATCAATGCCTTGCATTTGACTTGCCAGTGCTTGTGCTGTTTCCAGGTTTCATCGTTTGGCTCTTTTTTCCATTTCCTGAAAGATGCTTTTTTGGCAACAACAGCGTCTTTGACCTCACCTTTAAACCATGCTGGCAGTTTTTTGGACTTCCACTTTTCTTAAAGCATGGAATACAGCTGGTCTGGGCTTCCAAGTTAGTATTTTTCAACAACACCCAAGCTTGATGTAAGTCTTTAACCTTCGCAACTGCTCCTTTTAGTTTTTTCTTAACTATTTTCCTCATTTTATCATAGTCTCCCTATCGAAAGTTAAAAGGTAGTACTATGGATTTCCTTACTATCCCTCCTCCAGTAATTAAATCAAATGCGATCATGCTATGATCACTATTGCCAAGTGGCCCCAACACCCTTATCTCTTGCACTAGATCTGGTGTTCCACTAAGGACTAGTTCTAATATGGCTTCCCCTCTCGTTGGTTCATGAACCAGCTGCTCCAAGAAGCAGTCATTTATTTCATTTAGGAACTTTTTTTCCCTAGCATGTCCTGCTGTGACACTGACCCAGTAATTGAAATCACCCATTATTATTACTGCGCTGTAACATTTGTTAGCTTCCTTGATTTCTTTGAGCATTTCATCATCCATTTGTTCATTCTGGCCAGGCGGTCGATAGTACACCCCCACTGCCAACGCCTTCCCATTTTTACATGGAATTTCAATCCATAGAGATTCTACAGCAAATTTTGTTTCCTGCAAAATGTTAATCCTTTCTGACTCAATGCCCTCTCTAACATAGAGTGCAACCCCTCCACCAATTTGATTAGCTCTATCATTACAATATAGTTTGTACCCAGGTATCACAGTGTTCCACTGGTTGTCCTCCTTCCACCATGTCTCTGATATTCCAGTCATATCTAACCTCTCATTTAGTGCTATATATTCTAACTCTCCCATCTTGTTTTTTAGACTTCTAGCATTTGCACACAAGCATTTTAGAGACTATATTTTATTCATATTAATCTGGCTATTGGTAGTCATGGGTAATTTGGGATCTTTAAGCTCTGTCAGCTCTATTCTCGAGGGCATTTTTTGGAACCTCTCTGCTTTTGGTAGTATCCTTCAAGGATACATTCTTCCGAACCATGTGCTTTTGGGCGACTGCTGGCTTTCCCCTATTATCTAGTTTAAAAGCTGCTCTATCTCCTTTTTAAAGGTTAATGCCAGCAGCCTGGTTCCATCCCAGTTAAGGTGAAGCCCATCCCTTCGGGAGAGCCCCTCCTTTCCCCAGAATGTTCCCGAGTTCCTAACAAATCCAAAACCCTCATCTCTGCACCATTGTCTCATCCACGCATTGAGACTCTGGAGCTCTGCCTGCCTTTTGGGTCCTGCTCGTGGAACGGGAAGCATTTCAGAGAATGTTACTCTGGAAGTTCTGGATTTCAACTTCCTACCTAAAAGCCTAAATTTAACTTCCAGAATCTCCCTACCACATTTTTCTATGTCATTGGTACCGACATGTACCAAGACAGCAGACTCCTCCCCAGCACTATCTAAGACCTTATCTAGGTGGCGCATGAGGTCCGCTACCTTCGCACCAGGCAGGCATGTTACCAGGTGATCCTGACGTCCACCAGCCACTCAGCTATCTGCATGCCTAATGATTGAATCACCAACTATAACGGCTGTCCTAACCCTTCCCTCATGGGCACATGGCCCGGGAGAAACTTCCTCGGTGTGAGAGGGTTTTACATCACCTGGAGGACAGGTCCTAGTTACAGGATCACTTCCTGCCACACCAGGGTGATGCTCTCCTGCCACGTGACCTCTCCTCCATGGCAACTGGGATGCTGCCTGACTGGAGGTGGGACTTCAGGACTATATCCCTGTAGGTCTCGTCTATGTACCTCTCTGTCTTTCTTATGTCTTTCAAGTCTGGTACTCTAGCCTCTAGAGAATGGACTCGTTCCCTGAGAGCAAAAAGCTCCTTGCACCTAGTGCACACATAAGACCTCTCACCAACTGGGAGAAAATCATACATGTGACACTTAATGCAAAAGACTGGAAAGCCCCCATCTCGCTGCTGGACTGCTGTCTGCATCTTAGTTTTAAGCTTGTGTTTAGATCTTTTAGTTCTTTACTTACTAAGGGTTGCTATGGATATTTATACTAATAAAACTGTACTTAATATGTTTAATATACCTTGTTCACCTAAAGCTTAATTAATCTCAGGTCCTTAGTGTATGACTGATTTGGATAACGAGCTTCACCTGAGAGCACCTCCGTTCCTTTAAGATGTGTAAGTACCTATAAAGCTATGATTATCCCAGGGGTGGGTGGGTGTTGGGGAGGGAGGAAGGGAGGGAGGGAGGGAGGGAAATAACACTTATTAAAAGAGGGTTGATACACTGTACCCTGTCCTGTGCTGCTGAGGTAAGCTGTGACCAACTTCCTGGATGATTAACAGTCCTTGCTTGGACAGAAACTGCTGCTACTAGGCCTTGGCTGATTTAACAAAAAACACTGGGTTCACAGATTAATTAGCTTTAATACAAAGAAGTCCTTTCAGAAAATTCCCAGGAGTATATACTCACAATTGCAGATCTCTCTCCAGAAGTAGCAGTCCCTTTTTCTAATCCTTCCTCAACAGCTGGGTTCAGTGGCCGTGGGGGGGGGGGGGGAATGGGATCTTGCCTAGGGTGCCAGGACCCTTGGACCGCCCCATGTGGCACATTACCTTTTCTCAGCAGTACTGTGGGATCATGATGGACATCACAGATGTTAATGCGGATGGAAGGATACCCCTATGAGGAGAGGCAAAAAAGGTTAGGGCTCTTCAACCTGCAGAAGAGACGGCTGAGGGGGGATATGATAGAGATCTATAAATTCAACTTCCTGATCACGATGCTATAAGTAAGACAATTTGTTGTATGTTATCCCCTTTCATACAATACCCTGTTCATTGCAAATTTGATGTACATTATCCCATTTAGATACAAATACAATATCCTGTTCACTGTAAATACTTGATGTTTTCTATTCCCTTTAATCCAAGTTTTATATCCTGTTCATTGTAAACACTAAAACTTACCACATTATATGTAAACTGCTTTGAATATAAGAAAGGCGGTATATAAAACATGTTAAATAAATAAATAATGAATTGAGTGGAACGGATAAATGTAGATCGATTGTTTACGCCATCAAAATATAGAAAGAATAGGGGATATGCAATGAAGCTACAGTGTAACCCATTCAAGACTAATAGGGGAAAATATTTTTTCAGTCATCGTGTAATCAAACACTGAAATTCATTACCGGAGGATGTAATAAAAGCTGTTCATGAAGCTGGGTTTAAAAAGGTTTGGACAGATTCCTAGAGGAAAGGTCTATAACCAATTTTTCAAGGGGACCCGGGAAATCCACTGCTTGCTCCAATACAGGCTTTGTGGAACCTGTGTATCTTTTGGGGAAACTGCTAGGTATTTGTGACCTAGATTGACCACTGTTGGACACAGAATACTGGGCTTTATGGGCCTTGGTCTGACCCAGTATGACATATCTTATGATATTATGTTCTTATGTGCCACCTGAGCAGCGGCCTGTAAGGTGCCCTGTAAGGTGCCTAGTAAGGTGCCCTGTAAGGTGCCTCAGAAGGCGCCCTATAGGGCCTCCTAGGCAAAGCACCATATTAGGCACCCTTGGACAAGTCACCGCAGAAGGCACCCTGGGCTATGGAACCATAGGTTAAGGTGGCCTAAAAGGTTATGGTATCCTAGGTTAGTGTGCCCTAGGGACTGCAAGGTGCCTCAGGATGACATGCATGACCTGTGTGGAACAGAGACAGATGTAGCCCTAACACTAGATAGAGCACTCAGGAAAGGCAATGAACAGGTGAGTGAAGGAGGGAGAAGTGGGAGCCGCTGGACCTGCCATATCTGCAGGCATCCCATGTGCCTGCCAGTACTGACGACAAACACGGTGGGGCAGCTGTACCACAGCACAGGGTGTTGGCAATGTAAAGTACTGGAAAGACAGTTGGTGGCAGATGATGGGAATACGTGTCCCCCAGTGGAGGCGGAGGTGGCAGGATAGTTACAATGATGGGTGGACAGAGGAGTGGTGGTACCATGCAGATCAGGCACAGGTGAGGCAAGCACGATGAGGCACAATGCAGGAAAGGGTAGCAGTGCAGGACATGGGCTGGCAGCCTGCACAGGAAGACAGGACTCTACACAGCTGACAGACGCAGATATATGGACCGAAGGAATGTTGGCAATTGTGGCAAGGGTATTATGGGCTGGAAGCGAAGATCTGCAAAAATATGACCTCTACAGGAATGCACACTATTTGAGTAAGACAGGCATGAGAGGAGGGAACAATGAGGAACTGAACCAATGAACACTGCCAAGAATGGCAATGTATTAACCAGTAGGCTATACCTCCATGGTGTATGTCACAGCAGTACCCATGATGCAATGCACATGCTGAATAGCTGTCTACAACTGATCACCAAATGGGGTCTGCACCTCTCCGGTACCTCAGCTGGGAAAGACGAACTGACAGTGTGTGATACTGGCACAGAGTAGCTACAGACTATGCCATTGTGCAGGTTCTGTGGTCACCCTGAGGGATAGGATTGGTGCCCAGCACTAGGTCCACAGTACATGTGGTGCTAGAGATAGGTCTTGCTGTACATCCCCATCACTACCAGTGTGTGACAGATGTTCCGTGCAGTGCAGCCGAAGGTAATTTGGTGTCCATCTGTATCCTGCAGTCACATGTGGCCCTGTGGGACCAAACAGCAGCCAGATTAGTGTGTATCCTGTGTGAGGGTCTGGCTGACATGGGCAGCTGTTATCAGGGCACAGGGGGTTCCTAGAATTGCATGAGGTGTGTGTAGCAGTGCCTGTAGTGGTATACACCCAGAGAAGCAACCTCCATCCTGTTTGTACAAGACAGCCCTCCAGGGTTGGTGGGCCAGAGACATACCTATAACTGAGACAGTGGCAGACCAGCAGCAATGCTGGGGTTAGGTCTGGAAACCCCAATTGCTTCCCACCACTGTCTGCCAGTCACCAGCAGACAGCACAGTCAGAATGTACATTAAAGGTGTTCCAGGCATGCACAGTCTAACTGCAGACAGTCCACCAGGAACTATGTGCAGCAAGCAGGCAGTTCAGTGTTTGGGACCCCAGCACTGGGGAACACAAATATATCACTAGAGATAAAGAGTGTAGAGCACTATGTGGGAACCTAGACCTGCCATGGTCACTGCTCGTTCAGAATGAGTGCCCTCTCAGCATGCCATGCTGTGGCCACCCTGTCCATGCAGGTGGTGATCAGGCACTACAGTGTCCTAGCCATTGCCCCACACCCTGTGAAGATGCATCCTGGCCAATCTGCCCTGTCCGGGCCATACCCAGAATACCTTGCTCCTCATTATGCATCTAATCAGGCTAACGCTGGTAACAGTGGGACATTTTGGGCCTAGTGAAGTGTGGGCAGCCACAGAACAATGGATAGACATACAAACACGCTCACTCCTTTTGCAGCATTATACAAAGATAGACGTGGTTGGCAATCCCTGCCCGCCACACTAGTCCTGAGCACAGTGCCGACATTGCTAAACTGTGCAGGGGGTAGTAGAAATGCTTTGGTGATAACATCATCCCAATGCTGGGGCCAACAGCCTGCCGCTCCATGCATCATTGGATTGTGGAGCCTGTGTGAGTGCGTGTTTGCACCCCTGTTCGCAGCTGCTTTGGGCTTTGCACATGTTGCTGTTGTATCTGCATTGTAGGGTAAAATATAGGGACATGCTCTGCAGGAACCACAGCTGGGACCTGCACCTGTGACCCTCTGCTCCTGGACACACTGGCTGGGTGTACTGCACCACACTGTTGCCACAGATGCATGGTAGTCCCTGGGGCTACCTGCACTTTTCCTCAGCCAGACCTTTTATGTTGCACTGCACACCACGTACTGATGCAGAGCATGGCCTGGGTCCACTGCAGGGAGGTGGCACTACCCCCTCCAGTACGGGCACACGCCCCGCTGCCAAGCTGATGTGGCCATTTGCTGTCAGTGCTGGTAGTGCGAAGTCCCAGGCCATCCACTGTGTAGGTAGGCGCCCGCCTAGGGAGCGGGTTCCGGGGTGGGGGGGCATACATGGACATTCTCACATCCCCCATCACTGCCTACCACTATTATGTCCCCTCCACATGGGGGCAGGATGGCTGGGGGCATGTCAGGTCTGTGCTCTAGCGACTATTGGCTAGGGTGGACCAGGTAGATATTGGTGGATTGTGTTTGCCTTGGTTAACTGCTGTCTTGCTGATCTCCGGTGTCTATGTTCCTATGTGCCACCTAGGCGCCCGCCTGGTACACCTTGTGCCCCAGCTACCCATGCTACATGTCCTACCTGTGGCCCCCTATGCCCCATTTGCACTATCGCCATAGTGGCCATTCATACTTTGGCACTATGGTATTGCTGTACATGGAGCACTACTATCACAGAATTTGGGCTCCCTGCCTGGACTGTACATTGCTGACACGTAAATGGTTTCTCTCCTGCATATGTGCATCTAACGGCAGGTTTTCAATCGCGTTAGGATTCAGCTCTTCAAATCAGCACGTTAGTTTGAATGGAGCCTCTCCCCGCCCACACTCCGCCCATTGACCCCTTCTCTCCGCCCTCTCTCCACCTTCTGCGGAATGTCAATGATCGTTAAGTAACGATAACGCGCATTAACGTTACTTAACGATCGTTAACATTACGTAACGCGTGTTATGTAACGTTATCACAGTTTAGTAAACATACCCCAAACAGTTTGATCAGAGATCTGCAGGCTATGTAGAGTTGTGTGAAGGTGTAGCCTTCTGTTTGATACATCTCCATGGTCAAAGGTCCAGGTTTTGAATCCCACTTGTTCATTTTGTGCCTGGGTGTACTTGCCCAACTCGCATAGTCCTGGCTCTGCTGTGACCTGCAGACAATCATTCTTCTACATTTCTATGCATTATGGCGACACATCGGGTAGCCCAGCATAGCATTCCCCATCATGGATATCTGTGAGCATGGCTTTAGTGGCTCTGCCATGGTCAATGATGCATATGCAGCAGATGGCTGAGTCAACTGGTATGAATGTGTTTCTGTTTTGCCATCATTGTTACCTCCCAGATTTACGAAAAGAGGATATATCTCGTACATTCAGGTAGCTAATACTCATTGCATAGCCATCCCCTGCACTGTTCTGCCATCATTACTTGCCCCATATGGGGCAAATAGGTTCAACTTGTTCCTTTCTATCATGTCACTCTCTCAGGTGTATAGTCTTGCAGTTGCACAGGCTGAGGCACCAGTCCCACTCGCACAAATGGTGTTTCATGTACCCAATGGCACTGCTACTTTTGGTTCACACACACCAAATTCTTTTGGCCTGTATGATCTCATATATTCACTCACCACATAAATTGCAAACACTCTGCTTGGAAGATCCATGGCACAGCCCTGCACCTACCATCTGACCATCAAGGAGATTCATTGTGGAGCAGCTTACTGGCAGTAAGCTGCCCCACCATCGCCATCAGGAGTCATTTGTAGCAGTTAGCCATATCATGCACACCTCTCTTGTGACTGTTCCACATGAGCACTCATGGATAATCCTCACTTTGTTGACCACATCAGGAACATGCTGCCTCCACCAAGACACTCTTCTGGCCTATGGCATGCCACACACTAAACAGTACATCTGGATAAATGTCCACACCTCACAGACTCTATAATATGACTTACGGCATGGTGTATGCTTTCAGGAGCATCTAGGACTGCACACCTGTCACAGCGCCCCCTGCTGCTACATTTCCTCTGCTAACCCTGCTGCCACAACCACCCACCTGTGACACTGCCAACACCCACTACCAGCACCACTAGGCAGCCGCCTATCTCGCCTAGTCAATAGCACTGGCCTGCTGTATCGTCAAACATGCTTATCACACTTAGCTAGGCATCTAGGGAATCAACTCCATCAGCTTGCATCCACACCTTCTCCAGTGGCTTCCCTGCTCCCCTTTCAACATTTTAGAGGCTTTCCTGCAATAGGGTGCATGCAAGACACCTTTACACAGTATGTCCTTTTACCACCCGCTAAGTGTCCTCTACCACCCCTTCATGTCCTGTTAACAACCGCTAAGTGTCCACTAGCACCCCTTAATGCCGCAACGCCTCTGACACACCCAGCACACTTAAGGGTATGTTTACTAAACTCTGGTAATGCTACCCAGGTTAAGTTCCCCGGTAGTGTTACAGATGCCCGTATAAAGGCGTGGACATTGCATCGTTATGGCAAGCCGTGTCAGGTAACGCGCATTACAAGGTGCCTTAGATTAACGCGTTACAAGGCGCCTTATAAGGCACCTTACTTATAAGACACATTACATGGTGCCTTGTAAGGTGCCCTATAAGGTGCCTTATAAGGTGCCTTGTAATGTGCCTTATAAGGTGCCCTCTAAAGTGCCTTGTAATGTGCCTTATAAGGTGCCTTGTAAGGTGCCTCATAAGGCGCTTTGTAAGGTGCCCTATAGGGCTCCTTAGGCTAAGTGCCTATTATGCGTATTAGGCACCCCTGGGCAAGGCACCTTAGAAGGCACCCTGGGTTATGGAACCATAAGTTGAGGTGGCCTAACAAGGTTACGGTGCCCTAGGTTAGTGTGCCTTAAGGGCAGCAAGGTGCTTCAGGAGGACATGCATGACCTGTGAGGCATAGAAACAGATATAGCCCTAACACTAGATAGAGTACCGAGGAAAGGCAATGAACTGGTGAGTGAAGGAGGGTGAGCTGGGAGCTGCTGGACCTTCCATATCTGCGGGCATCCCATGTGGCTGCCAGTACTGTTGACAAACATGTTGGGGGCAACTATGCCACAGCACAGGGTGTTGGCAATGTAAAGTACTGGAAAGACATTGGGTGGCAGATGATGGGAATACGTGTCCCCCAGTGGAGGCGGAGATGGCAGTATAGGTACAATAATGGGTGGACAGAGGAGTGGTGGTGCCATGCAGATCAGGCGAGGCAAACACGAAGAGGCACAATGCAGGAAAGGGTAGCAGTGCAGGACATGGGGTGGCAGCCTGCACAGGCAGACAGGACTCTACACAGCTGACAGACGCAGATAGCCAGACCGAAGGAATGTTTGCAACTGTGACGAGGGTATTATGGGCTGGTGGCACAGATCTGCAAAAATATGACTGTTACAGGCATGCAAACTATTTGAGTAGGACAGGCATGAAAGGGAATAATGAGAAATTGAACCCATGACCACTGATGCGAATGTCATTGTACTAACCAGTAGGCCATACCTCCATGGCATATCTCACAGCAATGGCTGGGTACAGAAGGACTGCAGGTCACTGCACAAACTGTCTGCTCTGAGTGCCAGAATAGGGTAATCCCACCAGTACCCATGATGCAATGCACATGCTGAATAGCTGTCTACAGCTGATCACCAAATGGGGTCTGCACCTCTCCGGTACCTCTGCTTGGAAAGATGAACTGACAGTGCGTGATGCTAGCACAGAGTAGCTACAGACCATGCCATTGTGCAGGTTCTGTGTTCACCCTGATGTATAGGATGGGCACCCAGCACTAGGTCCGCAGTACATGTGGTGCTAGAGATAGGTTCTGTTGTAAGCTCCTATCACTACTGGTGTGTGATAGGTGGTTTTTGTAGTGCATCTGAAGATAGTTTGGTATCCATCTGGATTCTGCAGTCACATGTGGTTCTCTGGGACTGGACACCACCCAGATTAATATGTACCTAGTGTTAGGATCTGGTTCCGCTAATGTGGTTTAGTAAACATATACCTTAGTATATGGTAGCCCTTTATTGCTGCTGTTACTGCATAAAAGATTGTTCCTTTGCTGCTGTTTAATGAACATATTCCTAAGTTATTTGTACATATTTAATTTATGCTCACTCCACATTTTACTGTATTCTTCGGTTGTTTGTAAGGCACTTGGGCCTAGCGAAAAGCGGTATAAAAGAGCAGCTAAATAAATAAAAAATTAAATAAATAAATGTTTTTGAGGTGGGCTAGTTTTGGTTTCAGAAATAAAATATGTATGTTCTTTCCCTTTGAAACCCACTGCATGAACTCTCCCACCTGTTTTTGGTGTATGTAGATTTGTATGAAAAATTATGGGGGGGGGGGGGATATTCGAAGGTATTTACATGTGATATTGAAGGGTATGTTTACTAAACAGCGCTAATGTCTCCAGTGGCGTTAAGGCACATAGAGGATGGAGTAAGTCTCCCCAGAGGGCAGAGAGAAGGGGTCAATGGGCAGAGAATTGGCGGGGAGAGGCTCCAGGTACACTATGGTTGGGATTTTAAGGCCAGAACATTACCATGCTTGAAAACCTGGCGTTAGAGGCACAATTGCAGGAAAGAGAAACTATTTCAGTCAGCAATGTACAGCTAAGGCAGGGAGACCAAGAAAAGTGATAGTAGTGATATATGTGCAGCAACAGCATAGTGCCCAAGTACAAAAGTGCACTACAGTGAGGCTGAAAATGGGGTACAGAGTGCTGCAGGTGGGACATGCAGTGGGGCAGCTGGGGCACAGGGTGGACTAGGCAGATTCCTAGGTGGTAAATAGGAATGCAGAAAATGCAAATCAGCAAACCAGCAACTGACCAAGGTCAAACATGTCCACGAGTGCGTGTCCCACAGTGTCCCAGGGAACAGTACCCAGCAGGTACCCAAAAGGGCACATAACATTGACAGGCAGTGCCGGAGGGAAGCGTGGATGTCTATGTAGGCACCTCTCTCTACCCCAGACCCCACACCACAGGCAGCCGCCTACCAGCACACTGGATGGCCTGGGACTGCACACCACGGTATGTCGGCATGGTGGAGAAGAGGTGCTGGTGGTGGAGGAGGCAGTGGCAGCTGCCCACAGCAGACCACGGCCAAGCCCTGTTTAGGTGGGTGGCATGCAGTGCAACAGACAAGGGCTGTCTGAAGAACAGTCATGGTATCCCCAGGAAACAACCTGCCTCTGTGGCAACAGTTTGGTGCAGTGCACACAGCCAGTTTGTTCAGAGGTCGAAGGTTACAGGTTCAAGTCCCAGCTGTGGCTTCTGCAGACCTTGTCCTTGTATTTTACCCTACAGAACACATACACCATAAACATGTGCACAGGTTCCCAACTGCAGTCCTGGAGGTCCAACACCATTAAGGTTTTCATGCTGTCCCTAGTAAATATGCATGAGATGTGTTTATATGCACTGTCCCCATTGTATGCAAATGTAACTCATGCATATACATTAGGGAGAGCCTGAAAACTTGAATGGTGGTTGGGCCCCCAGGACCGGAGTTGGCAACCTCTGCCCTACAACATCGGCCAACAGGGGCACAAACACCCACACCCACAGCCCCACTATCCATATCCTCATGGAGAGTCAGGCTTTTGGGCCTTGCGTGGAGCAGCAGCTACCATTACTACAGAGCTACTCAATTCCAGTCCTGGTGGCCCGCAACCCTGCAGGTTTTTGGGATATCCCTAATGATATGCATGAGATATATATGCATTAGAGATAGCCTGCCAACCTGACTGGTGTTTGGCCCTCCAGGGCTGGATTTGGAGACCCCTGCCTTACACCTCTGTCATTTAAGATTGTAAGTGGGCAAGGTGCAGATGTCCAAGACATCAAAAAGGTTAGAATTTGTCACATTCCTCCTTGCTTCTCACCACCACCAAAATATTGTCTATTAGACAACTTTTTGGTGGTGTTGAGAATCTAGGAGGAATGTGACACATTCTATCTACCCTTTTGATGTCTAGAACATCTGTACCTTGCCCACTCACAATCTTAAATGACAGAGGTGTAAGGCAGGAGTCTCCAAATCCAGCCCTGGAGAGCCACAAACCAGTCAGGTTGGCAGGCTATCTCTAATGCATATATATCTCATGCATATCATTAGGGATATCCCAAAAACCTGCAGGGTTGCGGGCCACCAGGACTGGAATTGAGTAGCTCTGCATTACTAGCACCTGCATACCTTAGCAATGCCATCATAAACATGGAAACACGCTCCATATATATCAAAAGGTTGCTATGATGACTGTCAGATAACAGATCCTACATTAAATACAAATTGTTAACAGAGATTCATCATAGCAACCTTTCTGATATATGTGGAGTAATATATGAGGAGCAAGGTATTGTGGGTATGGCCCAGACAAGGCAGTCTGGGCAGGATGCATCTGCACAGGGCATAGGGCAATGGCTGGGATATTGTAGTGCCCGACCACCACCTGCATGGACAGGGTGGCCACAGCATGTCATGCTGGGAGGTCAGTCTCACCCTGACTGAGCAGTGACCATGGCATGTCTAGGTTCCCACATAGTGCTATGCAGTGTTTCTCTCAAGTGATGTCTGTGTGGTTCCTGTTCTGGGGCCTAATCACTGAGATATGTGCTTGGTGTTTGTACTTGCATCCCATATCTTGGTACACATTGTTTCTCTAGGAACTTGCACTATGTACTGGTTAGCGGACAGTCTGCAGTTGGCATCTGTATGGCTATGACACCTTGTGGGGTGCAGACTGACTATGCTCTGTCCTGGTGAATATCAGGTGGTGGTGGTGGGGGCAGATGCCCTATGTGATATGTACCGATTGGAATTAACTGCCCTGGAGGGTGCCCATTCCCCAGCAGGACTGAGGTTGATGGTCCCCTGTACTGTTTCCATTGCAGAGATGTAGAGTGTGGTTCTTTTGATGGACTATCCTGTCCCTGACCCAGAGAGAGCGGGTTGGGTGGTGCTACATAATCTGCATGTGAGTCCAAACACCAGCCTTCTCTTATAACAAGTGAGCATGGCAACAACGCAGGATATGCACTATTCTGGGTGTGTCATAGTCCACAAGGGCTAGATGTGACTGGGAAATACAGATGGACACAGGTATATCCTAGATCAGTGGTTCTTAACCAGTCCTCCTTGAACCCCTAGGCCAGTCGGGTGTTCAGGATAGCCCTAATGAATATGCATGAGATATATATGCATTAGAGATATCCTGCCAAACTGACTGGTTTGTGGCCCTCTAGGGCTGGATTCGGAGACCCCTGCCTTACATCTCTGTCATTTAAGAATGTGAGTGGGCAAGGTGCATATCTCCAAGACATCAAAAAGGTTAGATAGAATTTGTCACATGCCTCTTTGCTTCTCACCACCACCAAAATATTGTCTATTAGACAACTTTTTGGTGGTGGTGAGAATTGAGGAGGCATATGACACATTCTATCTACCCTTTTGATGTCTAGGACATCTGCACCTTGCCCACTCACAATCTTAAATGACAGAGGTGTAAGGCAGGGGTCTCCAAATCCAGTCCTAGAGGGCCACAAGCCAGTCAGGTTGGCAGGATATCTCTAACGCATATATATCTCATGCATATTCATTAGGGCTATCCTGAACACCCGACTGGCCTAGAGAGTTCAAGGAGGACTGGTTAAGAACCACTGTCCTAGATGCATCTGCAAGAACTACTTGTCACACACTGGCACTGATGGGTACCTGTAGCACAGCCTATCTCAGCCAGACCGTTAGACCGTTCCACCTTATGATATTTCACTGTATATACCTGCTCTGTTAAATGTTATTTATGACATGTCTCTATACCCACTCAAGATCTCTAGTCTGCTGTAATTGCTTTTATTTAATTATTTATATGCTATTCCCCAGTTAATCTGTGTTTTATTCCCCTGTTACCTATAACTTGGACAAGTTCTCTAAATCTGAGTGTATTTTGTTTAATGTAAACCGCACTGATGTCAAATAGCACGGTATATAAGAGCTGTTAAATAAATAAATAAAATAAATAAATAAATAAACCAGGTGCTGCAGACCTGGTGCTGAGCGTCCCACCTTACCCTCAGGGTGAGCACAGGAACTGCACAATGTCACGGTCTGTAGCTACTCTGTGCCAGTAACACACACGGTCAGTTCCCCCTACCAGGCTGAGGTGCTGTAGAGGCGCATACCCCATATTGTGATCAGATGTAATGTGCAGTGCATCGTGGGTATGGGTGGGTTTACCCTATCCTGGTAACCACAGCAGACAGTTTGTGCAGTGACCTGCAGTCTTTCTGTAGCCAGCCAGCGCTGTGTTAGAAGCTATAGAGATGTAGCCCACTGGTTACTATAATGACTGTTGAGGCAGAGATCATGGATTCAATCCTGCAGTGGTGTTCTTTAATAAGTCTGTCCGAGGCATTTCCTTTTAGTTCATGTAACAGTCAGACACATCTCTACAATCTGTGCTGCCAGGCACATTATAAGGGGCCTTGGTGCTGCCAGGCACATTATAAGGGGCCTTGGTGGACAGGGCACTTTATAAAGTGCCCTATGGGGAGCCTTATGAGGCACCTTAGGTTACGACACTGTGAGGGTGTTTTTGTTGGCAGCAAGATTTAAATGGAAAGGAAATGCCTTAGACAGCCTTATTAACTAACACCACTGCAGGATTGAGCTCATGACCTCTGCCTCCACAGTCATTGTAGTAACCAGTGGGCTACATCTCTATAGCTTTTAACACAGAGCTGGCATGTACTTAAGGTTAACGCGTGTTAACAAACCAAGGTGCCCTGTATCGCGCAATACAGATTCATTGCTACCTTGCTGCCGGAACGCCCACTACCTTATATGGCATTCCTCACATTAACGCTGCAACTAGCGCCGGTAACATTAGGACAGTTTAGTAAACATACCCCTGAGTCACTGTCCGGTTAGCGACACCTGGTACAAGTTAGGCGCAGAAACCCCTAGCCTAACTTTCACCACAGAAGCTAACTGGGCAGCGGCTGATTATCACTGCTGCCCTGTTAACTCCATGGCAATCAGGGCAACCTGGATCTTCAGTGCTGGAGTCCAGATTCAGTGCTAGCTGCCAATGCTGCATATCGGGTCCAATATGCATTGATTTGAAAATCTGATCTGACTTAAAATATGCTCTTAGTTATGCTGCCCTTTAAATGCAGAGCTGATGTGTATCATTAATGGTGTTGAGGAATGGTGGCTTTCTAACGGCCAATGCGTATGTATTTTCTTGTTTTTCTTTTATTTTATAAAGGCAATATAAATGTTTATATGCTATTTTAGTAGTAAATGTTTCTGATTTTGAGAGAAGCAAGTCTTAAATGACTATTGTGAGCCTGATTAAAAATCTGATAGCCTGCATTTCCTGCATAATAAGATTAGATGTGCTATAAAACCCTATTCTACCAATCGTTTCAAATGATTTGATTTTTCTTAAGCTGTACAGTATTTATAGAACTCTTTATATGTGCATAACTCTGGTCAGAGACGGATTCATGTCCTGGGTAGTTTTGATAATTCTACACACAGTCTGTGGTTAATTATGTGACATACTGTGTGCATTTGACTTCTTTTTATGGATGCTTCTTTTACTTCAAGTTTTTGTCCTTTGTTGACATTTTGTTTCTAGGTATAGTTGCCTGTCAAGCTAATTATCAGGTGCCAAGAAAAAGAATGGAAAGGTTTGTGCAGTCTTTTGACAGATCCCTAATTTTCCATTCAACTACAGACAATAGTGATATAAAAGCCTTCTGATATAAAATTTAAAAAAACCCCTAAAGGCATTTCCAAATTATATTTTTTTCACATGACTGACAGCTTTTGCCATGTTATGTGTCATATTCCAAAGGCAAAATTGCAGTGCAATTTAAATATGCATTTTAATGGTTGAAAATATAGCTTTCCTTTCAGAAGATTATAGAAATATGCAATAAATACAGGAGCAGTATCGCATTGCTGTTGCTATCTTTCTCCAGGACCAAGCAGGAAGTCAGTCCTCACATATGGGTGACGTCGGCGCCGACGGAGCCCTCGCGGAGCAATTTTCCCCAGCTTTCAAAGAAAGCCTTTGGGAATTGCAGCGCGCATGCGCGGTCGCCTTCCCGCCCAAGGGTGCCATCTTAGCCAGTCTTCTTTTTTCCGCGGAGCCCTACAGACGTACCCGTCGTGTCCCCGCGAAAAGGTTGATATTTACTCATAATTTACTCTTTTTTCCTTCGGTTCGACGCCGGTCTTTTTCCCGCCCGGACTCGCGACGCCGGTCACGAGTCCTCTTCTTCTTTTTCGGTTTTTCTGACTTAGTCAGTTTCGTTTTCGGTTTTTCCCTGGCAGCCCGGTCCTTTGACCTCGCCGGGGCCCTTTTTCCCCCGATGGCTGCCAGTGGTTTCAAGCGGTGTGGTCAGTGTGACCGAAATATGTCACTAACTGACACACACGACAATTGCCTCCGCTGCCTGGGCCCGGATCATGAAGAAATGATCTGTGGGCCCTGCGGCAAAATGTCCTCCAAAGCGTTGAGAAGTCGGCGGCATCAGCGGGATAGGATCTTCGCTGACCCCAGCCGTACCCGGACCTCGTCGGAGGCCTCCGCGTCCAGGGGTTCCAGCTCAGACCGTCGCCGGAGTTCCTCCGATAGGGGTTCTCCCTCCGGGGACCATCGTCAGAAGGTGAAACCCGCGAGGGCGGCGTCGGTGGACGCTCCTGGCTCCGCGAGGGCCAGGTCGCATAGCCCCGATAGCCGTCCCGGGTCCTTGGAGAAGGAGCACCTCTCGAAGCGACCTCGCCTGGAGTCGGAGCTGCCTGCTCGGGTAAGTCCTGTGGTCCTCCTGGACTCGCCTCCGAGACCGCCGACGTCGGGCCCGACGCTGTCGGGGCCCGAGTCGGGGACTGCTGGGTCACCTGAGCTCGGACTCAGGTTGACGGCCTTGGAGAGCAGACTGTCTGCCTTCATGGACCAGCAGCGGGCACTGCTCGCCGGCCTCGCTGGCGCCGCTGCCCCGACCACCGGGACGTCGACGTCTAAGTCGACCCCGGAGACCGAGCCGATCCTCGAGTCCATGCGAACTCGAGTCGATCCTCGGTCGAGGTCACCCTCGGCCTCCCGTTCGGGACCGAGGTCGCCGACGCCGACTCCCTCGGCGTCGGGGCGGCAGGCGCCGCGCCCTGCCCGGGCCGACCCCACCGAGTCCTCGTCGGAGTCGGTCTGGGAGTCTGAAGAGGAAGAGTCGCCTGATTCTTTTCGGACTCGGTGTGTTCCCTCGGACTCACCTGAGTCCGAACCTCGGAAGCAGTCCCCCCCGGAGGATGCCCGGTTCTCGGACTTCGTCAGGGATATGGCCAAGGCTTTGGCCTTCCCTGCGGATCCCGAGGAGGAGCCTCGAGCCGAAGAGCTCGACGCCCTCCAGTATGACTCTCCCGTCAGGGAACACTTTACTGTACCGGTTCCTCCCATGCTGGAATGACTACTCTTCCGCATGTGGGAGAGTCCGGCCTCCTCGCCGGTCCTGAGCAAGCGGGGTCGATTCTATCTATCGAGTCCGCAAGAGCCCTGGCTTCCAAAAAGCACAGCTACCACACCATTCCATGGTAGTGGAATCGGCCATGCATCGTCTTAAGAGCCAGAAGATGCACTCCTCGGTGCCTCCTGGCAGGGAGGCCCGTAACCTGGATGGCCTTGGTAAGAAGTGTTTCCAGGGCTCTATGCTTGCGTGTCGTGTCCAGACCTACCAGCTATACATGGGCATGTATCTCCGAGACCTGGCTAAAGAGCTAGCCGGATTCTCCGCTGGTTTGTCCGAGGAACCCTTGCGGAGGTTCCTGGCCTTGTCCTCTGGCATTCGGGAATGCTCAAAATTCATATCCCGAGCAGCCTATGATGGCTTTGAAGCATCGGCTCGAGTGGCCGCAGCCGGCATCGGTGCCCGCCGACAGGCTTGGCTTCAGTCGTCTGACCTTGAGCCCTGGGTGCAGGACAAGTTGGTCGATGTCCCCTGCCGAGGCGAGAACCTCTTTGGCAAGCCCATGGCTGAAAAGGCTGCACAGATCGAGACGGAGACTCTCACCAGGACTAGGCTTTCTAGGAAGACCTCCGCCCCTTCCCAGAAAAAGAAGGGCTCGGGAAAGAAGTCCTTTTACCCGAGAAAGGCGGCTGCCTACAAACAATACCCCCATTATCAGGCCCCTGCAGCTCCCCAACAGGGCCAGCAGGCCAAGGGACGGGGTAACGGGTCCCGTAGGCAGCAAGCCCCCAAGCCTGCACCACCAGCCCCTGCTCAGCAGGGTGGGGGTTTTTGACTCCTTAAGCATAGCCTCTCCCCTCCGCTGGTTCCTCCCAGCACCGGAGGCCGGCTGGTTCACTTCGCCCACAGGTGGTCCAGCATCACCTCAGATGCCTGGGTGCTTCAAGTCGTGAGAGAAGGCTATCTTCTCCACTTCCAACAGGTCCCTCCCTCCTATTTTCCGGGAGAACCTCCACGACTCCCTCTGCACAGGGAATTACTCCTTCAGGAGTTAGCAGGTCTTCTACAGGAACAGGCGGTGGAACCGGTGCCCCACCACCTGAGAGGTCAAGGCTTTTATTCCAGGTATTTCCTAGTACCAAAAAGGACAGGAGGCCTCAGACCCATCCTGGACCTGCGCAACCTCAACAGATTCCTCGTGCGGGAAAAGTTCAAGATGCTTACCCTTGGAATCCTTCTGCCCTACCTCCAGCAGGGAGATTGGCTATGCTCCTTGGATCTAAAGGATGCCTACACGCACATCCTCATCCACCCAAGCCACCGCCAATACCTAAGGTTTGTGGTGGCAGGAAATCATTACCAGTACAGAGTACTGCCCTTTGGCCTGTCCTCCGCACCGCGGGTCTTCACAAAATGTCTCGCGGTGGTGGCGGCCCATCTCCGGCTTCACGGCCTCTATGTCTTTCCGTACCTCGACGACTGGCTCATCAGAGCAGCGTCCGCTCCGGAGGTCACCAACGCCACACGCCGCACGGTGACTCTTCTGCAGTACTTGGGCTTTGTTATAAACTTCGCAAAGTCCACTTTGCTCCCCTCACAGGATCTCGAGTTCATCGGCGCAAGGCTGCACACTCCTCAGGCACGAGCGTTCCTACCGCTCGACAGAGCTCAACGGCTCATGGACCTAGCCGACCGTTTTCGCAGCCAGCCCCTGGTCTCCGCCAGGCGCTTCCTGAGACTACTCGGCCATATGGCTTCCACCGTCCATGTGACCCCCCAATGCCCGCCTGAATATGCGGCCTGCTCAATGGTGTCTCCGCAAGCAGTGGCAACAAGCCACAGGCGGCCTAGCAGACCTAGTGCGCGTCTCCGAGTCGCTGATCTCGTCTCTCCGGTGGTGGCTTCATCGGCCGAACCTGGTACTCGGCATGCCTTTTCAGTCACCTCAGCCGGCCCAGGTGCTGACGACAGATGCATCCCTCCTGGGCTGGGGAGCACATTGCCAAGGGGCACGTACTCAGGGCCTCTGGACCACGTGGGAGTCTGCTCAGCAGATCAACTTCCTGGAGCTCAGAGCGATCCGCCTGGCTCTCAAGGCCTTCTCCCACCTGACCTCTCACCAGTCCGTCCTTGTCCAGACGGACAATCAAGTTGCCATGTTCTACGTGAACAAGCAGGGGGGCACGGGCTCCTTCCTTCTCTGTCGGGAAGCACAGAAGCTCTGCTCTTGGGCCGTCAGTCACGGCGTTCTTCTCAAGGCAGTTTATCTCCCAGGCCAAGAAAATTGCCTGGCGGACAAACTCAGCAGGATCCTCCAGCCGCACGAGTGGCGCCTGGATCCCTTGGTAGTTCAGAAGCTCTTTCTAAAGTGGGGCCTCCCCACGATGGATCTCTTTGCCAGCCCTCTCAACCGGCAACTTCCTCGCTTCTGCTCTCGTCAGCCACATCCCCTTCGAGTTGCGGCAGACGCTTTTCTACTCTCATGGTCGGAGAGCCTTCTGTACGCTTTCCCTCCCATCCCGCTAGTCTCTCGGACTCTTTTCAAGGTTCTCCGAGACAAAGCCTTCATGATCCTGGTGGCCCCTCGCTGGCCCAGACAGCCGTGGTTTCCACTCCTGCTGCAATTAGCGGTAGAGGATCCATTCCCTCTGGGGTTACAACCGGATCTCCTCACTCAGGATCAGGGGTCTCTGCTACACCCCAACCTCAGATCTCTCAATCTAATGGCCTGGCTGCTGAGAGGGTAGTCCTTGCTCCCCTTCTCCTGCCGGCAGAGGTGGAAGAGGTCGTCCTAGCTTCTCGGCGACCTTCTACCCGCAAATGCTACGCCCTTAAATGGCGTCGCTTTTCCGTTTGGTGTACCCAACAGTCTCAGGATCCCTTCTCCTGCCCGGTGTCGGTGATCCTGCAGTACTTACTATACCTCTCTAATCTGGGACTTAAGTCCAACTCCGTCAAAGTTCACCTCAGTGCTCTTTCAGCATATCATGTGCCGGTGGACGGCAGACCTCTTTCCAGCGACCCTCTTGTAGCGAGGTTTCTCCGAGGTCTCCTTCTGCTTAAACCACCTCTGCGCCCGCCAGCGCCTGACTGGGATCTGAATGTGGTTTTACAGCGGATCACCTGTCCGCCTTTTGAACCTATGGCTACCTGTTCTCTCTGTTTTCTTTCTTGGAAAACATTGTTCTTGATAGCCCTCACTTCCGCTAGACGCGTAAGTGAATTGCAGGCCCTCGTGTCTGATCTCCCTTACACTCGGTTCTACAAAAATAGGGTAGTCCTACGGACTCACCCAAAATTTCTTCCAAAAGTGGTCTCCCCTTTTCACATCAATCAGGAGGTGGTACTTCCAACCTTCTTTCCCAGACCACACTCCAGCCGAGCTGAAACGGTCCTCCATACCCTGGACTGTAGAAGGGCATTGAACTTCTACCTTGACCGTACGCGGGAGCACCGTAAAGCTGCTCAGCTTTTTGTGTCTTTTGACCCCAATAAATTGGGGCTCCCGGTCTCCAAGCGTACTCTGTCCATCTGGGTTGCAGACTGTATCACTTGGGCTTATGGGGCAGCCGGACTCTCCTTGGAAGGTCGAGTCACGGCTCATTGCGTTCGGGCAAAGGCTACGTCAGTGGCTTACCTCCGCTCTGTTCCGCTGGAAGATATCTGCCGGGCCGCTACTTGGTCTTCGAGCCAGACTTTTGCGGTCCATTACTGTCTCGAGAGGGAGTCCCGCAGGGACAGTGCTTTCAGACAGGCAGTCCTCCGTAATCTCTTTGAGGTCTGAGCAACTCCTACCCTCCATCCCGGATGTGGGCTACCGGTGGGTAATAATTCAGCGAAGTTTCCTTCCTTCTGTGCTGCTGAGCTAGAGGGAGCTCATTTTTGTGCTTAGGGTCTCCGGTAGCCTTAAGCTTGGGAGTCCCATATGTGAGGACTGACTTCCTGCTTGGTCCTGGAGAAAGCGTAGTTACTCACCTGTAACAGGTGTTCTCCAGGAGCAGCAGGAATCAGTCCTCACAACCCTCCCTCCTCCCTTGGAGTTGCAATCATCTGCTTTAGTTTTTTTGCAAATTTTTATGCTGTCTTTTTTAGCTATGTCATCTGACTGGCTAAGATGGCACCCTTGGGCGGGAAGGCGACTGCGCATGCGCGCTGCAATTCCCAAAGGCTTTCTTTGAAAGCTGGGGAAAATTGCTCCGCGAGGGCTCCATCGGCGCCGACGTCACCCATATGTGAGGACTGATTCCTGCTGCTCCTGGAGAACACCTGTTACAGGTGAGTAACTACGCTTTCTCTTCATTGGTACATGAAAAAGGACAGTGTAGCCTAGGAACAAATATAAGAAATGCAAAACAAATTCACAAATAGTAAATTTATCCCAAAGTTCACATCATGTTTCACAATTCTCTTATCAAATGCACGGGCGGCCCAAAGGTTCTTGCCACCCTAGGCAGGGCCGATGTGCCACCCCTACTGCACTGCCCCTGACATCCATCCTCTCACTGGGGATTGATGGACAGCATGGTGATCACCTTTTAGAAGTTGCAGCAAGTCCTAAAGCGCATGTGTGCACTTATTGCCTGCCACTCCTGTTACTCCGACTTCCTGTCGGAGGGGGCAGGAGCAGCAGGTCACATGTGCATGCTTTAAAGACTGCCACAGCTTCAAAGAAGTGATCGTCGTGCCACACATCAATCCCCAGTGAGAGGCTGGATGTTGGGGGCGGCATGGCACATCTGGACGGTATAGAGCCGAGATGCCCACCAGGATCTGCCGCCCTAGGCAACTGCCTAGTACAAGGGCAAGCCTTAATCAGAAGTAAGTGTTGATAGATGTAAGTGAAAGTACCAACAGATTGATACATTGAGCCCTAGGGCATTGACAATGTTACTAGTTTTTGTGGCATAGTATTCCCATAGGAGAGCAAATGACCTAGGGGAGCATGTTCAGCAGCAGCGGTTAGGCTAATTACAGTGCCTAGTCACTGCTGCTTTAACAAAACCTGGTTATGCAATGGCAGAATATTTATGGTTTCTGCCACTGAATATCTGGGGTCGCCGAGCACCAATGCTGCTACCCGATTAGCAGTGATATTCATCCACAAACTGGAGAGCACTTATCGGTTAAAATTAGGACAACCATTCACTTGCATAAGAACATAAGAACATACAGTAAGATCATAAAATATGTCATACTGGGTCAGACCAAGGTCCATCAAGCCCAGTATCCTGTTTCCCAACAGTGGCCAATCTAGGTCATACGTAACTAGAAGTTTCCCCAAAAGCCACAGGTTCCACAATGCTTATATTGGGTCAAGCAGTGATATCCTGGGTTCGTTTTTAATAATGGTTTATGGACCTTTCCTCCAGGAACTTGTCCAGACATTTTTTAAACCAGCTACACTAACAGCTTTTACTACATCCTCCAGTAACAAATTTGAGAGTGATTACACATTGAGTGAAAAAATATTTTCTCTTATTTGTCTTAAATAGTTTACCCTCTAACTTCATTGCATGTCCCCTAGTCTTTCTATATTCTGATAATGTAAACAATCGATCTACGTTTACCCATGCCACTCCATTCATTAATTTATAGACTTCTATCATATTTCCCCTCAGCCGTCTCTTTTCCAGGTTAAAGAGCCCTAACCTTTTTAGCCTTTCTTCATAGGGGTATCCTTTCATAAGAACATAAGATATGCCATACTGGGTCAGTCCAAGGTCCATCAAGCCCAGTATTCTGTTTCCAACAATGGCCAATCTAGGTCATACGTACCTAGCAGTTTCCCAAAAGACACAGGTTCCGCAATGCTTGTACTGGGTCAAGCATTGATATCCTGGGTCCCTTCTTAATAATGGTTTATGGACCTTTCCTCCAGGAACTTGTCCAAACCTTTTATAAACCCAGCTACACTAACAGCCTTTACTACATCCTCCGGTAACAAATTCCAGAGTTTGATTACACGTTGAGTGAAAAAATATTTTCTTTTATTAGTCTTAAATAGTTTACCCAGTAACTTCATTGCATGTCCCCTAGTCTTTCTATATTCTGATAATGTAAACAATCGATCTGCGTTTACTTCTTCCACTCCGTTCATTAATTTATAGACTTCTATCATATCTCCCCTCAGCCCTCTCTTTTCCAGGTTAAAGAGCACTAACATTTTTAGCCTTTCTTCATAGGAGTATCCTTCCATCCCCTTTACCATTTTGGAGGTTCTTCTCTGAACCATTTCTAATAATGCTATATCCTTTTTAAGACACGGTGACCAGAATTGCACACAATATTCAAGGTGCGGTCTCACCATGGAATGATATAGAGGCATTATAATATCCTTTGTTTTATTTTCCATTCCTTTCCTTATGATACCTAGCACTCTGTTTGCTCTCTTGGCTGCCGCTGCACACTGGGCCGAGGGTTTTAACATGTTATCCACAATGACGCCTAAATCTTTTTACTGGGTGGTGGTTCCCAATGTGGAATCTTGCATTGTGTAACCATAATTTGGGTTGTTCTTCCCTAGGTGCATAACTTTGCACTTGTCCACATTAAATTTCATCTGCCATTTTGATGCCCAGTCTTCCAATTTATCAAGATCCTCTTGCAATTTTCCAAATAGTTTTGTGTCATCTGCAAATTTGATAACCTCACTCGTTATTCCCTTTTCCAGGTCATTTATGAATATGTCAAAAAGCAGCGGACCCAGCACAGATCCCTGGGGTACACCACTATTCACCTTTCTCCATTGGGAAAATTGGCCATTTAGCCCTACCCTCTGCTTTTTATCTTTTAACCAGTTCCTGATCCACAATAGTACACTGCCTCCTATCCCATGACTCTTTAGTTTTGCCAAAAGTCTCTGATGAGGGACCTTGTCAAAGGCTTTCTGAAAGTCCAAATACACTATATCAATCGACTCACCTTTGTCTACCTGTTTATTCACACCTTCAAAAAAACATATCAGATTAGTAAGACAAGATCTTACTTGTCTAAAGTCATGTTGGCTGTCTCCCATTAAGTCATGACTATCTACATGTTTAACCAGTTAAGCTATCCAGTTAGTGGCTGAATATCACCACTATCTGGTTAGCCACTGTCACTGCCCCAGATCCACCTACTGACCACCCTAGTTTTAACTGGGTACTAAAGCATAGTGCAGCTGGCATGTTAATCAAATGAAAAATAATGCATTTTTAATTGATCCTGATATAAAAAACTGCACTGAAACTTAGCACAGTTATTTACTCTTCTTTTAATGCTGAATCTTTACATCAGCTTCAGGCATGTGTAATGATCCAATGAGGAACAAAAGGATATGAGGTGAAGGATATGGGGAGCAAAAGGATATGAGGTGAAGTTAATGTCAGATGACCACAGTCCGATCGTGGTTTCCCCTCCAACCTTGACACCACCGACAGTGGTCTCTACCCCCTTATCCCAACCTCCAAAAGACCTTCCCTGATGGCTTAGTGGCCTCTACCCTTCCACCTCCATAAACCTCCAGAAGACTTTCCTTGGTGGCTTTGGAGCCCTTACCACCTCCCCCAAAAACCCCAGTAGCAATCAGTTTGCCCCTCCCATACCTTAATTGTTTGGGGAGAACAGCAATGCACACACACTTTTGCCCCTGCACCACTATCTTGGAAAATGGTGGTTCCTGACTCCACCCAGTGCATTCTAGGACCTCCTGGGGTGTATCCTGGGACACACAACACGGTATCAGTCAGCTGCCATATAATGCAATTTTTTCCTTTTAGCTTGCTGTTGGAATGGTGGAATAGCCTAGTGGTTAGAGCAGCAACCTAACAAAAAGGTGATTGAGGTTTGATTCCCACTGGTATCCCTTGTGCAAATCACTTTACCCTCCTTTGCCTTGGAAGGAATGGTCTGGCACTCTACTTCTGGTCATACCTTGTCAAGAAAACCCAGGGGCTGCTGGGTCACCATGAGTTTGTATTGACTTGATGGTATTTCGAAAAAAGACTGCTATTGGAACTAAACAAGTGTCAGAAGGTCCTCTTCTGGAGAAATTCCAGTCCTACAAATGTTAAATACATTTGGAATTGAGAACAGTGAATAGAAAACCACATTTGCTAAAAAATAACCAAACCAGATATTAAATTGGAAATTCTCTACACTCAAGAAGGGATGTATAACTTCAGCCAACTAGAAATATTCATGGGGTGGATTGTGGCAACCCCCACATACAGTTCAAGGGCCTAAAGGGGCAATGGACCTTGAGAATACAAGAGGAGTTGGAGTTTCTCCTCCCAGTGCCTCAGATTTTCTCTCTCCTTGTAAGCCTGTGGCTCCTCTTAGCTAAAGCCACTAGCACAACAGGCTCTTCTCCATCACTTACTCTGTTTATAATAATAATCATAATGATATTAGAACCCAAATCACAGGATTAAAACCACTCCTAGACTGTATCTTCCAATTAAGAATCCACTGTAATAATAATCATAATCATAGCACTACTAAATTTATGCAGCATTCTACAATGGTGAAAAGTATTTAGTTAAAATTATCTTTCTCAAATAAAATAAACACTATCAAAACCCTTAAATTATAATTCCAAATGGCTTACAAAGTGTAATGCAAAAGGTCAGAAAATGCCCTTTGGTGCACCTCTCTAATATGACATTTCTATGAAGGGTGTTACATGTGACATCATCAAACTCTAACTTCTCAATCTAGGCACTGACAGCTCTAAATGGAGATTAAACCAGATCTCTGATTGGTCCAGCAGTAAAGTTCAGCTATAAAGTGAGCAATGCAAGTAGAAGGGTGACAGGTAACTCTGCCTCAGCATCACCTTCCTCTTAAGGGTGCACCACATGTGATGCCATCAAGCTGCAGTATCTCCATTTGAGCATCAACAGCTCGAAATGGTGAGCAAACAAGATCTTTGGTCAGTCCACTTGCTGAAGCCAGCTGTCTACTGTTCTTCAATTCTGTGAGCTCAGTTTCTTTGTTGCTTTCAGCCTGGGGTGACAGAATTCTATAGCTTATGCAGTGTCCTAATGGGCTGAGGGCAAGAAGAAATATGATAGAGGTGTATAAAAACATTGGGGGGGGGGGGGTTGGAGCCAGCCCTGGAGCAAAATGGCTACTTAGGGGTATGTTTACTAAACCGTCTTAATGTTACCAGCGCTAGTTGCAGCAATAATGTGAAGAATGACATATAAGGAGTGGGCATTTCGGTGGCAAGGTAGCAAGAATCTGTATCGTGATAGTGGGCGCCGTGGCACATTAATGCGCGTTAATCCTAAGTTCATGACAGCACAGTGTTAAAAGCAGTATAGATGTAGCCCACTGGTTACTGCAATGACTGTGGATGCAGAAGTCATGGGTTTGATTCTGTAGTGGTGTTATGTAAGAAGGCTGTCTGAGGCATTTCCTTTTTTAAATTTAAATCAGTGCTGCCAGCAAAAACACCCTCACAGTGCCGTAACCTAAGGTGCCGCATAAGGTGCCCTATAGGGCGCCTTAGGCTACAGCACTGTGAGGGTGTTTTTGATGGCAGCACTGATTTAAATTAAAAGGAAATGCCTCAGACAGCTGTATTAAATAACATCTCCCTGTGGGATCAAACCCATGACCTCTGCCTCCACAGTCATTGAAGCAACCAGTGAGCTACATCCCTACAAAGTCTAGCACACTGCTGGCTGGCTACAGAAAGACTGCAGGTCACCACACAAACTGTCTGCTGTGGTCACCAGGATAGGGTAAACACACCCTTACCCATGATGCACTGCATATACAGATCAGCAGCCTACATCTGATCACAAGATGGGGTATGCGCCTCTATAGCACCCTGGCCTGGTAGGGGGAACTGACTGTGTGTGTTACTGGCACAGAGTAGCTACAGACCGTGACATTGTGCGGTTCCTGTGCTCATCCTGAGATGAGGTGGGGTGCCCAGCACCAGGTTCGCAGCACCTGGCTTAGCTGAGGTAGGCTGTGCTGCAGGTCCCCATCAGTGCCAGTGTGTGATGGGTAGTCCCTGCAGACACACCTTGGATACACCTGTGTCCATCTGTATGTCCCAGACACATCTAACGTTTGTGGACTATGATGCACCCAGAATAGTGCATGTCCTGTGTGGGTGGCATGGTCACATGTTATAAGGGAAGGGTGGTGTTTGGAATCCAAAGCGTATTATGTAGCACCACCCAACCAGCCTTCTGTGGGTCAGAGTGGGGGACAGGAACCCCCACCAACAGATCCACATTCTAATCTCTGCAATGGTGGTAGCAGAGGGGAACCATCAACCCCAGTCCTGCTGGGGAATGGGCACCCTACAAGGTAGGCAATGCAGAACTGTACACATCACATAGGGCAGTAGATCTGGAAAAGCTCAGCTGCCCCCCCACCACTATCTGACATTCACCAGCAGAGGGCACAGTCAGTCTCCACCCACTGCACCCTGCAAGGTGTTCTAGCCATACACATGCTGACTGTAGACAGTCTGATAACTAGTACATAGTGCATATCCCTGAAAAAACTGTGTACACTCAAAAATGGGATGTGAGCACACACACCAAGCAGGTATATCAGTGATTGGGCCCCAGAAAAAAACCCCACATACATATCACTCAAAAAAAATGCTATATAGCACAACGTGGGAACCTAGCCATGCCGTGGTCACTGCTCAGTCAGGGGGAGAGTAAACTCCCAGCATGACATGCTGTGGCCACCCTGTCCTTGCAGGTGGTGGCCAGGCAGTACAATGTCCCAGCCATTGCCCTATGCCCTGTGCAGGTGCATCCTGCCCAGACCGCCCTGACTGGGCCATACCCACAGTACCTTGCTCCTCATTATGCACATTGTTAGGCTAACATTGGAAACAGTGCAAGCACTGTGGGCTCAGTAAGGTGTAGGCAGCCACAAAACACTGGATAGGCATACACACACCTATGCCAGCATTATGCAAATATAGAGGTTTTTGCAGCCCTGGCCGCCACACCAGTCCTGGGCACGGTGCAGCATTGCTATGGTACGCAATACTGTTGGGGTCACTCCCTGGGCTGGTAAACACTGTCAGAAACAAAAGCTGAAACACACTTCACAGATATCAGAAAGGTTGCTATGATGAATCTCTGTCAATAAATTGTGCTTAACTTAGGATTTGTTATCTGATATTAATCATAGCAACCTTTTGATATATGTGGAACGTGTTCCCATGTTTTGGACGGCATTACTAAGGTATGCAGGTGCTAGTATTGGGAGATGCTGCTCCGCACAGGGCCCAACAGCCTGACACTCCATGAGGCTTTGAATAGTGAAGCTTGTGGGTGTGGGTGTTTGTGCCTCTGTTGGCCGCTGCTCTAGGGAAGAGGTTCCCAACTCCGGTCCTGGTGGGCCAAACATTGTTCAGGTTTTCATGCTGTCCCTAATAAATATGCATGAGATATATTTGCATACAATAGGGACGGTGCATACAAATGCAGCACAGGCATATTTATTAGGAAGAGCATAAAACCTGAATATTGTTTGGCCCTCAAGGACTGCAGTTGGGAAACTCTGCTCTAGGCATTGCACATGTTTATGGTGTCTGTGCTCTATAGGGTAAAAAATAGGCATTTATGGCATGTTTATTTTATATGCAATAAAGGTTAATTCTTTCTTACCATGGTTTAGTACTGGGTAAAATATGGGGACATGGTTTGCAGGTGCCACAGCTGGGACTTGAACCTGTGACCTTCTGCTTCTGAACACACTGGCTGTGTGTACTGCACCAAACTGTTACCACAGAGGCAAATCATTCCCTGGGGATACCATAGCTGTTCGTCAGACAGACCTTGTCTGTTGTAGTGCACAGCACCCACCTAAACGGGCTTGGCCGTTGTCTGCTGTGGGCAGATGCCACTGCCCCCTCCGCCACCAGCACCCCTCCGCCACCATGCCCTTGTGCCGGTCGTGCTGGTGGTGTGCAGTTCCAGGCCATCCAGTGTGCTGGTAGGCGGCTGCCTATGGTACGTGATATGGGGTAGGGGTGCCTGCATAGACATCCACGTTTCCTCCCCGGCACCGCCTGCCATTATTAAGAACATAAGAACCTAAGATATGCCATACTGGGTCAGACCAAGGTTCATCAAGCCCAGTATCCTGTTTCCAACAGTGGCCAATCTAGGTCATACGTACTTAGCAGTTTCCCCAAAAGACATAGGTTCCACAATGCTTGTACTGGGTCAAGCATTGATATCCTGGGTCCCCTCTTAATAATGGTTTATGGACGTTTCCTCCAGGAACTTGTCCAAACCTGTTTTAAACCCAGCTACACTAACAGCCTTTACTACATCCTCCGGTAACAAATTCCAGAGTTTGATTACACGTTAAGTGAAGAAATATTTTCTTTTATTAGTCTTAAATAGTTTACCCTGTAGCTTCATTGCATATTGTAGGCATCTGCCTAGTCCACACTGTGCCCCACTGGCCCACTGCATGTGACGCATGCAGGCCCCTGTACCCCATTTACACCATCACCATAGTGCCCTATTCCACGTGCCCACTCTGCTGTTGCTGCACATGTGAAAGCCACAAAAGCAACACCACCCTTCCCTTATAACATGTGACAATGGAACCCACACAGGACATGTACCCTTTGGGGTACTTGCTTGGTACTGTCCCCTGGGACACTGTGGGACACACACTCATGGACATCTTTGCCCTTGGTCAGTTGCTGTCTTGCTGGTTTTCCGCTTCTACATTCCTGTGTGCCAGGTAGGCATCTGCCTAGTCCACACTGTGCCCCAGCTGACCCACTGCATGTGACGCATGCAGCCCCCTGTACCCCATTTACACCATCACCATAGTGCCCTATCCCACGTGCCCACTCTGCTGTTGCTGCACATGTGAAAGCCACAAAAGCAAGGTGCCCCATACACACCACAGAAAACCCTCATCAACACTATTTCTATGTTGGGACATTCACTTTATAGTGGGACTGAGAATTGACCCTTCCAAAGGTGAGGTCGTCCTTTTTATTCTTTATAGGTTGTGTTCATTACCGTTTGTCATTATTTTTTCTATTGGCCAGCTCGGTGTTTTGGATTTCACTTTTGGTTCTGGTCATTATATCTGGGTTTTGCCTTTTTGGTTGCTACACATGTATCACTACTATCACTTTATGGATCTCCCTGCCTTTGCTGTACTCTGCTGACTGAAATGGTTTCTCTGTCCTTCATATGTGCCTCTAGCGCGAGGTTTTCACTGGTGCTAATTTTCAGACCTTCATTTCACGGCGTTAGTGTGCCTGAAGCCTCTCCCCGCCCACTCTCTGTCCATTGACCCCTTATCTCCGCCCCTGGGGAGCCATACTCCGCCCTCTGGGAAGCCTTTTTTCCACCCTCTGCACACCTTAACGCTGCTGGACAGATTATCGTGCGATACGTGATGTTCTCACACGGTAATGCACCGTTATCACGTGATAACATCATGTATCATGCGATAATGTCACAGCTGCACCGTTAGCACTGTTTAGTAAACATACCCCTTAGTAAATAAGCTCCCGTTGTCAGCAGTGACTCCTGAATCTTTCTCCCCCGATATCAGTGTTTGAAATCACACAATTGTCACACGGATAGCAGAAGAGGTCGGTGTTGAAGCCAACGCATCTCAAATTCCAGCAGGTGACCAGGTCAGTGGCGAAATGATCCAAACAGGAAGCAGGCTTCCCGCGGATAATGGTGACGGAAAAAGACGCGGCAGTGGACGGTCTTCGGGAAATACTGTTGGAGTTGAAGCAAGTGAAAGAAATGATTGATGCAAACGCGACTACTCTTGGGTAAATGCAAGAAGACTTAAATGAAGTTAAGGGCAACTTATTGGACAATAACACACGCTTGAGTTCAGTAGAAGCACAGGTACAAAAGCATGACAATCTGCTTACACAGTTGGGGCCACTTACGAAGCGCGTTGTAACCCTGGAGAGCCAAATAGAAGATCAAAATAATCGGGCAAGAAGAAACAACATCTGATTAATTGGAGTGCCAGAGGGGGTGGAAGGTGCAGACCCGATTGGGTAGTTAGAAAAGATGATACTGGAACTGCTGCAAATAACATTTGCAAAGCCGTTTGAGTTGGAACGTGCCCATCGGGTCCCCTCACATAAAACAAATATTGCTAGATATCCGAGACCTATCATCATGAAAGTATTCCGATACCCTCAGGTATTGCAGATTCTGCAGGTTGCTAGAGTGTGTACATTGCTGCAGATACAGGGACATAAAGTTACTTTTTTTCCAGACCTCAGTAAGAGGAGCATCGGAAACAACTTCTGGCCTGCAGGCTGCTGATGCAAAAGCTGCAGGCTAGATATGGCCTGTACTACCCGGGGACAATGCGAGTGATGCTGCACAACACTACGTGCAAATTTCAGGACGCTGCAGCGCTAAGAGAGTTTTTGCAAGAAAAAGGCAGCATGAAATCCTGACTTTATTATTGGCAAAAGTGAGGGTAATACATAAAGAATCTTATTCTTCATATTCAGGAGGTAGATGGTAAAGGAGGATGATTGGAAATATGTCAAATTGTATTAATGATGCACATGTATAATGGATGCAAGCTAACTATGGAATTCGGGGATGACACTGAGTAAGTGTGAAATAAGGGTGATGATCTTTCCCTTACACTTGACATATGTTTGGTGAAATTAGCAAGGATATCTAGAATGATGTTGAGAACGACTAGCTCGGATGGAAGGGAACGGGATGACTGGGAGGAGGAGGAGATTAACTGATACGTAATCAATGATAACAATGGTAGAGCTGGGGGCCCTGTTCTGCTTAGCATGGATGGACTTCACCACACAATTGTTGTTAATTAGGGATAAGAGGTTATGCTGGTTAGGTTGATCCAACAGAATGCCCTTTGTACAAAAGACAGGGAAAAATGGTAGGAAGAGCCAATTTACTCAGGAAAGAGATACTGATAAATAAAATGGCTAACAGTTTGAATTTGTTAACTTTAAATGTGAAGGGTATCACCAATCCAATTAAACGCAAGAACATTTTAATATATTATCAACAAAATAAAGCAGATATTGAATATCTACAGGAAACACACTTATCAGCAAATGAGTCCTACAAAGTGGCATTGGGAATCTACCAAAATGTCCTTGCAGCACCCGCTCTGAACAGAAAAGGAGGAGTGTTGATACTGATAAGGAAAACACTCATACTGGTAATCAGAGAAACTAAAAATAGACCCTAATGGAAGATGGGCTAGAGTTACACTGCAATTTATTTATATTCTCTTATATACTGCACTATTCTGCATCAGTGTGGTTTACATTGAACAAACTGAAATTACATTGAACAGGGCATTATAACTTGGAGATAACTATTTTACAGGGAACATGGGCTATGGAGGGTTAGGTGGCTTGCCCAGGACCACAGGGAGCACCTGTGGGACTAGAAGCCCCAGTCCTTCCAGCCCAAGGTTGCTGTCCTCTAGTGGGATTTGAACCCCCAACCGTCCAGCCTGAAGTACCTTGCCCCAACCACTAGGCCACTCCTCCCCTCCAGAGCATTGGATCAGAACATGTATACACTAATGACTATCTATGCACCTAATCAAGAGAATCCTAGTTTCTATACACAAGTAGCCATGGAGTTAACCAAAGTAGTATCCATGCTTATAATCATAGGGGGAGACTTTAACCTTGTACAATATCCTCTTATTGACCAGATGCCGTATAAACCACAAGTAAAAATCAGATCTCATGCAATGCTACAGAATGTGATGGAATCTCTGGGTTTGACTGACACATGGCGCTTACTACATCCAAATGCCAGAGAATACTCCTTTTATTGCCTTCCACATAATTCTCAAACAAGAATTGACTTTTTTTCTCATATCACACACGTAGCTCCCACAACTGATTTCTGAAATTTGTGTAAGAACAGTATCAGATCATGCGGCGGTGATTCTTGCCTTGAGAAGGGATAGCATTCGACATGCACATTCAGGGTGGAAACTGGACAAGTCCCTACTGGCGGATAAGGACTTCATAACCTACATGCAGAATAAAATTCAAACATACCTCCAGTTCAACTTGCCTTCAGACACGACAGTCTGGGTATTGTGGGAAGCTTTCAAAACAACCCTTCGGGCACATTTAACAACTCAATACAGAGGAAGAAGGTTAAGACGAAGGAGCTTGAGGAGTTGAACTCTCAAATATGAGCAGGAGAAAGACTCCTAACTAAGAGAACTGACTCAATGGTCCTACTATGGCTGCAAAAGCTGAGATACCAATATAACTCCATCCTCAGTACAGATGCCCAGCGGTATATAAGAACACAAAAAAAGTAAATACTATCATGAAAGCAATCGTGCGGGGTCATTGCTAATACACTTAAAGCTAAGGAAGCAACGACCCGCATTGCAGCACTGCAAAGTACAAATGGTGACCTTCTTACCAAGGATGAACAAATTTTGGAACGCTCTAGAGAATTTTACAGAAATCTCTATAAATCAGAGACTGTATGGGACGCTAGAATATTTGAAGATCTGGTTTCCACTATTGAGGGACCAAAACTCTCGGAGGCCCAAATATATGGGGTATGTTTACTAAACCATCCTAATGTTACCGGCGAAAAATGCAGCGTTAATGTGAGAAATGCCATATAAGGTAGTGGGTGTTCCGGAGGCAAGGTAGCAATGAATCTGTATCACGCAATAGAGGGCGCCTTGGCTCGTTAATGCGCGTAAACCTTAAGTTCATGCCAGTGTTATGTTAGCAACTATAGAGATGTAGCCCATTGGTTACTACAATGACTGTAGAAGCAGAGGTTATGAGTTTGATCCTGAAGTGGTGTTAGTTAATAAGATTGACTGAGGCATTTCCTTTTAATTTAAACCTGTGCTGCCAGCAAAAACACCCTCACTGCCATAACCTAAAGTGCCTCATAAGGCGCCCCATAAGGCACATTATAAAGTGCCCTGTCTGCCAAGGCACCTTATAATGTGCCCTATAGGGCACTTTATAGGGTGCCTTATGAGACACCTTAGGTTTGGGCACTGTGAGGTTGTTTTTGCTGGCAACACAGATTTAAATTAAAAGATAATGCCTCAGACAGCCTTATTAAACAAGGCCACTGTGGGATTGAACTCATGACCTCTGCCTCAGTAGTCATTGTAATAACCAGTGGGCTACACCTCTGTTGCTTCCAGCACCATGCTGGCTGGCTACAGAAAGACTGCAGGTCACCGCACAAACTGCTGTGATTACCAGGATAGGGTAAACCCACCCGTACCCATGATGCACTGCACATGCAGATCAGCAGTCTACATCTGATCACAAGATGGGGTATGCGCCTCTACAGCACCTCGGACTGGTAGGGGGAACTGACAGTGTGTGCTACTGGCATAGAGTAGCTACAGACCGTGACATTGTGCGGTTCCTGTGCTCACCCTGAGGGTGAGGTGGGGCGCTCAGCACCAGATCCGCAGCACTTGGCTTGTTTGAGACAGGCTGTGTTGTAGGTCTCTGATAGTGCCAGTGTGTGACAGGTAGTCCTTGCAGACACACCTTGACTATACTTGTGTCCATCTGTATTTCCCAGTCACATCTAGCCCTTGTGGACTATGATGCACCCAGAATAGTGCCTATCCTGTGTGATTGCTATAGTCACTTGTTATAAGAGAAGGGGGGGTGTTTGAACCCACATGCAAATTATGTAGCAACACCCAACCCAACCTCTCTGTGTCAGGGTGGGGGACAGGATCTCCCACCACCAAAACCACACTCTACATCTCTGCAATGGAGGCAGTAGAGGGGACCATCAACCCCACACCTGCTGGAGTATGGGCACCCTCCAGAGCAGTCAATGCAGATCTGTACATATCACATAGGGCACTGGCAGACAAGCAGCAGGCCTGGAAAAGCTCAGCTGACCCCAACCACAATCTGACATTCCCAGCAGAGGGCAGAGTCAGTCTTAAACAGGGGTCTCAAACTCCAGTCCTGGAGGGCCGCAAACCAGTCAGGTTTTCAGGGTATCCCTAATGAATATGCATGAGATATATATGCATTAGAAATAGCCTGCCATACTGACTGGCTTGTGGCCCTCCAGTGCTGGATTTGGAGACCCCTGCCGTACACCTCTGTCATGTATGATTGTGAGTGGGCAAGGTACAGATGTCCTCAACATCAAAAGGGTAGATAGAATGTGTCACATCCCTCCTCGTTTCTCACCACCACCAAAAAGTTGTCTAATAGACAATATTTTGGTGGTGGTGAGAAGCGAGGAGGTATGTGACACATTCTATCTACTCTTTTGATGTCAAGGACATCTGTACCTTGTCCACTCACAATCTTAAATGACAGAGGTGTAAGGTGGGGGTCCCCAAATCCAGCACTGGAGGGCCACAAACCAGTCAGTTTGGCAGGCTATTTCTAATGCATATATATCTCATGCATATTCATTAGGGATACCCTGAAAACCTGACTGGCTTGCGGCCCTCCAGGACTGGAGTTTGAGACCCCTGGCTACAACCACTGCACCCTACAAGGTGTTCAAACCATACACATGCTAACTGCAGACAGTCTGCTAGCTAGTACATAGTCCTGGAGGAACAGTGTGCACCCAAAAATGGGATGTAAGCACACACACAAAACAAGTACATCATTGATTGGGCCCCAGAAAAGGAATGTCATAGATATCACTTGAGAAAAGCACCATATAGCACTATGTGGGAACCTAGCCATGCCATGGTTACTGCTCAGTCAGGGTGAGAGTGACCTCCCAGCATGACATGCTGTGGCCATCCTATCCATGCAGGTGGTGGTCGGGCACTACAATGTCCCAGCCATTGCCCTATGCCCTGTGCAGAGGCATCCTGCCCAGAACGCCGTGTCTGGGCCATACCCACAATACCTTGCTCCTCCTTATGCACATTGGCAGGCTAACCCTGGAAACAGTGCATGCATTGGGGGCTCAGTAAGGTGTAGGCAGCCATAAAACACTGGATAGACATACACACGCTCCCACACCTATTTCAGCATTGTGCAAAGATAGAGATGGTTGACAGCCCTGGCTGCCACACCAGTCCTGGGCACAGTGCAGGCATTGCTAAGGTACTCAGTACTATTATGGTCACTCTCCGGGATGGTAAACACTGTCAGAAAAGGTGAAAAACACTCCACATATATCAGAGAGGTTGCTATGATGTATCTCTGTTAACAAATTGTGTTTCATTTAGGATTTGTTATCTGACATTAATCATAGCAACCTTTTGATATGCATGGAACGTGTTTCCATGTTTATGACGGCATTGCTAAGGTATGCAGGTGCTAGTATTGGTAGCTGCTGCTCCGCACAGGGCCTATCAGCCTGACTCTCCATGAGGCTTTGGATAGTGGAGCCTGTGGGTGTGGGTGTTTGTGCCCCTGTTGGCCGCTACTCTAGGGCAGAGGTTCCCAACTCCGGTTCTGGTAGGCCAACCATGATTCAGGTTTTCAGGCTATCCCTAATGAATATGCATGAGATACATTTGCATACAATGGGGCACTGTATACAAATGCATCTCGTGCATATTTATTAGGGACAGCATGAAAACCTGAATGGTGTTTGGCCCTCCGGGAGTGCAGTTGGGAACCTCTGCTCTAGGGACTGCACATGTTTATGGTGTATGTGTGTTGTAGGGTAAAATGTAGGAACATGGTCTGCAGGAGCCACAGCTGGGACTTAAACCTATGACCTTCTGTCTCTGAACATACTGGCTCTGTGCACTGCACCAAGCTGTTGCCACAGAGGCAGGTCATTCCCTGGAGATACCATTACTGTTCATCAGACAGACCTTGTCTGTTGCACTGCACACCACCCACCTGAACAGGGCTTGACGTTGGTCTGCTGTGGGCAGATGCCACTGTCACCTCCACCACCAGCACCCCTCCACCACTATGCTGACATGCCCTTATGCTGGTGGTGCGCACTCCCAGGCCATCCAGTGTGCCGGAAGACGGCTGCCTATGGTATGGGATCTGGGGTAGGGGTGCCTACATAGACATTCATGCTTCCCCCCGGCACTGCCTGCCAATGTTATGTGCCCTTTGGGGTAGCTGCTGTGTAATGTCCTTTGGGGCACTGTGGGACACACAATCGTGGACATGTTTGCCCTTGGTCAGTTGTTGTCATGCTGATTTTTCGTTTCTGCCTTCCTATGTGGCACCTAGGCATCTGCCTAGCTCACCTTGTGCCCCAGATGCCCCACTGCATATCCCGCCTGCAGCCCCCTGTACCCCATTTGCAGACTCACCATAGTGCCCTTTCGTACTTGGGCACTATGCTGTTGCTGCACATGTATCACTACTATCACTTTTCTGGGTCTCCCTGCCTTTGCAGTACATTGCTGACTGAACTGGTTTCTCTCTCCTGCAAATGTGCCTCTAACACGAGGTTTTCACTGGCGTTAATTTTCAGACCTTTATTTCACAGCGTTAGTGTGCCTGGAGCCTCTCCTCGCCCACTCTCTGCCCATTGACTCCTTCTCTCCGCCCTCTGGAAAGACTTACTCTACCCTCTGTGTGCCTTAACGCCGCCGGAGACGTTATCACACGAAACGTAACGTTACCACGTGATTTTATCACGCGATAACGTCGCCGTTGCGATGTTAGCGCTGTTTAGTAAACATACCCCTATGTCTCTTGAACAAGACATCAGTTGAACGGAAATCCAAAAGGCAATAAGACAGCTAGCTAAAGGAAAGGCATCTTGGCCGGATGGAATTCTGTTAGAATTTTACCACGCATTTCAAGAACAGCTGCTGCCTATGCTGCAGATTTATTATAGTGGGCTGTATGAGGAGGTCCTGGAGGTTGGGGCTCTGGCGAAAGCCACCATTGTCATACATCCAAAACCAGGGAGAGATCCTCAGAAGGTGGAAACTATAGGCCCATATCCTTATTAAATGTTGATTACAAAATATATGCAAAAATTCTGGCTAATAGACTGGGCAAAGTCTTGAATACGCTTATCCATTCAGATCAGTGCGACTTCATACCAGACATATCCACCACAGACAACGGTAGACTGCTAGCACACATTCTGATCCAAGCCCAATCAATGATGGATCTGGTTATTGGATTAGCACTAGATGCCAAAAAGACATTTGATAGGCTGGAATGGCCTTTTCTATTTCAGACCCTATGATGGTTTGGGATTAAGGAACAATTTGTGAAAGAATCTCATTGCTGTATACTAAACCTCCTGCATGTATTGCAGGTAATTCAGCACTTTCTACACCTTTTAAGTTACAAAGAGGTACTAGACAAGAATGTCCTTTATCACCACTCCTTTTCAATATAGCACTAGAACCTTTAGTCATAGCTATCTGGCAACATAAAGATATTGAGGGGATTGAGTTTAAAGGCTGCCAGTGCAAATCTGCATATGTGGATGACCTCTTACTTTTCCTGAAACCTTGCTCCTTACCAACAGTGCTACAAATTATCAATAACTATTCAGTCATATCAGGGTACAAAGTGAATTTGGCAAAGACAACAATAATCCCATTTAACTCTTATGTTAAGCCATCACTGGTACAAGGTTATCCTTTTCAATTTGCACAATCCTCTTTTAAATACTTGGGGATCACGTATGGATTCACGATGCAAGAAACGGTGAACTGGAATATGAATGCTTGTATAGAGATTATAAGTGATTACACTGCCAAATGGACTCCACAGTACCTAACTTGGTGGGGCAGGTTGGAAACCAGTAAAATGGTTATTGTCCCCAAAATTAATTATATTTTAAGTATGATTACAGTGCTGTTTCTCCAAACTTTCTACAAAAAGTTGGACAAACATTTGCTAGCATTCCTATGGCGGAACAAATTTCCTAAAATTGCGGCATGGAATCTTAAGTTACCAAAGGAGAGAGGTGGGGTAGATTTTCCAGATTTCTACTGGATACATATAGCCCCTTTACTTAAGCAAGGAGTTTAATTGACCACAGAAAGCGACCTAGATGACAGCCCTATGTGGTTGCGTGTGGAACAGGCCATAAGTGCCCTTCTTCAAATGAACATGCTTATTGGGACAATTAGGAACTCGAAAAGTCTGTGTAATGAGATCATATCGGCTACACAGCAGGCCTGTCGAATAATAACACCATGCATTGAAGATGCTGAAGATTGCGCACACTATATGCCCATATGGTTAAACCCGCAGTTTCAAGTAAATGGGCGACATGTTATATGGAGGGAATAGCTGAAGTGTGGTATTTGGGTACTTGGGCAGCTGGTAGATAGCAACACTTTTATTATTATTATTATTATTATTATTATTATCATTATTATTATTATTAATAAACACTTATATAGCGCCGCAACATACGAAGTGCTGTACAAACATACAAGAGAGACAGTCCCTGCTCATCAGAGCTCACAATCTAATAAGACAGAATACAAAATAAGTTACAAAATACAAATAACAAAATTTACAGGACAAAGTAAACAAAAGTTGATGGAGAGATCAAGATAGGGTAAGACAGAAATGAAAAGCAGTAGTGAAGAGGTGGAATTTGAGTATGGACTTGAAAATGGGCAGGGAGGATGCCTGGCGCACAGAGATGGGAAGACTATTCCAAGCAAAGGGTGCTGCCAGTTGGAATGAGCGAAGTCTGGAATTGGCAGTACGAGTAAAGGGCACAGATAAATGAAGACTATTAGAAGAGTGAAGTAACTGAGAGGGGGTGCAAGGAGAGATAAGAGACGAAAGGTACTGGGGGGCAGAAGAGTGAATACATTTATAGGTTAGGAGGAGAAGTTTAAATTGGATACGGAGATGGATGAGAAGCCAATGAAGTGAGATGAGGAGAGGAGTGATGTGGGAAAAGTGAGACTGTTGGAAAATAAGTCGAGCAGCGGAGTGTTGAATTGACTGAAGAAGAAAGAGGTGGCTCGCAGGGAGGCCGGCAAGGAGAAGGTTACAATAATCAAGACGGGAGGTGATTAAGGAGTGGATAATCATCTTAGTGGTATCAACAGAGAGGAAAGGGTGAATTTTGCAGATATTGTATAGAAAGAAACGGCATGTTTTAGCAATGAGCTGGATATGTGGAGAGAAAGAAAGAGAGGAATAAAAAATAACACCCAGGTTAAGTGCTGAAGAGACAGGGAGGATTACAGAGTTATCCACAGAGAGAGAGAGAAAGGGGAAAGAGGAGGAGGGGCATACGGGGGAAAGATAAGGAATTCAGTTTTGGCCATGTTCAGTTTTAAGCGGCGATGGGACATCCAGGTAGCAATGTCAGAGAGGCAGAGTGAGATCTTAGACTGGATTTCAGGAGAGATAACAGGTGCAGAAAGATAGATTTGAGAGTCGTTGGCATAGAGATGATAGTGAAAGCCATGGGAAGAGATAAGGGCACCAAGGAATTGGGTATAGAGAGAAAAGAGAAGCGGACCTAAGATGGAACCCTGAGGAACACCTACAGGTAGTGGGGTTGAAGAAGAGGAGGAGCCACCGAAGCACACACTGAAAGAGCGATGGGAGAGATAGGAGGAGAACCAAGATAGTACAGAGTCTTTGAAACCAAGTGAGGACAGGGTGATAAGAAGAAGGTTATGGTCAACAGTGTCAAAGGCAGCAGAAAGATTGAGAAGAATGAGGACAGAGTAGAAGCCTTTGGACTTAGCCAGGAACAAAGCATTAGAGACGTTAGTAAGAGCTGTTTCAGTGGAGTGTAGGGGACGGAAGCCGGATTGTAAAGGATCCAAGAGGGCATGAGAGGAGAGGAAATCAAGACAACGGTGGTAGACTGCACGCTCAAGTAGTTTAGAGATAAAAGGAAGGAGAGAAAGGGGTCGATAGAAGGACAGAAGAATTGAAGCAAGAATTTGGATTACTTGATATGTGTCTGTTTCAGTGGTACCAGCTTAGACACTGTCTAAGTAAAGCAGGAGTCTCTCCTTTACAGTTACTACCTGGTTGGCCTCTCTTGCAGAGATTCAAAGAAATATGGAGCAGTACACACTTAATATCCAAGTTCCTTGCATTACTAAGATTGGATACAAGGAAACATTGTATAGGAACTCAGTTAATATGGGCATCAGAGGCTGGAGAACCTGAGTACCCCAGGATATGGGACACCTTTTGGGGATCCCAAATAAGAATCACTTGTGCAGCCTCCCTTACTCTTTATGGCCCACTGGGCTTATATAACCCCCTTGAAAATGGCAAAGTGGAGACCACAGCTAGGAAACCGGTGCTGGTCTTGCATGCTGGATATTGGCACGCTGTCACATATGATATATCATTGTGCGAACCTGCAAGTATATTGGCAACAAGTTTGGAAGCACATTACTCGCCTCTTGGGTATACAAGTGCCTCTTACGTACCAAATCGTAGTATATAAATCCAAGGCGGTAATACCTGTGCTGGGAAAGAAGGACTCTCCTTTGCTAACCTCATGATAAGCTTAGCTGTAAAAGCAATTTTAGTACACTGGAAGAACTCGACACAAACGTAGAGTACTGGTGGAACTTGCTCTGTCTACATCGGTCATATGAAGAAGCTTATGTAACTCAAAATCCCAGCTCTTGTAACTTGTTTAAAAAATGGGATACCCTTAATAAACTCATAAGATATCCATAACTCAAATACAAATATGTGGATGAGTTTATTAGACATGGCTCTTGGCAAAAGTAATATCAACTAGCAGTTGCATTATCCCAATGGATTAGAGGATAACAGGCGAACTAGTAGACTATATGAGATTTAAAATAAAATAATTGAGCACGGTATTGGATCGACTATGGCCAGCTAGCTTCTGTTACGGATTTGATTGTATTCTGTTAAATGTCTGTCTGCTGGGGAAGGCGATGTATAATCAACTGTATATGTAACAAAGCTATATTAAAAAAATAAATTAAAAGGGGAGTGGAATGGGCAGATGCAAATTGATTGCTTTCTTTTTCAAAAAGTGCAAAGACTAGGGGACATGCCATGAAGTTACAAAGGGGTATGTTTACTAAACCATCTTAATGTGCGCCCGGCGATAGTGTGCAGGCTGCCATAAAAGGAGTGGGCGTTTCAGTCTTAAAGTAGCAAAACGGGATTATCGCGCGATAACGTGCGCTGCTGCACACATTAACGGGCTAAGCGCCGCTAAGTGCGTTAACGCGCGGTAATCTTAAGTAGGCGCCCAGACATGCAAGCACAGAAACAAAAGTGTAGTGCAATGGTTAATACACTGACTGATAATACAGGGGTTATGAGTTCGATCCCCCAGTGTGCCTAATGCATAAGGCTGGCTGAAGCATCAGCTTTGACATGTAAGTATTGTTTCCTGAGGCATTTTATGTGTATTTTAATTATTGCTGCCAGCAAACACACCCTCACGTGCCGTAACCTAAGGTGCCGCAGAAGGCACCCTATAAGGCACTCCATAGGGCACAATATAAAGTGCACTGTCCGCCACGGCACCGTATAATGTCCCCTATAGGGTACCCTATAAGGCGCTCCATAGGACACCTTATACGGACTGTAACCATAAGGTGCCTCAGAAGGCGCCTTATAGGGCGCCTTCCGAGGCACCTTATGGTTACAGTACCCTGAGAGTGTTTTGATGGCAGCACTAATGTACATTAAAAAAAGACAATGCTTTGGACAGCCCTATCAAACAACCCCACTGTGGGTTTGAACCCATGACCTCTGGCTCCATAAGCAGTGAGGTAACCAGTGGGCCACAGCTGCCAGCAAGCCCCTGGCTGGCTGCAGAAGGACTGCACGTCACCACATAAACAGTCTGCTGTGGTCACCAGGATAGGGTTAACCCACCCATACCCATGATGCACTGCACATGCAAATCAGCAGTCTACAGATGATCACAAGATGGGGTATGCACCCCCACAGCACCTCGGCCTGGTAGGGGGAACTGACCGTGTGTGTTACTGGCACAGAGTAGCTACACACCGTCACATTGTGTAGGTACTGCACTCACCCTGAGGGTGAGGTGGGGCACCCAGCACCAGATCCACAGCAGAGATAGGCCATGGTGCAGGTCCCCAGCAGTGCTAATGTGTGCGATAGGTAGTTTCTGAAGACACAGCTTGGATATATCTGTATTTCTCAGTCAGATTTAGCCCTTATGGACCCATAGGAGAATTATGTGCAACCACCCTCCTCCTCCTCCGGGGCTGAGGGTGGTAAACAGGGTCTCCCACCACCAGATCCACATTCTACCTCCCAGCAATGGTGGCAATAGAGGGGACCATCAACCCCAGTCCTGCAGGGGAACAGACACCCTACAGGGCAGTCAATGCAGCTCTGTACACATCCATAAAGCAATAGCAGACAGACATTAGGCCTGGATATGCTAAGCTGCACCCCACCACTATCTGATATTCTCCTGCAGCAAGCTTTCAGCCACTGCACCCTGCAGGGTGTTCCACCAAGACACATACCAGCTGTAGACAGTCTGCTAACTAGTCCATAGTGCATGTTCCTGGTGGAAATGCGTGCACCCAGAACTGGGATGACAGCATACACACCAAGAAGATAAGTCAGTGACTGGGCCCCAAAAAAACCCCCATAAATATCACATGAGAGAAATACCATATAGCACTATGGGGGAACCTAGCCATGCCGTGGTCACTGCTCAGTCAGGGTGAGAGTGATCTCCCAGCAGAACATGCTGTGGCTACCCTGTCTGTGCAGGTGGTGGCCGGGCACTACAATGTCCCAGCCAGTGCCCTATGCCCTGTGCAGATGCATCCTGGCCAGGCCACCCTGTCCGGGCTATACCCATGGTACCTTGCCCCTCATTATGCACATTGGCAGGCCAATACTGGCAACAGTGCTGGCAGTGTGGGCTGTGGAGGGTGTTTGCAGCCACCACACACTGGATAGACAGACACACACTCCCACACCTATGCCAGCATTGTGCTACTATAGAGGTGTTTAGCAGCCCTGGCCACCACACCAGTCCTGGGCACAGTGCAGGCATGGATATGGTACGCAATACTGTTGGGGGTCACTCCCCAAGGTGGTAAACACTGTCAGACACCAGACCTGAAGCACACTCCACAGACATCAGAAAGGTTGCTATGATGGAGCTCAATCATCAAACTGTGCTTAACATAGGAATTGCTATCTGCCAGTAATCATAGCAACCTTTTGATAGCTGTGCACCGTATTCCCAGGTTTAGGGTGGCATTGCTAAGGTATGCAAGTGCTATTATTGGGAGATGCACGCAGGGCCCAATGTCCTGCCTCTCCAGGAGGCATTGGCTAATGGAGCCTGTGGGTATGGGTGTGTCTGCCCCTGTTGGCTGCTGCTTTACGGCAGAGGTTCCCAACTCCAGTCCTGGTGTGCCAAACACTGTTTGGGTTTTCATGCTGTCCCTCATGAATATGCATGAGATACATCTGCATACCATGGGGGTGGTGCATAGATATGCAGCACAGGCATCTGTATTAGAGGCAGCATGGAACCTGAATGGCGTTTGGCCCTCCAGGACTACATTTGGGAGACTCTGCTCTAGGTAATGCGCCTGTTTATGGTGTCTGTGCTCTGTAGGGTAAAATGTAGGTGTATTGGGCATGTTTACGTCATCTGCAATAAAGGTTCTGTCTGTATTAGCATGTTTTAGTAGTGGGTAAAAAATGGGGACTGGGTTGGCAAGAACCACAGCTGGGACTTGAACCTGTGACCTTCTGCTCTGGAACACAGTGGCTATGTGCCCTGCACCACCATGCTGCCACAGAGACAATGCATTCCCTGGAGATACCATGACTGTTTGTCAGACAGAGCCTGTCTGTTGCAGTGCACGGCACCCACCTAAACAGGGCTGGGCCATGGTCTGCTGTGGGCAGCAGCCACTGCCCCCTCCACCACCAGTACCCCTCTGTCACCATGCTGACATGCCCTTCTGCTGGTGGTGTGCAGTCTCGGGCCATCCAGTGTGTGGGTAGGCGGCTGCCTATGGTGCGGGTTCTGGGGTAGGGGTGCCTGCATAGATGTCCATGCTTCCCCCCAGCACCGCCTGCAAATGTTCTGTACCCTTGGGGTTACCTGCTGGGTACTATCCCCTGTGACACTGTGGGAAACACACTCATGCCCACGTTGGGCCCTCATCAGTTTCTGTCTGGCTGCTCTACTGTTTCAGCATTCATATGGGCCACCTAGGCATCACCCTAGTCTGCACTGTGGCCCAGCTGCACCACAGCATGTGCCGCCTGCAGCCCTCTGTGTCCCCTTTTCCAGCATCTGTCCAGTTGCCCGTTCCGACATGTCCACCCTGCTGTTGCGGGTCATGTGCATGCCATAGGAAACCTGTCCAGTAACAAGGGAAAGCCCTGATCAGCGTTATTTCACTGTGGGATCATTCACCTTGAATCGGGACAGAGCATAGCCCCTTCCAAAATTGATATCTTTTTTTTGGAGCTTTCTCGGTAGTGTTTTTTGATGTTTCCCATTGATATCACTATTGCCCAGCTATGTTATGTTTTTTTTCCAGTTTGTTCAGGTCATTTTCAATGTTTATCTGCCCTTTTGTTCTGTGCACATGTATCACACTTATCACCTTTTTAGATTTCCCTGGCTTTGCTGTACATTGCTGACGGTTTCTCTTTCCTTTAAATCTACTCTAACGCCAGGGTTTCACTGGCGTTAGTTTTGAGCCCCAAAATCCACAGCGTTAGTGTGCAGGGAGCCTCTTCCCTCCCACTCTCCACCCATTGACCCCTTCTCTCCGCCCCTGCGGAGCCTTCTTCCGCCCTCAGGGAGCCTTTACTCCGCCTTCAGCGCTCGTTTGCGCTGCTGAGCACCGCTGAGCGCCGCTGAGAGCGTTAGCGCGCGATAAGGTACCTTATCGCACGCTAACGTGTCAGAGCGCACATTAAGATGGTTTAGTAAACATACCCCAAAGTAATGCATTTAAAACAAATAGTTAAGCTTTGGAACTTGTTGCCAGAAGATGGTGGTAAAAAGAGTTTGGTTTAATAAAGGTTTGGACAAATTCCTAGAGAAAAAGTCTGTAAACCATTATTAAAATAAATCTGAGAAAGCCACTCCTTATCCCTGGTGATAGGCAGCATGGAATCCAATCTATTGTTTGAGTTTATGCCAGGTACTTGTAACTTGGATTGACCACGGTTGGAAACAGGATATTGGGCTTGATGGACCTTTGGTTTGACTGTTTTCCCATTCTTATGTTCTTATGTAGGCTTGTTCATGGTGGATTATGCTAGATAAGATTCAATATATTATCTGTGCTAGGATAGTGTGACGCTCGCGCCCCTACCAGGCGGTTGCCTAGTAGGGACGGCTGGCCATCTGTATCCCTTCGAGGGTTGTAGTTGTGTCAATAAGAAAAGCCAAGTGGTTATTTAAAGCGCACAGGAAATTTTTATTCGGTTTCCAAAGTTGGCAAGTGATGAACATAAAAATTCTTTAAGCACTTTTTCCAGACAAAAGAAATACAGGATAATTTCTCCAAATGAAAATGTCCAAACAAAACTCACAGCAGTTTCTATTCTTCACTGCACTTGCTTGACACTTACAAAACAAAAGCATTTGTAAAACTCTTCACAGCTTCCAACCTCGCTGTTGCCACGCCCATACAAACAGTTCTAGCTGTTTGGGCCTTCACTGAAGTTTTGCAGTTTTAGCTTCCTAAGAGAGAGATTCCTAACCTCTTGTCTTCAGGGTTACTCTTCTCTTTCAACTCTTGAAAACTGCCTTTAACTTGCAACAGCTTCCTTTGATATCTCACTGTTTTCTAACTCACAATACTATTGTATTTTAGTGCACAGCTCACATTCCATCTCAGAGGCTTCTGACTCAATAACACTTTCTTCAGGGCCTACCTCCATGCTCTCAATTGAGCTACAGCTAGGTGCTCTTTGAAAGTGCTCTGGTAACTTTTCCTTAAGAGTCTTTGCAATGTTAAACAGTCTCTCACACTGCCTGGCCTTGGCTCCTCCAAGCCAGTCTCTTGTGTGTCTCTCCTGCTTAACTTCCCTCCCGAGATACTTCTTGCTGTGCTGAGGCTTCAGGTGTCTGAAAGTCTCCTCTGAGTCAGAGCAAGAACTATTCTGTTGGCACTGCTCATTCCCTGCGTACCTTTCTTGGCTGCCTTTGTAATGGTTCCTCCATTTGCTGCTCTCCTTGGCTGCAAGGGTTTTCCACAGCTTGGCCCCAGACCTCTCCTGTCTGTGCCTCCTGGGAATTGGACTTGAACCTGGGCTAGGCCTTGAACTGCAGCTGCCACTGGTGCTTGCTCCTGCAGTCCTCCTGGACCTTCTGCTCACAGCTCCTTCCTCCTGCAAACTCAAACTGTGCCTCTCTCTTTTGTTTGTTCTTCCTCTGTTAACTGTTGAGCTGGGCAACTCCCTTCCTAGCTCCTCCCACTTGGACCTCCTACTCCTCTGCAGGGTTGTCCTGTGGTCTGTGATTGGCTTACGCTTAGCTCTGCCCTCTAGGTTTCTTTCAGTGCTTCTAGTATGGAGCCTAGGATTTTGTGCTCCCATCCCCCGCAATGAAAAAAAATCCTTCTTTTTTCCAGTTTTCCCTAGCTGGGCTGCACTCACCTCATCACATATCCCCCCCCTTAGACTATTTCGGGCTGTCGCTTTATCCCGCGAACAGCACGAAATACAAACTATGGGCTGAGAATCTTCATTCAACTGTGGGGCTAGTTGAGTACTTCCAGTACGTTCTTGCCACTGTCGCAACAGATTAGCGTGATACACTTGGGACTTCCCCCGTCCAGTATCCACCACATAAGACACTGGCCCAAGTTGTTTTATTATTTTATAAGGGCCATTCCACGAGTTCTCAAAGCGAGAATTCGCTGTGGCTATCATAACCATGACTCTATCTCCGACCTTTAAAAGTCGGGGCTTTGCCCGCCGATCGTGATAGGTTTTCTGTCTCGTTTGACTCCTTTTCAAATTTTCCTCCGCTACTGTAGCTATCCACTGTAGGCGATTCTTCAGGTCTGTTAAAAACCTGGGAACCTCCTGTACCTCCTCTACCGGTGCTACCCATTGTTCCCTTAGTACATCTAATATTCCCCGCGGCGTCCTCCCATACATAAATTCATAGGGTGATGTGCCAGTAGAGGACTGTCTCCTCTCCCTGCATGCGTAGAGCACAAAAGGCAACATTGTTTCCCATTCACTAAACCTGCCCTCCAAGCTCCTTCTTAAGAGGTTCTTTAAAGTTTGGTTAAACCTCTCCACTAACCCATTGGTTTGGGGATGGTAAGCTGCGGTACGGATATGCCGAATACCGAACGCATCCCATACCTGAGCTAGATGTCGGGACATAAAATTTGTTCCTTGGTCTGATAAGACCTCCCGAGGAAACCCTATCTCACAAATAAACGTATGAGCTCTAGAGCTATCACTCGTGCTGAGGTATTTCTCAAAGGGATGGCCCACGGAAAGCGAGTGGCATGGTCCATTATGACCAGAATATATTGGTGACCTCTAGGAGTTTTTAGTAAGGGCCCCACAATGTCCACCCCCAACCTATGCACCGGCTCCTTTATAACTGGTAGGGGAATTAAAGGCACCTCTGGTGGACGGTTACTGGAAACCTTTTGGCAAGCTGGGCAAGAAGCACAGAACCTCGCCGTTTCTGCATATACGCCTGGCCAGTAAAACCTATCAAGGACCTGATCCAGGGTGCTCTGTACACCTTTATGCCCCCCCACGGGGTGATCATGGGCCAACCTTAAAATGATATTTTTAAAAGAAGCAGGTATCACCAACTGCCTCCGTAGCTCCCCTGTCCGAGGATTTATACCCTCCCTGTACAACAAATTGCTATCCCATAAAAATCTTGGTAGGGCCTCCGATCCCTTCTGGGCAAATTCACATGCTCGCCCCAAAGCAGGATCTGCTTTTTGCTCATCCGGAAAGGAGGGAAACTTTGCTATTACTTCCTCAGAAACCCAGGGCATCTCCTGACCGGACAATAACTGTCTCCTATTCTGAGTTCTGAGGCTCCTCCCTAGCTTCCTCTCAGCCTTTCCTTTCCTGATGGTATCCTTAGCCGGGGTTATCAGATCATCATGAAAAGAGGTCCCTGGTATGGGCTCCTCTTGGGAATCTACCCCTTCCTCTGAGGGTCTAGAGCCTGCACGCGTGGTAACCAGGCCTGCCTTTTCTTGCAGGTTTTTCTCCACTCCCTTCCTGAACGGGGACCAATCTCGGCCCAGTATAATCTCATGAGGGAGTTTATGTTTATGTTTATGTTTTATTTCACTTGATAAAAACCGCCTTTCATGGGCAAGCAAAGCGGTGTACAATAAAACCAATAAAAACTTTGTTTTTTAAAAAGGCCGAGGCCAGTGAAAAGGAAAAGAAATACACTTTATGGACAGAAAAGCAATAGAAGCAGAAGAGACAAAACTAAACCATAACAAAGACAAGTCACAAGGAAAGCAGAGGATAATACAAATGGGAATCACACAAAAGGAGAGGGGATATCAAACGCAAGGGAAAAAAGGTGGGTTTTGAGGTTTTGTTTAAATGTGGGGTGGTGAGGGTCCAGTCGGAGTGAGGAGGGGAGGGAGTTCCAGAGGGCGGGGCCAGCAAAAAAAAAGGCAGAGGAACGGGTAGACTGTAAATGGGCACGGGAAGGGGAGGGAAGAGTGAGGCGGTTAAGGTGAAAGGAGCGGGGGGTGTACCTAGGGGAGTGGAAGGAAAGGAGGTCCGTTAGATATTGGGGGGCACCTGTGTGGAGAGCTTTATGAACCAAAATGAGCAACTTGAAGTGAACGCGGTGGGGGAAGGGCAACCAGTGAAGACGGAACAGTAAGGGTGTGATGTGATCACGGGGGGAGGAATGGGTGACCAAACGAGCGGCAGTATTCTGAATACGTTGTAACCGGGACTGTTGTTTCTTGGAAAGGCCGACAAAAAGTGAATTTGCAAAATCCACCCGAGACATGACCAGGGAAAGTAACAGAGTAGTAAGAGCAGAAGGGGATAGAAAAGGACGAACTGCACGGATTTGTCGGAGAAAGAAGAAGGACAACTTGGTGACATGAGAAACATGAGCATGAAAGGAAAGATCAGACTCGAAGTGAACCCCTAGATAACGAAAGGAAGAAACCAGGGGAACCAAGGAACCAGAGAAAGAGGGGGCCAATGTGGGGGGTGGGTTGTTGTGAGAGAACCAGATAGCAACAGTCTTGGTGAGATTAAGGTGAAGGTGAAGGAGTCTTGGTATTACTGCTACTGCTACCTCTCTTCCCCTGCCTAAGCCTTTTATCTTAACGGCTTGAAGTGGGTAGGTAGAGTCAGCCCCATGCACACATTTAATTTTAACCTGCTCCCTTGAGGACTCTTGGGCGCACTGCTTCTGGGCTTCTATCACTTTCCATAACTTTCTGGAGATCATGGACTGACTTGCCCCTGAATCTAACAGTGCTTCTGTCTTTATTCCCTCTACCTCTACCGATAGGAGGAATCCTTCCCCTATCTCCTTGGGGTGTGTTATCACAAAGGCCCTCTTTGTCTTACAATTTTTCTTGAGGTGACCAGGCTCACCACAAGAAAAACACTTTCTTTGCAGGTTGAACTTTTCCATGGGCTTATCTCTCTCTGTCCTATATTTACTCAAGGCTGCATTCTTTTCCTGCACCCCTGCACCCTGAAAAACGCCCCCTTTTTTAGGCTCAGTTTCTGGGCCTCCAGAAAGCAGTCTGCCAAGACTATGGCTTCTCGGGTGTTCTTACAGTTTTGTTTTATCAAAAAGCTTTGCATGTCTATAGGAACAGCTTCAATAAATTGTTCTAGAATTATTGCATCAATAATAGACTCTATATCTTTCTTTTCTGGCAGTAGCCATTTAAAGACTAAGCTCTTAACCCTATAATACAGAGCTTGTGGTGTTTCACCTTCTTTTAAGACAGATGCTCTTAGAAGTCTCCTATAAGTGGAGGAACTTAAACCCATCCGTTCTCTTATAGCTTCTTTAACTTGCTCATAATTATGAATAGAATCAACTGGCATTTCCCTGTAAGCAGCTAATGCCTCACCGCTTAGAGTAGTGGCAAACCTTACAGCTAGCTGTTCTTTAGGCCACTGAGCTAGACCAGCTATTCTCTCAAACGCTTCTATATGGTCATCAAGGTTATCATCCTTGCTTAAGCGACCACATGCAAAAGGTCCGAAGGCTAATCCTTCCCCCCCTGTACCAACAGGTTGAGTCTTTGGAACAGCCTGCGCTTGCTTTGTTGTTTCTTCCTGAGTCCGGATCCATTTGGCCATCATTTCCAGCAGGGGCTGCTGTTGGGCTCGCAACATGGAGGTCGCCTGCTCCTGGCTCAACGCTGCCATCTCCCGCTGCTTCGCGAATTGGTCCGCTACCCACGCCAATACATCCGCTACTTCCATCCTGGATTGTAGTCTCTGCAACAAAACAGACAAGACACACCCAAAGTGCAGCACTTTTTTTTTTTCTCTCTCACTTCCCCTAGTGAGCAGCTGGTGGCCCCCTTACACCAGAATCCAGGCCTACCCCTTCCAGTCTACGGGTTACCTGATTCTGATGCAGGTCTCAGCACTTCCAACAGACACAGCGCTCCCGATCCGAATCCGCTCCGGTTTTTCCTCCGTTTCCTCGATCGGTCACCGCCTTTCCTGGAGTTCTCCGTCCAGAGGTATGGCTCAAAGACGCTCTTCTTGACCACTGGAACACTGCATCCAAGAACTACGCCACCTGTGACGCTCGCGCCCCTACCAGGCGGTTGCCTAGTAGGGACGGCTGGCCATCTGTATCCCTTCGAGGGTTATAGTTGTGTCAATAAGAAAAGCCAAGTGGTTATTTAAAGCGCACAGGAAATTTTTCTTCGGTTTTCAAAGTTGGCAAGTGATGAACATAAAAATTCTTTAAGCACTTTTTCCAGACAAAAGAAATACAGGATAATTTCTCCAAATGAAAATGTCCAAACAAAACTCACAGCAGTTTCTATTCTTCACTGCACTTGCTTGACACTTACAAAACAAAAGCATTTGTAAAACTCTTCACAGCTTCCAACCTCGCTGTTGCCACGCCCATACAAACAGTTCTAGCTGTTTGGGCCTTCACTGAAGTTTTGCAGTTTTAGCTTCCTAAGAGAGAGATTCCTAACCTCTTGTCTTCAGGGTTACTCTTCTCTTTCAACTCTTGAAAACTGCCTTTAACTTGCAACAGCTTCCTTTGATATCTCACTGTTTTCTAACTCACAATACTATTGTATTTTAGTGCACAGCTCACATTCCATCTCAGAGGCTTCTGACTCAATAACACTTTCTTCAGGGCCTACCTCCATGCTCTCAATTGAGCTACAGCTAGGTGCTCTTTGAAAGTGCTCTGGTAACTTTTCCTTAAGAGTCTTTGCAATGTTAAACAGTCTCTCACACTGCCTGGCCTTGGCTCCTCCAAGCCGGTCTTGTGTGTCTCTCCTGCTTAACTTCCCTCCCGAGATACTTCTTGCTGTGCTGAGGCTTCAGGTGTCTGAAAGTCTCCTCTGAGTCAGAGCAAGAACTATTCTGGTGGCACTGCTCATTCCCTGCGTACCTTTCTTGGCTGCCTTTGTAATGGTTCCTCCATTTGCTGCTCTCCTTGGCTGCAAGGGTTTTCCACAGCTTGGCCCCAGACCTCTCCTGTCTGTGCCTCCTGGGAATTGGACTTGAACCTGGGCTAGGCCTTGAACTGCAGCTGCCACTGGTGCTTGCTCCCGCACTCCTCCTGGACCTTCTGCTCACAGCTCCTTCCTCCTCCTGCAAACTCAAACTGTGCCTCTCTCTTTTGTTTGTTCTTCCTCTGTTAACTGTTGAGCTGGGCAACTCCCTTCCTAGCTCCTCCCACTTGGACCTCCTACTCCTCTGCAGGGTTGTCCTGTGGTCTGTGATTGGCTTACGCTTAGCTCTGCCCTCTAGGTTTCTTTCAGTGCTTCTAGTATGGAGCCTAGGATTTTGTGCTCCCATCCCCCGCAATGAAAAAAAATCCTTCTTTTTTCCAGTTTTCCCTAGCTGGGCTGCACTCACCTCATCACAATAGGCAAGAGAAGCAGGGGTAACATGTGCAGTGTGGTGCAGAGTCACAGTCATCCACGGGACCCACCTCCTGAAGCAAGAATAGTCAGACATACTCTCTGGGTTTTCCTGCAGTTAGTGGGATAGAGGCTCTCCTCGGGTGATGACTCCACCATTCCCCATGGTCTTGGAGAAAATTGCTCAATAAAACTCTGATTATAACTGTATCCAGCTCTGCTTATCAGTTATAAAATTCCCAGTGCGCTGACCATCCCTTCAAGGGCTCTTACGCTGACAAAGCACAGCACATTATACCTGCAGCCTTGCTGCTCTGTCTCCAGGCTGCTTTGTTATTCACAGTCTGCTATACATTTCCTCACCAGGTTTTAAAAAACACAGAAATCAAAAAAATATTATTTAAGTTCAACCACTCTGCTTTCTTTGCATCCCTTTTATGTACTGAGAATTTAACCCTAGTCTTTAGCTAAAATATATCTATATATCTCTATAGATATCTATAGATATCGATATAGATATAGATATTTCCAGCCACTGCTGGTTATTTAGACTTCCCAATGAAAGTTTCTTCTTCCATTCATAAACCTTTCCCTTTCTTTAGCTTTTGCTTTGCACAAGAGAGTTAGATTTAAGCAACACATCACCCTTGTAGCAAAAAATGCATCACAATGCTGTAGCCACCGATTGTATTGCATTGACAAAAAGCAAGTAAAAAGCAAAGCTGTTTTATTATGCATTGCCTTAATATGCCACATCAAGACAATTTTTTCTCTAAAGAAATCCTGTGTGGCAGTGTTCTTTATTCGACTTCTGGTGCTTGCCAGTCAAACGTATGGCAGCCGGCATACCCAAGCAGACCTCTTGATGTCTAATGTGTGAGAGCAGGGCATCAATGATTTTACAATCTGTGCTAGACCATCATTTATTATATTTACTTCTCACAGGTTCTTGAAATGCTGCTTCTGCAACTGCTTTCAACAAAACCATTGGCCAAAGCATTGACTTGTGAAGGATCAATAACAATATAACTAAACCATTACTGTTGTAAATGTAGATTCGGTAGATCCACCAAGTAAATTGATGTATGTAATCAGGAGGTCGAAAGGCAAAGAAAATAAATTAATCCAAGTGATGGGATGTTAATCTTGCCTAGACTATTTAACCTTTCACAGTAGAGTTAAACAGGTCATCTGAATTCCAGTTCTTTGCAATCAATTTTCAGGAAAATTCATTATACAGTAGCTAATGAAGCTATCTGCTCAGTATCAATAGCCCTCACGGCAGCAGAATGTAGTCCATTCTGATTTGATTGCTGGAGAGTGAACATGAAATTGAAATACCCCAAAAGTAGTAGTTTATGTCAATGGAAGTCAGAAGAACAGCTCTGTTTTATGAATAATAAATAAATAAAGCACTCTGAATGGAATTTTTCTTGAGATGGGTTAAACTCCTGAGTGGAGGTATAGCCTAGTGGTTAGAGCACTAGCCCAAGAGACCAGGTTCAGTTCTCATTAGCACATCTGTATGTGGTCTGTTCTTTGAGCAGTCTTAGGGGTATGCAGCGGCGACATTATCATGCAATACGTAACATTATCGCGTGATAATTATTGCGCGATAATGTCAAGTATCGCGCAATAACGTCGGCAGCGGCATCAAGGCACACTAACGCTGTGAAGTCCGTCTCTGAAGGGTGGAGTAAGGCCTCCCAGAGGGCGGAGATAGGGGTCAATGGGTGGAGAGTGGGCGGGGAGAGGCTCCAGGCACACTAATGCTGTGAAATCCGGGTCTGAACACTAACACCAGTGAAACCCTAGCGTTAGAGGCACATTTGCAGTAGAGAGAAACCATTTCAGTCAGCAATGTACAGCAAAGGCAGGGAAACCCATAAAAAATTGATAGTAGTGATACATGTGAAGGAACCTAAAAGGCAAATAAACATATAAAATGACCAGAACCACATCTGAAATCCCATTAACCAAGCTGGCCAATAGTGATATTAATGATAAACATAAAGCAACACTACTGACAAAGCGTAAAAAGGAAGATATCATGTTTGGAAGGGTCTATGCTCTGTCCCCCTACAAAGTGAATGATCCCACATTGAAATAGCGGTGATCAGGGTTTTTGTCGTTTATATTGGGCAGGTTTGTTAGGGCGTGCACATGTGCAGCAACAGCAGAGTGGGCACGTAGGAAAGAGCAACTGTACTGATGCTGTAAATAGGATACAGGGGGCTGCAGGCGGCATATTCTGTGGTCCAGCTGGGGCACAGTGCGGACTAGGCAGATGCCTAATTGGCACATAGGAATGCCGAAACTGTAAAGCAGCAAAACAGCAACTGACAAGGGACCAACATGGGCATGAGTGTGTGTCCCATAGTGTCAAAGGGGATATTACCCAGCAGGTACCCCCAGGGCACATAACATTGGCAGGCGGTGCTGGGGGGAAAGCACGCATGTCCATGTAGGCACGCCTACCTGAGAACCCACACCATAGGCAGCTGCCTACCGGCACACTGGCTGGCCTGGGACTGGGCACCACCAGCACCACCGGCATAAGGGCATGTCAGCATGGTGGCGGAGGGGTGCTGGTGGCGGAGGGGGCAGTGGCATCTGCCCATAGCAGACCACGGCCAAGCCCTGTTTAGGTGGGTGCCGTGCACTGCAACAGAGAAGGTCTGTCTTACGAACAGTCATGGTATCCCCAGGGAATGATCTGCCTCTGTGGTAACAGTTTGGTGCAGTACACACAGCCAGTGTGTTCAGGGGCAGAAGATCACAAGTTCAAGTCACAGCTGTGATTCCTGCCAACCTTGTCCCCATATTTTACCCAGTACTAAACCATGGTAATAAAAACGGAACCTTTATTGCATATAAATTAAATATGCCTGAAATGCCTATATTTTACCCTACAGAGCACAGACACCATAAACATATGCAATCCCTAGAGCAGAGTTTTCCAACTGCAGTCCTGGAGGGCCAAACGCCATTCAGGTTTCATGCTGTCCCTAATGAATATGCCTGTGCTGCATTTATATGCATTGCCCCCATTGTATGCAAATGTATCTCATGCATAATCATTAGGGACAGCATGAAAACCTGAACAGTGTTTGGCCCACCAGGAACGGAGTTGGGAACCTCTGCCCTAGAACAGCCACCAAAAGGTGCAGACACACCCACACCCACACCCATAGGCTGCACTATCCAAAGCCTCATGGAGAGTCAGGCTGTTGGGCCCTGTGTGGAGCAGCATCTCCCAATGCTGGCACCTGCATACCTAAGCAATGCCGTCCTAAACTTAGAAACATAGAAACATGATGACAGAAAAAGACCACAAGGCCCATCTAGTCTGTCCTTCCATAACAACTACAACAGTCCACTTTTTACCTTTAGAGATCCTCTGTGTTGGTCCCATGCTTTCTTGAATTCAGTTACTGTCCTCATCTCTACCACCTCCACTGGGAGACTATTCCACGGATCCACTACTCTTTCTGTAAAGAAATATTTCCGCATATCACTCCTGAATCTATCTCCCTTCACCCTCATCCCATGTCCCCTCGTAGCAGAACTTGCTTTCAATTGAAAGAGGCTCTCTCCCTGAACATTTATGCCACGGAGGTATTTAAACATCTCAATCATATCACCTCTATCCCGCCTTTCCTCTAAGGTGTACATATTAAGATCCTTAAGTCTGTCCTCATATGCTTTATAATGAAGCCCATTAATCATTTTAGTAGCAACCCTCTGCACCGACTCCATCCTGTTCACATCCTTTTGAAGGTGTGGTCTCCAGAATTGCACACCTTACTCCAAATGAGGTCGCACCAAAGACTTATACAGAGGCATTATCACCTCCTTTTTTCTGCTAGCCATTCCTCTCCGTATGCACCCAAGCATCCTTCTAGCTTTTGCCGTCGCCTTTTCTACCTGTTTAGCTACTTTAAGATCATCAGACACAACCACGCCTAGGTCCCGCTCTTCTTTAGTGGACAAAAGTACTTCACCTCCTATACTGTATTGCTCCCTTGGATTGCTACAGCCCAAATGCATGACCTTACATTTTTTAACATTAAATCCCAGCTGCCAAATTCTAGACCATTCTTCAAGCTTAGCTAGATCCCTCCTCATGTTATCTACACCTTCCTGGGTGTCTACTCTATTGCAGATTTTGGTATCATCCGCAAAGAGGCAAACCTTACCCGACAGCCCTTCCGCTATATCACTAACAAAGATGTTACACACTCCACATATATCAAAAGATTGATTGAACACACTCCACATATATCAAAAGATTGCTATGATTAATGTCTGTTAACAAATCCTAAGTTAAACATGATTTGTTGACAGAGATTCATCATAGCAACCTTTCTGATATCTGTGGAGTGTGTTTCAGTTATTGCTTCTGACAGTGTTTACCACCCTGGGGAGTGACCCCAACAGTATTGCGTACCATAGCAATGCCCGCACTGTGCCCCGGACTGGTGTGGTGGCCAGGGCTGCCACAAACCTCCATATTTGCATTATGCTGGCATAGGTGTGGGAGTGTGTGTATGTCTATCCAGTGTATTGTGGCGGCCTACACCTTACTAAGCCCACACTGCTTGCACTGTTTCCAGTTTTAGCCTGCCAATGTGCATAATGAGGAGCAAGGTACTGTGGGTATGGCCCGGACAGGGTGTCCTGGGCAGGATGCATCTACATAGGGTATAGGGCAATGGCTGGGACATTGTAGTGCCTGGCCACCACCTGCACGGACAGAGTGGCCACAGCATGTCATGCTGGGAGGTCACTCTCACGCTGACTGTGCAGTGACCACAGCATGGCTAGGTTTGACACTGTTCCTCACAGCATGGCTAGGTTTGACATTGTTCCTCACAGGCGACTTATAAACAAACTGAGCAACCTAGGGATGGACCCTAAAGTTATTGCTTGGGTTAAAAATTGGTTGGTTGGGAGGCGACCAAGAGTACAAGTAAATGGAGCTCACTCTGAGGAGAAGGATGTTACCAGTGGTGTGCCCCAGGGATCTGTCCTTGGTCCGATTCTTTTTAACATCTTTGTTAGTGATATAGCGGAAGGGCTGTCGGGTAAGGTTTGCCTCTTTGCGGATGATACCAAAATCTGCAATAGAGTAGACATCCAGTAAGGTGTAGATAACATGAGGAGGGATCTAGTTAAGCTTGAAGAATGGTCTAGAATCTGGCAGCTGGGATTTAATGTTAAAAAATGAAAGGTCATGCATTTGGGCTGCAGCAATCCAAGGGAGCAATACAGTATAGGAGGTGAAGTACTTTTGTCCACTAAAGAAGAGCGGGACCTAGGCGTGGTTGTGTCTGATGATCTTAAAGTAGCTAAACAGGTAGAAAAGGCGACAGCAAAAGGTAGAAGGATGCTTGGGTGCATACGGAGAGGAATGGCTAGCAGAAAAAAGGAGGTGATAATGCCTCTGTATAAGTCTTTGGTGCGACCTCATTTGGAGTATAGTGTGCAATTCTGGAGACCGCACCCTCAAAAGGATGTGAACAGGATGGAGTCGGTGCAGAGGGTGGCTACTAAAATGATTAGTGGGCTTCATTGTAAAGCATATGAGGACAGACTGAAGGATCTTATTATGTATACCTTAGAGGAAAGGCGGGATAGAGGTGATATGATTGAGATGTTTAAATACCTCTGTGGCATAAATGTTCAGGGAGGGAGCCTCTTTCAATTGAAAGCAAGTTCTGCTATGAGGGGACATGGGATGAGGGTGAAGGGAGAAAGATTCAGGAGTGATATGCGGAAATATTTCTTTACGGAAAGAGTAGTGGATCCATGGAATAGTCTCCCAGTGGAGGTGGTAGAGATGAGGACAGTAAACGAATTCAAAAAAGCATGGGACCAACACAGAGGATCTCTAAAGGTAAAAAGTGGACTGTTGTAGTTGTTGATATGGAAGGACAGACTAAATAGGCCATGTGGTCTTTTTCTGTCATCATGTTTCTATGTTTCTATGTTTCCCCCATAGTGCTCTGCAGCATTTCTCTCAAGTGATATTTATGGGTTCTTTTTTCTGGGGTCCTGTCACTGACATACCTGCTTGGTGTGTGGGCGCGCTCACATCCCATTTTTGGGTGTACGCAGTTTCTCCAGGAACATGCATTATGTACTAGCTAGCAGACTGTCTGCAGTTAGCCTGTGTATGGCTGGAACATCTTGCAGAGTGCAGTGGGTGGAGACTGACTGTGTCCTCTGCTGGTGAATGTCAGATAGTGGTGGGGGGCAGTTGAGCTTCTCCAGTGTTCTGCCTATCTGCCATTGCCTTACGTGATGCATACAGATCTGCATCAGCTGCCCTGTAGGGTACCTGTTCCCCAGCAGGACTGGGGTTAATGGTCCTCTCTACTATCACCATAGCAGAGATGTACAATGTGGATCTGTTGGTGGGAGATCCTGTCCCCCCACCCTGAGTCACAGAGGGCAGTTTGGGTGGTGCTACATAATCCGCTTTTGGGTCCAAAACCCCCCCTTCACTTATAATATGTGATCATGGCACCCACACAGGATATGCACTATTCTGGGTGCATCATAGTCCACAAGGGCTAGACGTGACTGGGAAATGCAGATGGACACAGGTGTATCCTAGGTGTCTCTGCAAGGGCTACCTATCACACACTGGCACTAATGGGGACCTGCAGCATAGCCTATCTCAGCCAAGCCAGGTGCTGCAGACCTGGTGCTGGGTGCCCCATCTACCCTCAGGGTGAGCACAGGACCTGCACAATGTCACGGTCTGTAGCTACTCTGTGCCAGTAACACACACGGTCAGTTCCCCCTACCAGGACTAGGTGCTGTGGGGGTGCATACCCCATTATGTGATCAGCTGTAGACTTCTGATCTGCATGTGCAGTGCATCATGGGTATGGGTGGGTTAACCCTATCCTGGTAACCACAGCAGACAGTTTGTGTAGTGACCTGCAGTCTTTCTGTAGCCAACCATCAATGTGGTAGTAGCTATTGAGATGTAGCCTACTGGTTACTTCAATAACTATGGAGGCAGAGGTCATGGGTTTGATCCCACAGTGGTGTTATTTAGGAATGCTGTCTGAGGCTTTTCCTTTTCATTTCAATCAGTGCTGCCAGCAGAAACACCCTCACAGTGCTGTAGCCTAAGGTGCCTCATAGGCGTCCTATAAGGTGCCCTGTAAAGTGCCCTATCCAGCGCCCTATAGGGCAAATTATAGGCAGACAGGGCACTTTCTAATTTGACCTATGGGGTGCCTTTTAGGGCACCTTATGAGACACCTTAAATTACGGCACTGTGAGGTTGTTTTTGCTGACAGCACTGATTTAAATTAAAAGAAAATGCCTCAGACAGCCTTTTTAGATTACACAACTGCAGGATTGAATCCATGGCATTTTCTTCCACAGTCATTGCCATAACCAGTGGGCTACATCGTTATAGCTTCGAACATTGTGCTGGCATGTACTTAGGGTTAACGCGTGTTAACGTGCCATGGCGCGCATTATCGTACGATACAGATTCTTGCTACCTTAGGACTGGAACGCCCACTCCTTATATGGCATTCTTCACATTATCGCTGCAACTAGCGCCGGTAACATTAAGACGGTTTAGTAAACATACCCCTTAGTGTCAACCACAAATTACATATCCACTCAATATACAACTGGAGAGTAAAGATGTATTGCTTTTAAGTACACCCACACACGTCTTGTTGAAAAATACTATCTGGGAAGCCCAGACCAGCTGTATTCCACTCTTTAAGAAAAGTGGAAGGAAGTCCAAAAATCTGCCAGCATGGTTTAAAGGTGAGGTCAGAGAGGCTGTTGTTGCAAAAAAAGCATCTTTCAGGAAATGGAAAAAAGAGCCAAACAACGAAACCTGGAAACAGCACAAGCACTGGCAAGTCAAATGCAAGGCATTGATAAGGCAGACAAAGGGAGAATTTGAGAAGAAGCTTGCTGCAGAAGCAAAAACACGAAATAAAGACTTTTTCAAGTACATTCGTAGCAAAAAACCTGTGAGAGAGTCAGTTGGTCCATTAGATGATAGAGGGGTTAAAGGAGCACTAAGAGGAGACAAGGCGATAGAGGAGAGACTGAATGAATTCTTTGCTTCGGTCTTTACTGAAGAAGATATAGGGATGTTACCCATGACTGAAGTGTTATTTAAAGGTGCGGAAGAATTGAAGGAAATATCGATACATCGGGAAGATGTATTAGAACTATTAGATAAACTGAAGAGTAGCAAATCACCTGGGCCGGATGGTATAAATCCACGGGTGTTGAAAGAACTGAAATATGAGATTGCAGACCTGCTATTAGCAATCTGTGAATTATCATTAAAATCATCTCTAATACCTGAAGAATGGAGGATCGCCAATATAACACCAATTTTTAAAAAGGGTTCCAGGGGGAGCATCCATTTCTGCTGTCTGGTTCCCGCGGAGGCAGAGAGTGCCGGCTGTGAGATCCTCCGACGTGTGTGGGGCGGCCCAGCTGACGTCATCTTCTGGCCCAGTATAAAAGATCTTGCAGGGGCTTTCGGCTGGGAGTGTCCATTTCTGCTGTCTGGTTCCCACCGAGGCAGAGAGTGCCGGCTGTGAGATCCTATGACGTGTGTGGGGCGGCCCAGCTGACGTCATCTTCCGGCCCGGTATAAAAGTTCCACTGCACCACTATGGCGCTCTGCCGTTGGCGCTCTGTGTGGGCGTTTCCTAAGGGACGTGTCCAAAGGGGCAGTATACGTCCCTTGTGAGCCCCTTAGGAGCATGGCAGGAGCGGGCCTGCTTGGAGAGCAGTAATGCCTGGTGGAAGAAGAAAGAAGAAACCTTCGATAGATGTAACTCAAACGGGAGCCATTGATAAGCATGTGATCGCCATGCCGTGGTCAAAGGAATCAGGTACTGTGCTTCCTTTGCCTATGTCCGAGGGAGCGAGTTTGAGCTCAGTGGAGCGAACACCTCTGCTTCCCCCAGGGTTTTTGGAACTGTCTAATGAGCCTCAGACCACTGTGAGTCTCCAACGGGATAGTGAGCTCCCCAGATTAGTATCTTGGAAGGAGCCTTCTGCCCCCATTAAAGACTTTAAGGTATCCACGATTTCTCTGCTGGATGTGTGGCAAATTGTATCTCGTACGGAACTTATTCTTTGCTTTGTCAATTTACTAAGGATACAGTGGTTAAGCTCCAAACTTTAGATTCTCAGGTCAGAACCTTGAGTTCCGTGGTTTCAAACATAGATACTCAAGTTAAATCCTTTACGGAATTTCAGTCAGTTAATGTGAAGGATAGTCTTATGTTGCACCAGAAACTTGAAAATCGAGAAAACCTGCCGCGCTCTAGAAATTTACGGGTACTTAATTTCCCTGTTTGTTCTATGTTGTCCCCCATGATTTTATTTTGAAAGTACCTTAAGGACACCCTTCTTCTACCACAGGCTGATTCTATTTCCATTAGTAAATGTTATTATCTTTCTTCTAAAACTAGATTTGCCGCTGTGGATGAGGAAGGGGGGGGGGGGGTCCTTTCGGCTCCAGATAAATTTAACTTGATCGCCTTCTTAGAGAATACACAGGATGATATTTTATCTCGGGCCACTCTGTTAGTAACTTTGACCTCTGAGGAGGACAAGATTGCTATTCTCAAAGCATACTTTAAGAAGAAAGAAATTAAATTCTGTGGGGACCGAGTTTCAATTTTCCCGGATGTATCGCGCTCTATGCAGTTACGTAGGAAAGCTTTCTTGGTGTTTAAAACAAGAATTCTTGCTCTTGGGGTGACTTTCTTTTTAAGGTATCCCTGTAAATGCTGTGTTACTGTAGGGTATGATAAATTTGTATTTTTGTCATCTTCAGATTTAGAGAAATGGATCCTTGATAGGGAAACGGCACATTGACTTCCTGACTTTCTTTTTGATTTCCTTTTTCTACTCTCAGGTAGGGGCTAGGGAGGTGTCTCACCAGACCGCTTAGTAGGCTAGGGATTTTCCCTTGTGGTATAATTCCCTCGCTTTGTTTTCCTTAAGTTGTATACCGTTTATGTTTAAATATACGTTTTCCCCGAGATGTGGGCTGATGTACCTTATGCTTGCCTTATAATATTTTCTTTTGTTAATTTTTTGTATTTCTTTATACTGTAAATTTACTGTATAAATGTAAAATTTTACTATAAATAAATAATTTTAAAAAAAAAGGGTTCCAGGGGTGATCCGGGAAACTACAGACCAGTGAGCCTGACGTCAGTATCGGGAAAAATGGTAGAAACCATCATAAAGAATAAAATTACTCAGCATGTAGATAGTCATGGCCTAATGGGAGACAGCCAACATGGCTTTAGACAAGGAAGATCTTGTCTTACTAATCTGTTATGTTTTTCTGAAGGTGTGAATAAACAGGTGGACAAAGGTGAGTCAGTTGATATAGTGTATCTGGACTTTCAGAAAGCCTTTCACAAGGTCCCTCATCAGAGACATTTGGCAAAACTAAAGAGTCATGGGATAGGAGGCAGTGTACTATTGTGGATCAGTCAGGAACTGGTTAAAAGATAGAAAGCAGAGGGTAGGACTAAATGGCCAATTTTCCCAATGGAGAAAGGTGAATAGTGGTGTACCCCAGGGATCTGTGCTGGGTCCACTGCTTTTTGGCATATTCATAAATGACCGGGAAAGTGGAATAACGAGTGAGGTTATCAAATTTGCAGATGACACAAAACTATTTAAAGTTGTTAAAACCCAAGAGGATTGTGGGAAATTGCAAGAGGATCTTGATAAATTGGAAGATTGGGCATCCAAATGGCAGATGAAATTTAATGTGGACAAGTGCAAAGTTATGCACCTAGGGAAGAACAGCTCAAACTATGGATACACGATGCAAGGTTCCACATTAGGAACCACCACCCAGGAAAAAGATTTAGGCGTCATTGTGGATAACATGTTAAAACCCTCGGCCCAGTGTGCAGCGGTGGCCAAGGGAGCAAATAGAATGCTAGGTATAATAAGGAAAGGAATGGAAAATAAAACAAAATTAGAACGCTAAGGCACCTCAGGCCCATGTTACCCCATAATGATTTCCGGACCATCTTCCAAGCCCTCATTCTACCACACTTCGATTACGCAAATGTTGTCCTATATGGACTCCCCAAGAACACCCTTAATCCGCTGCAACTCGCTATGAATGCGGCTGCGCGTGTGTACTCTGTGGTATAGCAAGATCAGACCATATCACCCCGATACTTAAGGATCTCCACTGGCTACCAATCCATTGCAGGTTAACATACAAAATCCTTCTCATCATCTTCAAGATCATCAATAACCTAGCCCCACGATACTCAGTGACCTTATCACCCTCACCCCGAAAAACAGAACTAGAAGGTCGATAACTAACAACACCTTAATCATCCCTAAAGAGTCCATCAAGTGCACCCAGATGACTAAGAAAAGAACCTTTGCCTTCTACGCCCCAAGGTGCTGGAACGACCTTCCAGCAGAAATAAGATCAATCAAAGACCTTATCCAGTTCCGTAAGGCAATCAAACACCACATTTTCCTACGTCACTTTACACAATCATCCAGAATCACCCACCCCACCCTCTGATCTTCCACACACCAACGCTCACAAACCTTCATTCTCCACATAAATAACTCTGTCTCAAGTACCTTTGAGATTTCCGAGCTCTACTTGAAAATATCAACCTGACCTAATTATGTTTGTTGTACATATGTATATAGTTACCCTGTTGCTCCAAGTTCAAACTCCTGTTACAATGTAAACACAGATCAGTTGTCTGACTGTGCAATCTTTGTTATATGTAAACCACACTGATAATAAATAGCGCGGTATATAAAAGCTGTTAAATAAATAGAAGATATTAGAATGCCTCTATATCGTTCCATGGTGAGACCGCACCTTGAATATTGTGTGCAATTCTGGTCGCCGTATCTTAAAAAGGATATAGCATTATTAGAAAAGGTTCAGAGAAGAGCCACCAAAATGGTAAAGGGGATGGAAGGATACTCCTATGAAGAAAGGCTAAAAAGGTTAGGGCTCGTTAACCTGGAAAAGAGACGGCTGAGGGGAGATAGTGATAGAAGTCTATAAATTAATGAACGGAGTGGAACGGGTAAACGTAGATCGATTGTTTACGTTATCAGAATATAGAAAGACTAGGGGACATGCAATGAAGCTGCAGGGTAAACTATTTAAGACTAATAAAAGAAAATATTTTTTCACTCAACGTGTAATCAAACTCTGGAATTTGTTACTGGAGGATGTAGTAAAAGCTGTTAGTGTAGCTGGGTTTAAAAAAGGTTTGGACAAGTTCCTGGAGGAAAGGTCCATAAACCATTATTAAGAAGGGACCCAGGATATCAATGCTTGACCCAGTACTAGCATTGTGAAACCTGTGTCTTTTGGGGAAACTGCTAGGTACATATGACCTAGATTGGCCACTGTTGGAAACAGGATACTGGGCTTAATGGACCTTGGTCTGATCCAGTATGGCATATCTTATGATCTTATGTTATGTTCTTATGTCTCAAAACTTAGGGGCATGTTTACTAAACTGCGGTAATGTCATTCACATTAGGCTCCGTGGTAAAGGTACCTAATATATAAAGGCGTGGGTGGGGCATCATTATGGCAAGCCGTATCAAGTAACGCGCATTATAAGGCACGTTATAAGGCACGCTACAAGTCACCTTATTAGGAACAGTACAAGGCACATGCCTTAACGTGCCTTGTACTGTGACTAATAAGGTGCCTTGTAACGTGCCTTATACTGTGCCTAATTAGGAGCCTTATAACACTTTATAAGGATTGTTGGCAACTGTGGTGAGGGTACTATGGGCTGGCAGCACAGATCTGCAAAGATATGACTGTCACAGGCAAGCAAAAATCTGCCTTGGACAGGAGGGAACAATGAGGAATTGAACCCATGACTTTTGCCTAGAATGTCAGTGTACTAACCAGTAGACTACACCTCTAAGGCTTGTTGCATAGCAATGGTTGGGTACAGAAGGGCTGCAGGTCACCGCACAAACCGTTTGCTCTGTGTGCCAGGATAGGCTAATCCTACCAGCACCCATGATGCATTGCACATGCAGAACAGCGGCCTACAGCTGACCACCAAATGGGGTCTGCACCTCTCTGGTACTGCAGTGTGTTAAGACGGACTGACAGTGCGTGATACTGGCACAGAGTAGCTACAGACCATGCCATTGTGCAAGTTCCGTGTTCAACCTGAGGGATAGGTTGGGCACCCAGCACTAGGTCCACTGTACATGTGGTGCTAGGGATAGGTCCTGCTGCACATCCTCTGCAATACCCGTGTGTAACAGGTGTTTCTAGCAGGGCAACTGAAGGCATGTTTGTTCCAGCTGTGTTCTGCAGTCACATGTGGCTCTGTGGGACCGGCCACCACCCAGATTAGTGTGTACATGGTATTAAGGTCTGGTTGCTATGGGTACCTGTTATCAAGGCAGTGGGGTGACTAGACTCGCATGAGGGTTAGGTAGCGCTGCCACTATGGCTCTAAGTGGTATGCACTATATACCCCAAGGGGCCTCAATCACTTCCTTTGTAGATGAGGGTGTGGTAGGACAGGTTTCTGCACCCTGCAGAATTGTTGTACTACCAGCAACCACAGTCCTGCTGGTGGATAACAGACCTCAAGGGCTGCTGGGCTAGTGCCATACCTGTGACCATTGCAGACCAGCAGTGATGCTTGGGGTAGGCAGAGGAAGGCTCTGACTGCTCTACTCCAAGGTCTGCCATTCATCAACAGACAGCAGAGTCAGACTGCACCTGCAGCAGCCTACAAGGTGTTCTCACCATGCACAGGCAAACTGTAGACAGCCCACCAACCAGTCCATAATGCATGCTCACAGGGGAACCCTATGCAACCAGAGGTGGAACACACAGCACAGACACCAAGCAGATATCCTCATGATTGGGCCCCAGGACCAGGAACACACAGGTATTACTGGAAGCAAATAATGTGTAGCACTATGTGGGAACATAGACATGCCATGGTCACTGCTCAGTCAGAGTGAGAGTGACCCCTCCCAGAGTGACATGCTGTGGCCACCCTGTCCATGCAGGTGGTGGTCGAGCACTACAGTGTCCCAGCCATTGCCCTCCACCCTGTGCAGATGCATCCTGGCCAATCCGCCCTGTCTGGGCCATACCCACAATACCTTGCTCTTCATTATGCACATTTGCAGGCTAACGCTGGAAGCAGTGTGAGCAATGTGGGCTCAGTGAGGTGTTGGCAGACACAATACAATGAAGAGACATATGCACACTCCCACACCTATCTCAGCATTGTGCAGATATGGAGGTGGTTGACAACCCTACCCCCTGCACTGGTCCTGATCACAGTGCCGACATTGCTAATCTATGCAGAGGGTAGTAGTAGTGCTCTGGTGATAACTGCAACTCTGTGTTGTGGCCAACAGCCTGACACTCCATGAAGCTGTGGATAGTGGAGCCCTTGTCAGTGGGTGTCCATACCCCTATGCACCGCTGCGTTGGGGTTTGCCCATGTTGTTGTTGTGGCTGCATTGTGGGCTAAAACAATGGGGAGATGCTCTGCAGGATCCACAGATGGGACGTGAACCTCTGATCTTGAACATGCTGGCTGAGTGTACTGCACCATAATGTTGCCACAGCAGCATAGTGGTCCCTGGGGCTACCCTTATGTTCCTCGTCCAGACCTCTTCTGTTGCACTGCACACCACGTACTGGTACAGGGCATGGCCTAGATCCACTGCAGGCGGGTACCACTGCTCCCTCCATCACAATCACCCACCCCCTCTGCCATGCCGCCATGACCATTTGCTGTCGGTGCCGGTGGTGCGCCATCCCAGGCCATCCAGAGGGCAGGTAGGCAGCTGCCTAAGGTGGGGGTTCTGGGGTAGGGGTGCCTACATAGATGTCCACACTTCCCCCGGCACAGCCTGTCACTGTTATGTGCCCCTTGGGGTATCTGCTGGGTAATGTCCCCTGGATGGGACATTGTGGGGCACAGACTCATGGGCATGTTTGACCCTGGTCAGTTGCTATCTTGCTGGTTTCCATTTTCTGCATTTTTATGTGCCACCTCGGCAACCGCCTAGTCCACCCTGTGCCCCAGTAGCCCCCACTGAATGTCCCGCCTGCAGCCCCCATGCCCCATTTGTGCCATCACCATAGTGGCCTTTCATACCTGGGCACTATGCTGTTGCTGTAAATGGAGCACTACTATCACCTTTCTTGGGCTCCCTGCCTATGCTGTACATTTCTGACACTTAAATGGTTTCTCTCTCCTGCAAATGTGCATCTAACGCCAGGTTTTCAGTTGCATTAAGATTCAGCCCTTCATGAGGCGGAGCCAGCTGCCGAGGGAGATGGTCGCTTAGCCCGATAGCTCCCGGCTGAATCCTTTTTGAATCCTGCCCTCCCTCCCTATCTACCATCAGCAAGTTCCTCTCTTGGTGGCTTACTACGGAGGTTGGATTATGGCAGTCAGCAAGCAGACCAGGCTTGAATTCGGAGCTGGTTTAAACCCCAGTGTCAAAAGATCGAAACCCGACCCTCCGTCCCCTCTTAAGATGGCGTCGACACGTGAAAACCCAGAGGGCCTACAAGAACTTCTCCAAGAGATCAGGGCGGTACAGGAGATGGTTGCTGCGAATGGGGAGGCTTTAGCTGGCGTCCAAACAGATATTCTCGAGCTAAAAGAGCTAAAGGATCAATTGGTGGCGATCTCATCTAGAGTGGAGGAGGTTGAGAACCGCGTGGCCGCTCACGATGAAAAGGTAAAAGCGGTGGCGAAACATGCGAAACGGATTGAGGCCCTTGAGAGAAGCCTGGAGGATCTTAACAATCGGACGCGCCGAAATAACATTCGGGTGCTTGGAATACCAGAAGGCGCTGAAGGTACAAACATGGTCGATTTCATGGAAAAAATGCTTCCTAAAATTCTGCGGCTCAATTTTTCTCCTCCATTTGAAATTGATAGGGCACACAGGGTGCCGTCGCAGGCTAACCCTCATAGCCAATATCCGAGGCCTATTATACTCCGGGTACTCCGATACTCTCAAGTAACACAGATTATGCAGGCGGCCAAGGCTGGATCCCCGCTAAAATTTGAAGAGCACACTGTGGCTATTTTCCCAGACTTCAATAAATCCACTGTGGAGCGGCGCAAGCGGTTTCTTGCTTTGAGGCCTAGGCTTCAGGGTCTTCAGGCTCGATACGGTCTTTTCTTCCCTGCTCGGATGAGGGTCACTCTACAATCAAACTCGAACTTTTGAGGATCCATCGGCCCTTCAAGCGTTCCTTGATGAGAAAGAAGCTGAAGTGATGCGGTGAAGTCCCCTCTCACTCGGGACTTTTTTCATGCGGGGAGCAGGTCTCTTAACTGTTAGGGCTTACAGCTCTAGCTGCCATGCTGTGTTGGAATTTTTGTCTGAGTTTTCTCTCGTCCCCCTTGATAACTCCCTAGCTCTGCTTTATTGTTTGGAAATCTCTGTGTTTTGATTAAGTGCATACATGCTGGGCAAGAGGGAGGGAATATATGCTGTCGGGTCACATATGTTTCTCTGGGCCTGTTCTTTCCCCAAGGATGTCCAGTGTGGGTAAATTGCATATTGTGGGAGGTGCAAGGTCAGAGGGGCACTTTACCTTTCATATGGTTTGTGAATCCAATCAGGATAATGTTATAATCATGATATATATTTACTAAGGGATGGGATAAATAGAGGGTAAAAACTCAAACCCCCCCCCCCAAAAAAAACCAACAACAAAACAACAAACAAAACAAACAAACAAACAAAAAAACCAAACAAAAAAAAAAAAAAAGAGAGGGAGAGGTAGAAGCGGGTATCTCTTTATCTGTTTTTGCTCTTGATATGGGGGGAGGGGTTTTCTAGGGTTCTTTTACCTATTCTCTTTAATGTCAGCGGGGCTGGGCTGGGTGTCTGTTCTGTCCTTCCGGCTCTGGCTCACCCTTTTTCTTTTCCTTTGTGGGAGGTGTTTGTCACCTGGGTGTGTTTGGTGTTGTTTGTGGGGTTAAATTGGTTTAGGTTGGACCTTGTAAATATGATTGTGAGTTGTGGAATAATGGATGATGGCTGATATTTCTGGTAAACATACATCGAGACCTCTCAAATTTCTGTCTCTAAACGTGAAGGGCATTCTGAATCCGGCCAAACGGAAAAAAATCCTGCTTTATTGTAAGAAGGAAAGGGCGGATGTCGTTCTCCTTCAGGAGAATCATCTCTCATCTGTTGAAACTATGAAATTGGGAGCAGGGCAATTTATGGTGGTGGGCCATTCTCCTGCTTGGAGGAAAAAAAATGGTGTAGCCACATTGGTCCTCAAATCCTTGGCACCAGTGATTGAGCATGTCAAATCTGATTTGGAGGGTAGATGGACCAAGTCCTTCATTCAGGTGGGAAGTCAGAAAATAGCTCTTATTAATGTCTATGGTCCCAATCATGAAGATGTGAATTTTTTCCGTACTTTAGATGAGGAGGTACAGGAGTGGGCTGCCTGGGATACAGTTATGGGTGGGGATTTTAACCTCACGTTGGATCCCTTGTTAGATCGACAAACATGTAGATCCCTAAAACAGTCGAGAGCACACCTTGCTCTACTGTCTATAATTCAGTCTTGTGCGTTATCCGACATTTGGCGACTTCAGCACCCAAAAGATAAAGATTGCACCTTTTATTCCATGCCGCACGGTTCGCACTCTCGCATTGATTTCTTTTTAATATCCAAATCTTTGGTTCCCTTGGTCTCACAATCTGAGATATGTAGCACCCACATATCAGATCATGCAGCTGTTACTTTACATTTTACAATTAGGTGCCTAATAATAGGAGCCCATCATGGTTTTTTCCGAGAGAACTATTGAAAGATACGGGTTTCATTAAGACCATTAAGGCTGCAATTCAGGGATACTTTGAAATAAATCTTCCCCAAGATACATCTGGGTGGGCCTGGTGGGATGCCTTCAAGGCATCTATGCGTGCTGAGTGCACTAGTTACAAAATTAAGCTTGATAAACAAAGGAAGGCATGTTTAGAGAGTTTAGATGCCCAAATCCGTGCGGGGGAGAGACTACTGAGAGATAAGTCTGATCCCTGGATTCTTGTACGACTTCAGAAATTGAGATATCAATATAACTCTATTATCTCATCCGAAGCGGCGAGGATAACATTAGATCAACAGACTAAATACTATATTGAATCAAATAAAGCTGGGTCCCTCCTTGCGCGTACTCTTAGGCCTAGACCTTCCAAAAGAAGAATTGAGGCTTTATCCGATGACAATCAATCGCTGCGCACAAGCTCAGGAGAGATAACTGAGGCGTTCGTCCTTTTATGCTCAGTTGTACACCTCCGAAACTCAAGCGGACCCGGACGCCTTCCAAGCTTTGTTTGGGCAAATTCCGCACCCCTCTTTGTCTCCCTCCCAAAAGGAGGGTTTGGAGAACCCCATTAGTTTGGGGGAGATTAGGGAAACATTACTTGGGCAATCTCAAGGGAAGGCTGCTGGCCCGGATGGTTTGCCTTCTGAATTTTATCAGGCTTTTATGATAGAGCTGTTACCTTTTTTGCAACAATATTTTTTGATTTTAAGTGCAAAATTGCCGGCCACTGGCTTCTTTAGCGAGGCGACAATTGTTGTATTAGAAAAACCTGGTAGGGATCCTCAGAAAGTGGGAAACTATCGTCCTATATCATTATTAAATGCGGATTATAAATTGTTCGCAGCTATTCTTGCTCGTCGATTAGAGAAGGTTGCCCCTTATATTATACATCCGGATCAGTGTGGTTTCATTGCGGGGAGATCCTCTGCGGATAATGCCCGTCTTCTTTTGAACCTTTTGGCTGTGTCTGAGAGCTCAAACTTCCCTGTGGTTGGTCTCTCAGTTAATGCCGAAAAGGCTTTCGATCGATTAGAATGTTTTTTTTTTGCAGCAGGCTATGAAATGGTTTGGGTTTGGAGAAGAGTTTCTGCGTTTTATACAGGTATTGTATGCACATCCCTCAGCTCGAATACTTGCAAACGGGTTATTATCTACCTCTTTTCCATTATTTAGGGGAACACGGCAGGGTTGTCCTCTCTCCCCCCTACTGTTTAATATTGCACTGGAGCCATTGGCCTTACTCCTCAGACACTTGAGTAGGGTTCAAGGTATCCACATTGGGGATAGCCATGTCAAGTTATCTGCTTATGCGGACGATCTACTGTTGTTTGTACAACCTGAGTCGGTAGGAGAGGTCTTAGGGTTAATAGATTCCTATTCAAGTTTGTCCGGATATAAAATAAATTGGAACAAATCGGTAGCCTTCCCCTTAAATAGACTGACTTTCTCTTCCATGTTGTCTCAGTTTCCATTCCAGTGGAAAGATAAAGCGATATAAAATACCTGGGAGTAAAGTTTGCCTGCTCCTTGGAAGAAACGTTACAGTTAAATTGTAAAGATATGCTCGAAATGGTCACATCTTTTACCACCAAGTGGTCCCCTCTGCACCTATCTTGGTGGGGCAGGCTTGACTCCCTGAAAATGGTCCTGGTGCCGAAGATAAATTATGTTTTAGAAATGCTGCCTCTGCAATTGCCTATCAAATTTTATCGAAAATTGGAGAGACTGCTGGTGGATTTCTTATGGCAGGGTAAACCCCCTAGGATTGCGACCTCTAAATTAAAGGCGAGTAAACTTAACGGGGGTATCCAATTTCCTGATTTCCGTTGGTACCATATGGCTTTTAAGTTAAAGCAAGGTGTGGAATGGTGGTCCCCTAAGGAGGTTGGGATGAGGCAAACCTGGCTAGATGTGGAGGAACAATTGGGTTCTCCCATTCCTATGGCTCTGTGGATGGGTATGCGATTCGCGGATTCATTCAATCGCCTTCCGATAATTCAGGCCACTCAGGAGGCTTTTATTTTTGTAGACAGGCAAGTAGGGGTGGGGGGTTGCCTCTCCTTTCATCTACCGCTTTGGCATAATCCAAAGTTTAAAATCGGACAGAGGGTGATTGCGTGGAAAGGATGGCTAGATAAAGGAATCTGGATGGTTGGTCAGCTTGTTTATCAGGGTAGATGGAAATCCTTTGAGGATTTGCATTTTGAGTTTGGTTTACCTAGAAGTTGGTATTTCCAATGGCTCCAGCTCAAGCATTGTATTGTACAGAGGGTGGGAGATCCTAGCTTATTGAGTGACAAGTGGGGGTTGGTACAGCTGCTGGAAAGTTGTCACTCTCTGAAGGGTACAGCTTCCAATTTTTATGCCATCATAAGGGATAATGCGGGACACTCTTTGGTAGGGTTGGAGAGAACCTGGGAGTCGGACTTGGGCTTATCTATATCTGCCTTGTCCTGGTGCCAACTATGGAGGCAGGTAAATAGAGTGTCGAGATCTGCAGCCCTCTCCCAATCGTTATTTTTTCTAATGCATAGGGCGTATTGTACGCCGGTTAGAGTCACTAGATGGCGTCCCGCCACAAACAATAAATGTTGGTCCTCTGCAGGTGGACCTGCCACGTTGAAACATATGTTCTTTGAATGCCCGTTTGTCCAGCGGTTTTGGAGACAGGTCTGGGAGAGGATTCAAAGAGTGCTGTGTTTTCAAGCACCTTTGTTATGGAAGACTGTAATATTACGCTCTACAGTAAGATGGAGCAGATATGCCAAAGACAAAGGCCTTTTTGTTTAATTTCATGCTGGCAATTGCTTTGAAACTTATTGTGTCCCATTGGAAGGATTCTTCCATGCTAAATGTATATCAATGGTGGAATCTGCTTTGTCTTTACGCCAAGTATGAGAAAGCTCATGAGCAGATGCTTCGCCATGGTGGAAAGCACTTTTGTTTTGTTTCATCCATAAACAAATGGAAATACCTGGACGAATATGCTGCAGAGGCGGGATGTTCGGGGGTTTCTTTTTGTTTGTAGACTTTAGAGTCATATCAGTGATGTTGTCTTTTATTTTCTTTCACTTTCTCTCATTGTCTTTTCTTTTCCTTATTCTGCATAGTCCAACCTAGGGAGGGAGGGGGGGGGAGAGAGATTTAGTTTCGCTTTGTTTTCTTTCTCTCTCCAGGGGTTGCAAGTTTTTTATAAGTGACAACTATATCTTTCTTTATGATGCACTGGGTGTCGCTGTTCTGCTCGGATGTTTTTCTGTTCAAATTGTTTTCACTGTATTACTGTTTGTGGGCTTTGTAGTGGTTAGGTGTGAAAATCAATAAATAAACGTATAAAAAAAAAAAAAAAAAGATTCAGCCCTTCATTTCCCCACATTAGTGTGGAAGGGACCTCTCCCCGCCCACTCCCCGCCCATTGACCCCCTTCTCTCCACCCTCTCTCCACCCTCTGCGGGACTTACCACGGCCGAGAACGCTAACGCGCATTATGTAACATTAAGGCGCGTTAACGTTACGTAATGTTATGTTAATACGTGTTAACATTACATAACGCGCCTTAATGTAGCCGCTGCTACGTTACCGCAGTTTAGTAAGCATGCCCCTTAGATTCCTTTCTTCAGCAGGGGAGGTCTCAGACTATATGGCACTGATCTTGACTTTAGAATTGCCAAACTGAAGTGCCTATTTGCATCAACGACCTTCCCCAGAGATTACGCCATTCTTATGTTTATATTATGCCTGAAAAGTTCTTTTTCACAGTGCTTAGGTCTTATTATAAGAAAGTTCTTCAACTGATTCTCCAAGATGTTCCACTTATTTCATTATTATAGCGAAATTACTTAGCTTAGCTTATTTATCGAAGTTGTTTAGCTTTAATCCCAACGCTGTCCTCCGGTACCTCGTACACGTTTCACTTCAAGTTTCCTCAGGGGCTTTTCAAAGCATAAAACTCTACAAAAACAGGAAAACACATAACCTCTAGAATAAATTTAAAAATCATCTCCTCTCACTCACATAAATCTCTAATATAACTACGTCCCAATCTCCTACCAGACTTACCATTGATGCTGCACACGTTCCAATTGATTGAGCTCTCTACAGATACCTCGTCTGGAAAAAATGCTGCGCATGCGGAATGCTTACTCGATCTCAGTTTTAAACCCTCATTCATCTTGAAAAACACATATCACGCAATCCCGGGCTTAAAATCTAACAATATAAACCTAGTCAATCGCAACTGATCTCCTTATATCATACTTATACTAACTCTCCCCCGCCTAACTTACTGATTTACCTTATGCCTACGGACACATAGGGGTATGTTTACTAAACTGCTGTAATGTCACTCGCGTTAGGTTCCACGGTAAAGGTACAGATTCCCATATAAAGGCATGGGCGGTGCATTGTTACAGCAAGCCGTATCAGCTAACGCATGTTACAAGGCACCTTAGACTAATGCGCGTTACAAGGCGCCTTATAAGGCATCTTACAAGGCACATTACAAGGTGCTTTGTAAGGTGCCTTGTAAGATGCCTTGTAAGGTGCCTTGTAAGGTGCCTTATAAGGTGCCTTGTAAGTTGCATTATAAGGTGCCTTGTAAGGTGCCCTATAAGGCACCCTATAGGGCTCCTTAGGCTAAGCGTCGTATTAGGCACCCCTGGACAAGGCACCTTGGAAGGCACCCTGGGCTAAGGAACCATAGGTTAAGATGGCCTAATGAGGTTACGGTGCCCTAGGTTAGTGTGCCCTAAGGGCTGCAAGGTGCCGCAGGATGACATGCATGACCTGTGAGGAACAGAGACAGATGTAGCCCTAACACTAGATAGAGCACTCAGGAAAGGCAATGAACAGGTGAGTGAAGGAGGGAGAGCTGGGTGTGGCTGGACCCGCCATATCTGCGGGCATCCCATGTGGCTGCCAGTACTGATGACAAAAATGGTGGGGGCAACTGTACCACAGCACAGGGTGTTGGCAATGTAAAGTACTGGAAAGACAGTTGGTGGCAGATGATGGGAATACGTGTCCCCCAGTGGAGGCGGAGGTGGCAGGATAGTTACAATGATGGGTGGACAGAGGAGTGGTGGTACCATGCAGATCAGGCACAGGTGAGGCAAGCACGATGAGGCACAATGCAGGAAATTGTAGCAGTACAGGACATGGGGTGGCAGCCTGCACAGGCAAACAGGACTCTACACAGCTGACAGACGCAGATAGACGGACCGAGGGAATGTTGGCAATTGTGGCGAGGGTATTATGGGTTGGCAGCACAGATCTGCAAAAATATGACTGCTAGAGGCATGCACACTATTTGAGTAAGACAGGCATGAGAGGAGGGAACAATGAGGAATTTAACCCATAAACACTGCTGAGAATGGCAGTGTATTAACCAGAAAGCTATACCTCTGTGGTACATGTCACAGCAATGGCTGGGTACAGAAGGACTGTTGGTCACCGCACAAACTGTCTGCTCTGAGTGCCAGGATAGGGTAACCCCACCAGTACCCATGATGCAATGCACATGCTGAATAGCTGTCTACAGCTGATCACCAAATGGGGTCTGCACCTCTCCGGTACCTCAGCTTGGAAAGACAAACTGACAGTGCGTGATACTGGCAGAGTGTAGCTACAGACCATGCCAGTGTGCAGGTTCTGTGTTCACCCTGAGGGACTGGATGGGTGCCCAGCACTAGGTTCGCAGTATATGTGGTGCTAGAGATAGGTCCTGCTGTACATCCCCATCACTACCAGTGTGTGACAGGTGTTCCTTGCAGTGCGGCTGAAGGCAATTTGGTATCCATTTGGGACCAGACACCACCCAGATTAGTGTGTACCTGTGTTAGGGTCTGGCTGACATGTGCACCTGTTTTCAGGGTAGAGGGGTTTCTGGACTTGCATGAGGTTTGTATAGCAGTGCTTTTATAGGTCAGAGTGGTGTACACTACATCCCCCAAAGGGCCCACATCACCCCTTTTTGTAGGTAAGGGATAGGTGCCCCAGACCTGGTGAAACAATCCCCATCCTGCTGGCTTAAGACAGCCCTCCAGGGTTGGTGGGCCAGAGCCATACCTGCGACTGAGGCAGTGGTACACCAGCAGCAATGTTGGGACTAGGTCTGGAAATTCCCAACTGCCTCGCACCACTGTCTGCCAGTCACCAGCAGACAGCACAGTCAGACTGCACCTTATAGATGCAGACATTCCACTAGCCAGTCCATAGTGCATGCTCATGGAGCATTGGCTATGTGCACCAAGTGGCCTTCTCATTGATTGGGACCCCAGCACTGAGAACACAAAAGTATCACTTGAGGCAGATAACGTAGAGCGCTATGTATGGACCTAGACATGCCATGGTCACTGCTCGGTTAGCGTGAGTGCCCTCCCAGCATGACATGCTGTGGCCACCCTGTCCATGCAGGCGGTGGTTGGGCACTACAGTATCCCAGCCATTGCCCCACACCCTGTGAAGATGCATCCTGGCCAATCCGCCCTGTCTGGGCCACACCCACAACACCTTGCTCCTCATTATGCACATATTCAGGCTAATGCTGGTAACAGTGGGACATCTTGGGCCCAGAGAGGAGTGGGCAGCCACAGAACAATGGATAGACATACACACACACACACACACACACACACACACACACACTCCTATTGCAGCATTGTGCAAAGATAGGGGTGGTTGGCAACCCTGCCCGCCACACTGGTCCTGATCACAGTTCTGACATTGCTAAACTGTGTAGGAGGTAGTAGTAGTGCTCTGGTGATAACTGCAGCTCAATGCCGGGGCCAACAGCCTGACTCTCCATGCATCTTTGGATTGTGGAGCCTGTGTGAGTGGGTGTTTGTACCCCTGTTCGCTGCTGCTTTGGGCTTTGCACATGTTGCTGTTGTATCTGCATTGTAGGGTAAAATATAGGGACATGCTCTGCAGAAACCACAGCTGGGACTTAAACCTGTGACCCTCTGCTTTTGGACACACTGGCTGGGTGTACTGCACCACACTGTTGCCACCGATGCATGGTAATCCCTGGTACTACCTGTACTTTTCCTCAGCCATACCTTTTATGTTGCACTGCATACCACGTACTGGTACAGGGCATGGCCTAGGTCCACTGCAGGCAGGTGCCACTGCTCCCTGCAGCATGGGCTAACACCCCCCTGCCATGCCTCCCTGACATGAACATATGCTGTCGGTGCTGGTAGTGCGCAGTCCCAGGCCATTCATTATGTGGGTAGGTGGTCGCCTAGGGAGTGGGGTCTGGGGCAGGGGGCATGCATGAGCATCCTCACATCCCCCCCATCACCGCCTACCAATAGTATGTCCCTTCTGCTTGGGGGAGGGTTGGCTGGGGGGATGTTAGGTCAGTGCCCTGGCGACAGTTAGCTCGGATGGACCAGTTAGATGTAGGTGGATTGTGTTTGGCCTTTGTCAGCTGCTGTCATGCTGATTTCCAGTTTCTATGTTCCTATGTGCCACCTAGGCGCCCATTTAGTCCACCCTTTGCCCCAGCTGCCACCGCTACATGTCCCGCCTGCAGCCCCCTATGCCCCACTTGCACCATCACCATAGTGGCCTTTCATAATTGGGCACTATGCTGTTGCTGGAAATGGAGCACTACTATCACATTTCTTGGTCTCCCTGTCTATGCTGTATATTGCTGACACTGAAATGGTTTCTCTCTCCTGCAAATGTGCATCTAATGGCAGGTTTTCATTCACGGTAGGATTTAGCCCTTCAGTTCAGCGTGTTAGTGTGCAGGGAGCCTCTCCCCGCCCACTCCCCACCCAGTGACCCCTTCTCTCCGCCCTCTCTCCACCCTCTGCGGTGTTTACCGTGTCCGGGAACGTTAACGATCGTTAGGTAACGTTAACGCGCATTAACTTTACATACCGGGCGCTAACGTTACCTAACGATCGTTAACGTTACCTAACGCGTGGTCTGTAACGTTACCGCAGTTTTGTAAACATACCCCATAGACTCCAAAATAGTCCCATAATGTCTAATAAGGCGTGAAGCTAATGTGGAGCCTCCAGAACTGCTATCAACAATTAAAAATTAACTATCAATCCTAAAGATGTTCAACAATTGAGAGGTATTTGTTGGCCTCACAGGCATGATTTCCAGTCTATGGACATATTTAAACCTCCTGGTGATACCGAATCTAAATCAAAAATCCATCTCTGTTCTCTTACTAGCAGTGATTGCTCCTGTGATTTACCCGCAAATCTTGACATTATTCTATCTAAGCAGAAGCACCAGAGATCTCCAAAATTGTGCCCTTCATCCAGACAATGGCGCACCAAAGGTGCTTCCTTTATATTACACTTCAACCGGTTTTTGTGCTCGCCCATTTTGATCTTAAAAGGTCGAATCGTTGGGAGGAAATGACATCACAGGACTAGACGGCAGCAAAAGCACGGAGCTCCATCGATTGAAGTGAAAAACCTGCTTAATAGCCCCTAATAGTTGCCCCCGGGAGCATCGAACCGCCGGTATTGGGACCGGAGGAGGCACAGAGAGAGTGGATATGACAGCGGCGCGGAAAAGCACTGCGGACTTAAAATCGTTCGCTTATAAGAATGTGACCGGGAGTGCTGCGGGGAAGGGCAAGATGGCGTCGACATGTACAGTGCACACGGAGGAGGCAAGTGTGGTGGCTGGAAGTGAAACCCCCCTAGAAAGCGAAATTGCCAGCCTAAAAGAAGAATTGCAGGGCTGGTTCACGGCCATTAGGCAAGATCTGGCCCACTTTAAATCGGAAGCACAGAACTGGATAGAGGAGCTGAAAGCTGAAGTGAAGGAGGTGGGCCAGAGATTAGTGGAGGTGGAGACCAAAATGGAGGAGCACGATGATACCATCAAAAGCCTGCAAGACAAAGTGGAGTGGATGCTGGGGGAGCAGGACGAACTGTGGTCTAAACTGGAAGACCTTGAAAATAGATCCCGCAGATCTAATATCAGGATCCGAGGGATACCGGAATCTAAGGATAAAGAGGATTGTGTGACAATAGTGGAGCAGTTAGGCCGCCAGATAATGGATCAAGCTGGCGATGCTGGTGCAGCCATGTGTTGGCGGATAGACCAGGCACATCGTGCGTTGGGCCCGAAGACGGATGGGCGGACGCGGGGCATTGTTGCCTGTTTTCATGAGTATGCTACAAAAATGCGGTGGTGTCAGCTGCGAGGAAACTTACAGAGGTGCAGTGGGAAAACCACAAAGTGGAGATTTATGCAGACTTGTCGGCGATCACTATGAGGAAGAGGAGAGAGATGGCAGGCCTAATGAAGAGGCTGAGGGAGGAGAACATTAAGTATAAATGGACTTTCCCCTTTGGACTATCATTTAGCCTGAAAGGAGTCTCCTCTTACATCCATACAGTGGAGGAAGCTACGGAGGTGATGCAGCAGGCAGGATGGTTGGAGGGTCCTGGCAGTTCCGGCAGCCACTTAGGGAAGCGACAAGATGACGAGAACAGATGGAGGCGAGCATCCATGGGGGAGAAGCGATTGCGGCGGCAGAAGAAGACTCCGGGCCCAATGGGAGAGAGAAGATGATACACAGGACTGCCTCTTTTACGGACTATGTTGAGTGGGGCTGAGTGGTGTGTGAGAAGAGTGCGGGGGAATGCTATTGATGTATGGAAGAAGTGCTATTTGCAGGATCTGAGTGTGAAAGTGCGGGCTGCTTCGGGAATCTGGTGGGTCATGCCTTACATATTTGGAGGGGATGATGGAGGAAGGTTTAGGGGAGAGGGGGGAGGGGGGCTGGGGGGAGGGGGAGGAGGGGGGATGGGGGGAGGGGAGGGATATCCTACCGAGCAGCACATCTCTACAAGGGTCTTGATGATTATAACTAATGGATAAGTTGAGAGTATTGACACTGAATGTACGGGGGTTGAATTCCCCGATAAAGAGACAACGAATGTACAAAGAATTGCATAGGCTTAAAGGGGATATTGTCTTATTACAAGAGACGCATTTGCGCAGAGCGGATGAGTGGAGGGTGGCACATGGGAAGTATCCCGGGAGGTGGTTTGCATCCAATAGAGTAGAGCTGAAGAAGGCAGGGGTGGGAATTTTTGATAAGTGAGAGGGTCCGGTATACTGATAGTGAGGTATATCGGGATAAAGGAGGGAGGTTTTTATTGCTTAAATTGAAAATGCAAGAGCAATGGTTTACTTTAGTAAATATATATGGCCCGAATACCGCACAGGGGGGATTCTTTGAAGGGTTAACCTCCTGTGTGGAAAAATTTGCGGAGAGGCAGGTAATCATGGGGGGCGATTTTAACCTGACTCTTAACCCCCAATTGGATAATTCCTCAGGGCATAGTGAGGGTAGCATGAGAAGTAGACGGATGTTGAAACTTATGGGGGCAAATATGGGGATCCAGGACACGTGGAGGGAACTGCGGGGCCGAGAGAGGGAATTTACCTTCTACTCCTCGGTGCACCAGTCCTTCTCCAGACTTGATATGATATGGGTGTCAAAATCCATGATGACAGCTGTGGAGCATTGTGAAATTGGGGAGCGAATTTGGACAGATCACTCCCCAGTTTGGATAGATTGGGTGGTGGGGGACACTGAACCGAAGAGGAAGAGATGGATGTTAAATGAGGCCCTCTTGGATAATCCAGAGATCACTCAAAAAGTAAAACAAGCTATCATAGAGTACCTAGAGTTTAATGATCGGGACAACTGTTCAATTGGTACTCTGTGGGAATGTTTGAAGGTGGTGGTAAGGGGGGCTTTGATTTCCATTGGAACGCATGTGAAAAAAATTAAAGAGCGCCACAAAGAGACCCTGAGGGGTACAATCCGGGGTCTGGAACAGCTCCAACAGACAAAGGAGTTGGGGGAGGTACAGCTCAGAGAGTTAAGAGACGCAAGAAGAGAGCTGGGGGAAATAGAAATTGCAGAGATTAAATTTGCTCAAGATCAATTTAAGCAGCAATTCTTTGAATTAGGGAACAAACCTACTAAATGGCTAGCGTATCGGTTGAAACAACATCAGAGAAGGAATCTGATCACTAAAATTCAGGATGCAGGGGGGTGAGAAGTACGAATGGGGAAACAGATTAAGGCCCAGTTTGTACAATTTTTTAAACAGCTGTACACCTGCCCAAGGACAGCTATTGAAGGGTATTTGCAAACCCAGTTACCAAAACTGACGGGGGAAGAGACAGAGTTGCTCTCCAGGCCCATTACTGAGGTGGAGGTGGGGGCTGTGATTAAGGCTTTACCATCCCATAAAGCTCCGGGGATGGATGGTTTTACCAATAAATTTTATAAAACTTTTAAAGAGGTGTTGAGTGGACCCTTGACTAAATTGTTGGATCACCCACTTGATCTTTATCATATAAATCCACCTTTTAACTATCCATTGGGTTTTCATGGCAAGGAAGGGGAGGGAATCCCGGAGTCCATGCGTACGGCTGGGATTACAGTGCTACCAAAAGAGGGGAAAGACCCAAATTTGTGTGGCTCCTATAGACCCATCTCCCTATTGGGGACGGATTTTAAAATATTTACTAAAATACTGGCGAACAGACTGTTACCATATATGCTGCGCCTGGTGCATGAGAATCAGGGGGGTTTTGTTCTGGGCAGACAAACCACAGATAATATCAGGAAGGTGCTGAATGCGATTTGGAAGGGGAAGAAGAGCAGGGCCCCGATGCTCTTATTAACTATAGATGCTGAAAAGGCGTTCAATCGTGTGTCTTGGCCCTATCTGTTCCAGGTTTTAGAACGCCTGGGGTTGGGGGGGCATTCCTTAACTGGATTAGGGCTATTTATTCAAAGCCCATGGCGTGAATCAGCATCAATGGAGAATATACTGTGGCATTTGAACTGGAAAGGGGAACCAGGCAGGGCTGCCCGCTCTCGCCGCTACTCTTCGTACTTTCTATGGAGTCTTTGGCTCAACGAGTGCACGAAAGTGAGGCGGTGAAGGGGGTATGGGGGGGGGGATGGAGAGTAAAGTGTCACTGTTTGCAGATGATTTATTGTTTATACTGACAGACCCCGAAGGTTCCCTGGGGGCGGTATATAACCTTTTGCAAGAATAAGGGACATATTCAGGATTTCAAATAAATGCTACAAAATCTGAGATCCTTAATCTGTCCATAGAAGCAGGTCTGAAACACTTCCTGCAGAGCAAATTCCCCTTTAAATGGGCTAAACAGAGTGTAAAATATTTGGGAATATATTTAACGCCCAACGAATGGGACCTGGGGAGAGTGAACTTCGGGGTTATGGAATGGAAAATGAGAAGAGAATTGGAACGCTGGGAGAGCAAAAAACTCTCTTGGTTGGGGAGGGTAGCTGCCATCAAAATGATGGTGTTACCCCAGTGGGTGTATTTGTTTAGGACTCTGCCGGTGGAGGTGGATAAGGCTTTTCTGGCCAGAATGCAGGGGGCTATTATGAAATTTATTGGGGGAGGGAAGAAAAATAGAATTGCCTGGTCGACCCTCACTAAGAGTAAGAAAAAAGGGGGAATGGCGGTACCAGATTTGCATAGGTACATGGAGGCAGCGCAACTTAGTGCGGTAGTGGAGTGGGGGAAAGAGGGGGGGAAAGAGTGGTTTCGTTTGGAAGCTGAAGAGGTTCTGGAGGTGAAAATTGGGGACTGGTTATGGTTGCCACAAGGGAAACTGAGGGGAGGACGGGATAGTAACCCTTATGTGTACAGGACATGGTGCTTATGGAACAAATGGAAACGAAGGTGGTTGGGACCAGGTGGAGTCTCTAGATTGATACCTATTATAGATAACCCTGAGTTTCCCGCCAGCGGTGGGGAATAGTGAATTTAAGAAATGGACTATGAAGGGGATAACCCATATTGGTCAGCTCCTGGATGGTTTAAAAGTCAAGGAGTTCCAGGTTCTGAGGCAACAATATGGGTTGGAACTCGTAAATTTGTACCAATATCATCAGTTGTGCCATTATTTGAGGCATAAGATTTTACCTCATATACAGAAAGACCCAGTGGCCATTGAGAAGGTTTTTCTGATGGGGCAAACAAAAAAGATTCTGACTATGTTTTATAATATGATGGAGAATAAGGGCCCTAAGGGGAGCTTTCAGAGGCAATGGGAGCGAGATTTGGGAGTGTGTTGGGAGGAGGCCCAATGGGATCATATCTTCCAGAATAGAGCTAAAGGTCTGCTGGCAGCCCATTTTATGGAAAATAACTATAAATTGCTGTACCGATGGCATTTGACACCAGAGAAATTACAGACCATGTACCAGAGTCAGACAGACGGGTGCTGGAGGGAGTGTGGGGAGAAGGGCACCTATCTGCATATCTGGTGGTCTTGTCCAATAGTGGTGGAACGGTGGGGGGAGGTCTTCGGACAGTTCAGTAGGATACTGGGGAAAACGGTAGAGCCACAACCCGCCACAGCCCTGCTAGGGGTTAAGCCGGGAAACCTAAATCAGGCGGAGAGTATGTGGGTCACTTTGGGGTATATTGTCTTTCGATTATTGCTGGCACGGCACTGGAGGCAAAAGAGGGTGCCGACTTTGGGGGAATTTGGTGCCTCGCTAGATCAGGCTTACTTGTTGAGCAAGTTAACGGCGGAAAAAAATAATTGCACCCAGAAGTTTACTAGAATATGGGGGGCATATAGCATGTGGGTGATAGGTAGATAGAGGTGTGGGAACTGAGACGGTAGGATGGGAGGGGGGTGGGGTGGGCGGTGGGGGGACGGGGGAGTGGGGGGGGTGGGGATATAGAAAATGTTTTAGGAGAATAATTAAAGTTGGAAATCATTTGTGTAATGGTATGGATGAGCCAAAGGGTGGCATTTGAAATGTTACAATTGTATTGATCGCAAATGTTGTGTATAAGTATATAAAGTGTAAATAAAAAAAATAAAAAAAAGGTCGAATCGTTTTTCCCATATAAACGAGATCACATGGACAATGAATTGCATACACTACGAACGTAGAATCACACGATGTTGACTCTCTTAAGGTGTATGTCGTCCTATGATATGTAAAGCTATCCACCTCCTTAGTGATCTCACAGATTCCACAGGTGCCACATTTTCTATGCCCCTTCCCTAATTTTTGCTGCATATCTACACTCACTGAGATTCCTGCTTGGTGCACATAGTTCCTCTGTGAGCATGCGCTATGGACTGGCTAGTGGACTGTCTGCTGTTAGTCTGTGCATTGCTAGAACACTTTATAGGGTGCTACAGGTGCAGTCTGACTGTGGTGTGAGGCAGTTGGGGTTTTCCAGACCTAACCCCAGCATTACTACTGATTTGCCACTGCCCCAGTCACAGGCATGGTTCTGGCCCACCAACGCTGCAGGGCTGTCTTATAACAGCAGGATTAAGGTTGCTTCATTGGGGCAGCAGTGGTCATGGGTACAATTTCTCATTATTCCCTCCTTTCATGCCTGTCCTACTCAAATAGTTTACATGCCTGTAACCGTCATATTTTTGCAGATCTGTGCTGCCAACCCATAATACCCTCGCCACAGTTGCCAACATTCCTTTGGTCCATCTATCTGTGTATGTCAGCTGTGTAGAGTCCTGTCTGCCTGTGCAGGCTGCCACCCCATGTCCTGCACTGCTACCCTTTCCTGCATTGTGCCTCTTCGTACTTGCCTCGCCTGTGCCTGATCTGCATGGCACCACAACTCCTCTGTCCACCTATCATTGTACCTATCCTGCCACCTCCGCCTCTAGTGGGGGACACGTATTCCCATCATCCCACATGGGATGCCACAGATATGGCAGGTCCAGCAGCTCCCAGCTCTCCCGAATATGAACAGGTTTGGCAATCAGGTTTTGGAGGTAATTTACATTATATAATTACATTTTAGCAGATTTTTAGGAAATGAATTGTAGAAGATAGATTAATGGTGGCTTTGTAATCTAATCTGTACTGAAATTTAGACATTATTTGAGAGTTGTTTACGTTTGTGATCAATTCTGACTGCCACACTGAGGTAATGTTTAAGGGTTTTTTATACACAGAAATGTATTGTGGTATATAATTTATTTATTGCACTATACTGATTAATTTTTCTTTTATACTCCTGAGGACAGTAACTGAATTCAAAAAAGCATGGGATCAACACAGAGGATCTCTAAAGGTAAAAAGTGGACTGTTGTAGTTGTTGTTATGGAAGGACAGACTAGATAGGCCATGTGGTCTTTTTCTGTCATCATGTTTCTATGTTTCTCCTTAGGAAGGTGTATGCAAAAACATGGCCATGTAGTGTTTTATCTGTATTTTTTGATGTACCTTTGGGTTTCATTGCTGAATTAAAACAATTTGACTTATTTATTTTGTTTTTATATCACCTTGCTCTTGTACGAGTGTGGGTGCTTTTGGTGTTTGAACTTAACCATTTTTTCTTCCATTTTCATCTTAGCTGTCCTCACTAATTTCCCAGCTTCTTTCAGATTTTCTCGATATTTCTACTTGTCTTTTTCTTTCTGTGATCTCTTTTAGTTAATGAAGGTTAATCTACTCTTCAAATACTTTTGAAAACCACAGCAGCCTCCTTTTCCTGTTACTTTTATTTACTTTCCTAGTATAACGGTTCATAACCCTTAAAATATCTTCTTACAGTTTTATCCCCAGCTTTTCTGCTTCCCCAAGGTGTTCTCATCCTGTTAATAATCCTTCAGGTATTCCCTCAACTTGCCAGAGTAAGTTTCCCTAGCTAGGGTTCATCTCTAAAAGCTACGGGTCATATTCTAATACCGACCATACCATCCAGTGATCACTGGATGCCTGTGATTGAGATACTGAATAACTAATCATTGCTTATGCTATAGTACTTGGTAGAAACAACTGGAGAATGTGTTTTGTTCTAGCCTACCAACTGCAGTCACTGTGGTTTGAAAAGATCCAGATAATGTTATCAACACAACAGTTTGACAAGCCCATCTATGGTATGAAACCTGACTAGGTATCACTTTCAGCTTCTAATTCCTCAGAGTCACAATGATATTTGACCTCAAGTGATACGAGCAGGTGAATTCTTTTGGCAGGACCACGAGAGTGGAGAGGAACATAAAAGTGCATGTCTACAGCTGCTATGTTGCTCTTCTCTGCTGTTACTGCCTTCTTCTTCCAGGGATCTTCTGAACTCCTCCTCTTTCTCTAGCTCGTTTCTTATCCAGCACCTCTCGTTTGTCCTTTCTTCTACAGATCTCATTTCTTCCTTTTGCAGAAGCCACATCCTTTTCCTGAAACCAATAAGGGTATACTGTTTTCTAGGCCCTTTAATTTATACATAAACCAAAATTTGCATCTAATCTGAGATTGTTGTTACATTTTAAGTCTTGGTGAGCATGCGCTAAATAGCATGTAGAGGGGAACATGCTATTTACTACGTATTGCTAAATCCTAATTTACATTTGATATATTTCATTTACATGTGCATAGATACTACTTTTAGAGTGCATGCACTAAAGTTAGAGATTAGAGACAAAAACAAAACAAAAGGGACACCCCCACAAAAAACATAAACAGAGGAAACAGCAGAGGTAATGACTCTTCCCACAGTGTAAAAAAAATATTTTATTAAGCCCGACATGGCGTGTTTCAGCAGAAATATGCCTGCATCAGGGGTACATTACACCATAGGAATAAAGGATATAAAAACCATAGATTTGCCAATTATTGCTGAGCTTCTCACCATGTTGGGCTTAATAAAATAACTTTTTACACTGTGGGAAGTGTTGTTACCCCTGCTGTTTCCTCTGCTATGGCATTTAGGCATTAAAAAGCATTTGCATATGCTTTGAGCTTTAGTGCATAGAACCCTTATTTTAGAAAATAATCTAAATTTCTCTGAAGAATGGAAAGCAATTATAATCAATAAGGAGTCCCTGTAGAGAATAAACAAAATATGCTACTTTTGCTCTAAAGACAATCGTTATTTTAAAGAGTAATAAAACATCAGCAAATCAAAATGTTTCCTTCAAATTATAAGCAAAGATTTTTCTCATAATCCGTGTACTTTATAAATAATATGTTTCTTTCTTAAGTATAGTTTTCAAAGTCATACGTATTTATAGGATTGTCAATTAACATATACTGTATGATAAAATATATGATAAACACATTTTTACTTGTATTTACAGCCAAATGAAAATCAGAGCTTGTAAGTTCATATCAGCATGTCTCAGCATGGCTAATTAAAAAACAGAGTGAAGCTGAATGATAATAAATCAAAACTGATCTGAGCAGGAAAATAATGACTCTATAACCTGATTTAAATATAAAAGTTATTTTAGATAGGGCACCTAAGATTTTCTCAACACTGTCTTCTAGTGCCTCTGTATAAGTCTTTGGTGCGACCTCATTTGGAATATAGGGGCATGTTTACTAAACCGGCTTAACGTGCGCTCTGCGATGTTATCGCGTGATAAGGTACCTTATCGCACAATAATGGCGCTTTATCGGGCACACAGGTACCTTAGCACGTGATAACGCGCGCAGCGGTGCAAACAAGCGCTGAAGGCGGAGAAAGGATCCCGGAGGGTGGAGGAAGGCTCCCCAGGGGCAGAGAGAAGGGGTCAATGGGTGGAGAGTGGGAGGGGAGAGGCTCCCCGCACACTAACGCTGTGAAATCTGAGGTTCAAAACTAACACCAGTGAAACCCTGGTGTTAGAGCAGATTTAAAAAGAAAAGAAACCATTTACGTCAGCAATGTACAGCAAAACCAGGGAAACCTACAAAAAGTGATAAGTGTGATACATGTGCACGGAACAAAAGGGCAAATAAACTTTGAAAATGTACAGAAGAAAATGTAAAAATAATATAACAAAGATGGCCAATAGTGATATGAATGGGAAATATCAAAAAACACTCCCAAGAAAGTTCCAAAAAGAATATATGAATTTTGGAAGGGTCTATGCTCCGTCCATATACAAGGTAAATGAGCACATAGTGTAATTGCGCTGAGCAGGGTTTCAGACTCCATTGGCCAGGTTTCCTATGGCGTGCACTTGTTCCACAACAGCAGGGCGGGCATGTTGGAACGGGCAACTGGACAGATGCTGGAAAAGGGGACACAGAGGGCTGCAGGCGGCACATGCTGTGGTGCAGCTGGGCCACAGTGCGGACTAGGGTGATGCCTAGCTGGCCCATAGGAATGCTGAAACAGTAGAGTAGCCAGACAGCAACTGCTGAGGGCCCAACATGGGCATGAGTGTGCTTCCCACAGTGTCACAGGGGATAGTACCCAGCAGGTACCCCGAAGGGCACGGAACATTGGCATGCAGTGCTGGGGGGAAGCGTGGACAGCTATGCAGGCACCCCTACCCCAGAACCTGCACCATAGGCAGCCGCCTACCCGCACACTGGATGGCCTGAGACTGCGCTCCACCAGCACCACCAGCAAAAGGGCATGTCAGCATGGTGGCAGAGGGATACTGGTGGTGGAGGGGGCAGTGGCAACTGCCCAGAGCAGACCGTGGCCTAGCCCTGTTTAGGTGGGCGCCATGCACTGCAAGACAGGCTCTGTCTGACAAACAGTTATGGTATTTCCAGGGAATGCACTCTCTCTGTGCAACACAGTGGTGCAGTGCACACAGCCAGTGTGTTCAAAAGCAGAAGGTCATAGGTTCAAGTCCCAGCTGTGGTTCCTGCCAACCCAGTCCCCATGTTTTACCCACTGCTAATACAGACAGAACCTTTATTGCAGATGATGTAAACATGCCCAAAACACCTACATTTTACTCTACAGAGCACAGACAACATAAACATGTGCATTACCTAGAGCAGAGTCTCCCAAATGCAGTCTTGGAGGGCCAAACATCATTCAGGTTCCATGCTGTCTCTAATAACGATGCCCGTGCTGTATTTCTATGTGCTGCCCCCATGGTATGCAGATGTATCTCATGCATATTCATGAGGGACAGCATGAAAACCCGAACAGTGTCTGGCCCACCAGGACTGGAGTCGGGAACCTCTGCCCTAAAGCAGCGGCCAACAGGGGCAGACACACCCGCACCCACAGGCTCCATTATCCAATACCTCCTGGAGAGGCAGGATGTTGGGCCCTGCATGCGTCCCCCAATACTAGCACTTGCATACCTTAGGAATGCCACCCTAAACCTGGGAATGCAGTACACAGCTATCAAAAGGTTGCTATGATTACTGGCAGATAGCAATTCCAAAGTTAAGTACAATTTTCTGAGTGAGCTGCATCATAGCAACCTTTCTGATGTCTGTGGAGTGTGCTACAGGTCTTGTGTCTGACCGTGTTTACCACCCTGGGGGGTGACCCCAACAGTATTGCATACCATAGCCATGCCTGCACCATGCCCAGGACTGGTGCGGTGGCCAGGGCTGCCAAACACCTCTATAGCTGCACAATGCTGGCATAGGTGTGGGGAGTGTGTGTCTGTCTATCCAGTGTGTGGTGGCTGCAAACACCCTCCACAGCCCACACTGCTAGCACTGTTGCCAGTATTGGCCTGCCAATGTGCATAATGAGGAGCAAGGTACTGTGGGAATAGCCAGGATAGGGTGGCCTGGCCTGGATTCATCTGTACATAGCATAGGGCAATGGCTCGGACATTGTAGTGGCCGGCCACCATCTGCACGGACAGGGTGGCCACAGCATGTCCTGCTGGGAGGTCACTCTCACCCTGACTGAGCAGTGACCATGGCATGGCTAGGTTCCCCCATAGTGCTATATATAATTTATCTTCTGTGATGTTTATGGGTTTTGTTTTGGGGCCCCATCACTGATTTATCTGCTTGGTGTGTATGTTGAAATCCCAGTTCTGGGTACATGCATTTTCTCCAGGAATGTACATTATGGACTAGCCAGCAGATTGTCTGCAGCAAGTATGTGTCTTTCTGGAACACCTTGCAGGGTGCAGCAGCTGGAGGTTTGCTGCTGGAGACTTTCAGATAGTGGGGGGGCAGCGGTGCATTTCCAGGCCTACTGTCTGTCTGCTGTTGCTTTATGGATGTGTACAGCTCTGCATTGCCTGCCCTGTAGGATGTCTGTTCCCCAGCAGGACTGGGGTTGATGGCTCTCTCTACTGCTACCATTGTAGGGAGGTAGAATGTGGATCTGTTGGTGGGTGATCCTGTTTCCCACCCTGAGCCCCAGAGGGTGGGTTGTGTGGTGGTACATAATCTGCCTATGGGTCCAAACACCCCCCCTTCACCTACATCATGTAACCAACACAGGATATGCACTATTCTGGGTGCATCATAGCCCATAAGGGCTAGACATAGACTGAGAAATACAGAAGGACACAGATGTATCCTAGGTGTGTCTGCAGGAACTACCTATCACACACAGTAGCACTGATGGGGACCTGCAGCATGGTATATTTCAGCCATGAAAGGTGCTGTGGACCTGGTGCTGGGCGCTCCACCTCACCCTCAGGGTGAGCACAGTACCCGCACAATGTGACGGTCTGTAGCTACTCTGTACCAGTTCCACACACGGTCAGTTCCCCCTACCAGGCCGAGGTGCTGTGGGGGTGCATACCCCATTTTGTGCCCATCTGTAGACTGCTGATTTGCATGTGCAGTGCATCACGGGTACCGGTGGGTTAACCTTATCCTGGTAACCACAGCAGACAGTTTGTGTGGTGTCGTGCAGTCCTTCGGCAGCCAGCCAGGGGTTTGTTAGCAGCTATAGAGCTGTAGCCCACTGGTTACTTCACTTCCTGTGGGGTCAGAGATCATGGGTTCAAACCCATGGTGGGCTTTATTTGATGAGGCATTGTCTATTTTTAATATACATTAGTGCTGCCAGCAAAAACACCCTCAGTGTACTGTAACCATAAGGTGCCCCATAAGGCACCTTATAAAGCCTTATAGGGCACCCTATAAAGCGCCTTATAAGGTTCCTTATCAGGTGTCCTCTAAAGCACCTTATAGGGTGCCCTATAGGGGACATTATAGGGTGCCTTGGCGGACAGTGCACTTTATAATGTGCCCTATGGAATGCCTTATAGGGTGCCTTATGCGGCACCTTAGGTTACGGCACGTGAGGGTGTGTTTGCTGGCAGCACTAATTAAACTACAAATAAAATGCCTCAAAAATCAATACTTACATGTAAAAGCTACAGCCTCAGCCAGCCTTAAGGATTAGGCACACTGGGGGATCAAACTCATGACCCTTGTACCATCAGGCAGTGTATTAACCATTGTGCTACACCTCTGTTTCTGTGTTTGCATGTCTGCGCGCCTACTTAAGATTACCGCGCGTTAATGTGCTTAGCAGCGTCTCCCCCAATAATGTGCACAGTGCGCGTTATCGTGCAATAAGGTGCGCAGCACGCGTTATCGCGCAATAATCCCGTTTTGCTTCATTAAGACCGACACGCCCACTCCTTTTATGGCAGCCTGCACACTATCGCCGGGTACACGTTAAGACTGCTTAATAAACATACCCCATAGTGTGCAATTCTGGAGACTGTGCCTTCAAAAGGATATAAACAGGATGGAGCCAGTACATAGGGTGGCTACTAAAATGGTTAATGGTCTTCATTATAAAACATATGAGGACAGACTTACGGATCTGAATATGTACACCTTAGAGGAAAGGCAGGATAGAGGTGATATGATTGAGACATTTAAATACCTCCATGGCATAAATGCACAGGGGGAGAGCCTCTTTCGATTGAAAGCAAGTTCTGCTACAAGGGGACATGGGATGAAAGACTGGTAAGGGGGACTGTTGCTTCTGGAGGGAGATCTGCAACTGTGAGTATTTACTTCTGGTAATTTTCTAAAAGGAATTCTTTGTATTAAAGCTAATTAATCTGTGATCCACTATTTTTGTTAAATCAGTCAGGGCCTAGTAGCAGCAGTTTAAGTTTACATTTAAAACACAGAGGAGAACTCTCTGGTTAAGTTTCATACCCAGCAGAGAGCTTGTACTTTAAATTTAATAGTCACTCAGGGCCTAGTAACAGAAAAGTACTTTTAGTTTAAATTTAAAACACAGAAGAGAGCTTTCTGGTTACATTTGGAACCCAGCAGAGAGCTTGTACTTTAAATTTCATAAGAAGTTAGAGCCTAGCAGCAGCTAAGAGCTATAATTTAAATCAAATCAGAATATAGCTTACCTCAGCAGCACAAGACAGGGTACTGTGTAGCAGCCCTCTTTTAATAAGTGTTAATTCCCTCCCACCCTCCCCACACCCACCCACCCCTGGGATAATCGTAGCTTTATAGGTACTTACACATCTTAAAAGACAGGAGGTGCTCTCAGGTGAAGCTCATTACCCAAATCAGTCATACACTAAGGACCTGAGATTAGTTAAGCTTCAGGTGAACAAGGTATATTACACGTATTAGGTTCAGTTTTATTAGTATAAATATCCATAGCAACCCTTAGTAAGTAAAGAACTTAGATCTAAACACAAACTTAAAACTAAGATGCAGACAGCAGTCCAGCAGCGGGATGGGGGCTTTCCAGTCTTTTGCATTGAGTGTCACATGTATGATTTTCTCCCAGTTGGTGAGAGGTCTTACGTGTGCACTAGGTGCAAGGACCTCTTTGCTCTCAGGGAACGAGTCCGTTCTCTAGAGGCTAAAGTAGCAGACTTGGAAAGCATAAGACAGACAGAGAGGTACATAGACGAGACCTAAAGGGATATAGTCCTGAAGTCCCACCTCCAGTCAGGCAGCATCCCTGTTGCCATGGAGGAGAGAGGTCACGTGACAGGAGAGCATCACCCTGGTGTGGCAGGAAGTGATCCTGTAACTAGGACCTGTCCTCCAGGTGATGTAAAACCCTCTCGCACCGAGGAACTTTCTCCAGGGCCATGTGCCCATGAGGGAAGGGTTAGGACAGCCGTTATAGTTGGTGATTCGATCATTAGGCATGTAGATAGCTGGGTGGCTGGTGGACGTGAGGATCGCCTGGTAACATGCCTGCCAGGTGCGAAGGTAGCGGACCTCACGTGCCACCTAGATAAGGTCTTAGATAGTGCTGGGGAAGAGTCTGCTGTCTTGGTACATGTTGGTACCAATGACATAGGAAAATGTGGTAGGGAGGTTCTGGAGGCTAAATTTAGGCTTTTAAGTAGGAAGTTGAAATCCAGAACTTCCAGGGTAGCATTCTCCGAAATGCTTCCTGTTCCACGCGCAGGACCCAAAAGGCAGACAGAGCTCCGGAGTCTCAATGCGTGGATGAGACAATGGTGCAGAAATGAGGGGTTTGGATTTGTTAGGAACTGGGGAACATTCTGGGGAAAGGAGGGGCTCTTCCGAAGGGATGGGCTTCACCTTAACCGGGATGGAACCAGGCTGCTGACATTAACCTTTAAAAAGGAGATAGAGCAGCTTTTAAACTAGATATTAGGGGAAAGCCGACAGTCGCCCAAGAGCAGATGGTTCAGAAGAATGTATCTTTGAAGGATACTACCAAAAGCAGAGAGGTTCCACAAAAGAGTAAAGTAGCCCAAATGCCCTCAAGTATGGAGCAGACAGAGCTTAAAGATCCCAAATTACTCATGTCTAACAGACAAATTAATATGGATAAAATACATTCTCTAAAATGCTTGTATGCAAATGCTAGAAGTCTAAAAAATAAGATGGGAGAGTTAGAATATATAGCACTAAATGAAAGGTTAGATATGATTGGAATATCAGAGACATGGTGGAAGGACGACAACCAGTGGGACACTGTGATACCCGGGTACAAACTATATCGTAATGGTAGAGCTGATCAAATTGGTGGAGGGGTTGCTCTCTATGTTAGAGAGGGCATTGAGTCAGAAAGGATTAAAGTTTTGCAGGAAACAAAATCTGCTGTAGAATCTATATGGATTGAAATTCCATGTAAAAGGGGGAAGGCAATGGTAGTGGGGGTGTACTATCGAGCGCCTGACCAAATGGATGATGAAATGCTCAAAGAAATCAAGGAAGCTAACAAAAGTTACAGCACAGTAATAATAATGGGTGATTTCAACTACCCCGGTATCGACTGGGTCAGTGTCACGTCAGGACATGCTAGGGAGATAAAGTTCCTAGATGAAATAAATGACTGCTTCTTGGAGCAGCTGGTTCATGAACCGACCAGAGGGGAAGCCATATTAGACCTAATCCTTAGTGGAACACCAGATCTAGTGCAAGAGATAAGGTTGTTGGGGCCACTTGGCAATAGTGATCATAGCATGATCGCCTTTGATTTAATTAGTGGTGGAGGGATAGTAAGGAAATCCACAGTACTACCTTTTAACTTTCGAAAGGGAGACTATGATAAAATTAGGAAAACAGTCAAGAAAAAACTAAAAGGAGCAGTTGCAAAGGTTAAAGACGTACATCAGGCTTGGCTGTTGTTGAAAAATACTATCTTGGAAGCCCAGACCAGCTGTATTCCACGCTTTAAGAAAAGTGGAAAGAAGTCCAAAAAACTGCCAGCATGGTTTAAAGTTGAGGTCAGAGAGGCTGTTGTTGCCAAAAAAGCATCTTTCAGGAAATGGAAAAAAAGGAGCCAAATGATGAAAACTGGAAACAGCACAAGCACTGGCAAGTCAATGCAAGGCATTGATAAGGCAGGCAAAGGGAGAATTTGAGAAGAAGCTTGCTGCAGAAGCAAAAACGCGAAGTAAATACCTTTTCAAGTACATTCGTAGCAAAAAACCTGTGAGAGAGTCAGTTGGTCCATTAGATGATAAAGGGGTTAAAGGAGCACTAAGAGGAAACAAGGCGATAGCGGAGAGACTGAACGAATTCTTTGCTTCAGTCTTTACTGAGGAAGATGTAGGGATGTTACCCATGACTGAAGTGGTATTTAAAGGTGCAGAAGAATTGAAGGAAATATCGATACATCGAGAAGATGTATTACAACTATTAGATAAGCTGAAGCAAATCACCTGGGCCGGATGGTATACATCCAAGGGTATTGAAAGAACTGAAATATGAGATTGCAGACCTGCTATTAGTAATCTGTGAACTATCATTAAAATCATCTCTAATACCTGAAGATTGGAGGATCGCCAATGTAACACCAATTTTTAAAAAGGGTTCCAGGGGTGATCCGGGAAACTACAGACCAGTGAGCCTGACGTCAATACCGGGAAAAATGATAGAAACTATCATAAAGAATAAAATTACTCAGCATGTAGATAGTCATGAACTAATGAGAGACAGCCAACATGGCTTTAGACAAGGAAGATCTTGTCTTACTAATCTGTTATGTTTTTTTGAAGGAGTGAATAATCAGGTGGACAAAGGTGAGTCGGTTGATAGAAGAAGTCAAACACGCAACCGAGTCAGCACCCCAAATGAGTACAAGCACACACGCAAGGACACAACAGACAGAGCTCTCTCCATGGCTGCTCCAACAATATGGAACAATCTACCGGACGATCTAAGGGCAACTCCAGACCTCAAAGACTTCAGAAAACAACTGAAAACCATGCTGTTCATAGAGCACTATGGTCACATCACATAACCTAAGAGAATGGATAACAGCACTCCAATCCTCCCAAACAACTGAATATATATAAATATTGATTCTAGCACCACTGTAAATAGCCCACCCTGTATATAGCTCAAACAAATCAAGCACCCAACACATCCCTCACACAACTAAGTTTTATCCTCACTGCATGTACAACACACACACTTTACCTGATTGCTTGCTGTGATACCACCTTGATTATTAAGATAAGGCGGTTTAGAAATACTGTTAAATAAATAAATAAATAAATAAAATTGTGTATCTGGACTTTCAGAAAGCCTTTGACAAGGTCCCTCATGAGAGACTTTTGGCAAAACTAAAGAGTCATGGGATAGGAGGCAGTGTACTATTGTGGATCAGGAACTGGTTAAAAGATAGAAAGCAGAGGGTAGGGCTAAATGGCCAATTTTCCCAATGGAGAAAGGTGAATAGTGGTGTACCCCAGGGATCTGTGCTGGGTCCGCTGCTTTTTGACATATTCATAAATGACCTGGAAAGTGGAACAACGAGTGAGGTTATCAAATTTGCAGATGACACAAAACTATTTAAAGTTGTTAAAACCCCAAGAGGATTGTGGAAAATTGCAAGAGGATCTTGATAAATTGGAAGACTGGGCATCAAAATGGCAGATGAAATTTAATGTGGACAAGTGCAAGGTTATGCACCTAGGGAAGAACAACCCAAACTATGGTTACATGATGCAAGGTTCCACATTAGGAACCACCACCCAGGAAAAAGATTTAGGCGTCATTGTGGATACCATGTTAAAACCCTCGTCCCAGTGTGCAGCGGCGGCCAAGAGAGCAAATAGAATGCTAGGTATGATAAGGAAAGGAATGGAAAATAAAACAAAGGATATTATAATGCCTCTATATCGTTCCATGGTGAGACCGCACCTTGAATATTGTGTGCAATTCTGGTCGCCCTATCTTAAAAAGGATATAGAGTTATTAGAAAAGGTTCAGAGAAGAGCCACCAAAATGGTAAAGGGGATGGAAGGATACTCCTATGAAGAAAGGCTAAAAAGGTTAGGGCTCTTTAACCTGGAAAAGAGACGGCTGAGGGGAGATATGATAGAAGTCTATAAATTAATGAGCGGAGTGGAACGGGTAAACGTAGATCGATTGTTTACCTTATCAGAATATAGAAAGACTAGGGGACATGCAATGAAGCTACAGGGTAAACTATTTAAGACTAATAAAAGAAAATATTTTTTCACTCAACGTGTAATCAAACTCTGGAATTTGTTACCGGAGGATGTAGTAAAGGCTGTTAGTGTAGCTGGGTTTAAAAAAGGTTTGGACAAGTTCCTGGAGGAAAGGTCCATAAGCCATTATTAAGAAGGGACCCAGGATATCAATGCTTGAACCAATACAAGCATTGTGGAACCTGTGTCCCTTGGGGAAACTGCTAGGTACATATGACCTAGATTGGCCACTGTTGGAAACAGAATACTGGGCTTGATGGACCTTGGTCTGACCCAGTATGGCATATCTTATGTTCTTATGTTCTTATGAGGGTGAAAGGGGATAGATTCAGGAGTGATATGCGGAAACATTTCTTTACGGAAAGAGTGGTGGATCCGTGGAATAGTCTCCCAGTGGAGGTGGTAGAGATGAGGACAGTATCTGAATTCCTAACAGCATGGGACAAACACAGAGGATCTCTAAAGGAAAAAAGCGGGCTGTTGTAGTTGTTGATATGGAAGGACAGACTAGATAGGCCATGTGGTCTTTTTCTGTCATTATTTTTCTATGTTTCTATTGTCACGGCCTTGCTCCTTGCATTCAGCATGGAGGGTCGTGGTTATAATAGAAACTTCCCTTTTCAGCCTTCTCTGACTGGTTCCCCTGCAGTGCTTCTTGGGAAATGTAGTTTAACTGCTACACATATGGCTTCAGGTAGAAAAAAAAACTTGTAGTTTTGCTCTTTTGGTAAGGCAATGACAAAAATTTATTAAATTCAAATGCAAGGTTCATAAATACCTCCTTCAGGGTTATTTCTCCAGGTTTCTTTCAAAAATACAACAGGACATAAGCAAAAGTCAAAACAAAGTATAAGCTTACAGTATTCTTCAGCTCAAAAGCAAAAGCCCTTTAACAGCAAGGCTACCAGCTTTCTCTAGCCTTGCTGGTTAAAGCATAAACACAAACAGCTTTCTTCAATGGCAGTTTTCTTTCTTTTCAGTTCCAAACATTTCCAGGAACAAATTTCCATTAAGCAAACAAAGCTCTACTCAGGTTTTCTTAGGAACATTCAAAAGCAAAACAAAAGCTTTTTTCCTCTCACCGTTAGCTTGGCTTCTTGCTGTCTCACTGCACAGGATAGCAGGTGTTTAACAAGCACAATTATTCAGCTTCAGCTTGTTCTCACTTCTCAGCATAAGTTTCCCCTCTTTAACACAGGGAATTCACAAAACATCTTCCTTGCTTTTCAATGTTACCTTGCTTTGGAGAGTTTTCTCTTAAAGTTGGCTTTCCTTCAACCCCTCTGTAGCTAAGGCTTGGCACAAAGAGCAATCTATGAATGTATCTTCCTCATTCAAAGCTGCATCAGGCTCTCCTAATTGCATTGGTTCTATCTCTCGTTGTAGCTCACTGGGTTTAGCTGACAGCCTCTCATTAGAGCTGAGAGTGTCTCCTGAAACTCTGCACTGCTCAGTATGGGACAGGCTTCTAAGGCTTGTACCTGTGCCTTGGCTTGCAGCAGCTTCTCCTCTCTCGTGCTCTGTACCTCTCTCTGGCTCTTTCCAGCACTCTCCTCTCCTGCTGTTCCTGCTCCTGTTCCCGTTGCTCTTCCAGCTCTCCTTGCTCTCCTACCTAACTTCTGTATAATCTAACCTAGGCTTAAATCTCCAGGGTTCCAGCCCCACCTCTTCTCTTCCCAGGTGACAGAGATCAGTTTGCCCTCTGGCACCTGAGTAATCAGGGAGCTTACTGATGTAAGTGTCTTTTACCTTGGATCTGTATTCCCTCTCCCTTACTCCACTAGGGGAACTCTGAAACCTGTTCCAGCTGGGGATTTTCTGGTTTCTAGGTGTGGTTGTGGTTTTATTTCTCTGACCTTGTAAAATAGGTCCTTTTATTAGGGTGAATTCTTTGGCTTTTTCCCTTTCTCCTAACTCAGGATGAGCTTCCTTACCACACTATGGGGTATGTTTACTAAAGCCCCGCTAATGTGCAGGCCGCGGTAGTGTGCGGATGCCATATAAGGAGTGGGGATTCCGTCCTGAGAAAGAAAATCTGGAATTTACATATGCGCTAAGGTGCGCGGCGCCCATGTGCGCCCCGCACATTAGCGCATGAGATAGCTGCGCGGGAGGCCTAAGTGGCGCGCTGATGTGCCCACAAAAGAGCAGAGCCACAGCACAATGGTCAAGGCACTTACCAATGGTGCAGGGATCAGGGGTTCAATCCCCCACAGTGCCCAATGAGCAAGGCTGGCTGAGGCATTTAAATAATGGGCATAAGGCGGCACGCTAATGTTTTTGGAGGCATTTTAATACTGAGAGGCATAAGTGGCGCGCTGATGCTCAAGCAGAAATGCAGAGCCACAGCACAATGGTTAGAACACTGACCAATGGTGCAGGGATCCCAGGGTTCAATCCCCCACAGTGCTCAATGTAGACAGCTGGCTGAGGCATTACTTTAGGAGCTAGTCTAATATTGTGTGGCATAAGGCAGCGTGCTATTGATTTAGGAGGCTTTTTAATATTGGGTGGCATAAGGCGGCGCGCTAATGTGCAAGCACAGGAACAGACCCACAGCACAATGGTTAAAACACTGACCAATGGTATACAGATCAAGGGTTTAATCCCCCACAGTGCTCAATGTAGACAGCTGGCTGAGGCATTGCATATTATGGGGAAGATTGCTTTTGGAGTCATTTTATGTTTATTTTAATTATTACTACTAGCAAACGCACTCTCAATGCGTGTTAACATAAGGCGCCCTATAAGGCACATTTTAAAGTGCACTGTCCGCCAAGGCACCCTAGAATGTCACTTATAGGGCGCTTTAGAGGGTGCCGTATGAGGTATCGCAAGGTCAGAGTACTGTTTTTTATGGCAGCACTGTGCAGTTTAAGGAATGAAAAGCATAAGTAGGTGCGCTGACAGGCAAGGAGGAGCAGCAGTGCAGCACAATGGTTAAGGCACTGACTGCTGATACAGGGGTCATGAGTTTGCTCCCCTAACCCCAGCATTACTACTGTTTTGCCACTGCCCCAGTCACAGGTATGCTGGCCCACCAACACTGCAGGGCTGTCTTATAACAGCAGGATTAAGGTTGCTTCATTGGGGCAGCAGTGGTCATGGGTACAATTTCTCATTATTCCCTCCTTTCATGCCTGTCCTACTCAAATAGTTTGCATGCCTGTAACTGTCATATTTTTGCAGATCTGTGCTGCCAACCCATAATACCCTCGCCACAGTTGCCAACATTCCTTTGGTCCGTCTATCTGTGTATGTCAGCTGTGTAGAGTCCTGTCTGCCTGTGCAGGCTGCCACCCCATGTCCTGCACTGCTACCCTTTCCTGCATTGTGCCTCTTCGTGCTTGCCTCGCCTGTGCCTCATCTGCATGGCACCACAACTCCTCTGTCCACCTATCATTGTACCTATCCTGCCACCTCCGCCTCTACTGGGGGACACGTATTCCCATCATCCCACATGGGATGCCGTAGATATGGCAGGTCCAGCAGCTCCCAGCTCTCCAGAATGTGAACAAGTTTGGCAATCAGGTTTTGGAGGTAATTTACATTATATAAATACATTTTAGCAGATTTTTAGGAAATGAATTGTAGAAGATAGATTAATGGTGGCTTTGTAATCTAATCTGTACTGAAATTTAGACATTATTTGAGAGTTGTTTACGTCTGTGATCAATTCTGACTGCCACACTGAGGTAATGTTTAAGGAGTTTTTATACACAGAAATGTATTGTGGTATCTAATTTATGTATTGCACTATACTGATTAATTTTTCTTTTATACTCCTTAGGAAGGTGTATGCCCTGTGCAGATGCACCCTGGCCAGGCCTTGTCCGGCCTATACCCATGGTACCTTGCTCCTCATTATGCACATTGGCAGCCCAATACTGGCAACATTGCTGGCAGTGTGGCTGTGGAAGGCGTTTGCAGCCACCACACACTGGATAGACAGACAGTCACCCCCACACCTATGCCAGCATTGTGCTACTATAGAGGAGTTCAGCAGCCATACCCACCACACCAGTCCTGGGCACAGTACAGGCATGGATATGGTACGCAATACTGTTGGGGGTCACTCCCCAGGGTGGTAAACACTGTCAGAGACCAGACCTGCAGCACACACCGCAGACATCAGAATGATTGTTATGGTGGAGCTCGATGAGCAAAATGTGCTTAACGTAGGAATTGCTATCTGCCAGTTATCATAGGAAACGTTTGATAGCTGTGTACCATATACCCAGGTGTAGGGTGGCATTGCTAAGGTATGCAAGTGCTAGTATTGGGAGATACAGGCAGGGCCCAATGTCCTGCCTCTCCAGGAGGCATTGGCCAATGTGGCCTGTGGGTGTGTCTGGCTCTGTTGGCTGCTGCTTTACGGCAGAGTTCCCCAACTCCAGTCCTGGTGTTCCAAACACTGTTCGGGTTTTCATGCTGTCCCTCATAAATATGCATGAGCTACATCTGCATACCATGGGGGTGGAGCATAGATATGCTGCACAGGCATCTTTAGTAGAGGCAGCATGGAACCTGAATGGTGTGGGGCCCTCCAGGAATGCATTTGGGAGACTCTGCTCTAGGTAATGCGCCTGTTTATGGTGTCTGTGTTTGGTGTGGTAAAATATAGGCGTATTAACCATGCGTATGTTCTCAGCAATAAAGGTTTGTCCTTACTATCACGGTTTAGTTGTGGGAAAAATATGTGGACAGGATTGGCGGTAGCCCCAGCTGGCCTTTGAACCTGTGACCTTCTGTTCTTGCACACACTGTCTGTGTGCACTGCACCATCTTGTTGCCACAGGTATGCTGTATTCCCTGGGGAGTCCATGACTGTACATCCAACATAGCCTGTCTGTTGCGGTGGACGGTGCCAGCCTGCACAGGCCTAGGCCACTGTCTGCTGTGGCTTGCAGCCACTGCCCCCTCCACCACCTGTACCCTTCTGCCAACATGCAGACATGTCCTTATCTGGGAAAAAGCATATGACCTGATTGAGTTGTGGCACTACAGGACTGAATATGGGGTACTCGGCTGTAGGTAATGCCCATTGTTATGGTTTGTGTGCGGTGTAGGGTAAAATATGGTTGTTTGAACCATGCTTATGTTCTCTGCAATAAAGGAGTGTCTTTACTATCACTGTTTAGTGGTGGGTAAAAGTATGGGGACTGGGTTGGCAGGAGCCCCAGCTGAGACTTGAACCTGTGACCTTCTGGTCCTACAGGCACTGACTGTGTCCGCTGCACCACACTGTGGCCAGAGAGACAGTGTGGTCCCTGGAGATAGGAAACCTGGCCGGACGAGTCAGAAACCCTGCTCTGCACAATTTTACTGTGGGCTCATTTACCTTGTATGGAGACAAAAGGGCAAATAAACCTCATAAATGACATGGAAAAAAGGGGAAAAATACCATGACCAAGCTGGGCAATAGTGATAGCAATGGGCAACAATAAAAAACACTCCCAGGAAAGCTCCAAAAAAAAGAAATGATTTTTGGAAGGGTCTACGCTCCGTAGAAGGTACCTTAGCGCACGCACAAGTGCGCCCCGCACAATTGCGCAGTTTAGTAAACATACCCCTATGTTTCTATCCCTGTTGCTGCAGACAATGGGGCTGAAAAAAGATAGAATTAATTTTAAAATCTTGATATTGATACTGATATTGAAAGTATTATGGGAAGATGGGCCTTGCTATTTGTAGGTTGAAGAGATACATCATGTCTGGTAGATTTTTAAATTTATGTAACAATCATGACTGAGGGAAAGGGTTTTGCAATAGCATCCATAGTGCTGTAAAATAGTGTGCCAGTGGGAATTAGACAAGAGTTGGACTGTCTTAGCTTTTGTAAGCAACTGAAATCATGGCTATTTCCAGCACAATAATTTGGTGATCTAAGGTTCTTTTGAGATGTTACAGATGAAATTTTCTGGTAGGTAAGAGGTTTGCTTGTTTATGTATGTTGTTTTATGTTTTGTGCTTTTTAAAATAATTTATTGTATTTTAATGTTTGATGACTATAAACTACTTTGGATGAGTCTTGGGGGTCACAGAGACAATCTGCTAGTATTTTAAATACAAAAATAAAATAAAAATCAACAAAAAGTATTGTTGCCTTCTTTTTTCATTTTCTTGCTGACATCATCCCCATGGGAAGTGACAGAACAGAAGCTGGGATAGGCTTGTTTGATTGCTTGTCAAAATATGTCAATATTATTGGTGAAATGACTCATGTTGTTTTCATTGTTCCACCCTATGATGGTCCCGCTTTGTCTGGCCAGAGAGATAGGCTGTTTTCACAATCCCATAAACTATAATGGACCAAAAATAAATCAAAACAAATGATTTTTGGATCATGCGGCCATCTGCTTTGTTAGAAGGAACCAAGCCAAAAATGTCCTCATTTATTGTTTTACCATTATTTTAAAACAAATGCACATCCTTATTTGACATCTAAGGATACTTTGTGCTTATGTCATACTTACTTGAATTCAGATTTTTTTTTTTTTTGCCTCTGTAACTTTCACAGAAGGTTTGTTTCATGCAGTCAGTACCCCAATTGTGGAGAAATAATCCTTTATACTTCTCCTGAGTCTACCTCCATTGTATATCATATCATGGCCTCTTGTTTTTGAATTTCCCTTATATTAAGAAAGGTTTGCTTCTTGTACATTATTTAAACCTTTGAATTATACCAATATTTGGTATACTGCTCCTCTTCTCCTTTAGGAGATATATGCAAAGAGAAAGTTTGTTGTTTAGCTATATAACCATCTACACAAATACATATATGTATATCTGTAGCTATCTATACATTTATATATACATCTATAGATAGAAAAACATATAGGGGTATGTTTACTAAACAGCGCTAACGTCGCAGCTGCGATGTTATCGCGCGATACGTGACGTTATCATGCGATAATGGCGCATTACCGTGCTATAATGTCACATATCGTGCGATAACGTCTCCTGCGGCGGTAAGGTGCGCCAAGGCTGGAGTAAGGCTCCCCAGAGGGTGGAGTAAGGCTCCCCAGGGGCGGAGAGAAGGGGTCAATGGGCAGAGCATGGGCAGGGAGAGGCCCCAGGCACACTATCGCTGTGAAATAAAGGTCCAAAAAATAGCGCGAGTGAAAACATGGCGTTAGAGGCAAAAGTGAAGGAGAGAGAAACCATTTCGGTCAGCAATGTACAGCAAAGGCAGGGAGACTAAGAACAGTGATAGTAGTGATACATGTGCAGCAGCAGCAGATAGTGCCCAAGTACGAAAGAGCACTATGGTGAGGCTGCACATGGGATACAGAGGGCTGCAGGTGTGACATGCAGTGGGGCAGCTAGGTCAGAGGTCAGGCTAGGCAGATGCAGAAACGGAACATCAGCAACTGATCAAGGTCAAACTTGCCCACGAGTGTGTTTGTCCCACAGTGTCCCAGGGGACAGTACCCAGCAAACACCCCAAAGGGCACAGAACATTGGCAGGTGGTTGCGGGGTGAAGCATGGATGTCTATGCAGGCACTCCTACCCCAGATTACACACCATAGGCAGCCGCCTACCGGGACACTGGATGGCCTGGGTCTGCGCACCACCAGCACCACTGGCAGAAGGGCATGTAAGCATGATGGCGGGGGGGGGGTGCTGGTGGTGGAGGGGCCAGTGGTATCTGCCCACAGCACACCAAGGCAAATCCCTGTCTAGGTGGGTGCCATGCACTGCAAAAGACGTCTGTCTGTCTGACGAACAGTAATGGTATCTCCAGGGAATGACCTGCCTCTGTGGCAACAGTTTGGTACAGTACATCCAGCCAATGCTTTCAGGGGCAGAAGGTCACAGGTTCAAGTCTCAGCTGTGGCTCCTGCAGACCATGTCCCCATACATTACCCAGTACTAAACCATGGTAATAAAGAAGGAACTGTTTTTGCGGATAAAATAAATACGCCATAAACCCCTATATCCTATCTTACATAGCACATTCACCATAGACATGTGCAGTCCCTACAGAAGAGGTTCCCAACTGCAGTCCCAGAGGGCCAAACATACATGTCTCATACTGTCCCTAAGAAATATGCTTGAGATGCATTGTTATGCACCGCCCCCATTGTATGCAAATGTAGCTCCTGCATATTCATTCGTGACAGCATGAAAACCTGAATCGTGTTGGGCCCACCAGGACCAGAGTTGGGAACCTCTGCACCAGAGCATCGGCAAGCTCCACTATCCAAAGCCTCATGGAGAGTCAGGCTGTTGGGCCCTGCGCGGAGCAGCATCTACCAATACTAGAACCTGCATACCTCAGCATTGCCATGATAAACATGGAAACCCGTTCCACATATATCAAACGGTTGCTATGATTAATGTCAGATAACAAGTCCAACATTAAACACAATTTGTTAACAGAGATCAATTAGAGCAACCTTTCTGATATCTGTGGAGTGTGTTTCGGTGTTTGTTTCTGACAGTGTTTACCACCCCGGAGAGTGACCCCAACAGTATTGAGTACCATAGTAATGCCTGCGCTTTGCCCAGGACTGGTGTGGCGGCCAGGGCTGCCAACCATCTCTATATTTACACAATGCTGAAATAGGTGTGGGAGTGTGTGTATGTCTATCCAGTGTTTTGTGGCTGCGCACACCTTAATGAGCCCACAATGCTTGCACTGTTTCCAGTGTTAGCCTGCCAATGTGCATAATAAAGAGCAAGGTACTATGGGTATGGGCCGGACAGGGCAGCCTGCGCAGGATGCATCTGCATGGGGCATAGGGCAATGGCTGGGACACTGTATTGTCTGACCACCACCTGCATAGACAGGGTGACCACAGCATGTCATGCTGGGGGGGGGGGGGTGGCACTCTCACCCTGACTGAGCAGTGACCATGGCATGTCTTCGTCCCCACATAGTGCTATACAGTGTTTTCTCAAGTAATATCTGGGAGTTCCTTTGGTTGGGGCCCAATCACTGACATACCACCTCTGGGTGCACACAGTCTCACCTGGAACATGTGCTATGTACTAGCTAGCAGACTGTCTGCAGTTAGTGTGTCTATGGGTGGAGCACCGTGCAGTGGGTGAAGACTGACCGTGCCCTCTGCTGGTGAATGTCAGATGGTGGTGGGGGGCATCTGAGCATCTCCAGGCCTAGTGTCTGCCTGTGTCATACAAGCAGATCTACAATGACTGCCCTGGAGAGTGCCCATTCCCCTGCAGGACTATGGTCACCCTGTCTATGCAGGTGGTGGTCGGACAATACAATGTCCCAGCCATTGCCCTATGCCCCGTGCAGATGCATCCTGCGCAGGCTGCCCTGTCCGACCCATACCCATAGTATCTTGCTCTTCATTATGCACATGCAAAATGCCGCGGCTCCGATATCGCATGGAAGCCACTACTGCCGATTAGTAAACATACCCCTTTGTGACATGAATTGAACACAGAAAGTCACAGGCATAGTATTGGGCAAACTACATTTTGCAGCATGAAATTATAGGGCAACAATGGTAAAACGTTGCTAGGAAGAGATGATTATATTGACTACATCACTGCAGATGAGTATACAATATTGAAAATGTATGGACACAATGGAGCAATTGTTCATTGATGAGGAAATGGGTTTGTATTGAACTGTTGTCAAGGCAATGTTTACAATTGTGGAAGATCAGCACTTTCATCTTAATGGGGGTAGCCCTCAAATAGGGAGCCCCCCTCCAACTCCCTCAGCTCCAAAGCTTATTCAAATAATTCTACAAACACATCAATTTGGGAAACAATTGGTTGCAGCTTTATTACACTATTCCAAAACAAACAATGAACAGCAACCTAAGTCAAAATGCCAACAAAATGTGTTACACATTAGCATCAACTTCCTACTCCACTGGATAGTTTCCACCGGCCATGTTACTAGCAGGGTGGAACCATATCCCCAACCTCTGCAGTCTCCTGCCCCTGCTGCCGGCTTCACCATATTACTAGTTGAGGTTAGTGCCCTAAGGTGAGGATCTCTGAGAATGGAGATTCAGCTTTTACTCAAACATCTGGGCTGTGATCACCTGATCACCGCCAACTGGAATCTCCATTGGCTCATATAATGGCCACAGGTGCAGGGCAGTTACAGCCTGTCCCTGCATTACCCCCATAATATCAGAGCTGCAACCAGTTTTGGACACATTGAACAACTGTTTCCAAGGCCTCTTGCAAGTCATTAAGGAGTAATTCCTGGCTAATTGGGCACAGGTGAACCTCATCTAAGCCATAAAGGCCCAAATATTCCACATCCACCCATGAATGCTGAATCTGACACCCAGCCCTCTCTATGACCCAGTGCCCAATCTGGTGGTTAATCTTTACCAATACCCATGACCACCTTTTCTGCCCCTGGCAAGTGGGCCTTGGAATGATGTCAAACCAACACAGCATGACCCCAGGGAACAAAGATAGCAATGCTTCAAAGTCCCTCTTGACTGCCCTGATCAGCTACTTGCAGGCCCAGGATGTCAAATCCTTTCCACCCAGTGGAAAGATTTTAAATGGACAATAATCACAACTGGATGTCACTGCAAGCGGGCATAGTGCAGCAAGCTGGGCATGAGCTGACACCACCACATACTACACTCACCCAGTCAGACCATGGAAATCCTTGCAGGGGCCAATCCCAGATGAGGATCATAAGGCTGCACAGATGCTCACTGTCCAGCCCAGAATACGAAGGAATGACCCATTAACTACCAGTATTGCAAGCATCCATAAGGATCTGCAAAGAAACAAGAAAATGAAAATGCAGCCCTTCTAACCCACCTCCATCATTGCAAATGAATATACCCAGCAAAAGCCCTGGACTGCCATCTGCCAATCTGCTGAATCACTGGATCATCCAGGGCTGCCGCTGCTGCACTGGTCACTGCACTAATCCGAAATGAATGGGATGCAAATAAGCAAAAATCACAACTCAAATGCTTCAATGCCTTCCAGAGCACAGCTGTAAACTGAAAATGTGTTTTTGCATCTGAATGCAAAAACAACAAACCTCCATTCACTGACCTCAAAGCCATGTACTTACGAAGATTCCCCACTGGGCAAGTAACTGAACCCTCTACCTTGTTCAGCATCACCCATGCCCCACCAACCCTCTGAATCTGTCTTTGACTTGGGAATCAAAATCCTCAACTGAGCCTCCCCCATTTGGACATGCTCCAGGAGTATACCAGAGAGTGAGTCTGCTTGAGTGGAGTTGGCCACCAGCTCACCAATCCTGAAGGTCCCAAAAAATGCCAGGCAATAAAAACACTCAGAAAAGGGACACCTCAAATCCTGATGCTGCCACTATAGGCATCTCCTCCCACAACCTTAGCAAAAGGTGGTGAGAAATCGGCCACCTGGAGTCACATGGTGTGGGGATGGTTTGATCTCATCCCACGAAAAGCCGTTTCACCAAAAACCCAACCAATGGATTCCCCCAACTAGTCGCTTTTGCAAAGAAAGAAATACTGGTCAAGTAACTTCATACTGTTGTCTTAGATAAACTGACCAAGCCACCTCCAGGGCTCTAAAAATTCAGCTACCATGATAAAGCCCCTTAGGTAAGAAGATCAAGTAGCAGGAGAAACAGATTTTGAAGAAAATCAATTACTCCGGGATGCTAAGCTGCCATAGGTGCTCCAGAACTGCAGCTCCATCCACATTTGCTCCAGGGGCCAATGATCAAAATAGGGACCATTTGAAGAAGGAGAGAGAGTTGACAATATGATTAATGCAGCCTGAAACATGCTTAGCCCTCGCAGTCACATTCAGGTGCAAGCAGGACAGCACAAATGTGCACATCAAAACAGCCACCTGCAAATAGCAGGAGGAGGAGAATGCTAGTTAATGATTTCAATGACCACCAAATTACCATACCAGAAGGTAACATGTTGGTCCCGTGGTGGTTCAGCCAAATTTCCAATGCCACGAAAATAGAGAACAGCTCCAGGAAGGTGATGCTCCAAGTCAGCCACGATGAATGCCATTCAACAGGCCATGGTGATGCACACCAAGAACCCTGAACTACAGGCCAAAACCCAACCCCCCCCCCCCCCCATGGCATCTGAGAACAGCTGCAGGTCCACATTGGACACTCTGCTGTATTGCAACATCATACCTCCATTAAATCTGTGAAAAAGGTATCCCAAATCCCAAACTCTTTTGGAAACTTGGATTCGATGATATGGCTTTGACACCCCAGACATGCATGAGCCAGGTTCCTTATGAATGTACAGCCCATCAGAATAACTCTGCAAGCAAAATTCAAGGACCTGACCAGGAATTGAATATCCTTTAACGTGACTTTATTGGCAGACTCTACAGAAGTCACCAACACTCACAGTTTCAACACCTTGTCCACCAGCAAGTAAGCCACCATAGCAGCAGTATCAAGCTCAATACCCTAAAAGGTCAAAGCCATCACCAGACCCTCTGTCTTGTCCAAAGCAAAAGGGATGCCAATCTCCTGAGCCATAGAAATGACTTAGGAGGCCCTATGAACAAACAATCATCTAGGTAATGGACCACATTGGGCAAACCCAATTGCTGGACAAGAACCCAGTGCAGAAAACTGCTGGACATCTCAAAATAGACACAGAAAATGGAACATCCCATGGGCATACACTTATCAAAATAGAAGTAACTACCAAAGTGAAACCCAACAAATGGAAGGCCGACAGATGAACAGGGAGCAACCAAAAAGTGGACTCGATGTCTATCTTCATCAACAAGAAACCCTGCCCGCATTCACACACCAAAGTCATAGCATAGTCAAAGAAGGCATATTGGACCATGCACAATTCTCACAGAAGATGACCATTCATTGAGTCACCAGAAGGGTAAGACAGATTATGAATAAGGTGAAATTTACCTGGCTCCTTCTTAGGTACGACTCCCAAGATGGAGACCTCAAAGACGAAGAACAGACTTTCCCGAAAAGGACTTGTAATTCAGCCAAGTTTAAGCTCCGCCTCCAACTTTGACTGGACCACCTCTGCAAAATACTGCACTGATCGAGCATTCCTTGCTGAATTACTGACTGCATCTCCCTGAAACGGAATCTTAAAACCAAAGTGAAAGCTCTCAATAATCATGCTCTCTCTCTACTTCCTACAACCTTAAGTGCATGGAGGAGTAGCCTAGTGGTTGGTGCAAGGTACTTCAGGCTGGAAGGTCGGGGGTTCAAATCCCACTAGAGGACAGCAACCTTGGGCTGGAAGGACTGGGGTTTCTAGTCCCACAGATGCTCCTTGTGGTCTTGGGCAAGCCACTTAACCCTCCATTGCCCATGTTCCCTGTAAGTATTAGTGTATGTGTCTCATATCCCCACGTGTTAAATGTATCCCCCAATTGTGTTGTGACCGCTTTGATTGAAGGATAAGGCGGTATACAAAAACTGTCTAAATAAATAAAATAAATAAATAAAATGGCCTTGATCTGCACAGGGTTAGAGGCCTTCTGAAAAGAAATTGGACTACTTACCAGGGGGGTACCCCCAGTAACTCACTTATGATTTCACTTGGCAGCCGAATGCCCACCACTACACAAGGAACACACATTCCAAAACTTGCAATCCAGGAACGGGCTGGAAGACTTGTTGAAATGCCAGCAGATGTCATTCCCACTTCTGCTGCCTCTCTCCGGGTTCACTTTACCAACTCTGGAATGAAAGGGACGACCCCCCCACGGATGGAATTCTGGACCTACCTTGGCTAACCCACTGCCTGAAGGTCCAGACTTAAAAGGTATCTGTGTCAGCCACAGATTAATGTCCTGGGGGACATATGTTTATTCTCCTCCATTTTGTCCCAAAATGTCTCATCATAATTTAGCCAAGACCAACCCTCATGGCTCTGGAAAGCCTCAAGTATGGAATTTGCATATGCCAGGAGAAGCCCATACTGGCCTGGCATGTGATGCCCCCAAATACTTGCCAAGCGCAAAAACACTGTTGTCCAGTTCAACACATTCTGGGACACCTTCTTGAAACACCCACTCTTCTCATCCTCCTTATGTTCTTTCTTACTGTCACCAGTCTTCTTTCTACCCTAAAGCACATGAAAGATATCTACAGTGTGTCCCAAAAAAAGTGAGAACATCTCGTAAATTAAAAGCTTAAATAGTTTACTTATTTACCTTTTTTAGCTATATGACGTCTTTATTTCGACAATTTCCGGTCGCCATCTTTGCTTTTTTAATTTGTCAATCGTTTATATCTGTCTTTTTGAATTTTTAAATAACTTATATGCTACAAGATGTTCTCACTTTTTTTGGGCCACCCTGTACATAGCTGCATTTACGAATATTATGACGCAAGGAATGTGGAATCCCACCCATAAAGTTAGCAAAAGCCACTAAAGCAGATATCCCACACCCACTCAACTTGATGCTCCCAGTGGGATCACCACTTTTGGCCTCTCAACAATTGGAAGACAATGAAGATGAGGAATCTGAACTTGAGGAAGAAGAAGAGTCAGACTCCCCTCCCTGTCACCACAAATGCTTACCCTTCTTAGGAGACACTGCCACCTCACCAACCGAGTTGGTGGCAACACAAGCCCCTTGACTCCCCCCAGAACTGCCCACCATCTCACTTGGAATAGTAGTACCCACTAGCACTGTCGATGGTGGCGCTCTATGCAAAGACTCATGTGGCTTGTTGCTGGCTGCGGAAGGAAGCTGACTGTCCAGCCCCATCTCCACTGCATGCTGTACAATTTGCCCATTTACCTCAGTTCAAGATCAGTAATCACACAACATTGCAGGCTCCTGCTGCGTCCTGATAGGAAAAGCAGCACTGGGCATAGAGGAAGGAGATGTTCTCAAATGGGCCCCAGACAGCCACCCCGACCAAGATACACTGGATGGGCTTTGCACCTCAGAAACTGAAAGGGCTGCAGCCTGTGGGCCAGAAAGGGGCTGCTATCGACACCCAACCCAGGCCGCAGACCAGTCAATGTCCAGCCCTTGAACCCATAGCACCACTGAGCCTGAGGGGAAAAAAACACCTTGCGCATCTGAGGGACAAACCAATCCCAATATGTGCACCCCTCCCCCCATAACTAAAACCTGCCACCAACAAAGGCACCAGCCCTGGTATCTGAAAAGCCATCTCATCCCACCCCCTGCCTGCCCGTAAAGGCTCAGGGCACAAATGCTGTGCCGCCTGCTGCTCAGGAGCCTCCCTGCCAGCTGTGACAACTAAAGAGAGAGAGGGGATGGAGCCAACACCTTGCAGTCCACCCCCTCACTGGGCCTGCCTCCTGCTCAAGCTGCAGTGAGGATGCAGTCCACCCACTGCTCCTCTCCCTGGCCTGCCCTCCTACATCACCTGAGGCCGGGCCCAGTGAATTGACATCATCCTATGGCCCACTGACCTTGCGTCTCGCCTGTCCACTCCACAGAGCCAATGTCGCTATGGCTTTACTGTGGCCCTACTTAGGCTGCACACTCTCAACAGCTAGCAACAGTTGGCCCAGCAGCTGATCTCATCGAGGACTTTCTGCGGCCCCACTGAGACTGCCCACCCTCCTCAGCCATCACTCTGTTTTCCCACAAAGTGCTGGGAGCCACTAGCCTATCAAAGGGTGCCCCAGCAGAATACTGCATTGCATACCCAATGCTTCTGGACACATCAGGGGATGCCGCAACCACAGAACCTGAGGCAGCAGAATCCGTCACACCTGTCCTGATCGCCCCTTCAGCACTCACCGTGAGAGCACTAGCCACCCCTGCAGGATGTGGTGTGGGACCCCCTGATGTCCCTCGTCATTTTGGCAGTATGGAAAAGGGTTGCAAATCAGCATCGGGAACCTTGCACTAGGATGAGACACAGGTAGGAGAAAACATAAAAGTGTTTACAAACTACTAAAACAGTTTCTGCCACCATGCACCTAAGCCAGATAGGGAGGGAGGACTGCCAGCCCCCAGAATAAATAACCTTGGAGAAAGACCACCCCTCCTACATCCTTGGCCCACCACATCACTCATTTCATCCAATGAAACCCTTTCCAAACAATTTGGAAGGGATTTCAAATCCAAACTCTCCCGGACCCTCCACTCCCCCTCCCCCTCCCCAACACTCACATCAGCCCTCTAACTGACCACTACCCTTCCCCCTGCATGAATTAGATGGCCCAATCTTAGCTGACCTACTCTAGCTCCCACCCTCAGCCACAGGCCCACTTGTGTAAGGGGAGGGGGCCCCAATGCTGGTCACCCAGTTACCGAACGGTGACTGGGACCCAGGCCCAATGGCCTTCTCCAATTATTTGTAGAAATAGTTTTGTGCAATGATCTCACTGGGGAGACAGTACACTGGGGAGACAGTAATAGGCAATAATGTGCCTTAACTGGAGTTTAATGAAGTGTAATTCTGGATAGATGATTTGCCCTGGACAACATCGGTACAAATGCCCAAAGTTGGGGAATTATGACATCAGGTAACAGCAATTTGGAGTTCATATATGCTTTGTGTTGTGAGTGACCCTGTTTGTGTCATTTGGTCATTGAGTAGGTCTGTGATTATACTGATTGCCAGTTTTTGGTCGATGAATGTAAATAGTGCTGTGACGTTGAATGATACCATGTCTTCATCTTCGTCGATCCGATGGTCTTTTAGTTGGTTCAGAAACTGTTGGGCATTGTTTATAGAGTGTTGTGACCCATAGATCAGGTGTTTGAGGTGTCTCCACATGTCTTTGGTAGATTATAAATTGGTGTGCCTGGGAGTGAGATGATTGGCTGGAGTGGTGCGCCTTCTTTGTGCACTTTTGGAAGTCCATAGAACTGTGCAATGTTGGACTCAGTTGCTCTCATTCACCAGCATTCTCTCTTGTGATCTGGTTCAATTGTTCAGGTTTTATTAGGATTTTATTGATCCTATTGATGAGCTTCCCTGACAAGTACCACTGTCATGTGTCCTTTGTCATCAGGTAGAATGATGATGGTGTGGTCGGTCTTCAGGGATTGGATCACTTGTTTCTCTTGCTTAGAGAGTGCATTGAATTTTTGGTTTCATTTCAGAGCTGGGATAATGTCTTGACATATGTGTTTTTGGGTATCCTTGCCAAGGTGATTTAATTTGAGTAGACCAAACAGGAAAAAAAACTACACAAACATAAACTAGCCAGCAAAAGACATGACTCACTCTCCCCGGTCTCAATCCACGAAGACGCAGAAGGACACAAATTCAACTGAAATACAACCGAAATCAAAGCACGAGCACAAACAAAAAGAGAAAGAGAATTTCTGAAAGCCTGGTTTTCTACCACAAAATCAATAAACAGACATATTGGCACAGGTCTGATCCTACAATCCCTATGGACCAAAGAAGTGAGGAACCTTCAACACCCGGGAACAATATCCACACCCCAGCAATCCTCAGGGAAACCAACCAACCAATCCCTGTGGGCCAAAGAGCTGAGTCAACATCAACAAGGCTCAGAAACAGCAACCACACTCCAGCAACACTCAGGGAAATCACCCAACCAAACCCTGTACACCAAAGAGCTGAGTCAACACCAACAAGGCTCAGAAACAGCAACCACACTCCAGCAACACTCAGGGAAATCAACCAACAAATCCCTGCAGACCAAAGAGCTGAGACATCACCAACAAGGCTCAGAAACAGCAACCACACCCCAGCAACACTAAGGGAAATCAACCAACCAATCCCTGCAGACCAAAGAGCTGAGTTATCACCACAAGGCTCAGAAACAATAACCATACTCCAACAACCCTCAGGGAGAACAACCAATAAATCCCTGCAAACCAACCCTAATATAAGTACAAATACAAACATTCAAACACATTACCATCTGGAACCCCCCACTGATGATGTCCCCTGAAATGGTAATGAAACGTCTGTAATCAAACCATCAAGCTTGGAGAGCAATCCAACATTATGATCACCAACCTGAGCTATCAGTATTCACAAACATCTCCAAGTATGAACTTTTTTTGTGAGTTAGCTTGTAAAATTCATGCTAGTTCATACAGCTGACTATTAAATAGTTGTCAGTAGATAAGGACCAATTGGCCACCGTAGATCGTTCTAGCTATCTCGTAGACTGATTGCCTGCAAAAGATAGTTGCTTAACTAAGTCATATTTATTATTTTGTTTTTTGAGCCTACACTTTTCCTAGTAGGTCAGCATTTAAGTGTCCACACCTTTTCTTTTTTTTTCATCTTTTCCAACTTATATTCATACCAATGTTTTCAGTATCTGCCCTAGGCCATATTGATTAGAAGAAACTGCAATAAACATAAGCAGGCCAAGTACCTCTGCTTCCAACACTTTTTAATTTATTTATGAAATTTGTTATATGCTATTTGAGGTTTATGTCATGCGGTTTACAGAACGAAGAATGCTACCATTGATAAATGCATGGGAAAAGGCCTGATATTCTTTTGTTGTCTGACTTGTATGAGGGATGATGTAAGGAAAAAGGTTCAGAAGGTTTCCAGCTCTTTAGCATGTTAAGTAGCATGCTATTGCCATTGGTGCACATAATGCCTGCTTCAGAGATGGTGGTAATCTTTCAGCAGTCTTGAGAGTTTGCAGATGTTAAGTATCATGCATTGCCTGTCAAATGACTTTGCCTCCTCTATTCCTTCTCCATGCCCCCTCATGTGCTGACCATGAAACTTCTCTTTAGCAGGTGCTAGCCTCTTTAGCATGCTTTAGCAGTTAGCATGACTAAAACATGTGCTAAAACATGTGCTATCTGCTGTCTAGATAGCCTCAGGGTTGTCCTAATAATTCAACTTGATGTAAATGCAGTATTTGATGTTATCGATCATCCTCTTTTATTGGCTTATTTAGAGGAAACTGGTCTTGATGGAGTAAACCTTAACAGGATTAGATCTTATTTGTCTCATCATGTTTTACAGATGTCTATAAATGATTTATCTCCAATTTACCCTCTGTATTGTGGAGTATCTGAGATGTCAGTTCTCACCCTAATTCTATTTTTTTATTATTTATTTGAATTTTAAAGTACATTACAAGTAACAACTTGCATTAGAAAAGGAACATTAGCTAAAGAAAGGTAAAACCATACCAATATGCAAAGAAACCATTTAAAGAAATACGCCTAAGCTAAGTCCCACAAGCCCACTATGAAATGGGGGAAGGAGAGCTACATAAAAATGGAAAGGAATTTTACAATCTAGAAATATTATCTGCCTGAACATATAGTGATTCAATAGCAAGGCCTAATCTATATACTAGAAGATACCTGCCTAGCACTAATAAAGGAAAGTAATTCAGAAGGTTGAAAAAATACATAATTAACAGAATAAACTTTCACTAAACATTTACAGGGAAATTTCAAAAAGGCTAATGCCCCGAGCTGTACAACTCCTGGTTTCAAAAGTAGAAACTCCCTCCAACGTCTCTGTGTCTCTCTAGCAATATCAGGAAAAAACCCTGACATTACAACCAAGGAAAGAAAATTGTTCTTGAAAAACAATTTCAAAATCCAGTCTCTATCCACAGATAGTGCACAGGTAACCACGAGAGTTGCAGGAACTATGGATTCAGACTGTGAATTTTCCAAATAAGCCAAAACATTTAAAGTATCTAGCAATGGAGATCCTTCTGAAGTCTGCTTTTTCCCCAAGGGTAAATAGTATACACATGAAACAAGAGGAACAGCTTCCTTCGGAACTTGCAGCACTTCAATCAAATACCTTCGAAACATCTCTTTAGGAGAACAAACAGAAGATTTAGGAAAATTAATAAACCTTGAGTTGGTTGCTCTCAAGAGATTCTCAAGTGTCTCCAACTTAAATCTTAAAGAGATAAAGTCTTTCATAATTGAAGCATTCTGCTCCTGAACCACTTCATTCTGAGCCAAATTTGTAGATAACTGAACCTTTAACTCATAAATTTTGGTTTGCTGAGTAAATGACTTATTAACACAGTCCTGAAGTTGAGCCCGAAATACTTGAGTTTGGATCGAAACTGTAGAAGTCCATTGAGTAATAGCATCCCATAAGGACTCCAGGGTAATTTTATCTGGTCTTACCAAAGAAGCCAACGGGAAAGACATCAAAGAAACAGCAGGAGAAGACAAGTCCAAGGTAGGCAGAGTACTCATGGCCTGGGAAGATACCTCAGCCCCTCCTAATTGCATCCCAGAAGTTGCCATCACAACAGGAAGCAACGCAGATATCTTGGCTCCTACTGTTGGAACACTCCTGCAATCGCTGGAGTTCACACCGCCTTCTGACATAACACCAGCAGCATCCAACTACAACTGAGCCGCCAATACTGGGGGTCAAGGAGGGAGATGCTCCTCCGGGGAGAGTGATACAATTGCCTCCAAAGAAGATGCCGGGTCCACCGACCCCGGCATCGACACAGCCGGAGACACACCGGAGTTCAATGCTGCAGCAGCGTCCCGCACGAAGAGGTCCATCGGCCCTGAAATCTACATCGTCGGGGTGCTTGCAGGTGCTTTACCCGGCTTAACCTTTACCTTCCTTTTCCCCATAAGGAACACGAGACACCAGCAGAATCAGGCAACCATCTTAGAACACTCCTCCCCCCCCCCCACCCTAATTCTATTTAATGCATTTATTGCAATTCCTGCCACCTTAATCCAAGATTTTGGGATTACTGCTCATTAATTATGCAGATGACATTCAGCTTTTATTATTCATGATACTCGGGGTTTGAATTTTCAGCAGTTTAGAGCTTAAATTGTTGTTTGAATTGATTCTCATAATCTGATCTTTATCTCGCAAAAATCAGAGGTACTATGGACCTGCATCACTGAAGACCAAAAACTGTTTTGGGCAACTATCCAGAGGGTTGCCATAAATTGCCACTTAATAACAATGGATCTGTAGGAATAACAATTCACCCCTTTCCACCCCTGTATTCAAAACATTTCAATTCTTTTTCTGGAATCAATCTTGTCTTTAGTTGTTTTATTGAAAAACAAACTCTCCTTTGAGTCTCATATTTTTTCAGTGGTAAGAAAATCTTTTGCTGTCCTCAGAAGGATCAGGTCTCTCAAACAATATCTGGATTCCAGAGCAGGGGCGGCCCAAGGGGGGTGCGGGGCCATGTGCGGAGACTCGGTGCGGGGCCTCATTTGCATAAATATTTGCATAATGTTACCATACACTAACTTTTAGTAAACATGCCTCTTAATGAGTGTATGAATAAAGAAAGACTAAAAGACTTCTACATTACTATAATCCAGTGCCAACTGCCAGACACATTAGGAACTACTACAAACACTGCCCATTTAGAACCCATAGCAAACCCACCGTATCCTAACAGCACTACCAGGACTCATAAAGCACCATACCCTAACTATCAAAAGGAAACGCTGCAAATATTAAACCAATACATTTCAGAGAACAACAATACATGACCTACTGGGGAAAGAGAACAAGTGGCAATGTCAAATAGGAATTACATAAACAGAATACCTCAGCTCAGTTACACATGCAGAACATAGACCATCACCAAACAAGGAATCACAATTTAGAAACAGGAAGACAATAATTAAACTGGGAATCCCAAAAGCCAAACTTGGAATGTACAACACTGTAGAAATAAAACTATACATTAATTTGCTCTTGTACTAAACAAAGCGCAGACGTTAATGATGCACATTTCCCAGAGCTGACATATTCCAATTACACAAAGGCAATATACCATAAGATCAGAACTCTACGTCACCTCCGACACCTACTGGACTTCACAGACTACCGAACAACCTTCCAGGCATTAGTCCTTCCACATTTTGATTTCGCAAACATCATCCTCCATCGCCTCCCACAATCGACCTTAAACCCGCTCCGCCTAGCTTTGAATGCAGCCGCAAGAGTCCTCTCTGGATCGTCAAGATCCGACCACATAACGCCCATCATGAAGGATTTGCATTGGCTACCTTTACATGCCAGGCTCCAATACAAGTCATTGGTCCTCACCTTCAAAGCCCTAAATAACTACCCCCCTACGCCAATCAGCAAGCTAGTCCATGGTACCCTGGAAAATAGAAACAGAAGGTCTACTGCACTGAACACATTAGTAGTCCCCAAGCTAATAACTACATGCACAAAGGCTACCTCCAACAGAGCCTTCTCCATATTCGCCCCTTTAAACTGGAATGCACTCCCCCATGAAATCCGTGGTATTAAAAGCCTCATCCTATTCAGAAAAGCCTTAAAACTCCACCTGTTCACAAAATGTTACCCAGAAACTTCCAGTGATAGAAGCACAACCAGCAAGCTTCCCTCATACCCCAGCCGCCCCTGCACATCAATACCACAGATAATAGTTATTCCCCACTCAACCCAAACCAACCACTAATCTTAATCTTCACAAAATCAATGCAACACCCATTTATATTACAGTATTGTACATAGTTTCGAGTTAACATGTATTTAGTTTCCCCCGGTTTCGATCCCATGTTCAATTCCCTGTTCTTTGTAAACTCAATGTTGTTTCTGTACATTGCAGTATTTTTGTTCGATGCACACCGCGCTGATTTTAATTGCGCGGTATAGAAGAAATGTTAAATAAATAAATAAATTCAAAATAAAGAGAGATTTTTCTACCTTTTGTGCATTTTTCTTCAGCTGCAATTGCTCCAGTCACTTTCTTCTGGTTTCTTTGTGTCTTCCGCTAACTCTCCATCGTCTGCTGTCCATTTGTCTTTTCTTCTCTCTTCTAGTTTTTTTTCCATTCTCTCTCTACATCTGCTTTAACATACTAATCTTTCTCCTTTTGCTCTTTCCTCATTCCTATTTCATCTACTCAAATTTTACCCCTCCATTCTCAATCCCTACTTACTCTCCCAATATCCGGCCAATTGTAGATTTGTCTTCCCTCGCACACAAAATATTTTTCCCCTCTCCATTTCACTCTCCCAGCTCCATCCCATTCTAATCTTCCCCCAACATCAGCTCCATTCTAGTTCCAGTCCCACCCAGCATCCACTCCCTTCTAGTCCCCGCATCAGCCCATTTCCAGTCCTAGCCCCCCATAAGCCCATTTCCAGTCCTATCCTAGACCCACCATCAACCTATTTCCAGTCCTAGCTCCCCCATCTATTTCCAGTCCAATCCGAGTCCCTCCATCAGCTCATTTCCAATCCCAGCCCCCCATGAGCCCATCAGCCCATGTCAAATCCTAGCTCCCCTCCACTCAGCCCATTTCCAATCCAAGTCCCCCATGAGCCTACTTCCAGTTCTAGCCACTTCATGAGTCCATTTCAATCCAAACCCCCACCACAGCCCATTTCCAATCTTAGCACCCTCCCAACAGCCAATTTCCAGTCCTATTCTAGCCCCTCCATCAGCCCATTTCCTGTCCTAGCCCCCCCACTCACCCATTTCCAGTCCTAGCTCCCTCCCCCTCACAACCCATTTCCATTCCAAGCCCCCGTCCCCATCAGCTATTTGCAGTTCAAGCCCTCCTTCCACTCAGCCCATTTCCAGTCCTAGCAACCCCCCCAGCCCATTAACAGTCTTAGCCCCCCCAGCCCATTACCAGTCCTAACCCCCCATCAGCCCATTTCCAGTCCTAGCCCCCCCATAGCCCATTACTAGTCCTAACCCCCCATCAGCCCATTATGTCCTAAACCCCCCATCACCCTATTTCCAGGCCTAGCCCCCCCATCAGCCTATTTCCAGTCTTAGCCCCCCATAGCCCATTACCAGTCCTAATCCCCCATCAGCCCATTACCAGTCCTAACCCCTCCCATAGCCAATTACCAGTCCTAACCCCCCATCAGGCCCATTTCCAGTCTTAGCCCCCCCCAATAACCCATTACCAGTCCTAAAACTCCCCATCAGCCCACTTCCATTCTTAGCCCCCCCATAACCCATTACCAGTCCTAAACCTCCCCATCAGCCCACTTCCATTCTTAGCGCCCCCCCATAACCCATTACCAGTCCTAAAACCTCCCCATCAGCCCCACTTCCTTCTTGCCCACCCCCATAACCCATTACCAGTCCTAACCCCCCATCAGCCCATTTCCAGTCTTGCCCCCCCCCATAGCCCATTACCAGTCCTAACCCCCCATCAGACTACTTCCAGTCAGCCCCCTCCATAGCACATTACCAGTCCTAACCCCCCCATCAGCCCACTTCCAGTCTTAGCACCCCCCCATGGCCCATTACTAGTCCTAACCCTCCCCTATCAGCCCCCTTCCAGTCTTGCCCCCCCCATTACCAGTCCTAAACCCCCTTCCCCCCTATCAACCCAAATTAAAAAAAAAACAACCCAGCTGCTTCTGCCGCGGCAGCATCAAGAGTGCCGCGGCAGCATCAAGAGTGCCGCGGCAGTATCAAGAGTGCCGCCGTCGCCGCGGGCCCCCCCCGGCAGAGCCTCCCTGCTTCGCAGCCTATCCCCGAACGCGGGCTTCTTTCAGAGCCGCGAGAGTTTCCTTTCTCGCGGCTCTGTTAATCCCGCCGGGGCTGATGGGATTTCCCATCAGCCCCGGTGGGATTAACAGAGCCGCGAGAAAGGAAACTCTCGCGGCTCTGAAAGAAGCCCGCGTTCGGGGATAGGCTGCAATGCAGGGAGGCGATCCAGGGAGGCTCTGCCGGGGGGGCCCCGCGGCGGCGGCGGCGGCACTCTTGATACTGCCGCGGCACTCTTGATGCTGCCGCGGCAGAAGCAGCTGGGTTGTTTTTTTTTTAACTTGGGATGAAGAATGTTTTTTGCGCGGGGCCCCCTGAAACGCGGGGCCCTGTGCAAAAAACATTCTTGCTCAATGGACGGGCCGGCCCTGTTCCAGAGCATTAAAGATACTATCGTATGCCTTTATTGTGAGTCATTTAGGGGTATGTTTACTAAACCATCTTAACGTGCGCCCGGCGTTAGTGTGTAAGATGCCATAAAAGGAGTGGGCGTTCTGGTCTAAACATAGCAAGTGTGCGTTATTGCGCAATAATGTGCGCTGAGCGTGTTAGTGCCCGAAAGGGATCAGTGCGCGTCAACACGCGTTAATTTTAAGTAGGCGCATTGACCTGTCAACATAGCAGCAGAGGTGTAGTACAATGGTTAATACACTGACTGATGATACAGGGGTCATGAGTTCAATTCCCAAGTGGGGCTGATGAATAGTAATACTTTTACCCAGTGCTGTCTGAGGCATTTTCCAGTTTAATTTAAATCTGTGCTGCCAGCAAACACACCCTCAAAGTGCCGTAACATAAGGTGCCACATCAGCCGCCCTATGAGGCACTCCAGAGAGCATATTATAAAGTGCACTGTCCGCCAAGGCACTCTAGAATGTTGCCTATAGGGCGCCTTATAAGGCACTTTATAGGGTGCCCTATGAGGCACCGCAAGGTTACAGCACTGTTTTGATGGCAGCACTGCACATATTAATGCATGGAAATCTTAAGTAGGCGCGCTGAAATGCAAACAGGAACAGCAGTGTAGCACAATGGTTAATACACTGACTGCTAGTACAGGGATCATGAGTTTGATCCCCAAGTGGGCCTGATGAATAATAATGCTTCTACCCAGTGCTGTCTGAGGCATTTTCCAGTTTAATTTAAATCTGTGCTGCCAGCAAACACACCCTCAAAGTGCCGCATCAGCCGCCGTATAAGGCACTCCAGAGGGCATTTTATAAAGTGCACTGTCTGCCAAGGCACTCTAGAATGTTGCCTATAGGGCACCTTATAAGGCGCTTTATAGGGTGCCCTATGAGGCACCGCAAGGTTACAGCACTGTTTTTGATGGCAGCACTGCGCATGTTAACGCATGTAAATCTTAAGTAGGCGCACTGACATGCAAATAGGAACAGCAGTGTAGCACAATGGTTAATACACTGACTGATGGTACAGGGGTCATGAGTTAAAGTCCCCAGTGCACCTAATGAATAAGGTTGGCAGAAGTAATTCCTTTTTCTGCTTGCAACTGTACAACAATCTGTGCTGCCATCTAAAAAGAACTGCACCCTAGTGCCATAAATTAATGCACCTTTTAGGGTGCACCAGAAGGCACATCCTAAACAACCACGTCAGCGAAGGCGGGTGATAATATGCCCCAGAGGCCATGTTGAAAGGTTACCAACTCCCAAGGCACCATAGTAGGCACCCCATAAGCTGCCTGAATTGAAGGTGTGGCGTAAGATGCCCCAAGGATGTATAGGTGAACCCAAAACGTTGGCCAAGAGCAGTAAGGCCCCCCAATTTGAAGGGCAAGAGAGGTATGTGCCAAACACACATGTAACCCAAACACTGCACAGAGCAGCAAGGAAAGAAAATGCATAAGTAATGGAAGGACGTAGATCAGAGCTGATGGACCAGACAAATCAGCCTCCAGCCCATGTGGCAGCTAGAAAAATGGACAAACATATCAGGGGCAGCTGTATCTATGCACAGAGCAATGGTAATGTACCATGCAATAATGACAGTGTGTGGCAGAGGATGGGAAGATGTGTGCAACAGAGGAGGCAGAAATGGCAGGATAGGTGGAATGTCAGGATGACAGTGGAGTAGCAGTGCTATGCAGAGCACACACAGGAGAGGCAACCAGGGAGAGCTGCAATGCAGGAATGTGTACGAGTGCAGGACGTGGGGTAGCAGCATGCACATGAGGGTAGGATGGCACACAGCTGGCAGACACACATAGATGGACAGAAGGATGGTTCACAACTGTGATGAGGGTACAATATGCTCACAGCACAGATCTGCACAGATATGACTGTCACAGGAATGAAAAGTAGTTCTGCAGGACAAGCATACAAATGAAAGAGAACAGAGAGGAATCAAAACTATGACCAGTACCACAAATGGCAATGCACAAACCAGTAGGCCACACCACCAATGTGAGCTCATTAGCAAAGGCTGCATACAAAAATAGTGCAGGGCATCACACAAGACGCCTGCTGGCTGTCAGGACAGGCAAACCCCCAATAGTAACCATGACCAAATGCACATGCAGATCTGCTGTGTACAGATCAGATCACAGTCTGTAATTGGGACCAGAGCCACATAGAACTACATGCACGCACACAATGAAATGTTATGCAGTTGATACAGCATACAAAAGAGGAAAGAACCTAAACCCCAAGGGCAGCAGAGGATGCTCTGTGAAGCTGGTGCAAAATCTGGAACAGGACAGGAGATAATTGAACATGCAAACAGGTGTACCACACACCAGCTGAACCACAGCAATACCAAACCCCCAAGTGGACTGCCATGTAAACACCATAAAGAAAGAGACCTATGTAACAGATAATATGTGATGGCTAGGCAGCACAGAAGGCACACCTTGGTGTACAGTGAAGAGAGGGAAGGGTGTGTGTAGAGGTGATGAACCTGCAAGTACCTAATGGTCATGTTAGCACAACAGAAAAGAAAAAAATAAACCACATGTGGGGATTAAACTTGCAACCTATGGTGTTATAACACATGCGTGTAACCACTACCCCAAACAACCACAATGAGCACACTGAGCACAATGCAAAAATACTACCCCAAAGGGAGGGTGTGTATGGGAACCTATAATACCCAGTGATATGGCAAATGGCTGGCAGATACACAGCTGCCACCGTACAAGGATGTGAGCACAGGTGGGCCATGTACATGACCAGCAAATCAGTAGATACAAGTGTCAATGTGATCAAAGAGTGAAGGAGTAGCCTGGTGGTTAGAAAACTGGCTTGATCACCAAGCAACCAGGGTTCAATTCCCACTAGCCGTCCATGCGGCTTTGGGCAAGTCATATAACCTTCCATTACCTTGGAAGAAAGATCTGACAATCTACTTCCAGTGACACTGCCAAGAAAACCCTGGAGTCTCTGGGTTACAAGGAGTCAGGACTGACTCAAAGGCACACATTGTATTGCATGTTTGTCACCATGATCAAGCAGCAGCAGAGACAAATGTATATCAAACACTTATTTTTATTTGGGTTCATCTTCACAGATAGTGTAGATACCGCCATCATAATATCAAGGTGAGTGGATCCCAGGTGAAAATCTGAGAACACATTTTGCAGGGCAGCAACCCACATCCTACAGAAAGGTCACTGGCCCGTCTACAAATGAAGGGCAGGAGACATAATGTGCAGCACGTGCATGGCATGCACTATGCATTAGGCCCCCAACCCCCACATGCTGCTGCACGCCTCAAATGTGTTACTCACATATGAGTGCATGTAGACAGTAGACGGTGCATGATGAGGGACCAACACACATCAATCACGATCTGTTCCCTAAAACATATCTATCTGGCAACACAGGAGGCACACAAATGAAAACAGCATATGTTGTTGAAACATTGTAACTTTAAAAACACATATTGAAAGTAATGTTTCAGCTATCACATAATGCCTGATATAGGAATCCAAGCTGCAACAATGTAACCCTAAGCAATCATCAAATGCACAATGAGGATATGCTAACAGGTAGCAGAGGAACATGAACACAGAGAGAATTCAAATGAAAACTACCTGCAGAAACATGCAGAGATAACACCATGCAGGAGGTCCCCCTGCACTGGTTGGTGTGCAGACAGTGTCTGTACACATATATCACGGTACATGGAATGCACAATTGAAGGAAGACAACGGACACTCACACTGCGACACTCCAAATATAATGGGGCAATGTGAGTGTCGTTACCTCAGGGGATAAATAGGACTGTGCAGACATGCAATGCAAGGTTTGTAAATCAATGCAGAGTGTCACATCTGTACAGTAAACAAACACAAGAAACAGTATATAGAGATGGAAATTAAGGGCAAACATGTTACAGTAAACCACACAGAAGCCATATTGCCACGTTCTGCGTTTCCCCAACATAGTCAGTCAAATGCACTTGCACCATCGACATTTCAACATGATACAGTGATGCCACACATGCACGGAAAGACCCTTGGTGATTGAAAACATCAATCCAGGATGCTGGTGTGCATTAAAGTGGTGTTGTGGCAAAACCTGTATCATGTCCAGGTGGAGAGTAGGTGGACATAGACAACAGGACCTCTCCATCGCTCCCCCTATGCCACACGCATGGCTGTATGCTTGTGTTGAAACAAACAGATGAGCGTATCCTGTGTTCCATGTCACACACATGGCCAAAACACAACAACTGTGGAGGAATGTACAACATACAGTGACAATGTCAGTCCCTGCTGCACACGTGGGGACCAGTACACAGTGTGCAAAGTCCAAAGCGTATCTGCAATCCAACACGTCAGGTTAAGACTATCCTTGCAACCCTGGGCATGCATAGTCAAGTGTCACATCCCAATATGCCACAGTACATGAAAGGTCCTGTGTGTCTCCTTCAATGAGCATGACTCCCAACCAGAGCATGGCAGCAACAGTGTGTTGGACAGTTCTGTCATGGCCAAAGTAGCAATCTAAAAATAATACTGTCCATCCTCGGCATATGTCCCACTCGCGGAGGTCAAACATCCTATGGCACCATTTTCCAGGGAAAGTTCCATGGTGTTGTATCCCCCAACAGGTGGGTGATGGCGATGCCAGATGCACTGTAATAGATGTGTCTGGTTTGTTCTCTGCCCTGTGTCAGAAGAGGAGAAATATTGTATTGGTATGCGCCTTGCAACATCAGCACAAATTGCAGAGAGTCAAACATTAAGAAACACATAATAAAGGGACACACAGGCAAACATGACATGATCACAACACAAAACACATTGCATGTTGGGGACATTTTGAATTGGAACCATAGACACGGGTGTCACATGGATATGGTCCTGTCCATCCCCATGTTACACAGGCGTTTCACAGCTCCATCCTATGTGCATCAGCGTTCGTGAACAGAGAGCCAACATGAAATGTATATGAGACAAACAGTAAATCATTAACATGTAAAGGCTGATGTCATTCCCAAAAGAACAAAGGTGCAAACTACCTTGTGCTTGCATCAGGTGTATGTCTCAGATCCCCTGAGCCACTCAAAGGCCATAACAGGTCACAGTGAAGGGAGACAATGTCAGCAAAATATGTTGAATCACCATGTCACCATGTCACGCCACTGTTGATGCATGTCCACATTATGGCGATATCTGTGATACAAAAAAGCAGGTCAACAGTGGTATGTCAGAACACAAGACACAGTTCTGCTCCCAACACACAACACATGTCCACAATGGTCACACGGTAAACAGTAGTAAGGTAGAGATAGCACAGTCACCACCGCCCCCCAGGTGTACAGACCCCTCACACCACATGATAATGTAAAAAGCCTGAACACTGTATCATCACACAGTCAACCCAAGAACACACATCCACACAGTATGCTAAGGGCAGCGTGCCAGCAGTAGCATATGGCCTGTATGTGCACAAGTGGAGATTTGTAAACATAAAGGCTCTGTGAATTGCAATGATACCCTGGTGTTGGCTGATGGTACAATGTCGGGGAAGGGTGCACGTGTAGGCCACCACCCAAAAACCTAGGACCTCCACACACATGCAGCTCTGTTGGACATGTCCCAGAGACAGTGTTGCAGAAGACATACTGGACAGGAACACATGGGGATATGTGTGCCAACAGCAAGATATGGGTTAGGGAGGTGCAGGGAAAAGAGGTGAACCACAACATCTGGACAATATGACAGATCACTGAGGACATGTGTTCCCCCTGACTGCTGGCACAGACAATATAGCTGTAGGTCCACCTACCCCAGACCACAGCATGTTGGCTGATGTACAGTCACCTGCCAATGCACCACAGCACCAGGAGCTTCACCAAGTATCTCCTGTGCATTGGAAAACACAAGGGAAACATACATATATCATGTTCTAGCTGTGCAACACACACACTGCACCTTCCTGTCCCCAGCTTGCAGACCCCCCCAACATCCTTTACAGACTGACTGTTCACCATCACACTGTACACATCTCTCCCATGTGAGAGGCCTCAATGACATGTCTTTGGCAAACTACAGGGGTCCGTACTCTGTCTGTCCCCTCCCTCACCTCTCTGTTGTTGTACACACTGGTGAACAGAAGTGTTTGCTCCCTACCGTATTCCTGCCTCACTCTAAGGCTGCAGTATTATCCTGGGTCCCCCCATATTGCTCCCAATGCCCCTTCACTGTGTGTACTGGTGTCCCAATGTCGTCTGCTGTCAATTGCTGTCTGCTGTCAATTGCTGTAACACACGGAAATATGCAGGGGCACCTCCAATATCCTCTGTCCAAACACATTTCCTGGTGTGTATATCTCATACCTTGACTAACATTAACAGCTGTGTGCTAATGAGTTGCAAAACATATATCTCAATGTCTGCGTTATATCTGCTAAACCACACCCCAATGTCTGCTTGTGACCTGACCTTGATGGCTGCATGTCATCCCACTGTGTGAAAGTGATAATGGCAAAGCATGGATAGCCTATATGTGCACCTAATAACCCCTCCCATCAGAGCCTCTTTGTGTATGTGGACATAACTTTCCTTCTCTAGGGTCCGCAATGTAGTTGTTGTCTTGGACTGCACTCTCCTCCTCTACACACTTACACATCCTGTAGTTGAGTCATGGGTTTATGTCGAAATGTCATCAGCTAGATTTGTTCTGTCCTCCCTGAAAACACCCCTAAAACCCAATCCACCCCCACATTCATCTCTCTGCTTGCCTACTGTAACTCACACCTTGCTGATCTTGCCTGAATCACCTCTGTTTGTGCATACATATGCAACACTGCACTGCATGGCTATTCTACACTGAAAAAAAGGAGCAATGATACTCCCCCTGGCTGGACACTGCACAGGTTCCCTATCCTTCACCGCATCCATGTTAGGGCTACGCGATGACCTATACAGTCAGCCACACTGTGGCGTTCCACTAACTCCCCTTAAGGATTTTAAATACCATTATGACAAATAGTACTGAGCATGTACATAGTGCTACATATCACATGTAGCACTATACAAAAACTACAGACACACAGATCCAGCTTACCAGAGCATACCACACACACAATCAGCTCAAAATACTAAATGAAAAACACGCACAGCTGGACAACTGGCCCCAAACATGCTCCTCTCTCCCACTGTGAAACCCACACCACATGCCTCTCACCTTGCTGCACCCAAAGCATAACACCAACTGTAGTTGCACAGCAGCCTCTATCACAATCATCCACAAACCAGGAATGTCACCCCAACACCTCCCACAAGCCTAAAACCACCCACACACATAATCCATCCAACAATCCAACAATCCATCCAACAATCCATCCAACAACCATGCTAAATCATGTACATAGTTCGAGTATGTTATCTAGTTAACAGATTACATATTCCATGTAAATAGTTCTCCCAGGTTGCTCCAAGTTGTTACCCCTGTTATATGTAATACCGAACAGCCTGTTGTTCTGGTTTTGTTATTGTTCTATGTGAACCGCGCTGATCTCAAAGAGTGCGGTATATAAGAAACTAAAATAAATAAATAAAATAAATAAATCCACCTCGACCCGCTGTTCTGCCCTGCCCACATCATTTGGTTCTCAGTCATGCTTATATTTGACGTTGGGATGGCCAGCCAGTGTCTGTTACATGTCAGTGCAGTGTTACATCCTACTGATATTGGTCTACAAATGTTAACCTGTATTAGCACTACACACATATACCAACAAATGTAGGTGGGAACATATGCAGTACGTACATGAGAAGAGCTCTGCAATCACCTGCCACCTGACTGCTGTGCCCTCACATGTGTCACCACGGGCATGTACAGGGGGGCACGTCGGATCATCCTCCAGACCCTCATTAATCTCGGCAGGGATATGGTGCCTGAGAGCAATGTTGTGCAGGATGCAACAGGCTATGATGATTTCTGCCACAGTCTGTGGAGTATATTGTAAGGCCCCGCCTGTCCTATCCAGACACCTGAAGTGACTCTTTAAAACGCCAAAGGTGCACTCTATGACAGAACGGCTGGTGGCATGGGCCTCATTGTACCTCCGCTCTGCACGTGTCCGTGGTTGACGCACAGGGGTCAGCAACCAGGGGCGACACCCATATCCTGCATCACCTGTAGAAAGAAATGAGGTATGTTAAAGCAGGAGCTCATGTCCCCCCAAATGGACACAGGTATATATGTGCAAAACAAATGCATAACACATCCTGACAGAAACATATGACATCACAACTATGCAGCATAGCAACATTGAAATATGATGACACAAAAGGTCCACATGGCCTATCTAGTCTGTCCTTCCATATCAACAAGTACAACAGTCCCCTTTTTACCTTTAGAGCTCCTCTGTGTTTGTCCCATGCTGTTTGGAATGCAGTTACTGTCCTCATCTCTACCACCTACACTGTGAGACTATTCCACGGATCCACCACTTTTTCAGTAAATAAATATGTTGCCATTTCACCCCTGAATCTATCTCCCTCCACCCTCATCCCATGTCCCCTCGTAGCAGAACTTACTTACAATTTAAAGAGGCTCTCTCCCTCAACATATATGCCATGGAGGTATTTCTACATCTCCGTCATATCACCTCTATCCCGCCTTTCCTCCAAGGTGTACATATTAAGATCCTTCGGTTTGTCCTCATATGCTGCATAATGAAGACCACTAATCATTTTGGTAGCCACCCTCTGCACCAACTCCATCCTGTTTACATCCTTTTGAAGGTGCAGTCTCCAGAATTGCATACTGTACTCCACATGAGGTCGCACCAAAGACTTATACAAAGGCATTATCCCTTCCTGTTTTTCTGCCAGCCATTCCTCTCCGTATGCACCCAGGCATCCTTCTAGCTTTTGACCTCGCCTTTTCAACCTGTTTAGCTACTCTGAGATCAGCATACACAACCACGCCTAGGTCCCACTCTTCTGTAGTAGACAAGAGTACTTCACCCCCTATACTATATTGCTCCCTTGGATTGGTGCAGCCCAAATGCATGACCTTACATTTCCTACCATTACATCCCAGCTGGAAAATTCGAGACCATTCATCAAGCTTAGCTAGATCACTCCTCATGTTATCTACAGCTTCCTGGGTGTCTACCCTATTACAGATCGAGTGGGGGAACCTAAGAAACACAAGACAAGGGGTAGCTCTATGGATTGCCAACAACATAATCTGTAACAACCACACAAATGCTCGCATCCAATCAACCAGCATCACACAGCACCATAGCAGGGCGGATTTGGAGGGCACCAACCCCCCTCCCCCTATATCCTACACAGGCAGATGACACACACACACAATGAGGGATCTACTCCAAGACAGACATTTGCACATACACGTAGTCACATGAACACCATGTGCATGTCAGAAATGGGAAATACCCACCCAGGAATATACAGTCTTCATACTGTCCTGCCTCAAATTGTCTGAATAGTGCTGAGTGATGCAGGATATAGGAGTCATGGGTGGACCCTGCAAACCTGGGGACCACATTCAGAATATGCATATTTGCATCACATACAACCTGAACATTCAGGGAATGATAGTGTTTGCGGTTGCAGAACACTACCTCCCTGTCTCTAGGCGGGACCAGGGCAACATGTGTGCAATCAATAGCTCCCATCACGTGTGGTATCCCGGCTAACGCCTCAAAGGCCTGGTTCAGGGTCCACCACTGTTGACTAGTGTGTGGAATGGCAATATAATTCCGCACCCAGCTGACCATGGCATGCAGTACTTGGTGGAGACAGTGTGAGAAGGTGGGGCAGCTCATGCCACCCACTGCAGCCACAGATGACTGGAAACAGCCAGAGGCAAAGAAATGTAGGGCACCAAGGAGCTTGACCAAACCTGGTATGGCATGTGACCGATCAGTCAGGGGCTCGAGGTCAGGTCTTAGATCCTCATAGAGCTCCCTAATAGCCCCCGTGTTCAGTCGGTAGAGGGAGATGACCTGGTCCTCATGCATGCCCTGGAGCTGGGCCCTGGGCCTGTAGAGGCATGGCTGGCGAGCCTGCATCTCAGCACGCCTCCTGCGCCGTGCGGGCACAGCCCCTGCCTGGCCTGCCCCCACAGCTGCAGGTCTGATTTGCAGTGGGACTACACCCATGCCCTGTGCCTCAGCCCCATAGACACCATCTCCCCTGTCAGGCAACCACACCACCTGCCCACCTCCCACTGCAGCTGCAGCAACCACAAAGGCCGCCATAAACTCCACCCGTCCTGCTCCTCTAACCCACTCAAACACAGACACCACTTCACTAACCAAGACACACACCTTACACACGACACAGAAACACAGCCACACAATACAACCAACACCAATCACAAACCCAGCCACACTCCACAATACACCTGATTCTGACTCGCTCCTTCCTTCACTGCCAACGCACGCCTTCTCTCCCTCGCCTACAAAAAAACGCTCAATGTGCAACATGTGTACAGGTATATTTATAGAGGGTTTTTTATGTAGCACGCGTTGCGCATGCGCAGTTGCCCAAGCGCGCCATCTGCAATGCTACGCATGCACAGTTGGCTGTGCGCATTGCGCATGCACCATGCCTCACGCGCAAACACAGCATACGTAGTTGACACACGCATGCACACACCTCCCGTGTCTGCGTGGCGCATGTGCAATGCGGCCAGCCAACTATGCATGCGCAGTGCACGCAGCCACCGCTTATGCAACTGCGCATGCGCAACGCGCGCTACGTAAAAAAAACCCTATAAATATACCTGTACACGTGTTGCACGTTGAGGGGTTTTTGGTAGGCGAGAGAGAGAGAAAGTGTGTGGTGTCGGTCAGAGAGAGAAGCAGGTGTTTAGTGTAGCAGAGTTAGTGTGTTGCGGTTGAGAGTGGTAGAGACTGGGTTGTGGAGGAGAGGTGTGAGGCAGACCAGGGGAGACAGAGAGGAGGGGAGGTAAGGAGCAGCTGAGTGAGAAAGGAGGTGAGGTGAAGAGCAGATAGCAGGGAGAGGAGGGAGGTGTGAGGTGGAGCTGAGAAGGGCAAGAGCAGGAATGTGTGACAGGGAGGGAGAGGGCACAGAGGGCAGGGAGATGGAGCCACAGGACAGGGCAGGAGTGGAGAGGGAGAGGGAGGGGGGCCACCTGTTGGGGAGGACACAGATATGGCAGGGAGTGTGGTGACAGATGCAGGCACATCGGCCCAGCCCACGCAGGGTCCTCTCAGTGCAAGACGCAGGTGCATACCGGTGCCAGCTGTGCAACGGAGGAGGGCTCTGAGATTCACCCAGCAGGAAAACCACATCCTGCTGGCGAGTGTCCTTGAGCATTATGAGGTCCTATACGGCCAGCTAAGCAACAGCACCACTGTTGCAACACGCACCCAGGTGTGGGAGGAGGTGCAGGAGGCCATTGCACAGGCAGGGGGCCCACACAGAGACCTGGACAGCCTCAGGAAGAGGTTCAACGATATAAAGCGGGGTGTGCGTGCACACATGGTGGCAGAGCGGCAACATGCCATGAGCACTGGTGGGGGAGGCCCCTTTGCACCCTCCCTAACACCCCTGGAGCAGGAGTTGGCGGAGCAGCTAGGGCCCATCTACCTGTGTGGATTGCCAGAGGCACTGGACACTGCACATCCCCAGGCAGGTAGGTACCCAACTCATACCTTGCTGCTCCCAACGCATAGAGTACATGCCCTTTGGATATGCATCAGGCATCTTATTAGCACCTCCTCATACCTGGTCCCCTGGATCATCTCCTAACCTCTGCCTTCGGCTCATGAGTGTGCTGTCCTCCATTCCATCCCTTTTACTCTGAGTGTTTCTGCCCTCCAACCACATGTTTCTTTAACACCGTCCCTTTTTATGTCTGCCCTGCACATGTGGCTACACGTCTGCTACAAGCTCCCTCTCAGATCTGTCCTTGTTATGTCTGTGTCTAATCTAAGCACTGCTGAGCAGGGATAGTTCTTCTGTGGGATAATGTACACCAGGGGTCCTCAAACCTTTTAAACAGGGGGCCAGTTCACTGTCCCTCAGACCGTCAGAGGGCCGGACTATAGTTTAAAAAAAAACTATGAACAAATTCCTATGCACACTGCATAAATTCAAAATAAAGAGATATTTTTCTACCTTTTCTGCATTTTTTTTCCAGTGGCAATTGCTCCAGCCACTGCTCGACTGATGTCGTTAATAGAGACAGAATGGAGGTGAGCCCTAGAGGCTGCCATGGCTCTCACATTGTGAGCGGTGACATGGGCCTCCAGTGAAAGGTGTTTGCTATGATAGATGAAAGTAATACATTGAGCAATCCAGTTGGATAGAGTTCTTTTGGAAACTGCTGTACCCAAATGGGAAGGATCAGAGGCTATGAATAGCTGAGAGGACCTTCTGTGTTGCTGGATCCTCTGCAGATAAAAAGCCAGAGGTCTTCTTCAGTCCAAAGTATGAAGAGTCTTCTCTGCATTTTAAGCATGAGGCTTTGGAAAGAATACAGGTAGATAAACCTCTTGGTTTAAATGAAAGGACGAAACCAACTTAGGCATGAAGTATGGATGTGTCCTTAGGACAACCTTATCATGGTGAAACCTTGTGTAAGGTGGATCAGCCACTAGAGCTTGCAATTCACTGATACGCCTTGCTGATGTGATTGCAATAAGGAATAGTACCTTCCAGGAAAGAAACTTTAAGGAAGTAGTGGCTAAGAGCTCAAAAGGCGGCAGCATAAGCTGGCCTAGAACCAGATTGAGATCCCATGCCACTGGAGGTGGTTTAAGGGGAGGTTTCGTTAGAAGCAGGCCTCTCATAATTCTGGATATGAGAGGATGGGAAGAAATGGGTTATCCATTGATGGGTTCAGAAGAAGCAGCAATGGCACTTAAATGGACTCTGACTGACTTAGTTTTGAGACCAGTGTTTGATAAATAAAGGAGTTATTCCAATAATGCTTCTATAGGGATGACAAGAGGGTTGAAGCCCTTTTGTGAACACCAAATGGAAACTCTCTTCCACTTGAAGGCATAAGAACGCCTTGTGGAAGGTTTCCTGGAAGCATAAAGGACATCTCGCACTTCCTGAGTGAGGGGAAGGCCAAAGGAGTTTAAGCCTTCAGTAGCCAGGCTCTGAGGTGCAGAGACTGGGGGTTTGGATGCCATAGTTTCCCCTCCTCCTGCGACAGTAAGTCTGGAGCTGACCCTAAGTCCAGGGGTGGAATCTGGGACAGATTTAGAAGCGTGGGGCTATGAGGATCATGTTGCCTCTGTCCCTCTGCAGCTTGAATAGGGTCTTGGCAATCAAGGGAATGGGAGGAAAGGCATATAGGAATTCCTGCCCCCAGTTGAGGAGGAAAGCATCCCTCGCTTGGCAGCCCTGAGCCGGAATCCGTGAACAGAACCGGGTAAGTTTGGCATTTGACGGACTTGCAAAGAGGTCTATATCTGGAGTTCCCCAGAGTTGAAATACTCTGGAGAGTTGGTCCATGTGTAGAGACCATTTGTGTGGAAGCAGAACACGACTGAGTCTGCCTGCCCAAGAGTTCTGATTGCCAGGGAGATAGACTGCCAGGAGATGGATCTGATGCTCTCTGGCAAACGCCCACAGTTGAAGAGCTTCATTGCAAAGGGACAGAGAGCCTGTTCCTCCTTGTTTGTTCACATAGAACATGGCTACCTGATTGTCTGTGTGAACTAGTATTCTCTTGCCCTGTAGAAGGGAATGGAATACTTGAAGAGCCAGGCGAATTGCTCTGAGCTCCAACAGATTGATGTGGAAATGAATCTCTTGAGAATTCCAGGTGGCTTGGGTGGAGGTGTCCAGTAGATGAGCACCCCACCCCACTTTGGAGGCATCTGTTGTTAATGTGATCTGAGGAGGGGGTTGCAGGAAAGGTGACCCCTCCAACAGGTTTTGTGCTGACCGCCACCAGTCCAGGGACAGGGTAAGGCAGTTTGAGTTTATTATCAGATCTGAGAGACAGCCTGTTGCTTGAGTCCACTGGGAAGAGAGGGCCCATTGGGCTGCTCTCATGTGGAGATGAGCGTAGGGGACCACATGCACCATAGATGCCATGTGCCCCAGCAGCTGAAGCATCTCTTGAGCCGAGAGGTGAGTCTTTTGTAGTGCTGAAAAAACCAGTTGCACAATGCGAGGACAGCGAGGCTGAGGCAGGTAGGTCTTTGCCAGTCTGGTATCTAGCCTTGCTCCTATGAATTCCAGCGATTGCATGGGAGTCAGAAAGGATTCTTGGAGATCTATGACAAGGCCTAGATATTGGAATACATGCATTGTGTAAGAGAGAGAGGCCTGGGCTTGTGTTTGTGACTCTGCCAGGATGAGCCAATCATCCAAGTAGGGGAAGACAAATATTCCCCTGGTACGGAGAAAAGCGGCTACCACAGCCATGCACTTTGTGAATACTCTGGATGCTGAGGCAAGGCCAAAGGGAAGAACTTTGTATTGATAGTGCTTTCCTTGATAGAGGAACCGAAGGAACTTTCGGTGTGATTGGTGGCTGAGAACATGGGTGTACGCATCCTTGAGATCTAGAGAACAAAGCCAGTTCTGGCTGTGGAGGTAAGGAAGTACGGTTCCTAGAGAAATCATTTAGAATTTCTCTTTGAACAAGAACTTGTTCAGTTCTCTGAGATCTAAAATGGGTCTGTGACCTCCTGTTTTCTTTGGTATGAGGAAATAGGGGGAGTAGAACCCGGAACCCTGTTGAAGATGAGGTTCCTCTTCTATTGCTCCTTGAGCTAGGAGACGTTTTACCTCTGGATTCAGTTGGGGGGAATTTTGAGAACTGAACTTCCTTACTATTGTAGGAGGAGGCAGGCTTTGGGAATGAAGCCTGTACCCTCTTCTATGATGGACAGAGTCCAGGGTTCTGATGTTATTTGCCTCCATCTGTGGATGAGGTGACATAACCTTCCTGGGAATGTTGAAGGTTGTTTTCCCTGGAGGGCCAGGAAGGGCAAGTATTCTATCAAGGAGTCAAAGGCCCTGTGGGGGCTGAGGCTGCTGGGTCTGCTGAGGCTGAGTAGCTCTCGGCTTTCTCTGCTTAGTAGATTGTTGACCCTTTCTAGCAGCTTGTCCTGCAGGTTGTCCTTGCTGAGCATAGGACTGATAGTATCCTTTCTTTTTGGAGAGGAAAGGCTTTTTGAAAGCTTTCTTTTTTGCAGGATCTACAATTTTTGAAAGCCTGGTCAAGGTAGAATTGTCAGCATCCAATTCTTTGGCTTTTTCCTGCCAGTTCTTCCCAAAAAGGTTTTCACCAGTACAGGGGATGTTGCCCAGCTTATCCTGTACCCAGTGTTCCAGGTTAGAGGCTTGCAGCCAGACAAGTCTCCTTGCCCCAATGGCAATGGCAGAGACTCTGCCTATGCCCTCAAAACAGTCAAAAGCTGCCCTGTTGACAACTTTAGAAATGTTCTGGGCATGCTTGACAAGTACTAAATAGTCTTGTCCTCTGTCATCTGGGAGAAGAGGACTTAGAAGTTCTAGATCTCCTGCGACCTCCTTCAGGAACATTCCCATGTACAGGATATAGGAACTTATCCTGCCTGAAAGCATGGATGCTTGGAAGACACGGCGACCAAAAGCATCTAAGGTCTTACACTCCCTACCAGGAGGGTTAGAGGCATGTCGTTTGTAACTTTTAATTCTCCTCATAGCAGACTCCACCACGTTGGAGTGATGAGGGAGCTGTGTTTTATGAAAACCAGGGGACGGAGGCACACGATCCAGCCTGTGAGAATGTGGAGAGGTGGTAAGAGGAGTCTCCCACATTCCCAAAAGAAGATCCTGTAAGATCTGATGTATTGGCAGGGTGGCTGCCTCCTTTGGAGCTTGGGGATATTGGTGAATCTCTAGTTCCTGTGCCCTGTGCTCAGATTCAGTTGCTACTGAAATGGAGAGGCCCTTGACTACATGTCTGATGAAATCCTGGAAGGACATATGCTCGGAAGGGGACAATCTCCTCTTGGGAGAAGCAGGCTCCTCCTGGAGAGGTACATCGGTACCCTCTGAGCTGTCAGAGTCATCAGACTCCTCAGAAGATTGGACGTATCTTCTCTCAGGGTGCTCAGGTAAAGTGTGGTATCGGTACTGATCGGCGTCGGTATCGGAGTGACCCGGTACTGGGGTGTCGATACCGGTACTCATCGGCACTGATGGTGCAGTTGCCGATGCTGGTACTGCAATCGGTGCGGATACCGGTGCCGCAATTTGCGGGGTCTGGGGTGGTACCGAGGGCTTTGATGCCGCAAGGATAGCCGCCAGACTGCGTTCGATGGCCAGGATCCTCTGGTCCATCGACGCTGCCGATGCCTGTGTATCGGTACCGGCCAAAGCCGGTACCCCAGAGCATGGCACCAGGAGTTCGGACGAGGTTGAGGCCTCCAGAACTTCCTGGAGCCCCAAAGTGGCTTTGGAGGCCGAAGACTCCCTCCGGGGCTGTTTGGCCGGAGCGTGTTCCTCAAGGGCAATGCCGGAGTCATCCCAATGTTTGGAGGGGGATCTACCCTTTGAGGAACGGCCAGATTTGTGTTTGGTTACCTGAGATCCACGGGAGGAAGAGGAAACCCTTGAAGACATGGATGCCACCGAGGCCGCGTCGGAGGGAAAGAGGGTACTGAGCTTGGCTGCTCTGTTCTGCTGACCCCTCTTGGATAACATCCCACAGGCCAAACATTCAGACATGGAGTGATCTGGCCCTAAGCATTTGAGACACCAGTCATGGTTGTCAGTGACGGAGAAGGTACCGGCACATTTTGAGCATTTTTTAAAACCCGAAGAGTGGTTTTCCATGATGGAGGAGGGAATAGGGCCTAAGCCCAAACCAAGGGGAGACTTACAAAGGAGGTTGTCCCTCTTTTTTTTCTTTTTTGTTTGTGTGAGGAAATCTCAACTTTTAGAGAAAGAAATTAAAAGACCGGTAGTACCAGTAAAGAAAAAGAAGGCAGACGCTGCCACAGGAGTGTCAATAGAATAGAAGTTTTTCTATGATGACAGGAACAATGACCTGCTGGCTCTGTGGAAAATGAAGAACTGGAGAGAGGCAGTTGGGAAAGGCGGGAAGGCAGCATGCAGGCGCTGTGGGATGCTCGCAAAAGCTTTCCTATTGGACGCTGGGGAGCGTTCCCGTGCAGGCTCCATCGGTACCAAGGATACCCACATGTGAAGACTAATTCCTGCTTGTTCCTGGAGATTAACTGTTCCTAGTGCCACCTGCATGCGTAGCTGTGGGTCTGGGCATGTGTGCAGTGACACCTATGTGCAGTGTGCGTGGCACCCTGAACACACCATTCCATTTCCCTGTGGCCCCCTTGCATGACATGGCATGACCATGCCACGTTTGGGTTGGCAATGATGGTGTCCAGGGTACCCCCCTAACCCCATATGTGGTCTGGTGAACACATTTGTGTTGTCATGATCTACACATGTCATCCGACCCAACCCCACTGGCAACATGATATCCTAACACACATGGGTGATGTGTCCATACATGGGACGTTGGGTGGGTGGCCCTATGCACCTTGCCAGGGGCCACTACCATGACATTTGGCTTTCTACGAGGCCCAGGATAGCAAAGCTTGACCCACTACAAGCATTGTGGAACCTGTCTCTCTTGGGGATACTGCTAGGTACGTATGACCTAGATTGGCCACTGTTGCAAAGAGCATACTGGGCTTGATGGACCTGGGTCTGACCCAGTATGGCCTATCTTATGTTGTTATGTTCCTATGACCTGGGCCTTGTATGGTTAGGGCAGGTGTGGCTGCCAACACCAGGGGCAGGGGCCATTGCACCGGAATAGGCTATTGCCACCTATGCTCATGTCTGGGTTTCAGGCTGTGCTGTGCAACCCCAACAGGTGCATGTATCCTTCCAACAGCATCTGTAATGTTTGTCTGCAACCAGGTGTGGGATTCCTGGCGAGTGGGCAGATGTGTGACCTGACTCAGCATACAGTTCTGGGGACATGGCTCTGTTACAGGCCTTCGTAATCAGATCTCATAGCTCATGGGGGTGGGGTGCTGTTATGCACATCCACATCTGCACCTACCATACCATCTGGATACATCAAAGACGTGTGTGATGAGGTGTTGACCTCACGGACTAGTGGAGATGTGCAACCTACCAACCATAACCTAACACAATATCTGAATGACATACCCACCATTGCAATCAGGTCTCAGGCCCCCTGGGGGTTGGGTGTCCAAGCACACATCATCAGCACCATACACCATAGCACCAGGGTGACTGACAGGACACCTTATGGAGGTCTCAGGACTCCTGGGGGTAGGGAGAATGTATTGAACTGCATAGGCACACAACCCCATATCACCAGGGTGACTGACAGCCCACTCTGATGGGCTCTCAGGACTCCTGGGGATAGGGAGAATGTATTGAACTGCATAGGCACACAGGACCATATCACCAGGGTGACTGACAGCCCACTCTGATGGGCTCTCAGAACTCCTGAGGATAGGGAGAATGTATTGAACTCCATAGGCACACAGGACCATATCACCAGGGTGACTGACTGCCCACTTTGATGGGCTCTCAGGACTCCTGGGGATAGGGAGAATGTATTGAACTGCATAGGCACACACAATCCCATATCACCAGGGTGACTGACAGCCCACTCTGATGGGCTCTCAGGACTCCTGGGGATAGGGAGAATGTATTGAACTGCATAGGCACACAGGACCATATCACCAGGGTGACTGACAGCCCACTTTTATGGGCTCTCAGGACTCCTGGGGATAGGGAGAATGTATTGAACTGCACAGGCACACAGCACCATATCACCAGGGTGACTGACAGCCCACTCTGATGGGCTCTCAGGGCTCCTGGGGATAGGGGGGGATTGGAAAACAGCAATAGCAGCATATTCCATACCACCAGGGGTGCTGGGGACCCACTTTAATGGACTCTGGGCAACTGGGGGTAGGGCAGATGTTTTAGACTGCTGGGCCACACAACCCATATCACCAGTGGGACTAACATACCATTTGGGGCACGTTTCACAACCCCTGGGGGTGGGGCAGATGTTTTACCCGCAAATGCAGAACCCACCATACCAGTATGATGTTTAGAAAACCTCTTTAGGCAGATCTATGGGCTACCTGTGTTACGGTATGTTGTAGCACATCAACAGCAACAGCTGCCATGACACCAGGATGGCATCAGGAACTCTGTGAACAGGTCCTTAGCCCCCTGGGTAAAGGGAAAACCACTCAGATGTGATATATAGACCATATGGCATATGGGTTTACCTGATACACATAACTGAGATAGACTACCTACACACAGCAGCATGCACAGCTACAATCAACACTGGATATGTATATGGATATACTGACCTGTCCCCATACACTTACCTTACGTGGGTAGTCTGCCACACGATTGAAACGCCATGTCACATGGTCCCAGGCCCTCCGGACCCTCCCCAGGCCCTGCCGCCTGGAGGACCCAGGGAACAGCTTGTGCTACCTCCTTGCAATAAGCCCTGCCAGGTGGCGTAGCTCCTGCCTGGTGAAAGCAGGCTTTCTTGATCTGGTGGCCATTTTCACCAATGCCCTGATGAGGAATGCACGCACGCATACCGCAACACACGCGCATGTGTGCCGCAATGCACGCAGTTGGGCCCCGTGCCACACAGGCCTACACGTGCTGCGCGTATCTTTATGCCGCACAGGATCTGGTGTCGCCAACCATATTTATACGGATCTATGCTGCAGACACACATTGCACACAATTCGATTTTTAGGCATTTCTCTTGTTATTTACACACTTGGGTCTCAAACCCATCACCACTGGTTCCTAGGGTACTGTCTGAACCGGTGTGCTATGCCTTTTCACATAGCAATGACTGGCTAAATAGTTACACCAAGGAGTCCTGAGAGCCCATCAACGTGGGCTGTCAGTCACCCTGCTGATATGGGGTTGTGTGTGCCTATGGGGTATGTTCACTAATCCTTAATGTGAGCCCAGCAATGATGTGCAGGATGCCATAAGGGGGGGGGGGGGCTTCTGGTTTAAATGTAGGACTCGCGCAATAGGTTGCGTGGCGCACATTATGACACGATGGAGGTAGGCGTGCCACATTAATGCGCATTAATCATGGGTAGGTGTGCTGACATATTGACCTAGTAGCAGAGGTGTAACACATTGGTTGACAGACTGCCTGATGGTACAGGGGTCATGGGTTCAATCCCACAGTGTGGCTGTTGCATATGACTGCCTGAGACATTACCCTTTAATATCAGCAGTGGTTTGTGAGGCATTTGGGTTTTATTTTGATTTGTGCTGCCAGCAAACACACCCTCACAGTGCCGTAACCTAAGGTGCCGCATCATGCGCCCTATGGGGCACTCCTGAGGACACATTATAAGGTGCACTGTCCGCCACGGCACCTTATAATGTTCCCTATAGGGCACCTTATAGGGCGCTTTATAGAGCGCTTTCAAGACACCTTCAGGCTACAGCACTGAGGGTGTTGTTGCTGGCAGCACTAATTTAAATTAAGAAAGAAAATGCCTCAGACAGCCCTAGCAAATAACCCCACTGTGGGATCAAACCCATGATCTCTGGCTCCACAGGCAGTGAAGACACCAGTGGGCTATATCTCCACAGCTGCTAGCTAACTCCTGGCTGGCTACAGTAGGACTGCAGCCCACCACACAAACTGTCTGCTGTGGTTACCAGGATAGGGTTAAACCACACATACCCATAATGCACTGCACATGCAAATCAGCAGTCTACAGATAAACACAGGATGGGGTATGCACCCCCACAGCACCTCAGCCTGGTAGGGAGTACTGACCGTGTGTGTTACTGGCACAGAGTAGCTACTGACTGTCACATTGTGCGGGTCCTGTGCTCACCCTGAGGGTGAGGTGGGCCACCCAGCACCATGTCCACAGCACCTGGCTTAACTGAGATAAGCTATGCTGCGGGTCCCCATCAGTGCCAGTGTGTGATAGGTAGGTCTTGCGGCTACACTTCAGAATACACCTGTGTCCATCTGTATTTCCCAGTCAAGTTTAACCCTTGAAGACTATGATACACACAGAATAGTTCATATCCTGTGTGGGTGCCATGGCCACATGATTTATGTGACCTGGGCGGGGGGGGGGGGCTGTTTGGACCCATAGGCGGATTATGTAGTACCACCCAAACTGCCCTCTAGAGCTCAGGATCTCCCACCAACAGATCCACATTCTACATAACTGTAATGGTGGCGGTAGAGGGGACCATCAACCTCAGTCCAGCTGGGGGACAGACAACCTCGAAGGCAGTCCATGCAGTTCTGTACACATCCATAAGATGATAGTAGACAGACAGGAGGGCTGGAAATGCTCAGCTGCCCCCCACCACTATCTGACATTCTCCAGCAGCGAGCACACTGAATCTGTAGCCACTGCACCCTGCAGGGTGCTCCAGCCATACACATACTAACTGCAAACAATCTGCTAGCTAGTCTATATTACTGGAGAAAATGTGTGCACACAAAACCGGGATGTCAGCACACCCACCAAGCAGATAGGTCAGTGATTGGGCCCCAAAAAGGGGAACCCATACATATCACTTAAGAAAAATACTATACAGCACTATGGGGGATCTAGCCATGCCATGGTCACTGCTCAGTCAGGGTGAGAGTGACCTCCCAGCAGGACATGCTGTGGCCACCCTGTCCATGCAGGTGGTGGCTGGTCACTACAATGTCCCAGCCATTGCCCTATGCCCTGTGCTCATGCATCCTGCCCAGGCCTCCCTGTCCGAGCTATACCCACAGTACCTTGCTCCTCATTATGCACATTGGCAAGCTAACACTGGAAAAAGTGCAAACAGTGTGGGCTGAGTAAGGTGTTGGCAACCACCACACACTGGATGGACAGACACACACTCCCACACCTATGCCAGCATTGTGCAAATATAGAGGCTTTTGGCAGCCCTGGCCACCTCACCAGTCCTGGGCACAGCGCAGGCATGGCTATGGTATGCAATACTGTTGGGGTCACTCCCCGGGGTGGTGAACACTGTCAGACACCAGACCTGAAACACACTCCACAGACATCAGAGAAATTGGTATGATACAGCTCAATGAGCATATTGCGCTTAACTTAGGAATTGCTATCTGCCAGTAATCATAGCAACCTTTTGATATATGTGTACCGTATTCCCAGGTTTAGGGTGGCATTGCTAAGGTATGCAAGTACTAGTATTGGTTGATGCACGCAAGGCCCGATAACCTGCCTCTCCATGAGGCTTTGGATAATGGAGCCTGTGGGTGCGGTTGTTTCTGCTTCTGTTGGCCGCTGCTCTAGGGCAGAGGTTCCCAACTCCAGTCCTGGTGGGCCAAACACTGTTCATGTTTTCATGCTGTCCCTAATGAATATGCATGAGATACATCTGCATACCATGGGGGCGGCGCATGGAAATGCAGCACACACATCTTTATTAGAAACAGCATAAAACCTGAATGATTTGTGGCCCTACAGGACTGCATTAGGGACACTCTGCTCTAGGTAATGTGCATGTTTATGGTGTCTGTGCTCTGTAGGGTAAAATATAGGCGTTTGACCCATGCTTATGTTCTCTGCAATAAAGGTTTGTCTTTACTACCACAGTTTAGTAGTGGGTAAAAAATGGGGATTGGGTTGGCAGGAGCCACAGCTGGGACTTGAGCCTGTGACCTTCTGCTCCTAAACACACTGTCTGTGTTCACTGCACCACACAGACAGTGCAGTCCCTGGAGATACGATGGCTGTTTGTCAGACAGAGCCTGTCTGTTGCAGTGCACGTCACCCACCTGAACAGGGCTAGGCCACGTTCTGCTGTGGGCAGCAGCCACTGCCCCCTCCACCACCAGTACTCCTCTGCCACCATGCTGACATGTACTTATATTGGAGACAGCATAAAACCTGAATGATTTGTGGCCCTCCAGGACTGCATTTGAGGGACTCTGCTCTAGGTAATGCGCATGTTCCCTGTAAGTATTAGTGTATGTGTCTCATATCCCCACGTGTTAAATGTATCCCCCAATTGTGTTGTGACCGCTTTGATTGAAGGATAAGGCAGTATACAAAACTGTCTAAATAAATAAAATAAATAAATGTTTATGGTGTCTGTGCTCTGTAGGGTAAAATATAGGCGTTTGACCCATGCTTGTGTTCTCTGCAATAAAGGTTTGTCTTTACTACCACAGTTTAGTAGTGGGTAAAATATGGGGTTTGGGTTGGCAGGAGCCATAGCTGGGACTTGAACCTGTGACCTTTTGCTCCTGAACATACTGGCTGTGTTCACCGTACCACACTGTGGCCACAGAGACAGTGCAGTCCCTGGAGATACCATGGCTGTTTGTGAGACAGAGCCTGTCTGTTGCAGTGCACTGCACCCAGCTGAACAGGGCTAGGCCACGGTCTGCTCTGGGCAGCAGCCACTGCCCCCTCCACCACCAGTACCCCTCCGCCCCAATGCTGACATGGCCTTCTGCTGGTGGTGCTGGTGGTGCGCAGTCTCAGGCCATCCAGTGTGCGGGTAGGCAGCTGCCTATGGTGCGGGTTCTGGGGTTGGGGCGCCTGCATAGCTGTCCACGCTTCCCCCCAGCACAACATGCCAATGTTCCGTGCCCTTGGGGGTACCTGCTGGGTACTATCCCCTGTGACACTGTGGGGAGCACACTCGTGCCCATGTTGGGCCCTCCTCAGTTGCTGTCTGGCTGCTCTACTGTTTCAGCATTCCTATGGGCCAGCTAGGCATCACCCTAGTCCGCACTGTGGCCCAGCTGCACCACAGCATGTGCCGCCTGCAGCCCTCTGTGTCCCCTTTTCCAGCATCTATCTAGTTGCCCATTCCGACCTGCCCGCCCTGCTGTTGTGGAACATGTGCACGCCATAGGAAACCTGGCCAATGGAGTCGGAAACCCTGCTCAGCGCAATTTCACTGTGGGCTCATTCACCTTGTATGGGGACGGAGCATAGACCCTTCCAAAATTCGTTTCTTTTTTTTTGGAGCTTTCTTGGGAGTGTTTTTTTGATATTTCCCATTGATATCACTATTGCCCAGCTTGGTTATGGTTTTTTTTACATTTTCTTCTGTTCATTTTCAATGTTTATTTGCCCTTTTGTTCCATGCACATGTATAACACTTATCACTTTTTGTAGGTTTCCCTGGTTCTGCTGTACATTGCTGACGGAAATGGTTTCTTTTCCCTTTAAATCGGCTCTAACGCCAGGGTTTCACTGGCGTTAGTTTTGAGCTTCGGATTTCACAGCGTTAGTGTGCGGGGAGCCTCTCCCCTCCCACTCTCCACACATTGACCTCTTCTCTCCGCCCCTGGGGAGCCTTCCTCCACCCCTGGGGAGCCTTCCTCCGCCCTCCGGGAGCCTTTCTCCGCCTTCAGCGTTCGTATGCGCCGCTGCGCACGTTATCACGCACTAAGGTACCTTATCGCCCAGTAAGGCGCCATTATTGCGTGATAAGGTACCAGAGCGCACATTAAGACACTTTAGTAAACATGCCCCTTAGACTATTGTAATTCTTGATTAGTCAGGCTTCTGCTTTATCAGCTAAGTAGACTTCAACTTATTCAAAATATAATAGTGAAGTTTCCAGATAATGCCGAAAGGTCTGATCCTTTGATCCCTTACTACATGAGTGACATTAGCTATCATTTTGTGGTTGGATTAGGTTTAAGATTTTAATGCTAACTCTTCTCATTTATTATATTGAGATTCAAGCTTATTTAACCCCTGTTGTCTTTCCATACTGCCCGTCATGATTGCTATTGTAACCCAAGGGTTAAAATTGGCGCTTGCGCTAAAGTGGGTGACTGGTTTGAATTGTTGTTAATTATATTTGATAGTTTGGAGTCCTGAGTGAATATTAATGTACTGGTTATTTAAATTGGACAAAGTTTTAGGTAATTTTATGGAGGAAAATGTATAACGCCTAAAGGAATGTATAAATTTAAAATTGGAAATAATAGGATATTTAGGTTAGATAAGCTGAATGGAATCATAGGTTTTGGATTATTTTGGAAAGATTTTAATGTGTAAACCTTCCAAATTAAGGTCTTGCCATTCACTTTAATGGGAAATTACAGTTGAAAAGAAAACTGATTTTTCTTTGCAAAATTTAGAACATGCTTTAATGCCTAATCTACATATTTCTAAAGCATGCTTGTGATTGGTTAGCGGCTCTGGAATGTAAATAGATGTAGTCAGAAGAGTCACCGTAACCTTGACAACAGGAAAAATATAATCTGCATATTCCTAAAGCCTGCTTGTGATTGGTTAGCGGCTCTGGAATGAAAATTGGTGATGTCAGAAGAGTCACCGTAACCTTGACAACAGAAAAGTTATAGTTGGAAAAGAAAGAATAGCTTGAACAGTAACAGAAAGCAGAAGTGTGTTGTGCTATGCCTGGAAAGATGTACTGTTTATGCCAGTAAAAAGGTACCAATAGATGAAAAGCGGGATATAAATACAGATAAATAAATAAATAAATAAAATAAAATAAATCATTTTTGAGAGTGGAATTGCTATTGGAACTATATGAAAATCAGGCAAAGTAAATGACAGCCCTGATTTTGTGTGGTACTGGACAATACTTATTGAGAAGTATTGCCAGGTAGTAAAGCAAGTGACACTGGTTGAAAATTCCATGAGAGCTCTCTGAAGGAGGGAGGCTGAGAGGAAGTGGCAGTGTCTGTGAGGAGTGCTTTGCTATTAAGTAGCTTATAGTATGTGGTGCCTGAAATTCTAAAGTGATAGGATACCTGCACAGTAAGTGACTGATGTCATTGCAGAAGAGAAATATGCCTGGAGTCATATAAGGAAATAGATGAATGAAGGCATTGTCTTGGAAAAGTGAATTCATAAATGAAGCTCTGTTAGTAGTTAGGGAAAAACAGTAAAGATTAGGCTTTATTATTTAGGGACTTTAATTATATTTTGATTTATTTAGACAGTTAGGAATCTATACTGAATAATTTCACAGTGATTGTTTGCTAGTTGGTAAGCTAGATAGGGTTTTCTATTTTTGATTTGTTTAAAGCTTAGGTAGTAGGTTGGAGATTGAGAAGACTACTGTCAGCTGAGCAGCAGTGGTGTTTCCATCAACAGGAGCTCCCATAAAAGGAATACCAAAGTCATCAAACTTAACAAGAAAATTCTACAGCTACAGATACCAAACAACTGCTGCAACTACGGAGAGTTAAGTGCTCGTAAAGACTGTGGGGTATGTTTACTAAAACCCCGTTATGGTGCGCGGCGCGCTAGTGTGCGGATGCCATATAAGGAGTGGGCGTTTCAGGCTGAAAAAAGCTAAACCGGGATTAATCATGCGCTAATGTGCGCGGCGCTCAAGTGCGCCCTGCACATTAGCGCATGAGAAAGTTGCGCAGGAAGCAGAAGTGGCGCGCTGATGCACAAGCACAAGAACAGAGCCACAGTACAATGGTTAAGACATTGACCAATGGTACAGGGATCATGGGTTCAGTCCCCCACTATGCCCAATGAAGAAGGCTGGCTGAGGCAATTATGGGGGAGATTGCTTTAGGAGGCATTTTATTTTTATTTTAATTACTACTACTAGCAAACGCACTCTCAAAGTGTATTAACATAAGGCGCCCCATAAGGCACATTTTAAAGTGCACTGTCCGCCAAGGCACCCTAGAATGTTGCTTATAGGGCGCTTCATAGGGTGCCGTATGAGGTACCGCAAGGTCACAGCACTGTTTTTGATGGCAGCACTGTGCAGTTTAAGGAATGAAAAGCATAAGTAGGTGCGCTGACATGCAAGGAGGAGCAGCAGTGGAGCACAATGGTTAAGACACTGACCAATGATGTAAGAGTCATGGGTTCAATCCCCCACTGTGCCTAATGAAGAAGGCTGGCTGTGGCATTACCTGTTATAGGTAATATCGCTGTAGGGGGCATTTTATTTTTATTTTAATTAGTGCTGCCAGCAAACACACCCTCAAAGTATTGTAACATAAGGTGCTGCATAAGGCGCCTCATAGGGTACCCCAGAGGGCACATTTTAAAGTGCACTGTCCGCCACGGCACCCTACAATGTTGCTGAAAGGGTGGCCTATAGTGCACCATATAGGGTGCCCTATGAGGCACAGCAAGGTCAGAGCACTGTGTTTGATGGCAGCACTGTGCATTTAAACGCATGAAAATCCTAAGTAGGTGCGCTGACATGCAAGGAGGAACAGCAGTGTAGCACAATGGTTAAGGCACTGACTGCTGATACAGGGGTCATGAGTTTGCTTCCCAGTGTGCCTAACACATAAGGCTGGCTGAAGCATCAGCTTTGCAATGTATGTATTGTTTCCTGCAGCACTTTATTTGTATTTTATTTATTGCTGCTAGCAAACATGCCCTTACGTGCCGTAATTGAAGGTGCCACATAAGGCACCCTATAAGGCACTCCATAGGGCACATTATAAAGTGCACTGTCCGCCACGGCACCCTAAAATGTCCCCTATAGGGAACCCTATAAGTTGCTCCACAGGATAAGGTATAGTGCACCTTATATGGACGGTAACCACAAGGTGACCTATAGGGCGCCCTATAAAGAGCCCTCTGAGGCACCTTATGGGTACAGTACGATGAGGGTGTTTTTGCTGGCAGCAATAATGTACATTAAAAATAGATAATGCTTTCAGCAGCCCTATCAAATAACCCCACTGTTGGTTTGAACCCACCACCTCTGGCTCTACAGGCAGTGAAATAACCATTGTGCTACAGCTCTATAGCTGCTAACAAGCCCTTGGCTGGCTGCAGAGGGAGTGCACGTCACCACACAGACAGTCTGCTGTGGTCACCAGGATAGGGTTAGCACACCCGTACCCATGATGCACTGCACATGCAAATCAGCTGTCCACAGATAAACACAAGATGGGGTATGCACCCCCACAGCACCTCGGCCTGGTAGGGGGAAATGACCATGTGCACCCCCACAGCACCTCAGCCTTGTAGGGGGTACTGACCGTGTGTTTTACTGGCACAGAGTAGCTACACACCGTCACATTGTGCGGGTACTGTGCTCACCCTGAGGGTGCGGTGAGGCGCCCAGCACCAGGTCCACAGCACCTTCCATGGCAGAAATAGGCCATGCTGGAGGTCCAAAGCAGTGTTAATGTGTGAGATAGATAATTTCTGCAGAAGCACCTTGGATATATCTGTCTGCATCAGTCAGATGTAGCCCCCCATGGACCCCCAGGAGGATCATGTACCACCACCCCCCTCTTCCAGGACTGAGGGAGATAAACAGGGTCTCCCATCAACAGATCCACATTCTACCTCCCTGCAATGGTGGCAGTAGAGGGGACCACCAACCCCAGTCCCACTGGGGAACAGACACCCTACAGGGCAGTCAATGCAGCTCTGTACACATCCATAACACAATAGCAGGCAGACATTAGGCCTGGATATGTTAAGCTGCACCCCACCACTATCTGATATTCTCCTGCACCCTGCAAGGCACTCCATCAAGACACATACCAGCTGCAAACAGTCTGCTAGCTAGTCCATAATGCATGTTCCTGGTGGAAATGCATGCACCCAGAACTAGGATGTCAGCATACACAACAAGCAGATAAATCAGTGACTGGGCCCCAAAAGGAAACCCATAAATATCACATGACAGAAATACTATATAGCACTATGGGGGTGCCTAGCCATGCTGTCATCACTGCACAGTCAGGGTGAGAGTGATCTCCCAGCAGGACATACTGAGGTCAACCTGTCTGTGTAGGTGGTGGTCGGGCACTACAATGTCCCAGCCAGTGCCCTATGCCCTGTGCAGATGCATCCTGGCCAGGCCACCCTGTCCGGGCTATACCCATGGTACCTTGCTCCTCATTATGCACATTGGCAGGCCAATACTGGCAACAGTGTTGGCAGTGTGGGCTGTGGAAGGTGTTTGCAGCCACCACAAACTGTATAGACCAGGGGTGGGCAAACCTGGTCCTGGAGGGCCGCAGACCAGTCAGGTTTTCGTGATATCTCTAAGGAATATGCATGAGATATATATGCATTAGAGATATCCTGCTGGATCTGGAGACCCCTGCCTTACACCTCTGTCATTTAAGATTGTGAGTGGACAAGGTGCAGATGTCCAAGACATCAAAAAGGTTAGACAGAATTTGTCACAGTCCTCCTCACTTCTCACCACCACCAAAAAATTGTCTATTGGACAACTTTTTGATGGTGGTGAGAATCGAGGAGGAATGTGACACATTCTATATACCCTTTCGACGTCTAGGACATCTGTACCTTGCCCACTCACGATCTTAAATGACAGAGGTGTAAGGCAGGGGTCTCCAAATCCAGCCCTGGAGGGCCACAAACCAGTCAGGTTGGCAGGATATCCCGAAAACCTGACTGGTCTGCGGCCCTCCAGGACCGGAGGTGCCCACCCCTGGTATAGACAGACACACACTCCCACACCTATGCCAGCATTGTGCTACTATAGAGAAGTTTAGCAGCCCTGCCCACCACAACAGTCCTGGGCACAGTACAGGCATGGATATGGTACGCAATACTGTTGGGGGTCACTCCCCAGGGTGGTAAACACTGTCAGAGACCAGACCTGAAGCACACACCGCAGACATCAGAAAGATTGTTATGATGGAGCTCAATGAGCAAACTGTGCTTAACGTAGGACTTGCTATCTGCCAGTAATCATAGGAAATGTTTGATAGCTGTGTACCGTCTACCCAGGTGTAGGGTGGCATTGCTAAGGTATGCAAATGCTAGTATTGGGAGATGCACGCAGGGCCCAATGTCCTGCCTCTCCAGGAGGCATTGGCCAATGGGGCCTGTGGGTGTGGGTGTGTCTGCCCCTGTTGGCTGCTGCTTTACGGCAGAGGTTCCCAACTCCAGTCCTGGTGTGCCAAACACTGTTCGGGTTTTCATGCTGTCCCTCATGAATATGCATGAGATACATCTGCATACCATGGGGGTGGTGCATAGATATGCAGCACAGGCATCTTTATTAGAGGCAGCATGGAACCTGAATGGTGTGGGGCCCTCCAGGACTGCATTTGGGAGACTCTGCTCTAGGTAATGTGCCTGTTTATGGTGTCTGTGCTCGGTGGGGTAAAATATAGGCGTATTAACCATGCGTATGTTCTCAGCAATAAAGGTTTGTCCTTACTATTATGGTTTAGTTGTAGGAAAAATATGTGGACTGAATTGGCAGGAGCCCCAGCTGGGCTTTGAAACTGTGACCTTCTGTTCTTGCACACACTGTCTGTGTGCACTGCACCACCGTGTTGCCACAGATATGCTGCATTTCCTGGGGAGTCCATGACTGTACATCTGACAGGGACTGTTTGTTGCAGTGCACGGCACCCACCTGGACAGGGCTAGGCCATGGTCTGCTGTGGCCACCAGCTGCTGCCTCCTCCACCACCAGTACCGCTCCATCCTTAGATTGGAGACAGCATAAACCCTGAAGGATTTGTGGCCCTCCAGGACTGCATTTGGGGTAATCTGCTCTAGGTAATGTGCATGTTTCTGGTGTCTGTGCTCTGTAGGGTAAAATAGAAGTGTTTGAGCCATGCTTATGTTCTCTGCAATAAAGGTTCGTCTTTACTATCACGATATAGTTGTGGGTAAAATATGGGGACTGAATTGGCATGAGCCCCAGCTGGGGCTTGAACCTTCTGTCTCCAAACACACTGCTTGTGTGCACTGCACCACCGTGTTGCCACAGAGACAGTGCATTCCCTGATGATACCATGACTGTTTGTCCGGCAGGGCCTGTCTGTTGCAATGCATTGCACCCACCTACACAGGGCTAGGCCATGGTCTGCTCTGGGCAGCTGCCACTGCCCCCCTCCACCTCCAGTAACACTGTGCCACCATGCTGACATGCCCATCTGCTGGTGGTGCTGGTGGTACGCATTCTCAGGCCATCCTGTGTGTGGGTAGGCGGCTGCCTATGGTACAGGTTCTGGGGTAGGGGTGCCTGCATATCTGTCCGCACGTCCCCCAATCACCGCCTGCCAATGTTCCGTGCCCCTGGGGGTACCTGCTGGGTACTATCCCCTGTGACACTGTGCTAAACACTCTTGTGCCCATGTTTGGCACTCATCAGTTGCTGTCTGGCTGCTGTTCAGTTTCAGCATTCCTAGGTGCCATCTAGGCATCTGCCTAGTCCGCACTGTGCCCCAGCTGCACCACAGCATGTGCCGCCTGTAGCCCTCTATATCCCCTTTCCCAGCATCTGTCCAATTGCCCATTCTGACCTGCCCACCCTGCTGTTGTGGAAATGTGCATGTCATAGGTAACCTGTCCAATGGAGAGGGAAACCCTGATCAGTGCTATTTCACTGTGGGATCATTCACCTTGTATGGGGACGGAGCGTAGACCCTTCTAAAATTCATTAATATTTTTTGGGGCTTTTTTGGGAGTGTTTTTTGATGTTCCCCATTACTATCACTATTGCCCAGATTGATTGTAATTTTTTAATATTTTGTTGGGGTCATTTTTACTGTTTATTTGCCCTTTTGTTCCGTGCACATGTATCACACTGCTCACTTTTTGTTGGTTTCCCTCGTTTTGCTGTACATTGCTGACAGAAATGGTTTCTCTTCCCTTTAAATCGGCTCTACCGCAAGGTTTTCACTCGCGGTATTTTTTTACCTGAATTTCAGCCCCGCTCCTGTGCGGGGAGGCTCTCCCCTCCCACTCTCCACCCATTGACCCCTTCCCTCCACCCCTGGGGAGCCTTCCTCCGCCCTCCCGGAGCCTTTCCACGCCTCTATCGCACAGTAGCGCGCCGCGCACATGAGCAGGCCCGTTAGTGCAGCGTGCATGTGTGCGGGGCACAAAAATGCATCATTAGCGTGTGCTAAGGTACCTTAGCGCACGCTATTGTGCGCCGCGCACTTGTGCGCCATTTAGTAAACATACCCCTGTGTTTTGTGAGAAAAAGGACAATTGATACATACCTGAGAATAGAAATTGATAGAAGTGTTGTTCTGAAGTTTTCTGTAGAGATAAAAGCTATACAAACATTCAGGTTTTAAGAAACCAAACAAGTAAATTGTTATTTAGAAATTAGTAAGAAACAAAGAAAATAAATACTACTACTTATCTGATATGTTGTTCAGAAATGGTAACCTTTGATAGACGAATCTCACACTTGATTTTTGTTTTTTGCATTTAATAGTGAAATGTTCTATAGTAAAATGAACAATAATTAGTAAAAAGCAAGATTTTGAATACAAAGTAAATTAAATCTGTTATTAAGTCTAACCATCTATAATAACAAATAAAATTGTTATACTTACCACTTGGAACTTGAGTTCTAAAAATCCTTTTAGTTTAATTCCTTCATTTTGCTTTGAGCAGTGAACGAGGTTAGTTTATTTTTTTGCCTTGTTGTCTGGGTTTGCGCCACTTCTTGGCCACGACTGCTACCATCATATCTAGGGGTGGAGGTGAAATCAGACACAGCGAGGTTACACTATGGTCCTCACAAGCAAATTATCTAATTATTCCTTCTGCAGCCAAATTTAGATTGGATTCTTCTCATAGCTATAGCTTTTTATAACTATTTAGCCCCTCACTTTGGAATACACTTCCATCATATTTAAAGCTGGTGTAAAGACTTGTTTTTTAATCAAGCTTTTGTCAAAATTTTGTAACTTTTCAGCTATGGATATGATCTTGATCAGATTTGTTAGCAGTGCTGAATATACGAGGTATGAATATAATTTAAGCACCACAGCCAGAATAAAAAAAGATTTAACTGTAGAGTTTACCTATCAACCCGATTACTTTCAGAAGAAACCCATTGCATTATCCAAAAAAGCGAACAGCTATGGGAGTAATTTTGGAAGCCCTTTTCATGCTTTGGACATCCAAAAATGGGCATAGAGACTTCAAAAGCACAGAGACATCTCCAGAGCCATTTTAGAGGCTGGCTTTAGAGATGCCCAAGTCTGAACAGAGGCATGGTGGAGGCATGGCATGGGCATCTCCAGGAACCTAGACATCCCTGCCTGATCTACTACTACTACTGATCATTTATATAGCACTACAAGGCATACCAGCATTGTGCAGACACAGATCTCAGAAATGTCATGCATTGTTGTAAGTTGAGACCTGCTCTAGGCACAAACAGTACTTGTTTTGGCTGAAAACCATTCAGAGGGTGTAGGGAAGAAGGCGCTCCATCATCCTCAGTATTCAGAACAATGTCAACAATAGTAGCAGTGGGATATGAACTCTGGCAGTGCTGTCCCTAGCCCACTACTCTAACCATTAACCTATCCTAGACATCCAGGTTCTTGAATACAATTCTGGGGATGTCAGAGCATCCCGCTGCAGACATCTATATCAGGCATGTCTACATCTGTGAAACTGTGTCTGCACCTGGTTGTGCCTGCATTTTTTTCAAATGTTCCGGCTTAGACATCCCAGTTTGCAGTGAGATGTCCCTTTTAAAATTCCTCTCCACATGTTATACATAATAGGCAAAATATATTAAATACATTAATAAAAAACAAATTCTTTCACATTAAGTGCCTCATTCCACTCTGCTTTTAGCACCTTCAGACACACCATACCCAACCTGCCCAACAGATCTCTATCTAAAATAAGTGTAACATTTACACCTATGTGCTTTCACAGTCTAGATACCATCTTACAAAATTACCTCCATATAGGGGCATGCTTAACACTAGAAGTCCCAAAAGGAATTTTACCTAGAAACCACAAAGTGCGTCAATTGACGCATTATCACAATGACTGCGTTTAGCATGAAATGCAGATGTGAATTAATGTGAAGTTACTTATTTGTTAAATGCGTGCAGTATGTGATGTCATTACATGACGTCATCATGTGTTTATTGTTTGTAATGTCAGAGTAAAACTGTAAAGAGTGATTGAGATGTGCCACCTAGTGGGAACATGAATTTATACCTAGAAGCTCCAAAGTACGTCAATTGACGCATTCAAGACAATTGAGTGCGTCAATAGACATACTTTGGGGCTTCTAGGTATAAATTCATTTTCCTGCTAGGTGGTGCATCTGTCATTAATTTTCGAGCACATATTTGAACATCTTGACCTTGCTAACAAAGTCATGGAACATGACTGACATGGTTCTAGTAGTGGCGCTGGTATACAACTTCGAAGATGCATTTGTGTCAATTGACGCACTTTGGGGCTTCTAGTGTTAATAAAGCAATCTAATGGTTAGTACAGGGTTTGGCATGCAGTAAAAGGTTAGTGTGGGACTGTGGTAACTATTACCACATGCTAAAAATAGCAGTGCCAATTGGGCAGGGACTGGATGGGTTATGGGTGGCGATAGGTGAACCTGCTTTAAATACAGTTGTAAGTTTAGTGTGCTGAGGTACTTCCCATTGTGCTAACTGCATGAGGACTTGCCGGGAATGCCCCAAATGTTAGTGCCAGTTGGCCACACCTCCTATATTAATTTTTGGCACTAAATGGATTCTAAGATGCCGATGCACAGCATAGTTTAGTAAACATGCCTCATAGTGTGGGTAAAAGACTATTTATGCCTGTAGAAGAGGTATGGGCTCCAATTTTTTGAGTGTCTGAATGTTAACTTTTGTCTTTGCCTTTGACTAGAGGACCGGAGTGTAAATACAGCCTCTGTAGTAGAAGGTAGCGAGGGGGTAGAGCAATTGAACTGCTTAGTCACACACATACATTGCAGGCAATGAGGTTGTCTGCATTTCTCATGTGTGTTTTTAACAAGGGAATCAAAGCATTTAATATCATTATTTTTCATCAGTGTTAAACTTTCCAGATATCCCTTTCATTCAATACAAATTTAGACCAGTATTTTACCAAGGATATGAAAGTCATGAAATATTGTCTTGCATTATGAAAGGAGAATAAAAAAAAGCAGTTCTTTTAGAAATGACTAAAATTTGTAGCTGGATATTATAAATAAAAATTCTTCCCCAAATTTAGGGGTTGCTCAGGAAAAGGATTTGATTTTACTATTCACCTGTTCCATATCTGAGCTTAAGGTGAACTGTATTCAGATGCACGTTATTTCCTCTGCTAAAAGTGCTCACAATCTATGTCATACCTGAGGCAATGGAGGATGAAGTCATGTGATCAAAGTCAAAGAAAGTATCAGAAGAAGAAAGGAGATTTGAACCTTGCTTTTCCTGGATTACAACCCTGCTTTTCTAACTACAAAGCTGCTCCCCCATTTTATGGGGGGGGGGGGGGAGCTGGTCTCTGATGGCAGCAAAGCAATATGCTACAGTTGTGGTTAAAACCAGTAACTCAGTTTCTTCCCTCAGCTGTATCAGAGCTTTGAGGATCCATGGTTCTGATCAATTGGCCCTTTATTAAATATACCTGCTACTTAAAACAAAATATAACTACTATGACACACTTGTTCATCAGTCCAGTCAAAACATTTTGGAATAGCAATATGATTAAAGCTTAGGGGCATGTTTACTAAGCTGCGCTGGGTTTGCAGGTTGTGTGCTGTCATGGGTAATATACCGGATGGCCCAAAAAAAATGAGAACAACTCGTAAATTAAAAGCTTAAATAGTTTACTTATTTACCTTTTTTAGCTATATAACGTCTTTATTTCAACAATTTCCGGTTGTCATCTTTTTTTTTTAAATTTGTCAATCATTTACATCTGTCTTTTTGAATTTTTATATAACTTATATGCTACAAGATGTTCTCACTTTTTTTGGGCCACCCTATATATGCGCAGTTCGTGCACAATGCATGTGCTACCTGTTAGGGGCATGTATACACAGATCCAGCAGATACTCACTGAATCAGACTCCACGGAATGCCAGCTGCTTTGTGTAAGCAGGAAACATTGAGATGGCATTAACTGCCTCTGCGCAATCTGCACTATTGATGGTGAAGGTGCACTGTCAATGCCCATTGCTACTGTGTTTTGCAGATATGCCCACACTCTGCCCTTCCCCTTCCCATTTTCCTCCCTGCAACATGCTACGCAGATAGTGAAGAAATAATCCCGCATTCTCTGTTTAGTGCATGCACTGTTGACATGGGCCATTACCCACACTGAAGCCCACGTGAACAATTAGCGCATCTTAATAAACATTACCATTAATAATGAACAGCTTTGTAAATTTTGTAGTTAAAGCAAATATTTTTAAATGAAAACACAAAATGTGATTTCCCCCAAATAAAGAAAAAAGGAGATAAATATCCTCTGCAGATAAATATGAATGCTTTCTCAGATTTTATTAGTCATAAATTTTGGACTTATTTTAAATAAGTAATGGATGTAATAGTGTGGCAAGTTTTTTTTTTTTTACAGCATATTCATTTTTCTCCCTTCTCACCATAATGACCTGTCATGCAAGGCATTTATATTTGTAAAATAATGTGTTTTGGACTGGAAACCAAAGTGAAATACCTTTTATGAACATTTGGTCTAATTTATAATGCATAACCTGATTATCTGTCTATGTTAAAAGGCAACACTGACATTTAGTAACATTTCAGAAAGTTATTAATTAAGAGCATTTATTAACTGGAGCAGGAAGGGCAGCCTTTTCAATGACATTTTGATATTGGATTTTACAAGGCATTTAAGTTCTCTTGATAAATAAATACAAAGGCAATCTCTCGCTGAAATACAAATTGTGTTTTGTTGACTTTTCAGTATGTTTTAGTTATTCATTTTTTGAGGATGTCAATAGGATATTTCTACAAGAAAGACATGCAATAGCTCAGTGTAAATGCCAGTGTCTGACGTTCTCAGAAGTGAGCATTTGACAGGAGAAATGTTTGTTGCATCATTCAACAACCTGGAAGATGCAAAATGTAAACTGTAAAACAGTAAACAAAAATGATTTGACCTTTTAAACACCCGAAAACAGCCTTAACCACCTATATTTTATTTCATAGAATTAAACTGGTACCCAAAAAAACGACTGACTTTTATACGGTTTCAAATTAATAAGTCTAAGGTTTTGCTTGAAAACATCCTTTGCATATTATTTACTATCGCAGTGCATACTAGTTTCTTGTAAATGCACATATAAAGTGGCATTTTAGAAAGGATGTCCAGTGCAAAATGTCTGAAAAAATTTCAGGGACATTAACCCTTTCCACGTGGATAAATTTTCTATGTTGCTCATGCCAGATCAGAATAAATTTTACTAAGAAATTGCCCAAATTACAACCAATATGACATACACATTCTATAGTAACCAGTCATGGTGTATTTTGTGCCATAAACCAGCATGTTATTTATATGTCCCACAGAGAGGAACAGATGATCAGATTGGTACAGTTTAAATGTCCCACGGGATGGGACAGCTGAATGGAAAAGGTTACGTTTCTGCCTGATTTTAGAAACTTGGATGACCCCAAAATGGATGGCTGCTATAAACCCTGGAGAAGGGACATCTGTCCTATGCTGAATGTACATCTATGCAAGCTATTTTGCATGCTGAACTGAAAACAAGTATCCTTATTTCTCTGCAATTTTTGCTATCATCATGAAAAGTTATAGGGGCTATAAGAGTACCTTCTTCTCCATGCCCTTCAAATGTTTTGATGGCAGAATGAGAGCTTATCTAGAAACATAGAAACATGATGACAGAAAAGGACCACATGGCCTATCTAGTCTGTCCTTCCATATCAACAACTACGCAACACAGTTTGAAGAAGGGCCAGGAGGTTCAATGGCCTGAAACGCAACTTTGGGCCACTATCATGGATTGCGCTTAACAAGGGAACTGTTTCACTTTCAAATGTATGTTGAATGATTGCATCGCTGCACTACCGGAAGAGCTATCAGCTTATTGGAATCTGTTTGAAAGATGGATATCCCAGTGCCAGACAGTAACATCTCCATCAACGCCTTGAAGGACAGCTAAGTGTTCCGGCTCTCTTAGGGGTATGTTTACTAAACCGTCTTAACGTGCGCCCGGCATTAGTGTGCAGGATGCCATAAAAGGAGTGGGCGTTTCGGTCTTAATGTAGCAAAACGGGATTACCGCGTGATAATGTGCGCTGCGCACATTATTGGGCGAGATGCTGCTAAGCACATTAACGCGCGGTAATCTTAAATAGGCGCGCAGACATACAAACATAGAAACAGAGGTGTAGCACAATGGTAAATACACTGACTGATGGTACGGGGTCATTAGTTTGAACCCACAGTGTGCCTAATGCATAGGGCTGGCTGAGGCATTAGCTTTTATGTGTAATTATTGCTGTTTGTGGCAGTTTTAGTTGTATTTTAATTAGTGCTGCCAGCAAACACACCCTCACGTGCCATAACCTAAGGTGACCTAAGGTGCTGCATAAGGCACCCTATAAGGCACTCCATAGGGCACATTATAAAATGCACTGTCCACCAAGGCACCCTATAATGTCCCCTATAGGGCACCCTATCAGGTGCTTTAGAGGACACCTTATAAGGCGCTTTAGAGGACACCTGATAAGGCACCTTAGAAGGTGCTTTATGGGGCGCCTTATGGTTACAGTACACTGAGGGTGTTTTTGCTGGCAGCACTAATGTACATTAAAAACAGACAAGCCTTGGACAGCCCTATCAAATAACCCCACCAGGGGTTTGAACCCATGACCTCTGGCTTTACAGGCAGTGAAGTAACCAGTGGGTTATAGCTGCTAACAAACCCCTGCTGGCTGCAGAAGGACTGCATTGTCACCACACAAACTGTCTGCTGTGGTTACCAGGATAGGGTTAACCTACCCATACCCATGATGCACTGCACATGCAAATCAGCAGTCTACAGATGAGCACAAGATGGGATATGCACCCCCACAGCACCCTCGGCCTGGTAGGGGGTACTGACCGTGTGTGGTACTGGCACAGAGTAGCTACAGACCGTCACATTGTGCGGGTACCGTGCTCACCCTGAGGGTGAGGTGGGGCGCCCAGCACCAGGTCCACAGCACCTTTCATAGCTGAAATATGCCATGCTGCAGGTGCCCATCAGTGCTACTGTGTGTGATAGGTAGTTCCTGCAGACAAACTTCGGATACATCTGTGTCCATCTGTATTTCCCAGTCCTGTCTAGCCCTATGGGCTATGATACACCCAAAATAGTACATATCCTGTGTTGGTGCCATGGTTACATGATGTAGGTGAAAGAAAGGGAGGGAGAGGTGTTTGGACCCATGGGCGGATTACATAACAATACCCAGATCGCCACGCCCGCTGATGGGCTCAGGATGGGAAACAGGATCTTCTACCAACAGATCCACATTCTACCTCCCCTGCAATGGTGGCAGTAGAGGGGAGCCACAATCAACCCCAGTCCTGCTGGGGAACAGGACACCCTACAAGACAATCAATCCAGATCTGTACACATCCATAAAGCAATAGCAGACAGACAGTAGGCATAAACTGGCTCAACTGCCACACCCCACTAGTCATGCCATGGTCACTGCTCAGTCCGGTTGAGAGTGACCTCCCAGCAGGTAAATGCTGTGGCCACCCGGTCCATGCAGGTGGTGACAGGGCACTACAATGTCCGAGCCATTGCCCTATGCCCTGTGCAGATGTAGCCAGGCCAGGCCACCCTATCCAGGCTATTCCCACAGTACCTTGCTCATCATTATGCACATTGGCCGGCCAATACTGGCAATAGTGCTAGCAGTGTGGGCTGTGGAGGGTGTGTGGCAGCCACCACACACTGGAGTAGAGAGACACACATTCCACACATCTATGCCAGCATTGTGCATCTATAGAGGGGTTGGCCAGCCCTGGCCACCAACACCCCCCCCAGTCCTGGGCACATTGCAGGCATTGGTATGGTTACGCAATACTGTTGGGGTTACTCTGTCAGGCCACCAGACCTGAGGCACACATCCACAGAAATCAGAAAGGTTGCTATGATGCAGCTCAATCATAGCCAATTGTGCTTAACGTAGGAATTGCTATCTGCCAGTTATCCATAGCAACCTTTGGATAGCTGTGTACAGTTCTCCCCAGTTTAGGGTGGCATTGCGAAGGTATGCAAGTGCTAGTATTGGGAGATGCACGCACGGCCCAACATATGCATCTCAAGGGAGGCTTCGGATAGGGCAGCCTGTGGGTGCGGGTGTGTCTCCCCCTGTTGGCCGCTGCTCTAGTGCAGAGGTTCCCAACTCACAGTCCTGGAGGGCCAAACACTGTTCGGGTTTTCATGCTGTCCCTAATGAATATGCATGAGATACATCTGCATACCATGGGGGCGGTACATAGAAATGCAGCACAAGCCATCATTTATTAGAGGCAGCAGGGAACCTGAATGGTGTTTGGCCCTAAAGGACTGCATTTGGGAGACTCTGCTATAGGGTAATTGTGCCCCCCTGTATATGGTGTCGGTGCTCTGGAGGGGAAAAATGTAGTTGTTTGGGGGCAGGTCTACGTCATCTG